>CM069909.1:30723844-31166085 GCA_036172215.1 Camellia granthamiana
CTTCCCATAACTTGGAACACGTCGGCTTAGTATTACCTTCCTGATTCGAGTTGCTAGAATTGCCCATACTTGCCTTCTTCTTAGCTCCATACGGTACTCGGCGATTGTCATAATTCTGCCTCTTTCTCTGGCTCTCTCCTAAATTCTGATATCTGTACAAGTTAGCTTCTGCCAGGATGGCTTTGTCTAATACTCCGGCGTAAGTTGGCATGTTGAGCATGTTAACTCGATCTTGTATCGGTCCACGAAGCCCACTTTCAAACTTTCTAGCCTTCCTATATTCATCGTTGACCATGTGAGGTGCGTATCTCGCCAATTCGGTAAAAGCACAGTCGTATTCAGCCACTGTTCTGTTACCTGCGTCAAAGTTTGAATTTCGTGGTCTTTCGATCTCGAACACTGAGGGGAAAGTGCTTGTTGTAAAACAACTCCAAAAATCTGGCCCAAGTCAAACCTGGATTGCTTTCTCGGATCATCATCCACCATCTTCGTGCATCGTCGTCTAATGTGAATGCTGCCAATGACACCTTCTGAGGGCTGGTACTGGGAAAAATCTCGAACAGCTTCTCCATTTCCAAAACCCACCGCTTCGGCTTTCATCGGCTCTATACCCCCATAGAATCTCGGCGGTTTCATTTTCTTGAACTCTTTAATCAAGGTTATCGTGCCGTCCCCATACAAGGCTGCCTGTGGGGGCACTTGTGGTACTGGGGGGAGGTGGTGGAGGAGGCAGAACTGCATTTCGGCTGTTTGTCTACTCTGCCTGAGTAGATGTAGCACTAGCGTTCTGTTGCCTTATTTGCCTCAACTCACGGGCCAAACCTTCAACTAACCTTTCTAATATGTCCAACCTGTCCTCTAATTGATCTCGGCCAACTGGAGGTCTACCTCTTCTCATGATGCTAGGAGCATGCAAAATGTGACTTTAAAACAAACCAAACAAACAAACATGTATGCAAGTAACGGATGGTCATGCCGAGATGATGCACATCTTGTCAAGTAGCAAGCAATATGATGCAATCCTAACATCATTCTAAGGGAAATCCTATGCTCTTTTAGGACTAAAAGTGTGTGAATAACGTACTATAAGGAACTTGTGCTCTGATACCAATCTGTCACGACTCCATTCCGCCCCTAGTAGAATGGCACCGTGATGGCCAGTAATCCGAGATTACCAAAGGCCAACTTACAAGATTCACACACAATCAGAGTATACATATGGGGCTAACATGTGCGGAAGCAATAAATTTAAATCTAAGTAGTCCATAAGAGCTGTGCATGGATCAAATGGAATGGCATAAAACTTAAGATAGTCTTACAACTCAAATACAAATAAAATAAAGTACATGTTACATCTTGATCAAAAGGCTTCTCCAGCCGACATATACAAAGACAATGAAATACAAGCCAAGAAGCATAATCTTCAAGATGATATAAGCATGAATCCAAAACATCTTGCAAAACACATCTAGACGTCACCGCCTTCTTCCTCGTCACCTACATATATATAAGGAGAGGTGAGCTTGGTTACTCAGTGAATGATACCAGTAATAAAGGTTTGAATGAATGATATCCGAGATCTTTTTTTTTCAAAACAATACATATAATAACTTGTTCAAATCAAGGATGAACCGAGTTCATCTATCAAATCTTTCAAGCTTTAAGGGATGCTCACTAGCATCAATATAATACAAGAGATGACATTCCGGACAAACAAACCCACGCGGAAAAACGTCAGTGGCAAAACAAGGGAATAATCGAGCCGGAATTGATTAGACAAACCCACCCGCACAAGGCCGTCGGTGGCAAGGGAGATATCTCAATAAGGGTACTAGTTGTATTATAGTCCCCTAGCACTAAGGACTTTCCAAGAATGTCATCAAAACAAACATAATACTTGATACAAAACTAGGGATAATCATTCATACTTGAACAAATACTTTTTTCAAAACGAAACAAAGCAAAGCTTTTATCAAAACATTAATAACATAGCTTTATTAAAATACCACTACATAGCTCTTCGGGTGTAGGGATTAAGGCAAGGATCCAAGACCTACAAATACATAATAAAGTCTACTGAATGCACTTCAAGAAGACAAGAAGAGATGCTCAAAGATGGACATGAAATGCATTCTCAAGACAAGCTTCACATGCATGCAAATGATCCCGGCATTTCTTTCAAAACCCAAGTCAAAACAACTAAAACATGTTGGGAGTTAAAACACTGTTTTTCATTTCGGGAAAACACGCTGGGTACCAACCAGGTCTTGGCCGAGGTGTGGTCTCGATGACCACATTCAGGGAAATGAAGTCTAGAAAATCCTGGTTTCCTTTGAAGAACATGAAGAATATGAATGCTAAAATCATAACTTGTTATTACAAAATCTGAGATTTCATGAGATGAGTTCGAAAACATGGACCTTGGTACCTATACTCGAAGATCTTATGAAAACAAACACAAAAACATGGATCTTGATACAAGCTTTCGAATCAAAACAAGGCTTTTCTTCAAAAACTCAACACCATTTTCTCTTTCTAAAACTGAACTTCAAAGCAATGCATGACTCATGAATCATGCTAGATCATGCAATGCAGCTAGATGAACAATAAGAACAACAAGAGCAGATCAAGATTCTAACCTCAAGACACGAATCTAACGGCTTAAGGTGCGAAGATCAAGCTTGGAATCTATTCACTCTCGAAGAACTTCTCTTCCTTTCCTAGAGCTTCTCTCTCTTCCTAGGACAAAGATATAGAAATGATATGGTTTCTCACTCTACGGCTGACTTAACCCTCTGCTGGGACACGGTGGCAACGGCTGGTTGGCTCTCCAAAAAAGGTGACTGACTGACACGACAAGAGCATGACAAAGGGGTGTACAACAAGTAAGATGACATGGGCAACTCCGGCAAGTAATGACCTCGGATTAGGACAAGGCCTCGGCAAGTAAGGTTTCAATGATCTCGGCTAGGAAGGACAACACTTGACTAGCTGTGCCACACCTTGGCCTAGATGTGCCACACCTCGATCTAGGTCATACCAGTCCAGGACAAGATCACTTAGGTGCAAGGATAACATCTCGGCCTAGATAATACACATATCGGCCTGGTGATGAACACTTCGGCCTAGATAATGACATCTCGGCTAATATGCCAGGGTGAAGGTGGAGGTCAACCAAAGTGGTTCCAAGATGGTCCTAGGTGTAAGAGGTTCAAAGGTGACCTAGGCTTAAAATGACCTCGGCTACACACACCAAGCAAGAAACAAAGCATGCAAGCAACACTTAAGCAAAAACAAGACAAGATTTGGCAATACAAGCTTAACAAGACAAAATCATACAAATGCATGCGAGCATGAGTGAGACAAAGTGAGGGTTGTTACAATACTAATAAAACTATCAAAGTGGTATCAGAGCTCTTTGCTTTGATATCAACATAGGAATCTGCAAATAAGCAATATTGTAGAAGAGCATGGGCATCCTCTACAAGTGCTGGAAGTTCCAAGTACAGTTCTTCCATTTTATGATGGATGAAGGTTATGAGCATTGGAAAGTCAAGATGTAAGATTCATTCAAAGCAGAAGGGTCGTGGAATGTTGTTGAGAAAAGCTACACAAAACCAAAAGATAAGAGCCAACTTCCACGGGCTGAACTGAAAAAATAGACAAATAGAAGGATGGATGCTAGTGCACCTGTCACGACCCAAACCCGCCCCTATAGATTTAGCATCATAACAAGCCAGTAATCCGTAGATTATCGAAGGCCTCTTAGAGAAATCAATTTATTAGGGCTAACGGAAGCAAAATACAAACATACATTGTCCATTGAGCTATGCAAACTTATATGAGACATAAAATATTTAAATTTTTTATATACTAACTCAAGGCTTCTTGCATTTACTAAACATATTCTTATGGATCTTTCCTATCACAAATTTCCGAATACATTCTTTGATTCCTTTGTTGGCTGGCACTGGCATGGACAATTTACGAATTCATTATTTCTGTACTCATTCAAATTCTCTTGTTCCAAGAGGTTCTTTAAGAAATACACATTTATAACTTTGACGAAATTTATTTTCTTGTTTTCTATTATGTAATTAACTCTTTTGAGTAGTATTAGAAGCGAACTGCTTGTTATATTGTCTAGGTTAGGATTCATAACCTAAATTCTGTTATGTATTTATATGGTCATATTATATTCCATTCTAACTATTATTCATATACGAAATTACTATGTCTCCTCTTCCCCTTCTTATTATTATTATTATTATTATTATTATTATTATTATTATTATTATTATTATTATTTTACAGTCCATATATTTGGCTTCACAGCTTAAATGGATTAAAAGGGTTCCTTTTTTCAACGTTGACAATACGATCTTAGTAAATAAAATCATTCTCCTTAAAATTTATAATTATAATTGTGAATAATTCTTCATTAAATGCTACCATCTTTCCACATTTGAAACGCACTCCCGAAGTTCGATACCACTCCCTGTATAACACTTGTAACAAATTGAACATTTTGGGGTGAATTTATATCTTGCTTAAAATTACTTGTCTCTCCTACTTTTGCTTAACAATTAACACTCCACTTCTTAGACATATTCTGCAATTTCTTCTTTGACTTGACCACTTTACTTTTTCTTCTCTTGTCTTTTTCTGTCTAAATAATCTGAAGTTTACTACGCTTATACTTACTTTCTCGAATAAATCGGGTTCCCATTTCACATATTCTTTCATTACTAAATCTTTCTTTTTCAGATAGACTGATTTCTTACTTGGCTTCTTAATCAATTACTACTAAATCAATGATTTATTCTTTAACCAACTAATTTATGTTGATTGTTAGCTTATTAATCTTCATTGAGTCATAATTCTTGCTTAGAAATGTTTTGGGAGGAGATGAGATGAAAATATGAACACATGATTCAAAAACCTTCTTAATTTGTCCAAATTTAAATTTAATTCATTTCCTTCATATCAAACCCAATTTCAAACTTATAAGTTCTAATATATGAATTAAGCTTCCCAAAATATAATTCCAAAACTTAGGTTTAAACATGGTTTGTCTAAAAATATACAAACCCTTAAAATAATTAAGAAAACTTGATCATTTTTAAACCATTTACATCAAAACTCCTTTAATATAAAAATTAGGCTCATTCTTCATGAACTCATATTTTTCCAAAATTTAGTTCTTGTTATTTCAAAATATGAAATCAATTTTTAGAACTCTACGTTGCATGTAAATATGAAATTCAATTCATGAAAAATAGCAAATCAAACTCAAATGATGATTTTATGAGGGTCAATTTCCATATTCATTAACCTTAACCATGTTCATGAATTAATTCTTTAATTTCTCCAAATTGCATGCATGTAAAAATGAGACTCAAATTCATGCAAGATATTCAAAATCAAACCCAAAATAATTAATTTATAACTTTATTTCCATAACCATGAACATGCACGTAACCCATTTCATGCTCAAAACCCAATTCCTTTCTAATTTCATGAATATAAGCCCAAACTTAAAAATAATATGCTTAAATTGAATAAAATTCTTAAATTAAATTACATGCACGGGTTTAGGATTAACATCCAACTATTTCTTAGTTTTGAAAACAAACCAAAAACTCCATTTATCTTCAAGATTAATTCTAGATTTCCATATATTTCTTCAATTAAACCCCAATTTCAGATTTATGTGTTTAATCCATGTAGAGGGAACTATAATCTTTAGGAAAACATTTGTCTACAAAGAATTTGGAGATCAATTGACTTAAAACATACTTTCCAATGAAATTTTCTTGAACCCTATCTCAACTCAAAGTTTCTTCAAATCTTTATTTTAATTCTTTCAAATCCATCTTGAATCAATTTATGTCTAGATTATTTAAACAATACTAGAAAGAGGATGAAATTTCTTACCTATAATCCTCAATTTGGTGAATCCCTTCACAAATTCATTCTTGAGTCTCCTTCTCCTCCACTCTTTTTCCCTCTCGTTCTCTCTCTCTCTCTCTCTCTCTCTCTCTCTCTCTCTCTCTCTCTCTCTCTCTCCCACGATTTTTTTTTTTTTTTTTGTTCCAACCAAATAGAATGAACACTCCCCTGTTTTATTCATATACTATATAATAGCCAAAGGTCTCCAATTTTCTAGACCTCTCTCAATGTTCACCAATGTGGTAATTAGTAGTACTAAATTAGCATACTAATCACATATTAATTTAATTAAACACCAATTAATCTTAAGAAATCTTGATTCGTACATAATTTAATTAATCATAACTAATCACAACCCCACATAATTTAATTGATCTAATTGACTCAATTAAGTCCCAAGTAATTATATTTAATTTTATCATTTTGAATCAGATGTTTAATCGAACTCCCTAAAGATTCCAGATACCAAATTAAACTTATTTCCATCATCAATTTTGGTTCCTCACATCATTAAGACTTTAATTTCATATTAAACTCAAATTTTTGTCAATAATTTACATATTCAAATTGGGCATCTCATAAGTAAATTTAATTCAGAATAACCATAATTACCAGTCCTCACAATTTAATTAACTCCAATTCGGCCCCCATTAACCAAATCTTAATTTTACTAAACTAAATTGAAACAGAATCGAATATTTAATTAAACTCTCATATGATCAATACTCAAAATTAAATTGATTAACTCATCAATTTCACAATCAAATCAAAATAACAACTAATTATACTCCAAATCATCTTGATTAATTAGATATAAAATATTATACATGGTGGGATCGTCACAACACCCAACAAAATTTAGAATGAAGTTTCTAAAGCTCTTTAAGGGGCCAAAGATTTCTTAGAGCACGAATTTCATGGAAGTAACAAAGTAAGAAATGTCAAACTCCATTACAAAAAGAATTTCAAAATCAAAAATTGTCCAACCCTCTTTCTGAAGCCATGGAAGTTATTATTCAGCCTCTTCATAAATAGGGGTAATAAGACTGCGTACAACTTGTACTCCCTAAACCCCACTTTAGCAAGAGTTTCGTGCACTAGGTCGCCCTTGTTTTAGTCAAGTTTTTTATCAGATGAGTGAAGTATTTTCTAATCAGAAAGTTAATAGAGAAAGTTCATTTTAGGGTTAGGGTTTTAGGATTTGAGATGAGTTGGGGTTGTGTGTTGATGCAAGAGGAAAATGTGGTGACTTATGGCTCACGCCAGATTAAAAACCCATGAAAAGATTACCTTACGCACAACCTAGAACTAACGGTGGTGATCTTTACCTTAAAAATTTAGAGGCATTATGTAACAACCCGAAAATTTAAGTTGTTCTTTAAATTTTATACTAGTATTATGGGTGTATGTGATAATATATTATTAAATAAATAATAATAAATACATAATCTAATTTGGCATTGGATTATCAAATATGAGATTTGATGATACTGCTAACTCCTGGTTAGACGGGTCGGGCTGATCCATGCTTCCCAAACCGTACCTGCACAAGATTTTAACGGGGAACGGGAGTACCCCAACAAACCCTCCGACGAGCAAGTTAGAAACAAGATTAATCGAATGTAGAGATGAGTAGATGATGGAGAACTTAACCTTCTTTTTGTCTTAGAAACCTACTTATATCCTTTGCTCATCATTTCCTTGTCCCACTCCGACCTGTCATGTTGGCCGAAAGCCTATGTTCTAGCTTGCCTTGTTCATGGTGAGGCTGTTCTGTTCCGACGTAAAGGGGTTGTCATAATAAATGCTACAGGGAATTTCATTAATTGATGATGTGTGGTGCAATAAATCTGCATGATCTTTGTCTGCTGATGTGGCTGGTTCTTCTCTTGACAAGTGTTTAGATGTCATTGGTTCTTGGTATAACATTGGGTTCCAAGAATGTTGGGCTTTAGTATTTGAATCATAGATTGAGCCTTAAGTGGTGGGCCATATCCTTTATGGGCCCACCTATGTCAAGATTAATTAGGGATTATTATTTGGGGCTAAATTAATAAAAATATAGAATTATAATACTAGTTGGGCCAAATTAAAGTTAAAGATAGTAAATAAATAAATATAAAAGTAAGAATAAATAAATAAATAATAATAATAATGGGTGTGGCAGTAAAATAAATAATTAATTTTCTGTTGGTATATGATAGAGTGTAATTTAATTAGAGATTAATTTATTTATATAGTTATATTAGAAAATTGGGCCAAAATATAATTATCTTAAATATTTATTAAAGATAAGTATAAATCTATATAATTTATGAATAAAATCTGAGGAAGATACGCGGGTCACATTCTTACCTCCCTATAAGTAGGGAGGAGGTGATCAACTGGGCAGAAAGAAAGAAAGAAAGAAAGGGAAAAAAAGAAAGAAATGAAGGAAAAGGAAAAAAAAAAGAGAGGAAGGAGAAGGAAAAGAAACAAAGAAAAGGAAGAAAAAATAATGGAAGCCGAGAGGGTCTTTGTTAGTGGAAAGAAAAAGTGAGGTATTAAAGTTAAGGTGAGTTATATTATACATTGAGTTACCATAATATATTTTACGTATGTTTTGACTTACCATAATTTATTTTATACAAGTTATGTTTTATAAATTATTATAAATTATATTAATATTTCAATTACGTGGATTATTTTATGAACCCTATTTGCTTAAAATGAAACCCATGGATATACTTGTTTAACTTTTAATGATTATTTGACTATGATCTTATATACAATTATGTTTTGTAAGTATCACTACAGGAGTCGCATGCCTTGTGGGACTTAAATAACCATTGGCCTCTGTTCGGCCTCTGTTTGGTTACTTTGTGGCCCTCTATTGTCATGGATCTATGGACCTCTGTTTTGTGCAGAGATAAGTGCTACACTATTGTGGGAGCCACCTCTATAATCCGCACGAGCCACCTCTTGAATCTGTATCTTTGTTCTGACTGTCACTCGTGTGACCTTTGTTCTGTTCTGTTCGGTACCGTGGTTATGGTTATTTATTTACATAATCTTAGTTTTTCCACTTAAAAGGTTATTTGTTCAGACTAAGTTATTTTAAATATTTTAGTTACATAACTATCCATGGTTATTTTGTGTCCCTTATACTCTTGGTATAATATTCTCACTATGCCATGTGCTTGTAGTTGTTTACCAATTTTCAGGAAACAGTGCAATTCAGAAATAGCTTTTGGAAAGTCTTAGACGCGGGACTGCGAAATAGACACACACAGCACTTTTATGATATTTTTATATGTAAATATCGGTTTTTTTGGTCAATAAATTTTGTAATAAAAATAGAAGCTCTGATGATTATTTTGGTACCCTCACTTAAATATTATTTCCGCTCGCGTTTATTAATTTGTTCAAGAATTGGCCGGAGGTAACTTCAGTTACTGGACATCACGATGCTTAACCCTTGGGTACGGGGAGCGGGTCGTGACACATTATCTTTACGAGGAGAGGTTTGAAGTGTTTTCCGATCATAAGAGTTTGAAATATATGTTCTCCCAGAAATACTTGAATTTAAGACAGATGAAATGGATAAAATGATTTCGAGCTACATTACAATGCATTGAGTAGAAAATTCGTGAGCAGTGTAGTGAGTATTGCCGTGCGGGAATAGGAGATGTTTGGTATTATTGGTCAGTTTGACTTGGTCTTGGTGAGTCTGTTAAGTTGGTTACCTTGTTTACCACTGTTGCACAACCTACTTTGGTTAGTCGATTATTGAGGCACAACAACACGACTATGAGGTAGAAATTATCTAAGGAAAGAGCTCCAATGGGAAAGTAGAAAAGGGTTTGAATGTCCACTCTGATTCGAGTGTGAGATACTTAGAATGCTTGTTTGTACCGGAGTCTTGCCATGAAGAAGTACTCCGAGAGTTCCACCATTCATGCCTTGCGGTACATCTAGAAGGCACAAAGATGTATCATGACCTTTTGTCACTAGTTTTGGTTGAGGGAAATGAAGAGAGATGTGGCCTTATTCGTTTTGAGGTGCCTTACTTGTTAGCAAGTGAAGGCCGAGCAACAAAGACCAGTTGATTTGATAAAACCCTTGCTTATAGCCAAGTGGAAGTAGGAACATGTAACTATGGACTTTGTTGTGGGTTTTTCGAGGACTTAACGGGGTAATGATGTTGTTTGGGTAGTTGTGGATTGGTTAACTAAGTCCACTCACTTTATTCCTATGCTCACGGGGGACTTGGTGGATTTCCTTATCGAGTTATATGTTAGGGACATAGTTCGACTTCACGGAGTTCCGGTTACTATTGTTTAGGATAGGGATCCACGTTTGGCAGAGCCTTCAGAGTGCCTTGGGCATTAAGTTGACCTTTAGCACTGCCTATCATCCTTAGATCAATGGGCAGTCTGAGTATACTATCCAGATTCTAGAGGACTTGCTTCCAGCTTGCGTTCTCGACTTTAAGGGATCTTAGGAGAGGCACTTACCTCTGATAGAGTTTGCCTATAACAATAACTTTCAACCAAGTATAAAGATGGCACCTTTGAGGCCTTTATGGCCGACCTTGCAGGTCACTTATTTGTTGGGCTAAGGTGGGTGATGCATCTATGTTGGGTTTAGAGTTGGTCTGAGAGACGACGGAGAAAGTTGCATTTATCCATAAGAGGTTGGTTTCAACTCAAGGTCGTCAAAAGAGTTATGTCGACCGGAGAAGGAGATCCTTGTCTTTTGAGACGGGTGACCATGTGTTTCTTAAAAGTTCACCAAGACGGGGTTCGATGAGGTTCGGAAAGAGCGGAAAGTTGTGTCCAAGGTTTATTGGGCCTTTTGAGATTTTAGAGCGGATCGGGAAGGTAGATTACCATTGAGCTTTGCCGCCCCAACTTTTTGGGCTCACGATGTGTTTCATATTTGTATGCTTTGGAAGTATGAGCCTGATCCTTTCCATATGCTAGATTGGACTGATTTAGAGATAAATGAGGATACCTCGTATAAGGAGAGACCAGCTCAGGTTTCGGACACATGAGAGCAAGTCATATGAGGCAAGACTATCCCTTTGGTTAAGGTGTTATGAAAACATCATGGAGTCAATGAAGTGACTTGGGAACGTGAGGCTAAAGTCTGTGATAAGTATCTGAACTTGTTTGTTAATGCTTAAGTTTCATTTCCTTGTAATTATAATTATGTTTTGTTGTAATAGATGAGCGTAGAAAACACTTTTTGAGATTTTTGTGGATATTGTGTTGAGTTGGTTGTCATGTTTTCTATACTTTTGAGCATACGTCGGTTGATGCTGTTGTTGTGGGATTTGCGATGGTTGTTATTTTCTACGACATAGTTCAATTTCATGGACGAAATTTCCTAAAAGGGGGAGGTTATGGCGGCCCGGGTTAAGATTTGATCCTTTATACTCCTTGGTTTTGGGTTTTGCATCTGTTGGTGTTGTTGACATCTATTCTTGTCCTATGTTGTTCTTTGATTTGAGAATTAGGTTTTGGAGTTATGTTTAAAACAAGTTGAGGTTGGTATTTCTGTGATTACTTTGGCTGTGTGAACTTGAGTTCGATCGAGTGGTGTTTTGGTCACTCGAGCGATCTTTCTTTTATTCCAGTTTTGGGTTTTTGCAGTCTGAACTTTGGAGAGTTTGCTTTCTTTGCTCGAGCGTGGGTTTCATAGCTCGAGCAGTTTGTTCTGCAGGGTTGAACTTCTAGGAGTTTCGTTTCTTCACTCGAGCCTAGTTTTGATAGCTCGAGTGATATGTTGTGTCTAATGCTCGAGCACAAATTTAACTGCTCGAACAGTCTGTTTAAATAAAACTGCGAGGAAAGTCACTTTTTACTCACTTTTTGATATCTCTTTCTCTATAAAAGATCTTTTTCCCTTTTCCTCTCACCTCTCTATAGAAATGTTGCGAAAATCCTCCAATCTACCTTTGTTTGTGAATTTCTTGATCTTCATGCTATGGGATTAAAGGTTGAGCTTGAAGGTGGGGTCGTTTTAATCGGAAAAGTTTGAGTTTTCATTTTCGTTGGTTTTGGGGTGTTGTTCATCTCTTCTTCTTGCATTGAGGTAGAGATTTCTTTAATGATATGCATGTTATTTAGCCTTGTTATGTGTTAGTTGGGTAAATTAATACTTTGGAAAACTTTGGACTTGATTAAAGCATAACTTGATTCATAAAAGAGGGGTTTTCGAGATGATTTCCTTTGAAATGTTTTTGGACTGTTTATGATGGTGAGTGGTATTGGAACTTGAGGAAAATTGCTTTTAAAATGAGAAATCTCTAATTTTTATCAAAACCCTTGAATTATTCTAGGTTGAGAAACTATTTGTGTATTGAGAAATTGGGAATTTCATAATGAATTCATGAACATGGGCTAATTAAAAAATAGATGGGACATTGAGAACATTGGATTCTTAAGGGAATGATGAGAATATATCATTGTGTTGATGTTGTTGAAATTATTAGTTATGCGCTTGATTTATATGTTGAATAGAGATAACTGTTTTGGCTATCGATGGAGGATAGCATTGCTTGTTATAGAAATTGCATGAGAGCTAGGTTAACTGAAACCTATTCACTCATGCATTCCATTTAATCAATTGTTTCATACTTATAAACTGAAAAGTGTTATTTTGATAAAAATGAGTGAATACTGTGGCGAATTTGGTTAGGGGGTAGAAGTGGTTGTGGTTAATTAAGTTGGCATTTGTGTCCTTAGTGGAAGTCTAAAAATCCGCGCTGTTAGGATGCCTTCCTTCCGGTTGGTTGCCAGTAAAGTGGTTTTGGTAGTGCTTTTATAGCTTACTTGCAGATACGTACCAAGAGATTACCAGTGTATGTATTTACTGCCCTGTTTTCTATTTTAAAGCAAAGATATTAACTGTGATTTGAACTCTGGCATAACATTGTTTCAAAATGGGGAAAACGCATGTTTTGTAATGGCATTTCATATGCATTTACCATATGGCTTGGTTCAACATCATACACGTCATTAAACTTGTCTCTACAGGACTTTAGCTCACCCTATGCGAAAAAACATTTCAGGTGCTGATGGTATGCCTCCGCCAAAGGGATAGCTAAATGCACATTTTGTGTTTTATTTTTGTGTAAGCCTAGGGCTTTTATGCATTGGGCTCAAGTCTCACTTTTGTTGTAACCAAGTATAATCTTGAAAATCTGTAGCCAATAAGGCATGAATTTGTAATAGTTTAGATATTAATGCTTATCCATCACATGCCATATATTCAGGTTTTAGAATCAGTGAATGTATTAATACATGTGATATGATTTTGTAATATTAACAATGTTGTTATGAATATAGAATGTTTTGGGATTTAATTAAGCTTTCGCTTGTCGAATGAATATTGTATATACTTGAGATGTGAAATGGATAGTTCGGGTCTCTATATTTTTTGGGCTTTGCATCAACGATAGCCTCCAAGCAAGGGCAAAAATGAAAACCATACTCATGGACCTTATAAGTGAGAAGAGGGTAGCCTTGGAAAGGAATGGTGCTTCCCCTTGTCAAGATCTCATCACTTGCTTACTTTGTATTCGCAATGAAGACAATTCAAGTCTACTGTTTGATGAGGAGATTACGGATGATGCGGTCATTATAATGATTGGAGGATGCAACACATCCTCCATCCTATTTACCTTCTTGATCAGGTTTTTAGCCAATGAACCATCAATTTATGCTACTATTGTTGAAGGTATGCTCCCAACTAGCTCCCTCATCATGATTCATGAGAAAGATTTAAGAATTGAAAAGATAAACGAATACTAGAAAATAGAACATACTAAAAAATTATGTGCTTTGAGATTGCAGAACAAGAGGAGATTGCTAAAAGCAAGACCCTGGGAGAGCTTCTCACATGGGATGTTCTTACCAAGATGAAGTACACATGGAGAGTAGCAATGGAGACTTTAACGCTGTGTTTAGTTGGGGGATTTGAGAAAAGATTTGGAAAGGGAAATGGAAAAAAGAAAGTGAAATATGAATAAAATATACCTACATTTCACCTAGTTTCACACACCTTTTTCATTTCCTTTTCCAAATCCCCCAACCAAACACAGCTTAAAGATAACCTCTCCTGGGTTCTGTTCCTTCAAGAGGGTCCTCAAAGATACATAATTTGGAGGATATCTAATACCAAAAGGGTGTCAAGTATGTGTAAATATTGTTAATGCTTCCATAATTGTAGATTAATTACCAAAACAAATGTTTGTAATGTAAATAAAATAAGAGCTAGAAGTAACACAAATTTTTGATAAACAGGTAGTATGGACAGCAAGCATGTCCTACATGGATGGGACAATTTTCCCAAACCCATCAAAGATTGATCCAACACGCTTTGAGCAGCATGCACAAGCCTTTCTGTACTGCTTTGTGGCATTTGGAGAAGGACCAATAATGTGTCCTGGGTATGAGTTCACCAGAATTGAAACACTAGCTATGATTCATTACTTGGTGACCCAATCCACATGGAAGCTTTCCTACATTGATGATTCTTTCTGTAGAGATCTAATGCCAATTTTCAATCAGGGGCTTACCAATTCATGTTAAACCAAAGAAATCTAATGGTGCGATTTAAGTTCATGTAGCTTTCATTGACTTTGATGAAAGACAATATTTCCCCTATTGAATAAACCCAATGTATCTGTAACAATTCAGCTACAAAAGTAAGAAACTGACCCTTCTTCTCGAGCCAGCTTTGGATCTCAAAAAATTGACTAAAAAAAGTTATAAAATTTTGTTAAATATTATATTAGCCTATAAAAAAAAATCTTATTGAAATTTAAAAGGTCTCAACAAAATTCAGGTTATGATTTAAAACTAATAGATGGTAGACATAATAAATTATTTAAAAATAATAGATAGTTGTTTTTATCAAAAGAAACCAAAAAACTTATTATGTGGTGAATTGTTTGAAATTATTGAATAGTTATTTTCTAAATGTATGGATTATATATAGAATACGATTAATTATATTACTTGCAATTACTATTTTCAAATTAAAGTTGATTAGCAATTTTACCAATTGAAAATGATTTAGCTTAATTATAAGTTAGATTATGTGAACTAAATTAGTAATTTTACCGTTAAAAATGTCAGAAAATTGATGTTTAAGTGATTTTTTGTTACAGTTTGTTTACTTTTTATTTGATACTTCAATTTAGATTATTTTGGTCATTTAAATAGTTCTACTTTTATTTGGAAATTTTTTATCAAATTTTAGTATAAAGACCTTTCGATAATGAATGGTTTTTTAGGCCTTTTGATAAAGATGGAAGAGACCTAGTGGATTGAGAGAATGCCTTCCCTTAAATAAATAAATAAAAAAAGAAAAGGAAAAAAAAATGCTGACAATGGATTTCTTTTTTTCTTTTATATTATCTTTTGTTTTTATGCCTTTTAATAACTTTTATATTTTATTTTGATTAGTGAGGTCTTTTTTGTTTTTTATTATTCAGTGTGTTTGGTTTCAGTTTTTTGAATTTTAGTTTTCTGAAAATTGAATTTTTTGTTTTTCGTATTTTTTTGTTTTTAGTGAATATTTTTTAAAATTTAAGTAATTTTTTTACTTTTTTAGATATACCTTACTTAGATGTATTTAAATAGTAAAATATTTGTGAAAAAATATTTTAAAAAATTAATAAATACACAAAAATACAAAAAAAAAAATATTGAATTTTCATTTTTTTTTTTTGTATTTTTTGGTATTTAGTATATTTTTTAAAGTTTTTTTTCACGAATATTATACTTTTTAAGTGTATTTATATTAGGTGTGTCTAAAAAAAATGCTTAAAATATTTAAAAAAATTCATTGAAAACATTAAAATACGGAAAATAAAAAAGTAGAATTTTCTTAAAACTGTTTCCTGAAAACTATAACCAAACAAGCTAATTATTATTATTATTTTGTTTCAATTTGCTGAATTCCACAAGTGAGACCTTAGGCCATTGCCTTTGTGACACCTTAAGTGTTTAATTAAATACCACATAAATATTTATAGCTATATATAAATATAATTATGATTGTTTGTGATAATATATTATTAAATAAATAAATTATAATAAATAAATATAAATCTAATTTGGCATTAGGTTATCAAATATGGGATTAATTAGGGATTATTATTTGGGGCCAAATTAATACAAATATGAAATTATAATACTAATTGGGCCAAATTAGAGTTAAAAATAATAAATAAATAAATATAATAGCAACAAATCTTATAATAACAAATCTCATAATAAGAAATCTAATAATAATAATAACAAATCTAGTGAGAATAAAAGTGTGTGTGCTAGACAAATGAAACCACAGCCACCTGGGTTGTCTACGATTAGAGAGGGTGATTTAGCAATTCAGACCACTAATACTACCCCCAGGTTGTGTATATAAAGGGATGGGTGGGGCTGGTAAGGAAATAAAAGGAAAAAAAAAAAAGAAGAGCAAAGGAACAGTCGTGAGAAGATAGCAAAAATAGGAGAGAAATAGTAAGACTCAATATCAAGGTGAGTTATATTATACATTGAGTCACCATAATATATTTTATGTATGTTTTAACTTACTATAATTTATTTTATACAAGTTATGTTTTGTAAATTATATTAATATTTCAATTATGTGGATTAATTTCTGAACTCTATTTGTTTAAAATAAAACCCATGGATATGTTTGTTTAAATTTTAGAAAATATTTGACTATGACCTTATAAACAATTATGTTTTGTAAGTACCACCACGGTATTCTGTTCTGCACCGTGGTTATGATTATTTATTTATATAATTTTTGTATTTTAGTTTCTGCCACTTTGAATTATTTATTTATTCAAATTAAGTTGTGTAAATGTTTTAGCTTAACTAACTATTCCTGGTTATTTTGCATTCCCTATACTCTTTGCATAATATTTCTCACTTTGCTGTGTGCTTATAACTGTTACCTTTTTAGGTGACGAGATGTAAGGGAGACCCATAACCTCACGTAGTGGAACCCGCACGAGAATTTGATGTTGAACTATTATTTTATTTTTTTAATTTTTTATTTATTTTATTTTTGCTCCATTTTGTTTTTACTCAGGGTTGGTCACTGAATAATAAAATAATAAAAACCCTATAAATGTATTTTCTCTTATTAAAATAATAAAATAAAGTAAATTTTGTATTTAATTATTTTTATTTCCTTTTGCCTCCGCCTGCGCCATTTAATTTGCCACGATTAGAATAAAGTAATGAGTTATGATTTCAGCCCAGCCCTAAGCCCCGCGGTTGGGTCGTGGCAGCCTTCATGGCCAAAAAATGATTGAGTTGTCATTAAGTCAATTGTACTACACTCTGTATATTTATATTAAATATTTCATTAAACAAAAAAAAATTAACAAAAATTATATTCAATCAATCAAAGAGTGATAGAGGCCATGACTTGGAGTGATGATACTTGTGAAAAAGTGGAAGAGGGAGAGAATGCTTACTTGCTACTTTTCTTAGAGGAGTGTGTGGTCTTTGTACATTGTGTAAAATCTTTATTCAATTGATAGGTAATCTAAAAATGCTGTGAGTTTCATTATAAATTTTACTACATAAGGAATAAATAAAATTAATTGGCCTTCAAATCTACATAGTTTCTTTGAGACCCATTCAACAACACTTGATAGATTTGTCAACCTATGAAATCATGCATAGGTTGTTCAAATATCTTAATGTCCATCCACATAGACAATATTATCAGGATTTTCACATATTTTTCTCTCTTTTTTTGGGGGGTCATTATCAATGTTTCCTATCATAATCTTTCCTATTTTTTTTTCTTCTTTCAGGCAAGACAGGATGACACTTAATTAGATTATAAACTAGATTATGGATTTATTAAGAATAACTCTCATAAGTAAGTGGACAATTCATAATTTACCTCAACCTATACCCAAAAATCATATAATTTTTATTTGAAAGGAATCTGCTATTACGGAACATATAGACTTGTTTGGTGAATTTTTTGTCGAAAACTTATTTCAGAAATTTTTTCTATCTGTCCCATTTTTTAAGAAACACCAAAAAGTTATTTTTACGACGTCAAAACTATTTTTTGTGCAAAAATGAAAATAATGGTGTTTTTGAAATTTTCATTTTTTTTCCGAAAATGAAAAAACAAAAAACAAACATTATATATAGCAAAATATAGATATCTATCCTTAATAGAAATATACTACTAGTTTCTTATTGAGTTTTCATTTTCTTTTTGCAGTTGTCAACCATAAAGAGCTACTCCCTATGGTTATGTGATGTCTACCTCACTTCAAATTTCATTGTGTAAAGGCATATGCTTCCTATGATTTGTGTTTCTAGATAATTGTCTTGCTTTGCAATATCAAAACTACTACTCCAAATAAGGGTATGTTTACCTAATGTGTGCTAAAGATGTGAAGAGTGAATAAAGGGGGGGAAAAAAAAAAGAGTACCCAATGTGTGTAATTTTACTCTCTTTGCATTGTAATGGAGCTTGTATCCAAAATTATTTATGTCAATTAATAGTATTGTATGTTTGTTTTCATGCTTGTTTGTATCTATGGTAAAAAATATATTGCAATTTGCTCTCTATTGAAATGTGATTGACTAATAATAATTTAGAGTACAACAACAAATTGTTGCTTGAATTTGTTAACAGGAGATTCTAATTCATTTGAAGCAAGTTTTTGTTAAGGAATCGAAAGAGTTGATACCTTGATTTATGTTAGAGAATCCAAAGTGTCCATACATAGAATCAATACACGTTATTTCAAACATACATCCACTTAAAGGCTTAAACATATAGGGGTGGATCCATTTAACATATATTAAGGTCTCGTTTGGAAACATACTATTTTAGAAACATTTTAATTTTTTAGCTAAAATATAAGGTAAAAAAAACTAATATGTTTGAAATGATTTTTTAGTTTTTTATGAAAAAATGTATAAAAAATAGAAATAAAAGAAAATCTTTAATTTTTTAATATAAATTATAAGCATTTTAATTTTTTAAATAATTTCTTGACTTTTAAACAAACGAGACCTAACAGTTTTCTTTTGCTTTTCTACCGATACGGGACCTTTTTACTTCTCATATTTCTCAAGGATTCGAGTGTAAAAATGGTATTCAAAAGTCTCCAAGTAATCATGCTCGAATACCTTCCAAACCTAAGTGGTTTTTGCACAGGAGACGACTTTCCTTTTGAATGGTCATCCTTGGAACAACTAAGAGTGAGAGAGTGGCCCAAAATGAAGATTTTCGATGCCGCTGCCACTACTTCCAGCGGGATCCAAAGCACACCGACACTGAAGGAAGTTGTATTTGATAACTTGGAGAAAATACCGCTACAGGGAATGGACTTGAATCAGTTTGTGCAAATCCATTTCAAAGCAGAGGTAATTCTATTTTATACATTATTATGTAATTGGGAAATTCTACACTTTAGATATGCCACTGATTTTATTCCTACGACTTGGCACCACATTTCATTTGAAGTGGACTGAAGTCTTATGTTGAGCTATGATTACCTGCCGGATGAGGAATCCAAGTCCTGCTTGTTGCTTTGTGTTTTGTTTCCTGAGGAGGCTAACGTCTCAGTAGAAATTTTGGTTCGATTTGACTGTGAGAAGTTGGAGGACATTATTGTAAAGAAAAACCTAGGGAAAGAAGAACAAGAAGCTATAGTTGATAAAATGGTGATCAAAAATCTACTTTGAATGGTCATCCTCGGATGAGTAATTGAGAAAGATTGCTCTAAAATCAAGACTTCTACTTCTGCCGCTCCGTCCAGGGTCCAAAGCAAACCGAAACTAAAGACAGTCAAAGTGGATGATGTTGGGATAATGTTCTTCTGATTATGCAAACGCACTTCAATGTCAAGGTAATCTCTCTCTCTCTCTCTCTGGTTTTCTGGTTCCTGTTTGTTGGTGTCTTGCCGACTCTTTTTATTGATGTACATTGTCGTGTTTACTTTGCAACAAATTCAATTTCATCAATAAATTTCCCTTTTCCTGATCAAAAAAATAAAAGAAATTCTGAAGAACACAATGCACGGCGGTTGTCCAGAATATTTAGCCCAAATACATGGACCCTGTTTTGACATAGAAGTGAAATATAAAGGCTTGTTGAGTTGAGTTGAGTTGACTTTTGAGAACCATCAAACAAACATTGCAGACCTTCAGTACCAGTGAACAATGACTTCACAGTTTATTGTTTGCTTAAAAATGGTTTCACAAATTTCTATTATATTCAGAAAGCAGAGACTGCTTTTGAAGAGCGATCTGAGAACCAATTAACTTTATCTCGATGGAAGCTCTGTTAATGCTCACCTTTTAGCTTGTGTGCACTTCAGTTTGTGTGTGCATGCTTGATGCTAGATGAAGTACCAATGGAACTCACCTTCATAATTATCATAGTTAATTTGTTTTTTTGTTGCAGCAAGTATTGCTAGCAGTGAAGAAGGCTGAGATTGTACAGGGATGTGCTTGCTGTCCTTAGTGTTTCTGAACAGGAGCCTCAGTTTGCACTATTTGGATGCTAATTTAAATAAAGTTCAGGTTTATATTTTAGGCTTTGAATTTGTCATCTAAATTCACCATTGTAATATACTTGATTGTATTGTACATTTTCATAATACCTTGTGATCTATAAAAGAAAGTCTTTTCAACTCTAATGCTCCTATTCCAATCGGTTAAATTACTTAGCTGGATAGAGTTAGCAAAAACTACTTTATTCACTCCTATTCCAAAAAGAAAAAGTCAGAAAAGCTCATCTTTTAATTATTTGATAGAGTAATTGATTGAGAATTGGGGTTTTAATATTTATTTGTGTTCTCATCCAATTCAAGGTGGACTGTCTACATGCTTGTGCACACATACATTAGTAGTAATTTTCCACCTAACAAAAGCCATAACAAAACAATTGGGATTTGGGAGCAAATTTAGCTGGAATAGACAATTTGACTGAAACAGAGCAGTAAAATTGCAGCCCAACTCCATTTACCAGTAACTGTAAAAACACTAACTGTGCTATTGAACTTGAAAATCCTAAGTGATTCATGATTAGATCAAGATTAAAAATATTCCAAATCCCAATTATTCAAAACACTGAATCTAAAATCAACAAGCACTTACAAGAGTGATTTTAGCTTGTTTGTTTTTAGGAATAAACAATAAATCGACACAAACGATTTTTACATGGAAAAGACCACAATTGAAACCTTCAATTGTAATCAAAAATCACGGGCGAACCGCCACTAATCAATCCACTATTGAAGATCGAAAGATTACAAAGATAATACACAAATTACCCAACCCAGTCAATTTGTCCTCGAATCTTCTGTAACTCTTTCACCACGCCTTCGTCACGGAACTGATCAATCCTGAAGTTGATTCCATAACTTCACTTGTCAAATTAACGACTACGTAAAGAATCAAACGCCTTTTGAAACTCTACGTCTTGATCTTCGGAAGCCACCGAAGAGAACTCTCTCGAATATAAAGTATCAAACTCCTTGATGTATGAATCTCAATTCATAAGTTTAGAACTCTCTCAAGAACATCAAGGAAAACTCACAAAAACCTCAGAAGAAAACTTCACACAAAATCTTAGGACTCTTGAATAAGATCTAGGAAAAAGTAATCCTAAAAATAACCTAAACAGGTATAAATAGAAAATCTGAGTCCGCGATCTCCGCTCGAGCGCTCCACAGCCCGCTCGAGCGGCTTCAACAAAATCAGCGTGTGAATAAACTGAGGTACGCTCGAGCGCTTGAGATTCCGCTCGAGCGTGAAATCGCACACCCCAGTACTTTTACAATCCTGCCAAAATACTGAGATCCTTCAATCTCCGCTCGAGCGCCAATGACCCCGCTCGAGCAGGAAGAACAAAAACACAAGCAAAATTACAACTTTATCAACACAAAGTTTTGTCTCCGGATTTGATGATAAAGGGTCCTAACAATCTCCCCCTTTGTCAATTCCCGGACAAAACCTTTCTAAAACATTTTTCCCTGAAACACACGCACTAAAAACAAAGAAAAAACTCTAAAAACAAACACTCTTGCCATGAACACAACCATTCAAACTTCATCCAATATGCACCACCAATGTAACACAGCCATTCAAACTTCATCCAATATGCACCTGTGAAATAACAACCAACATAACAAAACAAAACTGTGGAATGGCTAAGACGAGATTAATATTAAACGACATCCACAATACTAACAAAGCTATCATGTGATCCAAATATTAACAAAATACCCAAAATATCCAACCATCAACAAAATAGTTAAAACATCAAAATGACCAAAAAGATATGTACCATCAATGTAATAACCAAAAAATGTCCAAATGTCCAAAGGTGTTGTACCAAATCCAAAACTGTCCAAAGTAGAATGTACCAAACCAAAGTTTTTTTGTAACAAAACTCTCCCCCTTTTTGTCCGGGAAGCAAAAACAAATCATGCATCAGGAGGAGGCGGTGGCTGGTGAGACTGAATGATAAGGGCTAGCTGAGTGAGAGTCTGCTCCATTTGACCAAGACGACCATCAAATGCATCAAAGCGTGCATCCAAAAAATCCAAGCGCCGGGTAATGACATGTGAGTTGCGATTAGCATGACCCACAATTCATGTATGTAAACATACAAAAAGCAACTTAGCTCAAGAATAGTAGTTCTTTTTTAGTGACCTTTTAGTATGTAATTTTTTTTCCCCCTATATCTGAAGTATTAAATAGCTCTAAATTGTGCCCCAAATAACACCATATTGTCCATGCAAAAAATAAAAAATAAAAGGCAAGAAAGAAAGATGAAGAAAGAAATAAATCATCTTCAATATTCATCATGTAAGTTAGTTTCGGCGAAAAAAGTTGTTCTCATATTTTAGTGTTTGGTACAATGGAACATAAAAGTCAATGGAAGACTTTTTTCAGCATTCAAGAAGATGACCTAATTTGGATGGAAAATGTTTTTCATTTTTTAAAAGTAGAAAACATTGCAAAAACATTTTCTGGATCTAACGAGACATACCAATCTTACTAATGACACTACCACCCTACCATATCCTTTAGCTACCATAGAATATCAAAGATTCTATGTCAAAAATTCAATCCAAAGATTTTAAGTGTAAGAAGTAGATCCAGACACAAGTTTTCTTGTTATTAATAATAGTAATATTCTAGCAAATTTCAGTGTTGCTTGTTCAATATTTTTCCTAGGACATGGCAGATATTTTGATTTACATTGTAGAAAAGTTAACGTTGTTAATTTGTTTGTGAAGCCAGTTAAACATTAAAATTGTCTGATTTATCAAAAGAAAAAGGTTGGAAGTCTAAGAAGTGAAGTTGAAACATTAGAGGCTATGAGCGATAGGGTTCAGGGATTCATTTATCTAGCAATTAGGATTAGAGAAGAAATTCATGAAGATGTCAAGCACTAGATTGGAAAACTTAATGGGTTCATAGGAAGGGCTAAAGAGTCTTTGGAAGGTGGAAGTAATGTGAACGAGAGTGTTTTAATAGGTGGTTTTCTTAGTTGGTCACACTTTTGTTTTTCCTTATTTATTTATTTTATTTATTTATTTTGGACAGATGATTTGGTCACATGTTTTCGGCTAGGAAAAGAAGCAAAACAGAAAATGGATGAGGCTAAAATGCTATGGAAAGAAAGCAACTTCAATAACAAATCCAGCTCTACACGTCCTTGGGGATATAATTCGTACCCTTAGAAAGGCTCTTGACTTATGAGACCACAAATTTGGCAATGTCAAATGACAAAATCAATTTCTTTGGAATACATGGTATTGGAGGTTGTTCGAAAGACAACTTTGGTAAGAGAAATTAGCAACAAAAAAAAAAAAGAAGCTAAATTGGATAAGCTTTTGATGGCTATAGTGTCTTGGCACCTAGACATTAAAAATATTCAGGATCAAACAGCTGACGTGTTGGGTTTGAGAATAATTGGTCGGCCAAATGAAACTGAAAGATCAATTATATAATGTGCAAGACTCGAGGATGTCAACAGGATCCTTGTTATATTGGATGATGCTTTCAGAAACACTGCTAACTCTGCCATTGAGCTGTTATTTGTGAAACTGCATCTTCATTATGTATTTCGTTTGGGACTTTGAGACTCTCATTACTAAGGATGAACAATATGAAAATGTTCAGACACATAAGTCCAAACAGAGAGTCACTGATAAGACATAGCTTGTCATACGGTTAAATTTTGTTCGGTTCTATAAGTTCGAATAAGTGTAAAATGTTTGGTTATGTAGTGTCGAACATTCAATCTATTCAAGCCTCTTCAAGCTCAGTCCAGCCAACAATAACCCACAATGACATGGGGTCAACCATCAAAATAAAGTCAAAGAACTTTAAGGAGGCTTGGCAGAAGCCTAAGGAAAAAGCCCTCCAGACCGGTCCACTTTTGGCTCATTTCAGCAGCGGAACAACCCCAAAACACATGGGCAAGTGCCTCATGGACTTGGTACAAAACTCAAAGCAAACAATGGCTCAAATTCATTACTGAAGCTAAGAAAGAGTCATTTCACCCCAACAAAACCAGCTTTCCAACCTTTTCAGCAGTAGCCCACGCCTGCCCAACCGCAATCTAAAGCCTGGGAGACAAGCTAGAGTTGAGCCTAGTACCTCCCATGGCTTGGTCCAACCTTACTTGGCATTGAGAGATCAGCCTAGCCCGATTCAGCAAAGGCCATTTTTGACCCATTTCTCCCTAAAAAATTGAGGGACTAGATCATTGTGAGGATCTTCAGATATGTTGATAAGTGGCCAACTCATATCTAAGGGGGATACTTTTGGAGTAGTGGTTTGGTAGGCATGAAAGTGCCCAAAGTCCAAGTTAGCATCCTCTAGTAGAGGCAACAAAGGATAAAGAGCCAGTTGTCCTATGGACTTTTGATACTTAGGACAGATACGTGCTATCAACTTCATATTGGCTTATTCACCCCCCCAAAAAAAAAAAAAAAAAAAAAAAAAAAAAAAAAAAAAAAAAAAAAAAACTTCATATTGGCTGAATTCCTTTTAGTCATATCACCCTTTTTCAATTCTATTTAGCAACAGTTACAAACAACTCTCACTGCGAAAAATTACTACTTTTGGTAAGATCCTATTTACTACTTTTGGCAACAATCTAAATAGCTCACAAATCTATCTTATAAGCATTCAATGCTCTTAAACACTTGTCAAAATCTGATTAACCCTAGGGGAAGCTCAAGGCCCCCTTTCTAGGCCATGACTAACACCCCTGCAACAATGTGCAAATATATTAATTATCGGTAAACGGTGAGATTCAAACACAGTATCTATTGCATGCTCTAATACCATGATTTCGAATTGTTAACCACCTTCACCTAAAAGCTTAAACTATTAGAGAAAAAGATAAATTTAGTTATTTTTTCAACACACCCCTCACATGTGGCCGAACTTTCTTTCATAAGCGGGCCAAAGACGTGCAAATAATTTAATTCTTGGGTTGGTAGTGAGGTTTAAACACAGGATCTATTGTGTGCTCTAATGCTATGTTAGATTGTTAACCACCATCTTATCTAAAAGTTTTAGTCATTAGAAATAGGGACAACTTCATTATTTATATCCTCAATACATCCCCTTATATATGACCAAATCTCATTCGTAAGCACACAAAATATGTGCAAGTATTTTCAATTGTCGAATAGGCAATGAGATTTGAACACTAGATTTAGTACTTGATTTAATATCACTTGTTAGACTAAGTTCCACTATCTCTCTTAACATTAATTGGTTTTAGGTGAACTGGTGAAAGTTGGGACCATAAGTGATACTAGATCCAAGCTCCTATGTTCGAGTTACCCAAGGAGATTCCTTGCAGAAGGAGAAATCCACCCTAGTAGGCTCTGTGGACTAACAGTTGATAATGGACTAACCATCAGAAATTCAAATTTAAGCACAAAAGCTATACCAATTGATTTTAGAAGAGATCCAAAAACTCAGTCTGAGAAGAGTGTTGAGGATATAAATAATAAAAGTATCATTCTCTTGAACAATTTAAGTTTTTAGATGCGTTAGTGGTTAACAATTTATAATATTAGTGCTAACAATCGATTTTGTGTTCGAATCCAACCTCACCACTTACCAAATAATTAAAATATTTGCACGTGTTTGGCCCCCTTATGAAGAACAGCTTGGTTATACACAAGGAATGTATTGAAATATAAATAAAAAAAGTTATTTGGTTCTCTAATACTTTAAACTTTTAGATGGGATGAGGATTAAGAATGGATGATTTAGTCGAGTGGCGTAGGATAACACTATTCTCAAGGAAATAATATGGAAAAGCAAAAGAGAAAAAGGAGCTGGTATATGTGCTTTGTCATCTTTAATTCCTTGAAGCAAAGGATCAAACAACATACATCACGGAACAAACCAAGAAAAGAATTCCATTCCCATTCTTAAACATAGAATGTTGAGGTCTCCATCTCCATCTCCATCGCAAACCCTGCAATAACCATTTGTTTGCAGAAAGAGAGGTATGCTTCAATTTCTAGCTTCCCCTTTTCAATAATTTTAGGCAAGTAGTTGAATACATCAATAATGCTAACTGTAGTCCATTACTTGCTTATTCTATTCATAATGCAAAGCTAATTGATTGCTTATTCTATTCACATTGCTAAGCTAATTGAATATCTAGCATAAGCTATTGAAGTTGCATTTTGTGTTAGTATTAAGGGGTAGTTTACATGGAGACTCCCTAAACTATTACCAAGTAATCACTTTGGCCACTTAAACTAAAATAATGTACAAACTGACTCCTAAATTATTGATAACATAAAACTCCTTCACGATTAATTACGAAAATGCCTTGCACCTCTTGTATCATTTTATCCCTTAAACTATCGTGGAATATTATTTTACCTCCTGAACTATAAAACATACAAATAGATCCTTAAATTATCAAAATGTCACACACACCTTGATGTTGTTAATGAAAATAGTAAAATGACCGAATTGCCCCCTCTTTTCGATACCTTACACACCCATTCTCTCTTTGAATCCCATTAGAAACCATTACAAATTTTTTATTTAAAAAACAAAAGAAGAAAAAAAAAGAAAAAATCTTAGTCCCTAACCCTCTATCCCTATCCCCTCATATCTCCACTCCATTTCAAAAAAATCCATTAAAACTTCTCATTTTTTTAAAAAAAATTTATTATTATTAATTTTTAATGATTTTTGATGGACTTGAAAGAGAGAATGGTTGTGTCAGATATTAAAAAAAGATGAAACGATTTGATCATTTCACTGTTCCTTTAACGACATTAGAGGTGTTTGACATTTTGATAGTTGAAGCATCTTATTGTACATTTTTATAATTTAATTGGGTAGAGTGATACTTCATGGCTGTTCAGGGGGCCTCCATGTAATTAACCAATTGCTAAATGGTACTTTGGTCATAAAATAATCAAAATTTTGATGCGTGACCCTCAATCTCACGATTTACTCATGGTTGAAGGACAGAATGGGTGTGTGATGCATTTTGCTAGTTAAGGGGTCTAACTGTACTCTTTTTTAGTTCAGAGAGTTAAAACGATACTTGAGAATAGTTTAGAGAGTCTCCATGTAAATATCTCTAGTATTAATTTGGGCATCAAATACAAGCCTCTTGTGATGATTGTTTTAAATTATTATAATTATTATTTGGGTTGAAGTTCGCTATGTACTTTAAATTTGGTCCAACATCTTTGAGATTGCAGGTATAAATTTAAGGGTTAATTGCCAACTAATCCTGTTAAGTAGACTTAAATACTAATAGGTGTTATTGACTTTTTGAATGCACCAATAAGTCTTGCAATGTCTATATGTTGCCCTCATTAAATTTCTTTCTTTTATTATCTTCTCTCTTTTTCTTTCATTTTTTCAAAAAACTTTTCTTCTTCTTCTTCTTCTTCTTCTTCTTCTTCTTCTTCTTCTTCTTCTTGTAGAGAGCTTCACATCACCACTACCGTTGTTACACCACCATTATCGCTACACTACTACTATCACCATGTCATCCACTCACCACCACCGCCATCACTGTTTGGCGACCACCACTAACGTCATCATTTGACCACAACCACCGTTCACCAATCACCTCTATTATTGCCGATCTATACTTTACATGATCTACACATCAACACCTTCTTCTGTCATCAGCGCCGCACACTTCTTACCATCGTCTTCTTTCTTTGTTGCTATCACCGATGACTTTCAGATCTAGCCATTTTCAACTCATATTTTTACCGGTAACTTCAAATTTGGCCATTTTTGGATGCCGATTTGATCATGACATGGTTGCCGAAGCTCCTACTAATGAGATTGGATCTTTTTTTTCGCTCTCTTTCTCTCTCTCTATATATATGTGTGTGTGTGTGTTGATGGATCTCTATCAATTTGTTTGTAAAGATCTAATTAAATAAGATTTGTTATTTGTAATATTTGTATATTAACAAATAATTTTAAAGTGATAAATTTATCATTACTTTTGTTTTGTATGTTTAAGTGTATTGGTGTGTTCCTGTGAATGAATAAGCGAATGTGTATTATGTAAGTGTAAGAGTGAGACTTAGTAATTGATTAAGTGGTCTGAAAAAAATTGATGAGTATTATTAGTGATGAATTTATGACTGATACCAGATCTGAGGAAGTGGTGAGAGTATTGACATAATGAAAAATGATATTGTTTTGCCTAAAAAAATGGTTGGATAATTGTCAAAAATCATTGTTGGAAAAATATCGTCGGATGTTGGAGATGGCAGCCAAAGATTTGCTGACGGTCTGAGATGGTATCCGGTGATTGAAGCTGTCGGACATGGTCACCAGTGATCGGAGTTGGCGGCCAAACATGGTTGCTAATATTTGGAGATGAAGGAGATGGTATTTTGGATATATTAATAGGTAAAAAAAGAGCAGGACTTATAGGTAAATGAGTTTGATTAATAGGACTGGCCCGTAAGTGTCCCTAAATTTAAGAGAATATTTTGTACCTAATGGTTGTTCACAATAACCTATGTGTGGGGTGTACAAATATCAAGTTCAGTCAGGTCGACACTATTAGGAGTGCAATTTGGGTGGGTTAAACCTTAGCAAACTAAGCCCAGCCCAAATTTTTTTAGGGCTTCGGCAAGATATTTTTTAATTCGGAACATGCTTGGACAAAAATTTAGAAGCTCGAATTAAATTTGGATAGGCTTGGGCAAAGACATCAAATAATCCGAGTAACTCGAAGCCGGAATTATATATATAGATATATAAAAATATTTAAAATACATATAAATTATTAGCCATTACATGATATTTATTTTTAGTAAATATAAAAGGGGGTACTATGCCAACCCCCAGCTCCAAGCTAAGACCTCTCTTGAGGAGAAGTATAAGGGCGCCATCCAAGGGGCTATGGGGTGTTGAACCATTGTCAAAGGAGTTTTCGGTACGACACTTACTGCTGAACCAACCCCCTGTTGGCAGCCATTACATGATATTAAAGTAATTTAGATCATTAGATCATATTGAATATGTATTATATATACAAGTAACATAATACAAAATATTAACTTTTTTATTTCCACTTATAAATTGTAAAGACTACTGTAGTGGCAAACAACCTTGGGATACAATTTGAGCAACTCTGGCAATTTGGATTTAAGTTTGGTTGGGCTTGGACAGACAACCTCGGGTTACAATTTGGGCCTGAGCAGGTCTCAACATAACTTGGGTTGGGCTTAAACAACCTCTCAACCCGCTCCAGTTACACCCTTAGACACTATAGAGTAAGAATATACGTGTCATTTCAAGCACTGCTCGACCCCAACATCACATAAAACTTATCTATTCAAAGCCTGAGCCATTAGTTTTCCTTTTTTCTTTTTTTCTTCTTTCTTTTTTGAAATTTTCTATTATTTGAATTTGGAACATTAACAAAATTCAATTGTAAAATAAATATAATCTTTTAAGAATTGTTTTGATTTAGACTCTAGAAAAAAGTATATATATGCGTTTTTCATTATGGGCTAGCACCAATAAATCCCATATACACCAATAAGTCCATTCTAAAATTTTATGAACCCAACAGTCCCATCTATGTGAAATTTACTTAATTAACCCATATATTTAGCCCCGCATTAATAGTTGGCATATCGAAATTACCAAAAACCTATATTGTGAAATGACACATTTAACTAAAGCGTACTAAGGGTTATTGTAGTCGTTAATGGGATGTTTGAAAATCCTTTCTAAAACAAGAAAATACCATACCGGAATCTTCACCATTTTGAATATGCACAAAGAGACGATTGGGTTGTGGGATTTATGGGTATGTGGACTTGTGATGGGATGTGATTTATAGGATGTATGTGGTTTTGTTGGATGTTGTTTTGTGGGGCATTTAGGATTCATGGGGATGTGGTTTTGCTGGATGTGGTGTGTTTTTCACATCAAATGTGGTAATCGTGGGCAGCATTAATGTCAAAGACTGAAGGATGTGGTTTTCATGGTATATATTTTGTGGGGTGTGATTTTGCTGGATGTGGAATTTTTTTTGTTTTTTGTATGTGACCACTTATTGATTTGTTCCACCACCTCAATGTATATATTAGCCTCCGTTCACCACCAAATGGGAATCCCACCCCAATCAAATGCATGATTCTCTCAATGTGATCCCACGAAATAATATTTGTCTCCCCAACATTCCTTCTACAACAGATGGATCAAGTCAAATCTATATGGAACAAGGCCATAAACGTAAAATTTCACACAAGATAATATATTAAAACCATCTTACCAAAATCAGTGGGACTAATTGGTTCATAAGAAATCAAAAGGGACTAAATTGATCACAATTCCTCCCAAAAGGGATTTACAGGTAAATTTTCCCTTTCTTTATCTTTTATTATTATTTTAAATTTAATTTGTATCTAAATAATATAAAAATTAAAATTAAAATTTTATAAATGGATAAGTTGGGCCCGCTAAGTTAAAAGTCTTTATCCCAAACCTAGCCTCAAAATTAAATGGACTCAAAATTTTAGTCCAACCCAATCCTACGAGCTGAATATTTTTCCCAAGTCTTAAAATTATCAAGTTGGGTTGGACAGGTTGCGTGGACTATTGTGCCTATGGCCACCCCTATGTGTGGGTACTTCCAAATTAAGGTGACCAATTTTCTCCTACCTCGCTCCACCCCCCCATCCTCTGTCTCACGTTATACGGATTTTTCCTGCCCGATAAAAAGTGGATTGGGAACGAGTTTTGATTCCCTCATCCTATTCTAACCCACCCCGCCCGAATTATATTTATTTAATATATTTATATATGAATAATATATATTCTTTTTTTAATTTAATAAGATTAAACCACTAAAATAATACACTTATGATTCACTTTCACTTATATTTTTTCATTTAACATATTTTAACTTTCAGTAATTATAAATTATTATAATCTCTGATCTTTGATCATCATTAGTATTTTTATTTTTTAGGTAACAAAATTAACCCACCCCGACACAAATCCGATTTAGCTCTCCCTCGATATGATACGAAACATGGGCAGAAGATTACAAATCTGTTCTGTGACCATCCCTACTTCCATTAGGTTGTGACTTGGTGTAATGATAACTGCCACTTGTTGGAAAATTATATGGTGATCTTAGAGTAAATACAAACAGTGCTATAACATGTTTTTAATTAATTAAAATAGTAAAACTCAATATTTTTTTGTTAATTTTTAGAAGAAAATGTCATCCTATAAATACCAAATAACTTTTTGCATCTGTCATAGCGTTGTGGCATGAGTTTAATACAAAAAGTAGAGATCTATCAAAAAATTTCTCAGAGGAAGACTAGTGTATTGTGCACAACGTTTGACATGTGAACTTAGAGCAAACAATGAGAATTTTGTTTCTCTTAAATACTAGATAAAATAAAATATTATCTATTTTAAATTTTTTATTTATCGTCTATTTTTTTCAGATATAAATGAGATAAAATAGAATGGCTACGCTTATTGAATCAATTTAATTCTTTCTACAAATGATATACACGGAGAATCCTACAAAATGAACTGCTGGAATCATCGAAACATGATCTATAGTAGGCTCCATGGGCTTGGACAACGTTCAAATTTAGACATGAGAGAAACACAACCCTATAGAGTTCTAAGTTGGTTCCACATAGGACAGAGAAAAACATTTTAAAGATAAGCACTACTTTTAATATTATATATATCATTGGTTGGGAGCACTATATAGACAATGTCATATGATTATTGAATAATTACACATATTGATTATGTTTTGAGTAATTTTATTGTTGCGAGTGCAATTTTTCTTTCTTTATTTTATTTTTAGTGAATTGATACAAGATTAAGAAGAATTGCATCAAATCGGACAATCATAGTCTAACAACACATATTGATAAGTCTAATAACCAACACAAGAAGAAACAACACATGATGACAAAAAATCCTCATAGTGGGCGTTGTAGGACGAGATGGTAGGACCTAAAAAGGGGGATAAACTAGAAATATTTAAGAATAGAATGGGTAAGGAAGGTACTTGGGATTTGGGACTTGGAAGATGATGCTAACACTATGTAGAACTTGATGCCCAATTGTATGAGGAGAATCTCAAGGGAAGTTCTAGGAGAATCGAGAGGAAAGGGACCCAACTCTAGGGAAACTTGGTGGTGGAGGGAAGAGGTTCAAGCAGTAGTTAAGGCGAAAAAGAGTGCTTTAAAAAGTGTTAGAAGAATAGAACTAAGGAAAATCTTAAGAGCTATAAATTGGCTAATAAAGAGATCAAGAAAGTAGTGAGAGAGGCTAAGTTGAAAGCTTATGATGACCTATACACTAGACTAGATAGTAAGGAGGGAGAAAAGAGGGTATACAAACTTGCTAAAATAAAGAAGAGGAAAACAAAAGATTTTAATCAAGTTAAGTGCATCAAGAGTGAGGATTCTAAGGTATTAGTGAAGGATGAAGAGATTAAGGAAGGTGAAAGAACTATTTTGAGAAATTGTTAAATGAGGAACATGGAGGTACGTTAATGGGGGAGTAAATAGTTAGTAATAAGGAAAACCAAGACTATAAGTTCTATCGCAGGATTCTGAACTTTGAGTGCAGATTGCACTTAAGAAGATGAAATCGAATAAGGCTTTAGGACTCGATGATATTCCTATTGAAGCTTGGAAGTGTTTGGATAAGAAGGGGGTTGCTTGGTTGACTAGGTTGTTTCACAAGATTTTGTTGATTAGGAATATGCCAGATGAGTAAAGGAAGAGTATTTTAGTATCAATCTATAAGAATAAAGAAGATGTCTAGAATTGCAGCAACTATAGAGGAATCAAGCTAATGTTTCATATAATGAAAGTGTGGGAGAGGGTGATGGAACATTGATTGCAAGATATAACAGAGGTGCTAAAGAATCAATTTAGGTTTATGCCCTGTAGGTCAATAATGGAAGTGATCTATCTTTTGAAGAGAGTAAAAGAAAGTATAGAGAAAAGAAAAGAGTCATTCATATGATGTTTATCGATCTTGAGAAAGCATATGATAGAGTGCCTCAGGATATAATTTGGTGAGTGTTAGAGAAGAAAGGGGTGACAAAATGTTACATTGATGTGATTAGGGACTAGTATGAAAGGGTAGTGATCACTATTAGATCACCTGCTGGAGAGACAAATGAATTTTCAATTACTGGAGAGTTACACCAAAGATTTACCTTAAGTCCTTATCTTTTTGCTTTGGCTATGGATGAGTTGATGAGAAATATTCAGGATGATGTGCCATGATGTATGTTTTTTGCAGATGATATTGTGTTAGTGGGTGAGACTAGAGAAGGAATTAACACAAAGTTGGAGATTTGGAGAGAAGCACCTGAATCTAAAGGATTTCGAATAAGCAGAACTAAGACAGAGTACATAGAGTGTAAATTTAGTAACAGTAACAATGAAAACAAAGGAGAAGCGAAGATTGAGAACCAAAAACTACCTAAGAGTGAACATTTTTGTTATTTAGGGTCGATTATCACAATGGTGGGGGAGATTGATGCGGATTTGATCCATAGAATTAAGGCAGGGTGGCTTAAGTGGTGAAGTGCGTCTAGGGTACTGTGCGATAAACGAGTACCCACTAAACTAAAAGGAAAGTTCTGCAGAATAGCTATTAGATCATCAATGTTCTTGTTAGAATGTGTTAGAATATTTCCTATTTTATTCTTATATATATTCAGTATCCTTATTTTATACCTTAGGGCACTCCTGTAATTATGGTAATGATTTAATATAAAAGGGGATGAGATATCACTCATACCTCTAACTTTTCTCTTCTCAAAATTGACATGGTATTAGAGCCACTCTAAAACATTAGAAACCACAACCCTATAGCCATCATCACACCACCATTCCATCACCACACTAGCCGCAATCCCCACCACACCAGCAACTGTCCCCCTAGGGTTCCGCTAGCACCAGTCTCAGCCTCTTAGCGCTCCAACAGCCCTAGCCACATCCTCCTAGGGCTTCAGCAGCCCTAGCCGCACCCTTCTAGGGCTTTGATAGCACCCTAGGGCTTGTCGGAGCCTCCCTTTTCCCAGCCTAGGTCTGTCGGTAGGCTTGGAGGTTCAATCGAGGGTGTTTTTCCTCCTCAGGTTGTCGATAGCCTTTTAGGAGCTCTGGTTTAGTTGGGTCTCTCTCAGGAGCTCTGGTTCAGTCGGCTCTCTTTTGGGTCTGGGTTGCATTGAGGTCATTATTCTGTGACCATTGGTGTTTAGTCTCTCTATTCATGTAATTCTCCTCTCTGTTTTCTGTCTTCTTCTTTAAAAAAAAAAAAATGTTCTCTTAAATTCATTTTGTTTTGTTTGGTATGTTCTCCCATCTTTCAGGTTTATGATTAGACCAGTGTTTGTTGTGAGGGTTCCTTAGTAGAGTATTCATGGCGGAATTGACTAGTGAGTCTACTACTTCGCAGCCTGCTCCTCATGGCGCGAGTCCTATTTTGCCTACTACTATGGCCTTGTTTGGTAGGGCTTATTTTCAGCTTATTTCAGCTTTTAGCTTAATTTAAGCTATTTTGATGTGTTTGGTTCAGCTTAACAATACAGCTTATAGCTTTTTGTAAGTCAAAAATCAACTTATTCTTTGAGTGGGGGAGGAGAAGCTTAATTTATAAGTAAAAAATCAGCTTATGTTCACAGTTATAACTTATAAGTTGTTAAACTATAAGCTATAATCACTTTCCCACAGCTCTACCAAATGGGGCATATGACTGATTCCCTCAACCCTGGCCAAAAAATCACCACCTCTCTCTTTAATGGTCAGAATTATCTAGAGTGGTTGCAGAGTTTGACTATTTTTTTGAAAAGCAAAGGGAAGCTGGGATATGTTGATGGGCACGTTCAGGCCCCCAGTACCACAGATCTGAGATTATCAATTCTCTTATCATTTGCTGGTTGATACCTTAGTTGTAGGAATCATGTAACTAGGTGGCGATTCTGAGTAAGAATCGCGATTCTGCGTTTCCTAGAAAGAAACGTGTAAGAATCACGTTTCTGTGGAGAGAGAAACGCGATTCAGTCGAAGATGGGATCGTAAAAGGGGGGAGAGAGAGAGAGAGAGAGAGAGCCTAGCCTTCAACGTCGACTTGAGAGGAGAAAGAAAAAGGGTTGTTGAGAGAAACTTATAGTGGACCAGTGGTAGCAGCTCTGTAGTTGGATTGGATTAGGGCTTTGATTGCCTTCGTCACTCTCTTCTCTCACTATCGATCACAATCGTCTTCGTCTCTCTCTCTTCGTCTCTGCTTCTCTCCCTTTTCATCTCTCACTCTGTTCGTTGTTCTCTCTTTGTCTCTATGTTTTAATTGATCATATATAATCTATGTAATAAAATTTATAAATTATAATTTTTATCATATATAATAAAATTTCTTATTGTTATTTCTTAAAATATCATATATAATAAATTTTGTAAATTATTATTTCTTAACTTTTTAACATATAATAAATAAAAGAAATCATCTAATTATTTTAAAGAAATCTAATTAAATCATATATAAAAAAATTATAAAATAAAATATCTAACATTTCTTTTTATTATTTTAACATAATTTATTATTCCTTATTTATTATAATTTTTTTATTTATAATATATATATAAATTAAAATAAATAAATAAATAAACAATAACACATTATTTAAAAAATAAAATAATTAATGTGTATTAAAATGAAAATATTTATAAAAAAAAATTCTAATGTGTATTAAAATATATATATATATATATTACCGCTCCCTGAGGTGCTTCTAACTTAAGAAATGCTTACGCTTCCTCGCTCTCGCTCCCGCTCCCGCCCCCACCCCCGCTTCCGCTTCGTGAAACTAAGGTTGATACATTCCATGGTTTCAGAGATTGATGAGGGATACTTGTCTATGGACACAACACATGATATTTGGGAGACTGTGGCGGCCACTACGTATTCCCGCAAATGCAATTTTTCACAAACTTTTGAGTTACGACGCTCCATTGATCGGTCTGTCCAGGGTGAGATGACTATCCTCTAGTATTTTATTTTCCTTAGCAATGGGTGGAAGAGACTTGATCATCTTCAGGACTACAAGCCTGTCTATCCCATTCATTCTGTTGGGTACCGAAAATTTGTTGAACAAGTGCGGGTCTTCAAGTTTTTGGAAGGTCTGAATATGGAGTTTGATCCTGTTAGGAGTCGTGTGCTTGGTATGGATGTGCTTTCTTCTCTCCAAGAAGCATTTGCTTATATGCAGAATGAGGAGAGTTGTCGTTCTACTATGCTTCCATCTGCCTTTTTTGATAGATCTGCCCTAGTTTCTGCACCCTCTCAAGATGGGGATCATAGTACCCGTTCTCCTTCTGAGAAGGATACCCTCTTCTATGACTATTGTCGTCGCCCTCGCCACACCCATGAGACTTGTTGGAAGTTGCATGGGCTGCCATTTAGGGGTCTTGGAGATCGTTCTGGTTCTCGAGGGGGTCGCTCTGGTCCGTCTAGAGGCCGAGGGCTCAATGCCCAAGCCCATCATTTTGATACAATTAAGCCACAGTCCCCCGCTCCGGTTGTGTTCATCTGCTGATATCTCTGGGTTTTCTGCTTCTGAGTTGGAGGTTGCTCTTCGCCACTTGCTAGACCGTCAGGCATCTAGTTCATCTTCAGGTAACTTTGCCCATTCAGGTAACTTAGCTTCTTCTACAAGTGCTTTCCTATCTCATTAAACATTGTCTTGGATTATCAATTCTGGTGCTTCCGATCATATGTTTGGGTCTTCTAATTTGTTCTCTGCATATACCCCTTCTTCAAGGTAGGATAAAGTTTGAATTGATGATGGTACCATTTCTTTTGTGTTTGGGAAAGGTTTAATTCATGTCACTATTTCCATTCCTTTGTCTTCTGTACTACATGTTCTCAATTTTAGTGTTGAGGTTGCTCGGTCCAAAGATGACATTCTTAATAAGCTGGGCATGAGAGATATTGAGGTTGCTTAGTTGAGTCACACTATAATTTAAGTCCCGAGTAATACAACTCAAAAAAGTCACACTACAATTTGAGTCCCGAGTAATACAACTCAAGTAGTACTTTCTGTTAGAATGTGTTAGGATATTTCCTATTTTATTCTCATTCAGTCTCTTTATTTGCTGTAATGGGCCTTCATTTAGGCCTTAACTTATGTTTATGATTTAATATAAAAGGGTATGATAAACCACTCATACTCTAATTTTTCCTCTTCTAAAAATAACATGGTATCAGAGCAGAATTAGAAGAAGAAAAAAAAAAAAAAAAAAAAACGTAGTCATACGACCACAACATCAACACAGCACCCCCACCTCAACTTGAAAGCCCCAGGCGAAGCCACCTAGGGTTCCGACAGCCCCAGTCGGAGTCACAACTCTAGTTGAAGGCACAGGCGCAACCCCTCAGGGTTCACCTACACCCTAGGGCTGGTCGAAGCCTTCCTGCTCCAACCCTGGTCTCAGCTAGCTTGGAGCCCTGTGGTCTGTCTTCGTCGACATCTCTCTCTCGGTCTCTACATGTAACTCTTTCGTCTTCATCTCTCTCTCTTTCTTCATAATATGTAAGTCTCTCTTTGTCTGTCTTCTCCTTTTCTTAATCTCTCTCTGACGGTCTTCCAAAAAAAAAAAAACAAAGGAAAAAAAAAGGAAAAAAAATAATGTTCTCGTAAATTTATTTTAAATTCATTATTATATTCTCCCATCTTTCGGATTTGTGATTCACTCAGGGTGTGTTTGTGAGGGTTCCGTCACGACGTCTTTATGGCCAAATTGACTAGTGAGTCTACTACTTCGCAGCCTGTTACACAGGGCTCAAGTCCTGTTTTGACTACTTCGATGACCGATTCTCTCCACCCTGGCCAAAAAATCACCACCTCTCTCTTTAATGGTCAAAACTATCTAGCGTGGTCGCAGAGTTTGACTATATTTTTGAAGAGCAAAGGAAAGATGGGATATGTTGATGGGTGTGTTCAGGCTCCTAGTATCACCGATACAGGTTATGATTATTGGAGATTACCAATTCTCTTATCATGGGTTGGTTGATACACTCTATGGTTCTAGAGATCGGTGAGGGATACTTGTCTATGGACACAGCACAGGATATTTGGGAGGCTGTGGCCACTACATATTCCCGCAAAGGTAATTTCTCACAGACTTTTGAGTTGCAACGCTCTATTGACTGGTCCATTCAGGGTGAGATGACTATTCTCTAGTATTTTAATTTCCTTAGCAATGGGTGGAAGCGACTTGATTATCTCTAGGACTACAAGCCTGTCTGTCCCACAGATTTTGCTGGTTACCAGAAATTTGTTGAACAAGTGCGGGTCTTCAAGCTTTTGGAAGGTTTGAATGTGGAGTTTGATCCTGTTCGGAGTCGTGTGCTTGGTATGGATGCGTTTCCTTCTCTCAAAGAAGCGTTTGCTTATGTGCAGAATGAGAAGAGTCGTCGTTTTGCTATGCTTCCGGCTGCCTCTTCTGATCGATCTTCCCTAGTTTGTGCTCCCTCTCGAGATGGGGATCGTGGTTCTCGTCCTCCTTTTGAGAAGGATACTCTCTTCTGTAATTTTTGTCGTCGCCCTCGCCACACCTGTGAGACTTGTTGGAAGTTGCATGGGCAACCATTTGGAGGTCGTGGAGACCGTTCTGGTTCTCGGGGAGGTCACTCCAGACTGTCTCGAGGCCGTGGGCCCAATGCTCGAGCCCATCATTCGGATGCAGTTGAGCCACAGTCCATAGCTCCAGTTGATTCATCTGTTGATATCTTGGGATTTTCTACTTCTGAGTTGGAGGTTGCTCTTCGCCACTTGCTAGACCGTCGAGCCTCTAGTTCATCTTCTGGTAATATTGCCCAGTCAGGTAACTTAGCTTCTTCTACAAATGCTTTCCTCTCTCATCAAACGTTACCTTGGATTATCGATTTTGGTGCTTCTGAGCACATGCCTAGTTCTTCTAATTTGTTCTCCACGTATACCCCTTCTTCAGGGCAGGATAAAGTTCGAATTGCTGATGATATCATTTCTTCTGTGTCTAGGAAAGGTTTAATTCATGCCACTGCTTCTCTTTCTTTATCTTCTGTCCTACACATTCCCAATTTTAGTGTCAATCTTTTGTCTTTTAGTCGTATTACTCGGGACTTAAATTGTAGTGTGACAATAAGGCCGCCATTAATATAGCCCACAATCCGGTTCAGCATGATCTGATCAAGCATGTGGAGATTGATCGGCATTTTATCAAGGAAAAAATTACTAGTGGCACTATTTGTATGCCTTTCGTGCGATATGGAGATCAATTGGCTGATGTTCTTACAAAAGGATTAGGGATTAAACTATTCCGTGACATTCTTGACAAGCTGGGCATGAGAGATATTTTCACACCAGCTTGAGGGGAGTGTTAGAATGTGTTAGGATATTTCCTATTTTATTCTCATTCAGTCTCTTTATTTGCTGTAATGGGCCTTCATTTAGGCCTTAACTTATGTTTATGATTCAATATAAAAGGGTATGATAAACCACTCATACTAACTTTTCCTCTTCTAAAAATAACACTTTCTAGGTATTGAGGTTGCTCGATCCAAAGATGACATCTTCATATGTCAAAGAAAGTATGTGCTTGGTATGCTTGGAAGTAAAGCCTGTAATATGATAAAGAGTTCACCTTATCACAGCAGTCCAACTCATCACAGCAGCCCAAAGACTCATCACAGCAGTCCAACTCATCACAGCAGTCCAAAGACTCATCACAGCAGTCCAATTCATCACAGCAGTCCAAAGACTCATCACAGCAGTCCAATTCATCACAGCAGTCCAAAGACTCATCACAGCAGTCCAAAGATGCAACTCCTATAGCAGCTCATCTCACTCTGCCGCACCAGATGTCTCTGCATCAGCAGCACCAGATTACTCTGCCTCAAGCTCAAGATAGTTAGTTAAGTAGTTAGTCTGTTCAACTCAAGTTAATTAGTAATTAGAGTTTGTTACCTCTAGTTAGTTAGTAGTTAGAGTTTGTTACAATTTGTTAGGAATCTGTTACATAGCTTCTGTATAAATATCAATGTATCTGATCATAATTGAAATAATAAAAGATTCAGTTTTCTATCATGGTATCAGAGCTTCTAGAGCTTTAACGAGCATTCAACAATGGCATCATCTTCAATGCCAAATCTCTCTCTTCTTCTTTCCAATCTCAATTCGTTAGTCACTGTCAAACTTGACTCATCCAATTACCTAATTTGGAAAAGTCAAGTTCAGAATCTGTTTAGAGCTACAGAATTCTTTGGCTATCTTGATGGATCAGTCGGTTGTCCTTCTTCTACAATTCTTGATGCACAGAACTGTTCAGTTGACAATCCAGAATTCAGCAAATGGAAGATTGTTGATGCACATCTTCTGAGCTGTTTAACTGCAACCTTGTCACCACCAGTTTTTTCTTCCATATTGCATCTGCAGCATAGTCATGAAGTATGGCAGGCTTTAGAAAAAAGGTTTACTGTTTTGTCACGTTCACATATTCATCAACTCAAGAACAAACTTCAATCACTTTCAAAGAAATCTCAGCCTATGGAGGTCTATCTGCAACAGTTCAAGGACATTTCTGATCAAATTGCGTTGGTCACTACACCTATGGATGATGGAGATCTTATTCTTCTTGTTTTGAATGGTCTTCCTGATGAGTATAACTCATTCAAAACAACTATTCGAGCCAGATCTGGTGCTCTAACCATGGAAGAAGTATCCTCTTTGTTGTGTTCTGAGGCAATTCATATTGAGAAGATCAATCTACACTCTTCTCCTAATGTTGCTTTTTCTGCAGTTCAAGGAATGTCTTCTGCATCCCAACCTCTAGCTTCACCATATCCTCCTACTCAAGGTTTTCAGTCAGGCCCAAACCGATCCAATTTTTCTACTTACAGAGGAAATCGTTTCAATTCTCGTGGCAGAGGTCGTTATACAAATTTTTCGCACTACAGAGGTCGTCGTGGTTCAGGTCTTGTTTGTCAAATCTGTGGCAAACAAAATCACACAGCTCTTGAGTGTCGTAACCGTATGAATCCAGCTTACACACCAGCCATGAATCCAGTTTATGTACCAGCTTATTCACCTTCATATGGTTCTGTTTCTGGTTCACCAACTCAAGGAAGTAACTCTATGCCTTCTCTCTATCCTGGTGTTTCTTCTCCATCTACTACAGCTCCTCGAGCCTTTTCTGTTGCAGGTCCTGGTTCTTCTGCTTCGTCTGAAGTTTCTCCTTGGTATCTTGATTCCGCTGCTACCACTCACATTACCAATGACTTGCAACATATGCAGCTGTATCAACCTTATCAAGGTCATGATCAGGTTGTGGTAGGAAATGGAGACTCTCTTCCTATTCACCATAGTGGAGCTGGTATTCTTCCTACTCCTACTTTTCATTTTCGGTTGAATAACTTACTTCATGTTCCACAAATTTCTTCCAATCTGATTTCTGTTCATCAGCTCACTCAAGATAACAACTGTACCATCACTTTTGATCAAAATTCCTTTGTTGTTCAGGACAAAACTTCGAAGGCAGTGCTTTCTAGAGGTTTTCACTCTAATGGTCTCTATCAGTTTTCCTCTCCTCCACAGGCTTATGTTACTCAAAGCATCCCTTCTACTTTGTGGCATAAGAGATTAGGTCATCCATCACCTGCTAAGTTCAATACTATAGCTAAGTCTGTTCCTATTGTTTGTACTAAGGATAATAATGGACTTTGTTCTCACTGTTGTGTAGCAAAAAGCCATCGTTTGCCTTTTACCTTATCTTCTTCTGTTGTTAATCAACCGCTTGCCCTCATTCATAGTGATGTTTGGGGCCCTTTTACTCAAGATCAATCTCAATATAGCTATTATGTTCTTTTTGTTGATGATTTCAGTGGTTTTACTTGGTTGTTTCCTTTACACTACAAGAGTGAGGTCTTTAATAAATTTTTGGAGTTCAAAGTTTTTGTGGAAAAACAATTCTCTACTTCTCTTAAGATTTTCAGGTCAGATGGTGGTGGTGAATATTCTACTCATAAATTTCAACAATTTTTTACTGAGAATGGTCTTGTTCATCAGTTCTCTTGCCCTCATACTCCATCTCAAAATGGATTGGCCGAAAGAAAACATCGTCATATTATTGAGACAGCTATAACTCTCTTACATCATTCCTCTTTACCTCTCAAGTTCTGGTTTGAGGCAGTCTCTACTGCTGCATATCTCATTAATAGGTTGCCTCGGTCTCAATCTCCTTGTCTTAGCCCTTTTCAAATTTTGTTTGGTACTCAACCTGATTATGCTTTTCTTAGAGTGTTTGGATGTTGTTGCTATCCCTGGCTTCGTCCATATACTACCCACAAACTTGAGCCTCGTTCTCTACCTTGTGTCTTTATTGGCTATCATTCCTCCATGAAAGGGTATAGATGTTTGGATCCTACTACTGGTAGAGTTTATGTCTCTCGGCATGTCATTTTTGATGAAACTAAGTTTCCCTTTGCTACAGCTTCTTCTTCTTCATCTTCTTCTTCTTTGTCTACTCTTCAGTCCTTCTTTTGGCCTTCTCCCACTGTTGCATCTATTTCTTCTTCTGATTCTTCTTCTCTTTCTACTTTACCTATTTCTTCTACACAGTCTTCTTCTTCCTCAACTTCTTCTTCCTCTTCATATCCTTCCTTGGCTGCTCATCCTGGTATTCACTTAACCATACCTATTCTTCCTCATCCTTCTCCTTCTTCTTCTAATACTCATCCTATGATTACTAGGTCCAAAGCTGCTTCTTCACTCTGTTTATCTGCTTCTCTTTCTTCATCTCTTGTTGAACCTACCTCCTACAAAGAAGCTCTTCAGTCTCCTCATTGGTTGGCAGCTATGCAAACTGAATTTCAAGCTCTCCAAAATCAGCATACTTGGACTCTCGTTCCACCTTCTACTGCCACCCATATTATTGGTTGTAAATGGGTGTTTCGAATTAAGAAACATTCTGATGGTACCATTGCTAGGTACAAAGCCAGGTTGGTTGCTAAAGGTTACTTGCAAGAAGAAGGTGTCGATTTTCATGACACTTTTTCTCCTGTTGCTAAACAGCCTACTGTCCGGATTCTATTTTGTTTAGCTCTTCATTTTAACTGGTCTATTCGACAATTAGACATTTCCAATGCCTTCTTGCATGGTACTCTTGATGAAGATGTTTTTATGTATCAGCCACCTGGTTTTGTTTGTCCTAATCAACCCTCTTTTGTTTGTAAACTCCACAAGTCTCTCTATGGGCTTAAACAGGCTCCTAGGGCCTGGTATACAGCTTTTTCTTCCTATCTTCTTTCCACAGGTTTTGTGCGTAGTCACTGTGATCATTCTTTGTTCATTCAGAAAACTTCTTTCTCTATTACCTATCTTCTTGTCTATGTTGATGACATTTTAATCACTGGCAACTCCTCTTCTCATATTCAATCTCTCATTTCTCATATGCATTCAGTTTTTGCTCTCAAGGATCTTGGCTTGGTTAACTACTTCCTGGGTATTGCAGTTCATCACACTTCTACTGGTTTGTTTTTGTCTCAACAAAAATACGCCTCTGATATTTTAATCAAAGCAGGTCTTGCTGAATGCAAACCTTACTCCTCTCCTTTGTCTCTCAAACCTCTCTCTTCTTCATCTGATGCCTCCTTGCCTTTTCATAACCCTTCTCTCTATAGAAGTATTGTGGGAGCTCTTCAATACCTTACTCTTACCCGACCTGATCTTTCCATTGCTGTTAATATGGCTTGTCAACATATGCACCTGCCTACTGTCACAGATTTTGCAGCAGTTAAAAGGATTCTTCGGTATCTTAAAGGCACTCTTCATTTTGGTCTTAATTTCAGTCCTGGCTCTTTTGATCTGCATATCTTCTCTGATGCAGACTGGGCTGGTGATCAGTCTGATCGTCGCTCTATTTCTGGTTTTTGTGTTTTTCTGGGTTCCAATCTGATTTCTTGGCAAGCCAAGAAACAACCCACTGTTGCTCGGTCTTCTACTGAGGCCGAATACCGGTCATTAGCACAAGCTGCAGCTGAAGCTTCTTGGGTTCAAATGCTTCTCACTGAAATGTTCTTATCTTCTCCTACTATTCCTACTCTTTGGTGTGACAATCTCTCTGCTATTTCCCTTGCTTCTAATCCTGTTTTTCATGCAAGGACCAAACATATTGAAATTGACTATCATTTTGTTCGGGAAAAAGTTCTTCAAAAGAAGCTTCAAATTCGTCATGTCCCTTCCTCTGAGCAGATCGCTGATATCTTCACTAAACCATTGACTGTCTCTCGGTTTCATTATCTGCAATCCAAGCTTCTGGTGACTGCTGCTCCATTCAGCTTGAGGGGGGCTGATAAAGAGTTCACCTTATCACAGCAGTCCAACTCATCACAGCAGCCCAAAGACTCATCACAGCAGTCCAATTCATCACAGCAGTCCAAAGACTCATCACAGCAGTCCAATTCATCACAGCAGTCCAAAGACTCATCACAGCAGTCCAAAGATGCAACTCCTATAGCAGCTCATCTCACTCTGCCGCACCAGATGTCTCTGCATCAGCAGCACCAGATTACTCTGCCTCAAGCTCAAGATAGTTAGTTAAGTAGTTAGTCTGTTCAACTCAAGTTAATTAGTAATTAGAGTTTGTTACCTCTAGTTAGTTAGTAGTTAGAGTTTGTTACAGTTTGTTAGGAATCTGTTACATAGCTTCTGTATAAATATCAATGTATCTGATCATAATTGAAATAATAAAAGATTCAGTTTTCTATCATAATACACCACTAGAGCTTGGACTGAAGCTTAGTGAGGATCAATGAGGTGAGCTTGTAGACGGGGGGAGATGCCAGAGGCTAGTGGGTAAGCTTATCTACTTATCCCATTCGCGTCTTGACATTGCTATTGTAGTGAGTATGGTTAGTTAGTTTATGCATGCTCTACATGGAATTCACTTAGAGGTAGTTATGCGGATTCTGAGGTACTTGAAGTCTTTTCTGGGAAAGGGTCTTTATTTCTCAAAACATGGTCATCTTATTGTGGAGGCATATACAGATGCTGATTGGGCTGGATCAGTCACTGATAGAAGGTCAACATCTGGCTATTGTACCTTTGTTGGAGGAAATCTATGTACTTGGAGAAGCAAGAAATAGAATGTAGTTGCGAGGTCCAGTGCAGAGGTTGAATTTAGAGCTATGACTCAGGGTGTGTGTGAGCTATTATGGAATATAATATTTTTTAGGGATTTGGGGATTCATCAGACAGATTCTATGAGGCTATACTGTGACAATACGACACCCATCAATATAGCTCACAATCTAGTTCACCATGACAAGACCAAGCATGTGGAGATTGATAGACATTTTATCAAGGAAAAGCTTATTAGTGGCACTATATGTACGCCAGTCGTGAGGTCTGGGGACCAACTGCCTGATGGTCTCACCAAAGGATTAGGGAATAAACCATTCTGTGACATTCTTAACAAGTTGGGCATGAGAGATATCTTTGCACCAGTTTGAGGGGGAGTGTTAGAATGTGTTAGAATATTTCCTATTTTATTCTTATGTATAGTCAGGATCCTTATTTTATGCGGTACTCTTGTAATTATGGTGGTGATTGATATAAAAGGGGTGAGATACCACTCTTACTTTTAACTTTTCTCTTCGCAAAACTGACAGTTGTATGGAATAGAGTTTTGAACAATAAAGAAACAACATGTAGATAAGATAAGTGTTACTGAAATGAGGATGCTAAGGTGGATGTGTAGCAAGACTAGAAAAGACAGAATTAGGAAGGAGTATATTTAGGAATGGGTAGGAGTAGCACCGATAGAAGATGAGTTGAGAGAGAATAGATTAAGATGGTTTGGTCATATTCAACGCAGACCAACAGAGGCAGTAGTGAAGAGATGCGATACAATGACGGTAGATGGAAGTGTTAGGGGACGGAGTAGACTTAAATTGACGTTGGCTAGCTTAGTAAATAAAGATATGAATTTACTTAATTTGACTAATGAAATTGCCTTTGATAGAGCCGTGTGGAGAAGAAGGATTGATGTAACCGACCCCATTTGATAGGACTTAAGGTTTAGTTTGGTTTGGTTTGGTTTGTTTTGGTTTAGTTTTTAACATTGATAAGGATTAACTTCTTGACCTTCTAATTAAGAGGATACAAAAGTGATCAACTGAACTAAACCAATTAATTTTTTTTCTTTTATTCCCCTTCTACCAAAAATCTACACCAAAAAGAACCCAAAAAAAAAAAATTATGTTTGTCAATGTCAGAAATTGAACCCGAAGATTTAATTGTAAGTAGACACAGATAAGTATTAATGCCAATAGTACAACAATTTTTTTATTTTTTGGGAGTCCCATACTACTGTAAAATGGTTCTTATTGAATATTTGTCTTCATACATGGCTATGGCTGCTATTGATGCTCTGATTTCCATTGGAGGAAAAGTTGTTGAATTCTTGGTAGAGCCAGTTGGGCGTCAATTCAGTTATGTCCTTCATCAAATGGAATATGTTGAAGATTTGAGAGACCAAGTTGAAAAGTTACAGGCTTAGAGAAAAGATGTGGACGACTTCATTGATGCAGCAAAAAGGAATAAAGAAGAAATTCTAGAAAATGTCAACAATTGGATTGAAAAAGTTGATGGGTTCATAGTAGGGGCTAAAAAGTTTCTAGAAGATGGTACCAATGTGAACCAGAAATGTTTCATTGGGTGGTTTCCTAATTTGGTCACACGTCGCCAGCTAGGTAAAGAAGCAAAAGATAAAGTTGAGGTGGCTAAAGAGCTAGAAAAAGATGGCTACATCAATAGCATATCCAAACCAGCTCGTCCCTTGGGGATAGAGTCCATACCCTCGGAAAGGCTTGTGACTTATGAGACCACAAATTTGGCAATGATGAGCGTAATGAAAGCACTAACTGATGACAAGATCAACTTTATTGGAATACATGGTCTTGGGGGTGTTGGAAAGACAACTTTAGTAAAAGAAATTGGGAAAAAAGCTAAATCAGATAAGCTTTTTGATGAAGTTGTGATGGCTATAGTATCTCAAAACCCAGATATTAAAAAGATTCAAGATCAAATAGCTGTTATGTTGGGTTTCACCAAATTTACTGATCAGTCAATTGAAATTGGAAGAGGAAGCATGCTTTGTGCAAGGCTCAAGGATGTGAAAAAGATCCTTATTATATCAGATGATGTTTGGGACAGACTTGAATTGACAACCTTGGGCATTCCACTTGGCCAAGATCATGAGGGCTGCAAAATCATAATCACAACACGGCGTGCGCAAGTATGCAGAACCATGGCAAAGGAATGGGAGACGACAAAGATAGTCTGGCTTGATGTTTTATCTGAACAAGATTCATGGGACTTATTTAGAAAAAATGTTGGCAACGCTGTTGACTCTTCTACGTTAAATGATGTTGCTAAAGAGATTTGTAAAGAATGTGGAGGGCTTCCCATAGCAGTAGTTATAGTTGGAAAAGCAATGGAAGGTAAATATAACCTTGAAGAATGGAAAAATGCAGCTCAAGAATTAAAAAAATCATTGCCAACAAACATTGAAGGTGTTGATCAACAAGTGTACAAAACTCTTAGGTTGAGCTATGATTACTTGCAAGATGAGGAAGCCAAGGATTGCTTCTTGCTTTGTTCTCCGTTTCCCGAGGATCATGACATCTTAACCGAAGACTTGCTACGGTATGGGATGGGGTTGAGATTATTCAAAAATGTTGTTACAGTGCAGGAAGCTAGGAGCAGAGCACAGTCTGTGATCAACAATCTCATAGCTTCATGTTTGTTATTAGCTAGTGATGTACAAGATTGCATCAAAATGCATGATGTTCTGCGTGATGTTGCCATATTTACAGGATCCAAAAAGCATTTTGTAAGAGCTGGTTGCAATTTGAAAGATTGGCCAAATGTGGATAGTTTGGATAAATACACAGGCATATCATTGATGAGAAATCAGATCAGTAACCTTCCTGAGGTCTTGGAATGTTCAAAGCTCCAAATATTACCATTTCAAGACAATCTAAATGCATGGTCATGTTCACATGAATTCCTTTCTAGGATGAAGGCACTTAGTGTTTTAGATTGGAGCCGACACTTCTACCCTCATCTTGACAATCCAATTCGTTGTCCTGATACTTTCAATAACCAGACGTGTCTTCGAACATTAGTTCTTGAAAGAATTAAGTTTGGGGACATTAAATGTCTTGGACAGTTAAAGATACTTGAAGTCCTTAACCTCAGGCGTGCCTTATTTTCTAAGGTACCAAATGCTATAAGGGAGTTAACTAATCTAAGGTTGTTGGACATGACTGGAAGCTTTCATGAATTTCTCATTCCAGCTGCAATGGTATCGCCTTTATGCCATTTGGAGGAGTTGTACTTGTTTGGCAGCGTAACTTGGAGGATTGGAGACGCTACAGTAGAAGTAGCTACTGCACTAAGATCTTGCCCTCGCCTAAAAGTGCTAACCATTTCCATACCTGATATTGCACATATACCTATGGACTTTGTTTTTCCTGAGCTGGAAAGTTCTATTATCTTTATCGGAAAATCGAGTTAGGGATATGAAAATTATTCCCCAAATTATTTGGGACTTGGAAATTCGGTTGGACTCATGGTTAATTGGAGTAAATGGCTAAAGATGGTGTTGAAGAGAGCTACGCATCTAAGTGTGGAGCATTTGCAGGACATGAAGAACATTTTTCCAAATTTACAAGCCGATGTAGAAGGTTTAAATGTCTTTGAGCATCTGAGGATTAAAGATTGTTGTCAAATTGAGTACTTGATCAACACAAAGGAATGGGGGGATTTCACCACAAGCACAACCACCTGATCTGCAATTGTTGTTTAACCTGGAAGAATTGAAACTCTGGAAATTGGATACTTTCAAAGGGATATGCCCAAGTGCACTTACTACTTCCAGCTGGGTGTGCTTCCCAAGGCTCAGAAGTTTGGAAGTTAACACATGTCCTGAAGTTTGGAGAAGTTTTTTGTATCAGCATGTGAGAAACTGGAATAAGTATTTGATTTTGGCCTATGAAAGTCCATTCATGTGGCAAATTGAAATATGTCTTCCAACCTTCCATAGCTCAAGCTCTTTATCTACTTGAAGTGCTTTGGGTAACTCGCTGTGAAGAAATGGAGCAAATTCTTACTGCGAAGCAAAACGAAGGGCGTAAAGAAAAAGATGAGAGAGTGGACTATAAGATGGTTTCTGCACAGGAGGAGATGACTTTCCTTTTGAATGACCATCCTTGGAAATACTTACAGTGAGAGACTGCCCCAAAATGAAGACTTTCGCTGCCACTACTTCCTTTTGAATCAGTTTGTGCAAAATTGTTTCAAAGCCACCAAAAGGTACTTCTCGATTTTACCACATTTAACATATATATATATTAGGTAATTACTTACATTATGAGGCAATGTTTTTTCTTATTTTAATTTTTTTTTTACAGTAAATTAAATTGGGCCCTTGTCGATAACACTAATAAACTAGTAAATCAAGGGAGTATGTATTCATTGTGTTTGTATGATCCATATTCAACTAATTTTAAATTTACATCATACACTTTAGTTTCGGAGTAAGTTTCAAGATGAAAATTCATGATACATTGCATTTTTTAATGAAATACAAATCAAATTATCAACTCCTCGTTGTGAGTAGTTGATAATTTAGTTTGTAGATAATTAGGAATCTCTAGTAATTTTGAATTATATTTTGTATACTTAAAAATACTCAAAAATTTTAATATACGGTCAAGATTCATTCAAATGTGGACTTTACTCCTACATAAGAGTTGAATCTTAACCACATATTATTTTTCTAGGTATATTTTTGTGCATGAATTTTGTGCATAGAGAGGCCCTTTATTACACTCAAATAACATTTTAAATTTTTTTATATAGATTACACTTTTTAATGTAAAATTTATTGTTTTCTTTTATTATTGCAGTTAAAATTTAATATATTGTCCTCTTTCGTGCATAGAATTTATTTTTATTTTTGAGTGTTAAGTTAAGTTGATGGATAAAGAAATTTTACTTTTTATTAGCCTTTTAGAATGAATGTTCATTTATGCCTTTAATATCGAAGCCCTTTGACTATCTTAAAAAAATAAATAAATAAAAAATCGAAGGCCTTTGAACATGAGATAATAAATTATTTAATATTCTAGCAACTACTCAGGGTAATGCTTCCTACAATACGTAGAATTTATAACCATATGAATAGTTCTATTTTTATTTGGGAGATTGTTATCAAATTTTAGAAAAGATCTTTGGACAATGAATTTTTTTTTAGGCCTTTCGATAAAGATGGAAAAGACTTGGTAGATTGAGATAATGCCTTCCTTAAATAAAAAAGAAAATGCTAACAATGGATTTCTTTTTTTCTTTTGTTTTTATGCCACTTAATAAATTTTATATTAGGTTTTGATTAGGATTTTTTTTTTCTTTTTTTTCTTTTTTTTGGTTTCAAGTTGTCGAATTCCAAAAGTGTGACCTTAGGCGATCGCCTTAATGGCCTATTAATGATTGAGTTGTTATTAAGTCAACTATGCTACACTGAATGTATATTTATATTAGATATTTTATTTTTCTTAAGACAAAAAAAAAAAGTATATACAATCAATCAAAAAGTGATAGAGGTCATGATTTGGAGTGATGATAGAAATTGTTATTCGCCGAAAAGTGGAAGAGGGGAAGAATGCCTACTTGCTATCTCTCTCAGAGCAATTTGTGGTCTTTGTGCATTGCGTAAGATCTTTATTCAATCGATAGGTAATCTGAAAATGTTGTGAGTTTTCAGTATAAATTTTACTACATAAGGAATAAGTAAAATTAATTGGCTTTTCAATCTGCATATTTTCTTTTCTTTGAGGACCATTCAACATACACTTGATATATTTGTCAGCTTATGAAATTATGAATAGATTGTTTAAATATCTTGTTTTCCATCTACGCAGACAATATTATCAGGTTTCTCACTCTTCTTTCTTTTTTTTTTCTTTTTTTTCTTTTTTGTCATTATGAATGTTTCCTATCATAATCTTTCCTAATTTTTTTTCTTTTATTTTTGTTTTTATTTTTATTTTTAGTTTTTATTTTTATTTTTAGGCAAGACAGAATAGTACTCTTGAAGATGAAATCCATGCTGACTCTTAATTAGATTGTGAACCAGTTTATGAATTTATGAGGAATAACTCTTATGAGTAAGTGGACAATTCATGATTTACCTCTAGCTATACCCAAAAACAATACAATTCTTATCTGAAAGGAATTTTCTATTACAGAAAAATAGATATGTTTTGTGATTTTTTTTTTTTTGAATACTTTTTTCAGATTTTTTTTCTAAAATCTATCCCATTTTTTAGGAAACAGCCAAAAAGTTATTTCCAAAATTTGAAAAGCTATTTTTTGTGCAAAAATGAAAACAATATGAAGACAATGGTGTTTTTGATATTTTCATTTTTTTGTTTCTAAAAATAAAAAACAAAAAGGCGAACATTGTATGTAGCAAAATATAGATATCTATATCCTTTATAGAAATATACTGCTAGATTATTATTGAGTTTTTGTTTTCTTTATTCAGTTGTGAACCATAAAGAATGTTGAGCTACTCTCTATGGTTATGTGATGTCTACCTTACTTAGGATTTTATTGTGTAAGGTCATATGCTTCCTATGATTTGTGTTTCTAAATAATTGTCTTGCTTTGCAATATCAAAACTACTACTCTAAATAAAGGTGTGTTTACCTAATGTGTGCTAAAGATTTGAAGAGTGAATAAAGGGGGAAAAAAAGTACCCACTGTGTGTGTGTAATTTTACTTTCTCTGCATTGTAATGGAGCTTGTATCCAAAATTATTTATCTCAATTAACAATATTGTACGTTTGTTTTCATGCTTGTTTGTATCTGTGGTAAAAAATATATTGCAATTTGCTTTTTATTGAAATGTGATTGACTAATAATAGTTTAGAGTACAACAATGAATTGTTGCTTGAATTTGTTAAGAGGAGATTGTAATTCATTTGAAGCAAGCTTTTGTTATGGAATCCAAAGAGTTGATAGCTTGATTTTTGTTAGGGAATCCAAAGTGTCCATACATAAAATCAATGCACGTTATTTCAAACATGCATCCGCTTAAAGGCTTAAACATATAGGGGGTGAATCCATCTAACATATATTAAGACTTTTCTTTTGCTTTTCTTCAGATATGGGACCTTTTACTTCTCATATTTCTTAAGCATTCAAGTGTAAAAATGGTGTTCAAAAGTCTCCAAGTAATCATGCTTGAATGCCTTCCAAACCCAAGTGGTTTTTGCACAAGAGACAACTTTCTTTTTGAATGTTCATCCTTGGAGCAACTTAGAGTGAGAGAGTGCCCCCAAAATGAAGACTTTCGCTGCCGTTACTTCTGGCAGGATCCAAAGCACACCAAAACTGAAGGAAGTTGTATCTGATAACTTCAAGAAAATCCGTTATAGGGGATGGACTTGAATTAGTTTGTGCAAATCTATTTCAAAGTAGACGTAATTCTATTTTATACATTATCATGTAATTAGGAAATTTTGCACTTTAGATATGCCACTGATTTTATTCGTACGACTTGGCGCCACATTTCATTTGAAGTGGACTAAAGGTACAAAATTTTCAAGAAATCCATAGAAATTCAGTTTGTGGGGACAAAAGTTATATCTTCAACGGATGGTTGTTCATTTAGTCAATTATTTTTTACTGTTAAGTTTTGAAATTCTTAGTAGCTGTTCTTTCCAAAGTAAGAATTGCTTGATGTGATGCTTTCGAAGCAATGCTGGCTCATTTAGTCAATTAAAGTTTTGAAATTCTTAGTAGTTGTTCCTTCCCAAGTAAGGGTTGCTGGATGTGATGCTTTAGACGGAATGCTGGCGATGTTCTTGACTCCCCCACATTGAATGCCAAGGTTGGGCAATGGAAAGAGGCAACTTATAGACGTAAATAAATCATTTCGAAAAACCATTGAAGGTGTCGATCAATTAGTGTATGGAAGTCTTAAGTTGAGCTATGATTAGCTGCAGGATGAGGAATCCAAGTCCTGCTTGTTGCTTTGTGTTTTGTAAAACACCTCACTACCTTTTGGCCCAAGTAACCTATGGGTCAACCAACATGACCTAAAAGTTTAAGTCCAAGTTACTTAGTAGCAAGCTAGTAGTGCTCTATATGCCAAAGATCACCCATGCAAACTTCCAATGTGGGACGGGATTGTTACAAATTTGTTTCTTGAGGAGGCTAACATCTCAATAGAAATTTTGGTTCAATATGACTGTGAGAAGTTGGAGGACATTTTTGTAAAGAAAAACCTAAGGAAAGAGGAACAAGAAGCTATAGTTGATAAGATGGTGTTCAAAAGTCTAAAAAAAAAATAGAACATCTTTCACATCTCTATAGTTTCTCTACCAGGAGATCTACTTTGAATGGTCATCCTCGGATGTGTAATTTAGAAAGATTGCTCTAAAATGAAGACTTTTACTTCTACCACTCCCTCCAGGGTCCAAAGCAAACCAAAACTGAAGATAATCAAAGTGGATGATGTTGGGATAATGTTCTGATTATGCAAAAGCACTTCAATGTCAAGGTAATCTCTCTCTCTCTCTCTCTCTCTCTCTCTCTGTGGTTTTGTCTCATTAAATATGCTGAAATTCTAGCTTCAAAATGCAGTTTCGTAGTTGGCTTAGGATTCCCATAAAAGATTGTGAATGCTTGCCTTGCTTTTGTCTTTTAACAGCTATGTACTCTTGCCGTTTTGGGTGGTGTTAAGCTTTGTTGGGTCCTTCTCTCTCTTTCTCTCGCTCTGATTTTCTGGTTCCTGTTCGTTGGTGTCTTGCCAACTCTTTTTAGTGATGTACATTGTTATGTTTACTTTGCAACCATTTCAATTTCATCAATAAATTTCCCTTGTCCTGATCACAAAAATAAAAAATAAAAGAAACGCTGAAGAACAAAATCTACGAACTTTGTTCAGAATATTTAGCCCAAATACATGGGCCCTGTTTTGACATAGAAGTGAAATATAAAGGCTTGTTGAGTTGACTTTTGAGAACCATCAAACAAACATTTCGGACCAATTAACTTTATATTTAGGAAGCACAGACTGCTTCCGAAGAGTGATCTGAGAAACAATTAACTTTATGTCAATGGAAGCTCTTTTAATGCTCACCTTTTAGCTTGTGTGCCAAAAAATGGTGCTACAAGTCTACTTGTGAATTGTTTGGAGGACATGGAGAACATTATCCCTAATTTACAAGCCGATGTAGATGGTCTAAATGTCTTGAAGTATCTGAGTATTCATAAATGTTCATAGTTCGAATACTTGATCAACACAAAGAAATGGGGGATTTCACCACAGGAACAACCACCTGACCTGCAATTGCTCTTTAACCTGGAAGAATTGGCACTCTGGAAATCGGATACTTTCAAGGGGATATGTGCAGGTGCATTTACTATTTTCAGCTGGGCTTGCTTCCCAAAGCTCAGGAGATTAGAAGTTAACGAATGTCCTGAACTATCTACTGTTTTTCTTCCATTCAATTTGCTTCAAAGGCTACAACATTTAGAGAAACTTACGGTATTTGAATGCGAGAAATTGGAACAAGTATTTGATTTTGGTTGTGAAGGAAAAAGTCTGAAGCTGCTTTCCAGTTTGAGAGATTTAACACTATGGGACTACTCCAGTCAACATGTGCAACTCTGTAACCTAAGATCTATGTCAGTCATTTCGTGTGGCAAACTGAAATTTGTCTTCCAAGCTTCCATAACTCAAGCTCTTCATCAACTTGAACGGTTTACATACATTATGAGCAAAGGTACTTCTATTTTGCACATTTAACACACACACACACATATCAGGTAATTAATTACATACATTATGAGTGAATTTTTTATTTTATTTTTTATTAAATTAAATCAAATTGAGTCCTTGTTGATAACACTAATAAAATAGTAAATCAATAGACTATATATTCGTTGTGTTTGTATGATCCACATCCGGCTAACTTTAAATTTACATTATACACTTCAATTTCAAAGTAAGTTTCAAGATGAAAATTCATGAAACATAGCATTTTTGAATAAACTCCAAATCAAATTATCAACTGCTCCTCATTGTGAGTAGTTGATAATTTAGTTTGTACATATTCAGGGATCTATAGTAATTTTGAATTAAATTTAGAGCAATACTACACACACAAAATTTATACACTTAAAAATGTTCAAAAATTTCAATATACGGTCGAGATTCATTCAAAATGTATACTCCACTACATAAGAGTTGGCATATTATTTTTTTAGGTATATTTCTATGCATGAATTTTGTGCATAAAGAGACCCTTTATTACATTCAAATATTATTTTTAAATTTTTATATTACTTTTAATTTAAAATTTGTTGTTCTCTTTTATTATTGTAGTTAAAATTTAATATATTATTCTCTTTTGTGGATGCAGTTTTATTTTTATTTTTAAGTGTTAAATTGATGGATAAAGAAATTTTACTTTTTATTGGCCTTTTAGGCAATGAATATTCATTTATGCCTATTATCAAAGGCCAAAGGCCTTTGGACAACAAATAAAATTATTTAACATTCTATCAACTACTCACACGGTAGTGCTCTCTGTGAGAATTAAAATTATTTTAATTCGGAAAGAAGAATACCTCCTGTCATGATGTTCAAGCTTTTGAATCTTGTTCTTGAATGATCAAATTTTGAATGTATAAACAAAACACACTCACAGAACCATGTGGGAAAAGTGGAAAGAACAGAGTTTCAAGCCTATTTTATTCACAAAACAACGTCGGTGTTTGATGGCTATCACAGGCATAAATATAGATAGGCTTAGACCCATATCTAAGTGTAACTCCTTATAACTTTCGACCATTAGGAAGTTGGAACATCCCATGAAACCACCATATAGATAGTGACCAGACGTTAGTTACCCATTAACTATTAAACTAATTACATATATACATATATAATAAAAATATATAAAACAAAACAAACATGTGGCATATGGGCCATTTTATGGATATTCTTACACTCTCTACCATGCATAGAATTTATAACCATTTAAATAATTTTATTCTTATTTGAGAGATTTTTATCAAATTTTAGTGTAATAACCTTTGGACAATAAATGTTTTTGAGGCCTTTGGATAAAGATGGAAGACACCAAGTGGATTGAGATAATGCATTTCTTTAAATAAAAAAGAAAAAAGAAAATGATAACAATGGATTTCTTTTTGTCTTTTGTTTTTATGCCTTTTAATGAATTTTATATTAGGTTTTTATTAAGGGTCCCTCAACATTTTTATAGAAAAATTTCAGTATAGAAAAATTGTTGGAAATGGTTATAAAATTCTGGGTAAAACCAGAATTTTTTCCTAAGTTTGGTCTATTTTTAGGTGGGCCCCGTGAGTCGATTTACGCGGGTCAAAGTGGTAACGCGTTCTATGTTGCGTTGTGATTCACATGGTATATTTGGTTGCTCAAAACCATTACCAAGTGAATGAGAAATTGAAGCCAAAGTATGCTCCATAGAAATGGAGTTTTGGTGGAAAAACCTTAAAGGTATTGAATAAGGCTTGTCCCACATTGATTTGGTAGGAAGTTTTGAATGGGTTTATAAGGCATGGGTTTGGTACTTGAGGTGTGCCCCAAGGGGTACCAAGTGTTTTAGAGGGAGAGGTTATGGGCAAAATGGGCTAGACCCATTAGACCCAAAAATCACCACGCGCGAGGGCGCCGACGGGCTGGGCCTGGACTTGGGCGCAGGTACATGGTGTTAGGTTGGGCTTGTTCGGCCCAATACTAATCTTTTTTGGCCAAAAATATTTGAATTTAATTTTATTTTTGGTAAAATAAAATCTAGAATTCAAATTAAACCGGAAATAAACTGGTCTGGTTTTACTGTATATCCAAACAGGGCCCTTCTCGTTTTCAAATAAACTGGTCTGGTTTTACTGTACATCCAAACAGGGCCCTTCCCGTTTTTTATCTGTTTAAATTATGAACCCAACAGATTCAAATCTGTTTGAATTCAAAACCTACAGGTTTCATACCTGTTCAATTCAAAACCTGTAGCCACCTTTACATTTATAAATAGGACAACCCTTATTTGATATTTTACATTCAGAAATTTCGTATTTCACTTCTGCAAATTCTATTCTTCATTTTGCTGCATTATTTTCTTGTCAGAGAGAGTATAAACATTTAGTGTGTTCGACGAACGAATAAATTGTAGTGCTGCTTTTATTCATTGATAGATCATTTCATCCTGGGAGATAGACGTCCAAATTTTGAAAGCACCGAGGAGAGGACGAATCTGTCTTAAGGACACAGTGTCAAACACTAGACTTGATCAGATTATAATTCGAATAAATTAATCAAGTAAGTTATTTTTAATTTATTTTCGGTGTTATTATTATTTATTTAAATCAGATTTTAATTTTGTTTTTGTAACAAAATAAAATCTGTTTTTATTTATTTATTTTTATTTCGAGTTTGATTTTTGTAATCAAACAAAATTCTCTCCTTTCCTTTATTTCTTTTTATTTTGGTTGTTGTTTAGTACACAACATAATTTAATTTAATTTATTTAAATACAATGAAGATTGTCCAACAATCTTAAGACAGACTCATTTTTTGGTATCTTCATTGTATTTAATTTTCTGTAATTTCATAAAGACATATTCTGGTTGGAAAAACAAATAGTGTTTATGCTATTTGACAGATAATAGTAATATACTGTCTCTTTTCTTTGACAACTAGTAGTAATATACTGGTGTCATTAACAATTGCAGAATATTAATTTGTGCTACAGAAAATTATTATGGTATTTTATTTTTCTAGTTTTAGTAATAAGGAAAATAAAGTTATTTTGTGTTATAATTTATTTTCTGGTTTTAGTAACTAGAAAATTAATTTGTGTTTTAATTTTTCTGATTTTTGTAATCAGAGATTATGGCTGCTACAACTAAAACTACATCTGGTAGTGGTACTCCGATTATTACACCAACACCGGTCCCTATCCAGAACCATGTTCATGTACCAATCAATCATGGAGAAAAACCGAAAAAATTTAACGGTGCCGAGTTTAAGACATGGTAGCAGAAGATGCTGTTCTATCTTACAACTCTTAATTTGGCCCGGTTTCTCCATGAAGAGGCTCCAGCACTTAAAGAGGGTGAAAGTGATCGGCAAGTTGTTGCCGCTGTAAATGCTTGGAAACATTCAGATTTCCTGTGCAGAAACTACATCCTCAATGGCCTTGACAACATGCTGTATAATGTATACAGTCCTTTGAAGTCAGCAAAAGAATTTTGGGATTCTTTGGAGAAAAAATACAAGACAGAGGATGCCGGCACGAAGAAATTTGTCGTCGGTAAATTTATGGACTTTGTTATGGTAGACTCCCAAATGGTAATATCTCAAGTTCAAAGTTTTCAGATAATTTTGCATGATATTCATTCAGAAGGTATGTCTCTTAGCGAGTCTTTCCAAGTCACTGCTTTAGTGGAAAAGTTACCACCGGCTTGGAAAGATTTCAAAATATTATTTAAAACATAAACGCAAAGAGATGACCATGGATGAATTGATTGTAAGATTAAGAATTGAGGAAGATAACTGAAAGGCTGAAAAGAGGAATGGGAAAAATCCCATTGAGTCCAAGGCTAATGTGGTTGAACAAGTTCATAAACCACATAACAAAAAGAAGAAGTTTACTAGAGATGGTTCTAAACAAGGCGATAGCAGCAAGAAGTTCAAAGGAAAATGCTATAATTGTGGCAAGACTGGACATCGGGCTTTTGACTGCCGCCGCCCTAAGAAAGATCATGGAAGTACAAGCAAGAAGACCACCAATCAAGCCAATGTGACAGAATTGGATTACATCTCTGACGGGGTGAATGACATCAACCTCTCTGCTATGGTGTCTGAGGCTAATTTGGTTGGAAATCCCAAAGAGTGGTGGGTTGACACAGGAGCAACTCGTCACATATGTGTGGACAAGAAGATGTTCACTACCTATAATGAGGCTGCAAATGGTTAACAACTTTTTATGGAAAATTCTTCTACTTCTACTGTGGCTGGACAAGGGAAAGTGATCTTGAAGATGACATCAGGGAAAGAACTGACCCTCAACAACGAACTGCATATACCTGACATCCGGAAGAATTTAGTTTCTAGTTCTTTGTTAAGTAAAAATGGTTTTAGGCTTGTCTTTGAGTTTGATAAATTTGTATTAACAAAGAGTGGTATGTATGTTGGTAAGGGATACATGAGTGATGGTCTCTTTAAGTTGAATGTAATGACAGTTGTACCAAAAGTTGCTATGAATAAGAATAACACATCTTTTGCTTATATTCTTGAGTCAAATTTATGGCATGGTTTTGCGTAGATTAATTGGTTTAGATCATATACCAAAGTTTGAAATTAATCCTAATCATAAATGTGAAATTTGTGTAGTAGCGAAACTAACTAAGGCTCCATTTAAATCGGTTGAAAGGAAAACCAAATCTCTAGAATTAGTTGATACTGATGTATGTGATCTAAAATTTATTCAAACTAGAGGAGGCAAAAAGTATTTCATAACATTTATCGATGATTGCACAAGATATTGTTATTTTTATTTACTTAGAAGTAAAGATGAAGCCTTAGAAATGTTTAAACTCTACAAAACAGAAGTTGAAAATCAACTTGGTAAAACCATTAAAATGGTTAGAAGTGATAGGGTTGGTGAATATGATGTACCATTAAATGAATTTTGTGCACAACATGGCATTATTCACCAAACTACAGCACCTTATTCTCCATAACAAAATGGAATTGCTGAAAGGAAGAAAAGAACCCTAAAAGAAATGATGAATGTCATGTTATTAAGTTCAGGCTTACCACAGAACTTGTGGGAGAAGCAATATTGTCTACTAATTATGTTCTTAACAGAATACCCCATAAGAAAACCAACAGCACTTCTTATGAAATATGGAAAGGTCGACCGCCTTCCTACAAATACTTAAAAGTGTCGGGGTGTTTGACAAAAGTTGAAGTTCCTATTCCTAAAAAGACTAAGATTGGACCAAAAATAGTAGATTGTGTGTTTATTGGTTATGCTCAGAATAGTAGTTCATATCGGTTTCTGACTTATAAATCAGAAATACCTGATATAAATGTGAACACTATTATAGAGTTAAGGAATGCTGTGTGTTTTGAACATGTCTTTCCTTACAAGAGAGGACATGAATTAAGTTCACAGAAAAGAACTTATGATTGTACATCAAGTCAAGAGACTAATGACAATCAAACACAAGAGACTAGTAATGGTCTCAACCAACAGGATTTAACTGATGATGAACCAAGAAGAAGTAAGAGAGCGAGAACATCAAAATCCTTTGGTCTAGATTTTCTGACATACCTGTTAGAAAATGAACCTCAAAGCTTTAAGGCAGGAATGACAGGTTCTGAAGCACATTTGTGGAAAGAGGCTGTTAATAATGAAATTGAATCCATTATACAAAATCATACTTGGGAATTGGTGGATCTTCCGCCAGGTTTTAAACCTCTTGGATATAAGTGGATATTCAAGAGAAAAATGAAAGCAGATGGTTCAATTGACAAGTATAAAGGAAGACTTGTAGTTAAAGGTTACAGACAAAAGGAAGGTCTGGACTATTTTGACACATATTCCCCTGTGACAAGAATAACATCCATTCACATGCTTATTTCTATGGCAGCGTTGTTTAATTTAGAAATACATCAAATGGATGTTAAGACAGCTTTCTTAAACGGTGATCTTAACGAAGAGATCTATATGGAGCAACCTGAAGGGTTTGTAGTATCAGGGCAAGAAAAGAAAGTTTGTCGACTTGTAAAATCCCTTTATGGATTAAAACAAGCACCTAAGCAATGGCATGAAAAATTTGATCATGCAATGCTTACTAATGGGTTTAAGATAAACGAATGTGACAAATGCGTCTATGTTAAAAACACTAACCAAGGATATGTCATAGTTTGTCTTTATATGGATGACATGCTTATCATTGGAAGCAGTCAAAACATGATCAAATCAACTAAGCAAATGCTTAACAAAAGATTTGATATGAAAGATATGGGGGTCGCAGATGTTATATTAGGAATGAAAATTACTAAAACATCTGACGGATATGCATTATCTCAATCTCATTATATTGAGAAAATTCTTGATAAATTTATCAAGGATGATTTGAATTTAGCAAGAACACCTGTAGATATCAGTCTTTATTTATCGAAAAATAAAGGTGATGCAGTGTCTCAGTTAAAATACTCCCAAATCATTGGAAGCCTAATGTACCTAATGAATTGTACTCGTCCTGATATAGCTTATGCTATCAGTAAATTGAGAAGGTACACTATTAACCCCGGAGAAGACCATTGGAAAGCAATCATTCGGGTTCTTAGATATCTAAGATTCACCCATGATCATAGTTTGAACTTTACTCGATATCCAGCAGTACTTGAAGGTTATTGTGATGCAAATTGGATATCGGATACAAAAGATTCAAAATCCACTAGTGGATATGTCTTTACTCTGGGAGGCGTTGCTGTTTCTTGGAAATCCATGAAACAGACATGCATCGCACGATCCACAATGGAATCCGAGTTCATTGTTTTAGACAAAGCAGGAGAAGAAGCAGAATGGCTTCATCACTTCTTAGAAGACATTCCAATGTGGCCAAAACCTGTGCCAACTATTTGCATTCATTGTGATAGTCAATCTGCACAAGGCAAGGCACATAATCATATGTATAACGGTAAGTCACGACATATTCGTCGTCGACATAATACCGTTAGGCAGTTGTTGTCAAATGGAATAATCTCAATAGATTATATAAAATCTAAAGGAAATATTGCGGATCCGTTAACAAAAGGTTTGACAAAAGAGCTAATGTATAGTTCATCGAAGGAGATGGGATTAAAGCCTATTACATAAGAGTCGTCATAATAGTAACCCTACTTATATGACTGGAGATCCCAAGAACTAAGTTCAAAGGGACAACTAAGTTATGTATGGCTCGCCAGAAATCACCAAGGGATTAAAATTTCCCTACCCATTCCTATGGTGAGAGTGATATCTGCAACATATGTTGTATGCAGGGGTATAAGGATAAGCTTTGCTTTTAATGATTACTTATATCTTGAGTAAGGCATAAAATCAAGATGAGTATAAGGAGATACTCACAATAAGAATCACCTATATGAGTGTTGAACTGGGGCCGGTTCTATGAGAATGAAAGAGGCTACATTCTCTAGAAACACTTATAAAAACGAGGAGCGTTCAAGTCCAAAATGAACACAACAGTGAGAACCACGATGTGTTAGAAGATATTTTGTATGAAATCTATTGTCTTGGCTTACACAAACGGCTGAACAATTCAAGGCATCGCGTCCATTGGTTAGCCAGTAAGTCCGATAGGTTATTACTAGGAAAGGTTCAAGGCCGAAAGCTACCTATCCTGATGCAAGATATTTTCAACTTATACACTTTCGATAAAGTCTGCATATTGTTGCATTTCCGTTGTCATCAAATTCCATTCATGTGGGGGATTGTTGGAAATGGTTATAAAATTCCAAAGTTTGGTCTATTTTTTAGGTGGGCCCCGTGCGTAGATTTACGCGGGTCAAAGTGGTAATGCGTTCTATGCCACGTTGTGATTCACATGGTATATTTGGTTGCTCAGAACCATTACCAAGTTAATGGGAAATTGAAGCCAAAGTATGCTCCATAGAAATGGAGTTTTTGTGGAAAAACCTTAAAGATATTGAATAAGGCTTGTCTCACATTAATTTGGTGGGAAGTTTTGAATGGGTTTATAAGGCATGGGTTTGGTACTTGGGGTGTGCCCCAAGGGGTACCCAAGTGTTTTAGAGAGAGAGGTTATAGGCAAAATAGGCTAGACCCATTGGACCCAAAAATCACCACACACGCGCGCGCGCCGCCACCATCCGTCTGGGCGGGCTGGGCTGGGCCTGGGCTTGGGCGCAGGTGCGTGGTGTGTGGTTAGGTTGGGCTTGTTCGGCCCAATACTAATCTTTTTGGGCCAAAAACATTTGAATTTAATTTTATTTTTGGTAAAATAAAATCCAGAATTCAAATTAAACCAGAAATAAACTGGTCTGGTTTTACAATACACCCAAACAGGGCCCTTCTCGTTTTCAAATAAACTGGTCTGGTTTTACTGTACATCCAAACAGGGCCCTTCCCGTTTTTTATCTGTTTAAATTATGAACCCAACAGATTCAAATATGTTTGAATTCAAAACCAACAGGTTTCATACCTGTTCAATTCAAAACCTGCAGCCACCTTTACATCTATAAATAGGACAACCCTCATTTGATATCTTACATTCAGAAATTTTGTATTTCACCTCTGCAAATTCTATTCTTCATTTTGCTGCATTATTTTCTTGTTAGAGAGAGTCTAAACACTTAGTGTGTTCGACGAACGAATAAATTGTAGTGATGCTTTTATTCATTGATAGATCATTTCATCTTGGGAGATAGACATCCAAATTCTGAAAGCATCGAGGATAGGATGAATCTGTCTTAAGGACACAGTGTCAAACACTGGACTTGATCATATTATAATTCGAAGAAATTAATCAAGTAAGTTATTTTTAATTTATTTTCGGTGTTATTATTATTTATTTAAATCAGATTTTAATTTTGTTTTTGTAACAAAATAAAATCTGTTTTTATTTATTTATTTTTATTTTGAGTTTGATTTTTGTTATCAAACAAAATTCTCTCCTTTCCTTTATTTCTTTTTATTCTGGTTGTTGTTTAGTACACAACAAAATTTAATTTAATTTATTTAAATACAGTGAAGATTGTCCAACAAAAACTTCTCAAATAATATTATTGAGGGACCTTAACTAATAAGAAAAACTATATTCGATCTCTCCTGCTACCAAAAGTTGGAAGGAATATTTCACTAATTTTTTCTTTTTATTAGGGAGGCCTTTTTTGTTTCTTTTTTGGGTTTTAATTTGCTGAATTCTGAAAGTGAGCCCTTAGACGATTGCCTTAATGGCCTAATAATAAAAAAAAGTTGTCATTAAGTCCACGGTGCTACACTACATGTATATTTATATTAAATATTTTATTTTTCTTAAGACCAAACAAAAAAATTAAAAATTAAAAAATACATATATACAATCAATCAAAAAGTGACAGAGGCCATGACTTGAAGTGATGCTAGAAAGTGTTATTCGCCAAAAGTGGAAGAGGGAAAGAATGCCTATTGCTATCTCTCTCAAAGCAATCTATGATCCTTGTGCATTGTGTAAGATCTTTTTTCAATCGATTAGTAATCTAAAAATGCTGTGAGTTTTCAATATAAAGTTTAATTCATAAGGAATAAATAAAATTAATTTGCCTTTCAATCCACATATTTTCTTTGAGGCCCATTTAGCATACACTTGATAGATTTGTCAGCCTATGAAATCATTCATAGGTTGTTTAAATATCTTGTTCTCCATCTACATAGACAATATTATTAGGCTTCTTCATTTTTATTTTTATTTTTTGTCATTATCAATGTTTATCGTAATTTTTCCCTATTTTTTCCCCAAGAAATACGGACTAGTACTCTGGAAGATGAAATCCATGCTGAATCTTAATTAGATTGCTAACCAGATTATGAATTTATGAGGAATAACTCTCATAAGTAAGTGGACAATTCATGGCTTACCTCAAACTATATCCAAAAATCATACAATTCTTATTTGAAAGGAATTTGCTATTACAGAATGCAGACTTGTTTCGTGAATTTTTTTTGTAAAACCTTTTTTTAGAATTTTTTTCTAAAACCTATTCCATTTTTTAGGAAATACAAAAAAGTTATTTCCAAAATTTCAAAAACTGCTTGTTGTGCAAAAATGAAAACAATATGCAAGCAATGGGTGTTTTTGAGTTTTTCATTTTTTTTCCCAAAAATAGAAAAAAAAAAAGAAGCCAAAAATCAACAGAATTTGTAGCAAAATATTGATAGCTCTACCCTTAATTGATAGATACAGCTAGTTTATTATTGAGTTTTCATCTTCTCTTTGTAGTTGTCAAATGTAAAGAAGGCTGAGCTACTTCCTATGGTATGTGATGTCCACCTTACTTAGGATGCCATTGTGTAAGGACATATGCTTCCGATGATTTATGTTTCCAAATAATTGTCTTGCTTTGCTATATCAAAACGACTACTCTAATTAAAGGTATGTTCGCCTAATATGTGCTAAAGATTTGAAGAGTAAATAAAGGGAAAAAAGTACCCAATGTGTGTAATTTTACTTTCTCTGCATTGTAATGGAGCTTGTATCCAAAATTCTTTTATCTCAATTAATAGTATTGTATATGTTTATTTTCATGCTTCTTTGTATCTGTGCTAAAAAATATTTTGCAATTTGCTATTTATTGACATGTGATTGACTAGTAATAATTCATTGTACAATAATGAATTGTTGCTTGAATTTGTTAAGAGGAGCTTGTGATTCATTCATAGTGAGTTTATGTTCAGGAATCCAAGGAGTCCACTTGTGTAAAACTTGACTCTCAACATGTATTGGCCCTGTTTAGTAGAGCTGTGGGAAAGTGCTTACAGCTTATACCTTAACAGCTTATAGCTTATAACTATGAATATAAGCTGATTTCTGACTTATAATTAAGCTTCTCCTGCCCCACTCAAAGAATAAACTGATTTCTGACTTACAAAAAGCTATAAGCTGTATTGTTAAGCTAAACCAAACACATCAAAATAGCTTAAATGAAGCTGAAAGCTGAAATAAGCTGAAAAAAAGCTGTACCAAACAGGGCCATTGTTGGAAACACTTACCAACCTAAAAGCTTAAACTTGTATAAGTGGTGAATCCATCCAACGTAATACTAAAACTCTTCCTTTTTGTTTTCCCTTCCCGATACGAGACTTTTCATCTTTATCATGTACTGACAATCTTTTCCTCAAATCTAAACCACACATCAGGCAAAGTTCTCCCCATGTATTTATTCAATCGAGCTGTGGATTTGAGAAATACTACAGTTGGGTCAGAGCCCTAGATTTAATCAAGTCCATGGACATTCTAGCTCATTGATGAGTCCGAAATTTCATGAGCCTGAAGCCAATAGAGTCTAAATCAGAGTCTTTTCTTGTGTTTGATAATAATAATAATAATAAAAAGAGTCTTTTCTTGTGAGTCGAGCCCCAATTTTATCTGTTAGTCGTCAGTTAATGATAATGGTTTGCTAATGAGAGATGTAGGGCATAAGTGTTTGTCATTTAGGCATTGTATTTAACATTATACGTTGAAGTTTTTTGCAATTTTGCTCGTAAGCTATGATTTGTTTTGATTACAAACTTTGTTATTTTTTATTTTTATTTATTTTTTTTGTATGAATATTTGATACCAATCTGCTATTGGAAATTCAGTGCTTATGAGATAAATGGATGTCCTCACTAGTACAGATATATCCAACATAATCTTTAAGAAAGCCCATTTCTACACCGAAATTAGTATTGTTTCCACTTGTATCAATCAGCAGCTTGCTTTTTTTTTTTTTTTTGATAATTCTATTCATCTGCTGCACTAAGGATATGCTACTAATTTTACTTTGTATGACTTGGCCCCAAATTTTGTTTGTAGTGAACTAAAGATATAAGATTTTGAAGAAATCCATAGAAATTCAATTTGGGGGATATGCCACTGATTTTACTCTGTACGACTTGGTGCCATCTGTGGAAATTTAGTTTGCGGGAACACAAGTTATATATTCAATGGATGGTTATAATGTCATAGTTCATTTATTGAAATTCTTGGTAGCCATTCCTTCCCAAGTAAAGGTTTCTAGATTTGATGCTTTATCAGATCGTAAGATAGTCAATCATGAGGTACTAGAGGTCCCACATGTTAAATTATTGAAAGAAAGGAAGAAAGAAAGAAAGAAAGAAAAAATATCTCGTATTGAATCCACCAAAAAATAGATTTATTTCAAACACAAAAAAGTGATTTAAAATATTTCTCTAATACTCCGCATGCTGCTTCTGAGGAGGAATGCTTCTTCAAATAAAGGTCATGTTTACACTAAGTTTTGCTTTGAACTGTTAGAAAAATGTTATGCATTAATATAATTTAATTAATAAAATGATTAAGAGATTTACAATAAATAAAATATGAAAGTAAGTAAATTCATATAGAGTAAGAAAGGGTTGGCTTGTGAAATTAAAAGGCGTGTAGTCACTACCCTAAAGCCGTTGTTTCTCTCCACTTGAAAGTACAACTAGAGTGCAACGGTTCCAAGTGTTGGAAATAATTTCGACAAATAATTAATTTAAGTAAATAATAAATAAAATAAAAGAAAATAAAATAACAAAATTAAACCTTACAGTACTTTTGCAGATAGTTTATAAATAAGTTTGTGATTGAGGACAGTGTTTGAACACGTGTCTTTAAGACAAAATTTCGTCCTCTCCAATCATGCTTGAAAACAATGGACATCTTGTCTCCAGGATACACCAATCACCACAACCGAAGAGAGCACACTCTTTGATTGTACAGCGAAGCAAAATTATGTTTTGCACTCACAAGAATTTAGACTCACAGATGAACACTGAATGTATGAAAGAAAGAAAGGAATTTTCGAATTTGAGAATGAGTAAAACTAGAATGGGGGCTGCCTTTATATAGGCTTGTTGGCACCTATTCAGTTTGAACAGAAAAGGCATGAAGAAGGGACATGACCCTTGGGTCATACCCTTTAAAATGAAGAGACACCACCCTTGGGCCATATCCTTTATAATGAAGAGGCACCATAAAGGGTTGTGTATCCTTTCATTCGAATGGAGTCCATTTCCATTCACTTCTAAATTTTTTCCAACAATCCCCCACATGAATTAAATTGATGAAACGAGAAATGCAACAACATGCAGACTATGTGAGTACAAATCTGAAAATATACTACATAGGATATGTAGCTTTTGGCCTTGAACCTTCCCTTGTAAAAGACTATCAGATTTATTGGCTGATTAGTGAACATGATGTCTTGAACTATTCTACCATTAATGTAAACCTAGACAATAGTCTGTCACACGGTTTTATTTCCATACACAACTTGGTTCTATCGGTTGTGTCCATTTTGGCCCTGGACAATTCTTGGATTCATGAGTGCTCTACAGAATTCAACCTTATCAATTCTCATAGAAGAGGCCCATTCACACTCATATAGGTGATCCTTATTTCGAGTCTCATAAATACTCCTTTTGAAAGATATCCCTCTAGGTGTTTTCAAGATATAAGTAATCATTAAAAGCATAGCTCATCCTAAGTCTCCTTCATACAACACATGTTGTAGATATCACTCTCATCATAGGAAGATGGGGATATACTCCCTTAGTGATTTCTGGTGAGTCATCCATAATTCGGTTGTCCTTTTGAACCTAGATCTTGGGATCTCCAGTCAGCTAGGTTGGGTTGCCATTATGGCGTCTGAGAATTAATAGGCTTTAATCATATTCCCCTTGATGAACTGTTCCTTATTCGCTCTCTGGTCAAACTTTTTGTTTGCGGCCGCTATTTTTCGTTTGACCTTCTCGATTATATATAATTGAGCAGTTAGTAGATCCAGTGTATTGTCTTTAAAGAATATTTACAATTGAGAGCAAATATCCTATGGTATTAAGTGTTTGATTATATCAAGACTCACTGTTACTTTATATTATTCCCATACTTAAAATTAATTAATAGACATAGAGATGTTCTTAGGATTTAACAAAGTCATTTTTGTTTCTCCTTCAGCTTTGTCTTAGACAAAGAATTGAGATCCATTATGGACCTATCATCGGAACCGCTACTTTAGTAAAATCTTTCAAGCACCTCCACATTTCAAGTACTCTAAGAAAAATTATTTTCTTTGTTAGGATATTACCATATGAAAATATCAATACACCCCCACAATTCTGATATAAATCAAAATATAACATTCATCACTTATTGACTATGGTGTGCTTGAATAACAAAATTCTAAATCAAATTTATGAAATAGAAAACCCAAAATAATTATGATTATACAAATCATATCCTCATAAAGATTTTTACCAAAAACAAAACAATTCAAAATCTCATTTGATTGTATAAATTCTTACAATGCAATCAAGAAAAAATATTTGTATCTCCAAATTAAGATTCAAACTATTAATTTTGAGTACTTCCTGTTCAAGTTTCTGTGGGTAACTTGTCATGAATCATGATTAGCAGACAACTTTTCTTCACTTCCCCATATTCGTGGTAATATATAAATCAACACAAAATATGACTCATTGTTAGACAAGTGTCACCGTTACAACTAATAACGCATGTTTGATAGAATCATATTTTATTTATTCAAAATGAATATGTGTGACAAAATATAATTAAATTATCTAACCAAGAGTAAAACTCCCACATGAGTAACTATTTACTTTCTTTTATGGTTAATGCTTAGTGCAACAAACATCTATGTAACCCTGACATAATTGAATACTCACTAAAATATATAAACCAAATTTACTTCACAGGTGTCATAATAATTGATGACAACTTAAGTCACAATACTCAAAGTTACTTTAAAAAGAACTTTCACCTTGATTATTAACAAAATAATAATCGACACAAAAGATTCTTCAATCTTCTTTCAATTAAACGACATAACTGTTTAAACCATCATGATTAACCTTCTTTGGTATTAACGGCTGTTAATACTGCTATCACAATCAAACAAAAAAGTGATTTACACATGAAATATAATTTTCTAAATAATACTCCACAAGAGATCCATTGATAATAACATGGATGTCATAATCACCATCACAAATTAATTGAAAATTTCTCAAACTTTTAAATAAAATTGTATTTAAATCACATGACACTAGAATTAAATCAGTCAAAAAATAACACATATCACACAATATGCTATAAGAATTTCATAGCAAAAAAATCATTTCAAATTAATTAGAAATGTTAAAAATTAATACGCTCATGAATCAACAGTAATTACTACGCGAGGCATGACAAAAACTAGACATAATAATTATCATGTCTATAAAATAATTTGACTAACAACGATTAAAAATCTATCTTATTCAGAATACCCACCGCACCATTAAACATGTATTGTAGCACACCAGTTATCATAACACAGAAACCAATTTTGTTGGTAAGACACTTGACTTACAAATCTCTTGCAAAATATTAAAAATTATATATTTCATATAAAGCATGGAAATTTATGTTTTACAAACCCAAGAAATGTTTTTATTCATATATAATTGGAACAAGTATTTGATTTTGGTTCTGAAGGAGAAGGCATGAAGCTGCTTTCTAGTTTGACAAATTTAACTCTAATGTACTTGCCTAGATTGAAGCACATATTGAACTGCTCCAGTCGTCAACATGTGCAACTCTGCAACCTAACAAGTATGTATGTCAATTCATGCGGCAAACTAAAATTTGTCTTCCAACCTTCCATAGCTCAAGCTCTTCATCAACTTGAATGGCTTTGGGTAAGTGACTGTGAAGAAATGGAGGAAATTGTTGCTACCAAGCAAAATGAAGGGCACGAAGAAGAATAGAGAGTGGACTACAAAGAAGAATAGAGAGTGGACTACAAGATGGTGTTCAAAAGTCTCAGAACACTTTCCCTTTCGCTTCTTCCAAACCTAAGTGGTTTTTGCACAGGAGGAGACGACTTTCCTTTTGAATGGCCATCCTTGGAATATCTTCAAGTGAATAAGTGCCCCAAAATGAAGACTTTCACGCCACTACTTCCGCCAACACACCAAAACTGAAAGAAGTTGGATTGGAGTACTCCGTGATAACACTACAGGGGACGGACTTGATTGAATAAGTTGTGCAAACCCATATCATTTCAAAGCCACCTAAGGTACTTCTCTATTTTACCACATTTAACATCTATACTTACATTATGAGGCAATTTTATTTTTTATTTTTCAAAAAAGTAAATTAAATTGGGTCCTTGATTAATAAACTAGCAAAAATCAATGGACTATATATATTCATTGTGTTTGTATGATTCATATCCAACTAATTTTAAATTTTCATCGTACACTTCAATTTCGAAGAAAATTTCAAGATGAAAATTCATGATACATTGTATTTTTGAATAAATTACAAATCAAATTATCAACTCCTCCTCATAGTTGATAATTTAGTTTGTACATAATTACATATCACTAATAATTTTAAATTAAATTAGAGCAATACTACATACACAAAATTTGTACACTTAAAAATGCTTAAAAATTTTAATATACTGTGGAGATTCATTCAAATTGTGGACTTCACTATATTAGAGTTGAATCTTAAACACATATTATTTTTTTTCGGTATATTTTTGTGTATGAATTTTGTGCATAGAGAGACCTTTTATTACACTCAAATAATATTTTTAATTTTTTTTTTTGTATAGATTACACTTTTTAATGTAAAATTTATTGTTTTCTTTTATTATTTAGTTAAAATTTAATATATTATCCTTTTTCGTGCATAGAGTTTTATTTTTATTTTTAAGTGTCGAGTTAAGTTGATGGATAACGAAATTTTAATTTTTATTGGCCTTTTACAATGAATATTCATTCATGCCTTTATTATCAAAGGCCTTTGACTATCTAAAAATAAAATAAAAAATCGCCTTTGGACATGAGATAAAAATGGGGAATTTTTTTTAAGGTCCCTAATAATAGTAATTTAGAGGATAAAGGACACCAAAAAAAATAGTGATACATCAGGTCCCTGAACAACATGGCGCGCATTTTTAATTATTCCATGGACCAAAATACCCTTCACAAAACCAACACAGAGACGAAACTGATTTCGACGACTGAGTTCCATTCCAAGCATCCAACCATATCTTCACGAACAAGAGAACATCAAAACTAGGGTTTCAATATCATCTTCACCATCGACATTAGAGCTTCGTTATCTTTTGCAAAAATCATTCCCATTCCTTCCTCATAAATTTCTCTAACCCCGTTTTCACCGTTCATCGTCATCTCAGTTCATCTTTGTCATGTCACATCTTCATCTCAGGGCATATCAGCTCGTCATTAAAGTTTCATCCTAACTCTGGTAAGTTTTTCTACAATACAACTAGATTTTCTCTGGACACATAATTAATTGCATTTTATATAACATTCCATAAATTAGGGTTTCAATTTCATAATAAAAAGCTACATGAATTTGAAAAAAGTTATTTCTATGTGTTTTGAACTTATTCTTGAACATGTTTGTGTGATTTTATCTATAAATTTCTCGGGCATTTGAATTTCTCTGATTTTTGCTTGATGTATGTTTCTTCTTTCAATTTTCTCTAGCATGTTTATTTTGGAAAAAGCTATTTCTTAATGTTTTCATCTTATTCTTGAACATGTCTTCGTGATTTGGTCTATAAATTTCTCTGCTCTGTAAATTTCTCTGTAATATGTATTTTTAATTGAAATGTCTATCTTTCTCTGGAATGTCTATTACTCTCTTGTCTTTGTCTAAGTTTCTCTGGTATTTATAATTTTCTCTGACCACATCACTTTCCTCCCTTGTGTGTCTCTATCATGTTTAATTTTCTCTGGTTGTGTATGTAAATTTCTTTGGCATTTTAATATTATGGACTGTTATGTATGTTTCTTCTTTGGATTTTCTCTGGCATATTTATTTTGAAAAAAAGAAGTTATTTCTTTGTGTTTTGATCTTATTCTTGAACATGTTTCTGTGATTTTGTCTATAAATTTCTCTAAAATATGTATTTTTCTTTGGAATGTCTATTACTTTCTTGTCTGTGTTTAAGTTTCTCTGGCATTTATAAATTTCTCTGGCCACATCACTTTTCTCCCTTGTGTGTCTCTATCATGTTTAATTTTCTCTGGTTGTGTATGTAAATTTCTTTGGCATTTTAATATTATGGACTTGAAATTTTCTCTGGAATGGAAATTTTCTCAAGAATGTGTAATTTTCTCAGGAATGTGTAATTTTCTTTGGTATGTTTATTTTGTTCAATTCTTCGTTTCAATGTGATATAATTTTCAGTGGCATGTTTAAATTACTTTGTTTATTTTATCTTGCTAAAAATTTTCTTTGGCTTCCCATGTTTACTTTTCTCTGTCATTCATTTTCTGTGCTTGCTAGATATATGTTTCTTTTTTCAATTTTCTCTAATTATATTTTACTTCTAGATGTAATTTTAACAATTATTGAAATTTCTCTGCATATTTTTGATGCTTTGTTGCTTTTCTCTGGCAATGAAAATTTTCTGTGGCTAGATGTATTCCACAGGAAAACAATTAGTACTCTGACATTTAATTTTTAGTGTCTGATTTTGTCTGACATTTATATTTTTCCCTGGCCACCTTACTTTTCTCCCTTATGTGTAATTTTCTCTGACATGTCCAATTTTCTCTGGCACGTTCAACTTTCTCTGGGATTTAATGTGACATCTTTATGTTTTCATCATTGTCTAGAAAGGGCAAAACGTAAAAGCAGCAAAATACTGGAAACACCCAGCAAGAAACAGAAACTCTCTCAGTCTTCTTATGATCTAAGATAAAAAAAAAACCACCAGCAAAACACCGAAACACCAACAAGAAACAAAAACTCTGTCAATCTTCTTATGATCTAAGATAAAAAACCAGCAGCAAAACACCAAACAAACTCCTTGCCAAAACACACAAGTCCAAGGTGATGAAGCAACTAGCATCAAGATGAGTATCCCAACTTCAAAAGACTCAAGCTCAAGGGGGGAAAAACCTGTTCAACTCCAAAGAAAGAGAGCTCACTACAGCGTTCAATACCGATCCAACTCTCATATGTTGTTTCCTTTTTTCAAACACTTAAATTCAATTCAAACCAACTTGTAGAGCCTCAGAAGACCCCATTCTGATATTTGATCCAATCTCTAACCACTGGAATGATGGATCCAAGGAAATTTAGGAAATCTGATGATGATGTAGTTGCAATAATCTAATGTTACAATGAAAAAACAAAAGCATTCACAGTTGGTAAAAATAACTTGACCTTTACAACCAATGACATGACCTTGATTTTTGGTTTGCAAGGTGGTAAAGAAACCATGTCATTAAGATACTCTAAAAAGCCAAAATCTGCATTCCTAAGGAGAATATTCCAAAAGGACACAAGGCTCACTGGTCCTGTTCTTAAAAATCCCTTGGCCAAAGCAATGAAAGACAAGCAACTAACTGACTTCAAAGATGTAGCAATCATTGTTACATTGTACTTGTGTCTCACCCTATTTTTTGCAACAAGTGGAATTCAATAGGGTGGGTTTTTATAAAGTATATGGAACCTCTTGAATCAATGAAATAGTATGATTGGCCAGAAGCAATCACATCAACATTGATTGATTCTATCATAGCATTGCACAAAACTCCAGAAAAAGTTACGGGGTGTGTCATTGCATTGCTAGTAAGTATAATATCCATTCAAATTTGCAGTTATCATACTTACAAATTTGTGTGTTTAGCAAAATTTAATTACTTTAATTTTCATCACAGTATTGGCTATGTAAACATGCAAATATCATTGACTCGGAAGACAGTAACACAACTGACTTCCCAAGATGTGCTAAGTGGAACCTGCAAAGCTTGACGAAACAGCTGCAGAAGACACCAGTCCACTCTCTTGTACCTCGACAGGTTAGATTTCTATCGCCATTGAAATCTCAATGAAATTTCAAAATTTCTCTGACCACTGGTTTGTTTCCCTCCTTATGCCTTGATTGATTGAGATCAATTTTCTCTGAACTATCAATTTTCTCTTCTTTGGTTGCCACTGGTTTATTTCTGCCATTGTAATCAATTTTCTCTGCAATCCAAATTTCTCTAACCACAATTGTAACACATTAACTTATATGCCCTAATTGATTTTCTCTAATATCTAAATTATGTTGGTTGTTTCATAATTTTCTCTGGCCCATAAAATTGTTTCTCCTTGTGTGTAATTTTCTCTGGCTCATAACTTATGTGCCTTGCATCTTTGATTAACACTGTTTATTTCTACCCTTCTAATGAATTTTCTCTGGAATCCAAATTTCTCTGACACAATTATAGTAAAACATCTATTTAATAAGGCACAAAGGTTTTTGAAAATATCTTAGAGACAATTGTCCTACTAGGACATTTTAATGGTCCTGATTCATTTCTATATTTAGGTGGACAGCTTAGATGAAAACCTTCTCTCTCACTCTATCTGAATTTCTCGCCCAAGAGCCACAAACTTTGCAACCACCCATCCTTATCTGTCGCACCTCACCTTTCCACTTCTAAAATTTTAAACACACCCATCCACTCCCTACAAAAAAGAGACCCACGTTTATCGAACTCTCTCTATAAACTCTCATCTTTTTTATTTAGATGGACAGCTCAGATGAAAACCTTCTCTCTCACTCTATCTGAATTTCCCGCCCAAGAGCCACAAACTTTGCAACCACACATCCTTATCTGTCGTACCTCACCTTTCCACTTTTTAAATTTTAAAACACACCCATCCACTCCCTACAAAAAAGAGACCCACGCTTATCAAACTCTCTCTATAAACTCTCATCTTTTTTTCTTTTAGTCTCACTCAAAATTTTCAATTTTCAAAACGCCTACCCTTAGCCATAGTGCTGCTTATCACCTCATCCGATCATCACCTGTGCCACTTCCTCCAGTCATCTCCACGCCAGTTCTACCAACAAGCAGGGTATGAAGAACTCTATCTATCTATCTATCTATCTATCTATCTATCTCTCTGTGATTGCTCTGTTTTTTTATTGTTGTTTTGTTTGTGAATCTGCAGATGGGTAGAACACGATCCGATGGAGATTATGAGAGTGTGAAGATTTGTATGAGCAAGGCAATTGACAAAGCCACTGTAGATGGGGCACAATGTTGACGGTGGACTTAAGGCAATCAGACTCACCAATCAAAGAGAAACAACGGTCGTTTGGAGCAAATCTATTGGCCTCTATCTCTATAACACCATTGTTTGGATGGATGTTTGTACCAATTCCCTATTCATTCATTGATTCATCCTGTTTCTTTTTCGTTTTTTTTCTTTTTAATTATTATTATTATTTTATCATTTTGTTTGTGCAAATTGAAGATCTAGAATTGTGTTTGTATTCTTATCAATACCCATTTCTTGAATTGTCTTTTTTTTTTTTTTTTTCCTTTGTAAGGATATTTTGTTCTTTGGATGTGATTTTATATTGTGTGATTTTATCAAAAACGATTGCATGTGATGGCCTACATTACTTCTTTTTTTTTTTTTTTAAATTAATAACTTTTCCTGGTATTTGAAACATGAGTCTTTGATTTTTTTTACCGAATCACTATTCATCTATTATATTCGCATAAATAGTGGTACTGATCATGTGCGAGATGGTAAGCATGCACTATTAAATAAGTTTTAGTTAGTTTTGCATCTATAGGTGCACAGACAATAACACAATAACTATCATCTTTCATAATTAATATTCCAGTTAATTTTTTTTTATAAATTGGGTTGAAAGTGAGAAATATATAAGAGTATATATATATAATAATTCATTTACATAATAATTTAGAAAATCAAATCATTTAATCAATTAGTTTCAACGATGATTGATAGGACTTTACTCCTGATAATTGATCAATTAGGTAGTGTTTGGTTCACTGTAATAAAGTTCAAACATTCCTTACACTTCTCATGTTTGGTTGACTAAAATAATAATAAAAAATTCATTACAATGAGAGTCATCATTAACTATTATAAGAAGATGATCATTCCATAGGAAAGTGTAAGAAATTACCATTTTATTTAATTTCATCTCATTTCAGTGTACCAAATTTAGCATAAATGAGATTGAAGTGTTTCAAATATGATTAGTGTTCTGATAAGAAGTGTTTCAATTTGGAAGAAGTGCAATTTATCTTGGGAAGATTTTTTTTTATTAAAAATATCAGAAATGCTACATATGTCTTAAAAAAATACAACTTTATAACTCTCACTCACCTGTGATTGATCCAGGAAGGAAAGAAAAAAAATAAAAATATATGATTGGTCTACATCATTTTGAGTCATGGATGTTCCTAATTTTGGGGGTTCCTGAAATTTATTTGGGTTGCTAATAAATTGGTGTTTCATTTAAGTTTCATGTCTTCATTTAGAGATTTTTCTCCTTCCCGTGAATTCATTATCTACTCTTTGAAAAGAGAAAAAAAAAACAAACAAAACAAAACAAAAATTTGAATACATCACTCTCTAATTTTGATTTATATTTTAATGTCATCATTAATTGCACCGTGCCTTCAGTACGGGCATACGCTAGTTAACGTATATGCCTTGATTGATTTTCTTTGATATCTAAATTATGTTCCTTGTTTGTAATTTTCTCTACCTCATAAAATTAACTCATTGTCTGTAATTTTCTCTGGCCCATACAATTTTTTCTGAAGTTTGTTTCCCATTAGTATCATTTAGATGAACTTTATTTTCCTTATTTGAATTTTTTCTCTTAGTGAATTTTGTAACATTTCTTTAATAAAAGAGCCTCCTGTTACAGATAGATAACAAGGAGCTAGTTCAAAACCTATCAGAGGAGTTCTGTCTTGGTAAAAAGAAGAAGAAAGAATCAAAAAAGGCAATTGTCAAATTTAAGGAGACATTAGAAGATTTATCTGAAGAAGAAGGGAATGAAGAAGCAGAAGCAACATAGAAGAACACGAAGCCAGCAATGGACAAGAAAATCGAGCAAGCAGTGGAGAAGTGGAAGCCAGAGAAGAAAGTTAAGAAATAGAAGTAGAAGACAAAGAAGAAAATGAACAGAAAGAAGAAGACAATGAAGAAGAAGATGAGGCACTCAATCTAAACAGCAAGAAGAAAACAATGAGAAAGTGATGAAGAAGAACATAATGAGCCGATGGACCAACATCATGATAGCATTTGTGGTTCAACAATGCATCAGCCTCAAGAATCTGAGGAAGCATAGGATGCCCAAATTGCTGATCTACATCAAAGACTAAAGGCACTTTCTAAATCTAAAATAGAAGAAGAGAGAAATTGGAATGAATTACTTGCAGAAAATGATATTGCAATAAAAACCTTGACATCACTTAACTCAGAACTTCAAGAAAGAGACAGCACAATCCAAATGAAACTAAGGATGTTGGAGGTTCAAAAAGAAGATGATACAAAAATAATTCAACAGTTGAGGTATTCAATTTCGGAGCTTGAAACTGAAAATGCTAAATTGCATAAACAAATTCAAGAACTATCCGTCCAACTAGCAACACAACCTTACCGAACATCAACACAAGTTCAACCACAAGGTTAGTGAAAATCTTGAGCCACAAAAAGTTATGTCCTTGTGTCAACATAACTCAGAGAAATTTCTATTTATTATTATTTTCTCTATCAATGGTAATTTTCTCTGGAAGTTAAATTTCTCTAAACACATTAGTTTTTGCTGCTTGTTTCTATTGATTTCTACTGCTTATTTGATTTTCTCTGCCTATTTACTTATTCGATTTTTGGGGCTTGTTTGATTTTCACAGTGTATAGTTGGAATAAAAGTGGAACAACAACCAACAATCCAACAAGAACAAATGGCACACAAAGAACAACCACAACAAAAGACAAAAGTCTATGGTAACTAGAAAATATTAAATCAAATAAATTTACATATTGAAATATCATCTGTTATTTCAGAGAAATTTCACTTTTACTGATATTTTCACTGTCTACAGTCAAAAAAGATCCTACATCAATGATAAAAAATTTAAAGGCAAAAGAAAGGAAAGAAAAGCAGCACGATCCAGAATTTCAATATCCCAAAGTTGCGAAAGTGACTATAGGTTTGAAGCAAGCTGCAAAGCAAACTGAGCAAACCACGAAAGACAAAGAAGTACTTGATGCTGATGCGTACATCTTGCCTCAACCAACAAGCATCAGAAATCTTGGGTTTTTTCACAAACTCTACCGGTTTCAAGATTGATAAAAGATCATGTAAAAGACATCTTGCAGCACATATCAAATGTGTTTGGACTTGAGTAAGTACAACAAATAAAATAGAAGATAACAAACAACAATTTACTAACTTATATTGCATTAACAACTATTAAATCCCTTCTTTGTCATCTTATAGGGCTTTAATCTGGACAAGTGAGCTGAATCTCATTACCTTCGAAGACATTGGAAACCTAATAAAGCAAAAAGAAATTGCCAACAATGCAAGTCTTTCATCAAAATTTCTCTGCAATGTTCAATCAGCCTTTATAAACCAATATTACAATTATAAATTATATTTTCCAGGTCATTGATGGCTATGGAGAGATCCTTTTTGCTGACCAAAGCAGAGAAAGACAACAACCAACTTTATTTTTTTTTCCACATCCATGAGCTTAGTATGTTACTACTCTTTTATTTGATTTTTTCTGGAATTTACTTACTACTTTCTCTTGTTAAGATACTTCTTGAAGCCAGTTGTGTCACTAGTCTAATTTTCTCCGGCTATTTGTGTGTATTTAAAATTTCTCTGTATGTATATTTCTTAAATTCCTATCATTTCAATTTTCTCATAACATAACCATTTTTTGATTTTTTCTGACCATAGAATTTCATCAAGATGACGGAAAATCAAACTTTTCGAGTCTCATTATTTGACAAGCATATTGAAACAGTATGGAGGAACTACAGGTTCCTCCATTCCCCAATAAATACTGGGGGTAATGAGAAGTCAACACATGAAAATCACTGGACCTTGCTTGTCCTGGACAAAAAAGACAATTTATGGAGGTTCTACAACTCACTAAGGCCAAGGAGGGATGATGCAGAAGACAAATATGTCAAAGATGCAAAACAATTGGTAACGAGTGCAAATTTCTCTAATCCATCATAATGTTTATGTGATGATAATTTTCATAGAATTCCATTGATTTGTTTGTAAATTTCTCTATTATTTAAAAATTATTTTTTTGCAGCAAGATTATGTGGAGAATTTTTTGAAAGCTTGCGTTGAAAGAGAGGCACAATCACAACCCTCTTTCAAATTGATAAACTCACAAAACACAAATTACGACTTTGAGTATGTCAACAATGCTCCACAACAAGACAGTGATTCGTAAGTTTCATACAACATCTATAAATAAGATAATCTGATTTGAATGTTTCTTAAAACTAACTATACCTATAATGTGTATGCAGTCTGGATTGTGGCCTCTTTGTATGCTATATAATGAGACAATATAGCAAGCATGAACCTATCAGCTCGAAATTGTCCACACAAGACATAAAGTTGATGAGGACAGAAATCATAGAGAGATTTGTGATCGAAGTTGGTTGGTCATGGACAGAACCAATTCATATACCTCCAGAAGAAGAACCAAAAGTATAGCGATCCCGGTTTTCCCTTTCTGTATTTGTTGTATTCTGGACTTTGGTTCCGTGGGGTTGGTGGTTGTATACCTTGTTGTCATCCTTTAATTCCTTATGTTTGAGTTTTAGGATGTGTTGGGCATGTTTCGAGCAGGTGGGTTAAGCCTTGGTCTTAAATCTTGTGGCCAGGTTTTTGGTCTTTCCGCTCGAGCGGGTCTTAGAGAGCTCAAGCGGAGATTGCACACTCTCAGTATTTTCGTGGTCTGCAAAACTTCTGCAGGTGTGATTTCTACGCTCGAGCAGATTCCCTGCGCTCGAGCGAGTTGCGCTTGAACGGGTTTGTTGGCGCTCGAGCGGGTAGTACATTTTTGGTGTAAGTTCTGGGAGGGGGAAATCTACGCTCGAGCGGACTGGTTTTCGCGCTCGAGCGGATGTACTTTATTCCTGTGTCTTGGTGCTCGAACGGGCCTTATTGCGATCGAGCGAACCTAGTTTTTTGTTCTTGACGCTCGAGCGTTGTGTTCTCCGCTCAAGCGGGAATGTCATATAACAAAGGGCAGCTGGGTATTTTTGAATCATTTTCTACACTTCCTCTCTCTCTCTCTCTCTCTCTTACTTTCCCAAAAACGTTTTTGAGAGCCTCTCTCTCTAGAAACTCCCTTCTCTCTAGGGTTTGATCTAGTTAGAGTGCTTTCCTTCCCTTTGGCCTCTGTAAAAGTTGTGTTGATCGTCGAGGGCTTCGTTTTGATCCGTGGATCTTGGAGTTTGGAGCATTTTCGTTTTCTTCATCTTCTTCTCTTGGGCTCCGAATTTGAGGTAGGGATTCCTACTCACTTTTATGGGTTTTGACCTAGGTATTGAGTATTTTGTATAAATGGTTTTGGGTTTTGGAAACTAGGGTTTCAAAGGTATAATTTTGAAAAGAGGGTTTTGTTTATTTTGGACCATAAAAACGTATTTGGGTTTCAAAATGTGTATATTGATGTTGTTGGTGATATATGGACTCTTGGAGTCAATGTTGGGAATAAAGGGGGAAAATGCCATGTTTGGGTATTTTTGGGTCAATAATGTAATTAATGACATTTGTTGAGAAAATATGGAATTGAGTTGAATATAATGAAATTGGCTCATTATGAGATGGATTAGTGAAGTTGGATTTATTAATCGCTCACTTTTGGAAATATGGATATTTTATCTGTTGGTGCTTTTATTATCTGTTTAGAAATAATTGCCTTGAGCTACCGGTGGAGGGTAGCTATGATTGTTGTAGACAATGCATGATGATTAGGCGAACTAAAACTAATCAATTTGATGTGTCATAGAATATGACGGTTGACAGAATACATTAACTGTATGTATTGATTGATTATGTATATGACCTATGTGTATATACGTTGTGTGTGTGGAAAGAGATAGGGGATGTACTCCACGGTTTAGGGGAAGGTAAAGGATGGACCTCTAAACCGGATGTTGTTTGGGAGGATATAGGGGATGGACTCTGCTGATATAGCTCATATGCTTATCTATGGAAGTGTTGATATAGCTCATATGCTTATCTGTTGAAGTGTGGATACAGCTTGTATGCTTATCTGTTGAGATGTTGATATAGCTTATAAGCTCATCTATCGAAGCGTTGATATAGCTAGTATGCTTATCTATTGTGAAATGGGAAATGTTTAATATGAGTCACTATCTCATGTAAACTGTTGGCCAGGTTCTGAGTCGTTGTTGTAAATTGTGAACTTGATAAGAAATGGAAAATGAAATGAAACATGGACATAGTGGTCATGTAATGGAAATGGTTTATGAATTGATTTATGGGAGTCAAACATTTATCAATTGCTAATGTCTTAGTTACTGCTCATATTGTGTTTAGCATATCTCTACTGGGCGTTGGCTCACCCTATATGGGACATTATTTTCAGGTACAGGTAGCATGCCACCTCTAAGGACATAGCTTGGATGGTTATGGGAGTTGAAGACTCTTTTTTTGATTATTTTGTTTGTATTACATATATATCAAGCCAATGGGCTTATTTTGTATAGAGTTAGTACTCTCCTTTTGTGTAACCAAGTGTTGACTTGGAAAGCTGTAAGACCGTAGGGCATTTGCTTTTGTTGTTAACATGTAATACTGTTGTAAGAACTACTCTGATAAATGGAAAGGTGTTGATTTTCTTATATCACTGCATGTCTGAATAATGGGTATTGTGTATTATTTTGAGGGCGTTACAAAAAGTGTAATAGTGAAACTAGTGAAAATGAAGACAATGTATACAATATAATTAGGATTAACCATTCAATTTTTTTTTCATACATTGAAGGAATGATGATGCTTGACATATATATATACATATATCATTTTTTGACTAATGTAAATTTCATACCTATCAATGGTTAAATATATATATTTTTTATTGTGATTGTCAAGACAATCCACATAGAGAAAATTGTTTGTAGAAATTTCTCTGGTATGACGTTACTAGAAATTCACAGAGAAATTTAACTCGTATCGTCCCAAGGGGATGCCTATATGATCATATAATCTGTAATGCTTTGTGTTGGTACAAAACAATCATCAAATTCGAAAAACACAAAGTGCACAGTAATTTTGTCTGCTATTGGCAAATTTCACTAGATGAATTTGAAGCTTCAAAGCACAATGCCCAGAAAATTTTCTCTGCTAGTGGAAAATTTCTCTGGATGAAATTGACTGGTATTATAAACAGACTGCCCATAGTATGTTTCAAGAAACACAATGCACACTGTAATTTTCAATGCTATTGGCAAATTTCTGTGGATGAATTGGACCTCACAAAACACAATGCACATTTCAACAAACATAATGCCCATAGTAAATTTCTCTTCTACTGGCAAACTTCTATGGATGAATTTGACTGGTATGAAGTTACCAGAAATTCACAGAGAAATTTAACTCATATCGTGCCAAAGAAGGTGCTTATATGATCATGCAATCTGTAATGTACTGTGTTAGTACAAAACAATCATCAAATTCAAAAAACATAATGCACACAGTACTTTTCTCTACTATTGGCAAATTTCTTTGGATGAATTTAAAGCTTCAAAACACAATGCAAAGAGAATTTTCTCTGCTATAGGCAAATTTCTCTGGATGAACTTGACTGGTATTACAAACCCACTGCCTATAGTATGTATCAACAAACACAATGCACAATTTCACTGCTATTGGAAAATTTCTCTGGATGAACTTGATAGGTGTTATTATATATACTGTCCAAAAAATACATTTCACAAAACAAAATACACAAAGTAATCATCAAATGTATTATTCAATCAATAAAATGTATTATCTTCAACTATTTAACAAAGATTCCTTGCATGTCCTCTTATTATGGCGACCAATACTCTCACAACGACCACACTTAATCACCATTTTAAACTCTCCGTAGAAGAAATTCTATTCTTTTTTGGCCTCCCAGCTGTTCTCTTGCTCAATGGAGGTAAAATCATAGCACTATCAATGCTACACACAAGTTTTTCAATAGTTGAAACTAGGCTAATCGAAAACGAGTATGCTTAACGATACATATCAACATGAAAAAATGGTTCAACAAATGAATTCAAATTCTTTCCATTCCTAAAAATTGCAGCAACAACATGTTGACATGGATACCTATTTATTTTCCATTTTCGACATGAACAAGTTCTCAACCAAAGATCAACCATAACCGAAGGAAAACAATGTACTTCAAAGACATTATCAGATGATAAACTCACATTCCATGTCCTCCCATCCAAGAAAGCCTTCTCCAATACACTATCCATACGAGGACAGAGAACTTTATTCCATTTACTAGAGAGCAGCCTCCTATCAGACCTCATATTCATGATTTGCAACCGTATCATGTCCACCAAATTTGTTATTGGCAAGTGTCGAGCGTCTCGTATCCATGAATTGAATGACTCAGTAACATTTGAATACATCTCACCACAACGTTTCCCCTCAAAATATGCACCACTCCAATTTTCATATGGTAAACTTCTCAAGAAAACACTCACAATGTCTCCTCCCTCACTTTTTAATTCATTTAATTTGAAATGAAATGATGCCTTTGTTGGCGCATATGCACATTCTGAAAACTTGGACACAATCGTCTCCCTAACCAAATTTGTGTTTCCACATGACAACTTATCCCTCAAATTTCTCTTTAGATGTTCAAGACAAAATCCATGAAAGCAATTAGGGAAAAACCTAGCAATTTCTTCCACAATACCACAATGTCGATCTGATATGAAACTTATCACCCTCTCCGATCCCAATACTTCACATAAATGTTCAAGGAATCAACACCAATTGCCTTTATTCTCAGCATCAACAACAGCAAAAGCTATAGGAAAAAAACCTACAAAACAAATAGGAACAAGCATATTAGATATACACATGCAGAGAAAATTAGAATAATAAACAACCAGAAAAATTTGACACTGCCAACATCTCAAGAAAATTCACACAATGGAAACCTCCAGACAAAATTCACTTAGTGCCCAACTCCAAAGAAAATTCACACATTGGCAACATCTAGAGAAAATTGACTTAGTGACCAACTACAAAGAAAATTCACACAATCAGAATATCTAGAGAAAATTCACTTAGTGACTAACTACAGATAAAATTCACACATTGGCAACATCCAGAGAAAATTCACTTAGTGACCAACTACAAATAAAATTCACACAATGACACTATCTAGAGAAAATTCACATACTGACCAAAATCCAGAGAAAATTCTCACACTGGCCACAACCAGAGAAAATTCACACAGTGGCTAAAACCGGAGAAAATTCAAAGTGTCAGAGAAAAATCACATTCACTCAATTCCTACATATATAGAAAATTCACATACTTAGATAAAAAAAAGATATATTTACAATTACATTCATTCACATCTTTTCCCGTCGCAGCAAACATTACTCCTTGTATCATTCTTTCAAAAATGTTTCATCAAGAAAAAGCAATGACCGACAATATTTGAAACTAGCATGCATGCATGAAAAGCCACAAACACTATTTTGAAACGCTTGTTATCTTCAAAATCTTACTTAAAATGACTACCTGGATTGTTCTTCAATGCCTCATCAAAATACCATCGTAATTGATCGAATGATAAACAAGAATCCCCATATGTACTACATTTTGCTTTTTCATCCCCCAACCAACCACAGTTATAACTGATTGAGACCTCATACTTGTCTTTCATTTCTTTGACAACATCCACTGGACGAGTTAAAGGTTTTGCACTTACCTTTTCAAGTATCAGCCCAGAAACTAAGCTGGAAGTCATCCTAGCATGTTTACTAGTACGAACCGCCACACTACACGTATGTTCATTGTTCAAAGTTCTTATGTAAAAGAACCCATTTGTTTTTTCAACTGAAGCATGTACACACCACATACATCCCCTTGATTCCTTATATGCATATTCTGCCGTAACCCTCAGCTTGTCATTTTTAACATATGTAAACTGAAAGCCAATCTCTATAGCATACTTGCATAAAACAATACGGAACTCAACCACACTACCCTCAAACCTTTGTCCAACACTCGTAATAATATTTCGCCAACTAGCTGACAATAACACATTTTCTTGGTGAGAACAAAACTTAGAGAGTGAATTCCTTTCAATATCCACTAGCCTATCACATTCACCATGCACAAAATCTACCAAATTAGACCCCACTTCATCCTCTTGATCAAAAGTACTACACCTAGTAACTAAAACATAAACTATATCAACATCACGTGCACAAACAACCCTCAACATATTCAGAAAATCAATATCATTTCGAACCATACAATTCGGATGGCCCACAATAGAATTGAAATACATATCGTCTCAGGTTTCAAATTCTCCCATGTTTTACACAAAATGCCAACCAATTCCTCAAAATTCAATTCGCATGAAACATTAATGATAATAGTATCATTCTCATATTTGCATAGCAATAACACTGCACTGTCCATTGAAATTGAAAGAAAAAACAAGAAAAATAATTTGTTCAACATAAAAACACTTCACAAGAACAACATAAAAGTCCAGAGAAAATTCTAATAATTATAATTTTCTCTATATTATAATAACAAGCTTATAATTTTCTCTAGACTCAAATAAAAATCCAGAGACATTTACAAACTTATATTCACCTTCAAGATAACAAAAAAAAAAATCACAGAAAATTAATGAATCCAGAGAGAATCACAAAGAAATTTACTGCTAACTATTAAACACAATCATAGACAAATATCACACATTGGATCTATTATAAAATTATAAGCTTCTCTGTGATTTTCATTAAAGTACAAGCTTACAATTTTCTCTCCGTCATTTTGCAATATTACACTCATATTAAAATCCAGAGAAATTTACAAACTCATATACACCTTCAAGATAACAAAAAACTACTACACTGCCCATCTAAACTGAAAGAAAGAAAAAAAAAAAAAAAAAAAAATTTGCTCAGAGAAACAAAAACTTATATTCATTTTCTACAAACTTATAATTTTCTCTGAACTACAAATTGAAAGTGAATAACAAATTTATAATTTTCCCTCAACTACAAATAAAAGTCCAGAGAAATTTAAGAACTTGCATTCACTTTCTCAGATTCTATCTGCATTAGAAACTTCTAATAATATGTCCATATGAACTTATAATTTTCTCTGTCATTTTCGTTGGATTATAATAACAAACTTACAATTTTCTCTGGACTATACCAACAAAAGTGCAGAGAATGAAATTTCTCTAGTTTAAACAAATTTCTTTGGTTTGAAAAAATAGAGAACCAAGCTTATCATTGATCAGCATATTGACTGAAAATAGAGCACGAAAAATGAACTCTGATCAGCATGTTGATGAAAAACAGAGCATGAAAAATGAACTCTAAACATCAAAATCAACCACACTATCAACACTCTTTGAAATTGATCAAAAAACTGAGAATGAAAAAGTAATTCCAAAAATAAAAATTAACTCTATCAAGCTAGCCTCTGTCTAAAATTGATCAATAACAGTAAATGAAAAATCAACTCCAAAAATCATAAATAACTTCACTGAGCTAGCCTCTCTTTTAAATTGATCAAAATTGAAAACAAAAACCTAATGCAAAAATACACTCGAAAAACTAATATGAAATCAGAATTCTTACATAAAATTCAAAACAAAAATAAAAAATTCATGTGGAATCTCTATCGAAACCATACCTGATTCAACAACACTGAAAAACCTACGCGATCAACACACTATAACACTTATACGATCGTTGTAATCTCTATTGTCAAGTCCACTGCAACACTTGCGAAATCCCTACAAAATCTCCGACAAAATCTCCACTGCAAAATCAATTTCCAAAATCTCCACCGTGAAGTCCGCAGTTTGCCAAAATCCAAATGATCTTATGTTATAACGAGGGTAATCAATTTCCAACCTACGCGAGGACAATCTCTTGAAGAAGCGAAGAGAAGGTTTTCTTCTTCAGTCTCAGCAACTCTCAGATGGGATTGATGGGCTTCCTTCCCTTTTCTGTTGAATTGTGTTTGGTTGCTGAGAAAATGTGGGAAGTGGGAAATGGGAAAGATTTGTGCTTTTCGGTTTTTGAGTTTTTCTGTAGTAGGTGATTGAGAAATTTGAAAATTCTACTCAATTGAGCCCAATTCAGCTGATCTTTCTCTTCTAGCCCTTCTAAATTTGTTTGTTGACAAATTGTAGGATAGGGATACAGATCAATGAGTGGAGCCTTGTATTTTATTACATTCCATTTGGGAAACTAGTTTAGTTGAATTTTACTTTTTTAGATGCCAAATTGTTAGGAAATTAAATTCTAACGAAACTCAGTTAAATGTTTCATTTCCAGTCTCATTGACTTGCAGAGGCTTCATAATTCCCTATTGCTATTAAAAGATTGTGGCCATTTTGCCCTCACTGAAATACTAGAATTTGATTTCTGTGCTGATCTTCAATTGCTGTCTATGCATGGACCCTTATTGGGGTTGGATTGGTTGCTGTTTGAATTATAGGTAAAAAGATCAAGTTTGATGTTGGAAATCAAGTTTGATGTTGGAAATTTTGGGTTAAGGTTAAGCCCTCAACCCGGGGTTAGTTGAGTTGATTGCCTTGTCTTCAGAAACCAAATTTGATAATAATAACAATAATAAAAGAACTTTCTAGTTTTCTATTCCTCTGTTCTGTTTTATTGGTAACTAACCATATGGGTTATTACTTTCGTAGCTGCTGAATCTACTGGTACATCTTGCTTCTGGTTTATTTTATAGTTTTATAAATTTTTATGTGATGATGCTTGATGATTTATGAGAGATGATGCTTGATGATTTATGAGTGCTACAGTCCTTTTGAGTGTCAGTGGTAGAAAACTGTGCATCTCAGAACTTTGAACGTCAAAGTTTGTGTTCTTCATTCATTCCTTTTAATTTTATTCCATTTGGATGCCTTAAAAATTAAGGGAAAGACACGATTATGAAGTATTCATTATTATTATTATTTTAAATCCAAGATTGGTACACTTCATTTGAACTTGGTTAAAAGCTAAATTAGACTTCGTTGAAGGGCATTTTGTTGTTATTGAAATTTTACTATACTCTAATCTATGAAGCATAGACGTGCGATTTTGCCTCATGTATCAATGTTACGATTCATTCGATTGGCAGGTCGAATCGATTCATAGCCTCTCCTGCACAACCCATATTCATGCAAGGATTTTGACACATTAGACATGCTTGGGAACGTATCCCTATTAAAAAAAAAAAATTTTGACGAAGATGGTAGTGACATGCTTGTCGGGAAAACCAGACATGATTGAGACACAGAGGGGCTAAAGTCCAATTTTAGAATGCAAGGGGTTAATGTATGAGTATTTTCCAATATGATATGTGTAACAGATGAATTAAGGGAGTTCTAATGTGCAATTTTACAAACTTGCAATATGAATATCTTCCAATATGATATGTATAACAGATGAATTAAGGGAGTTATAAGTGTGCAATTCAAGCAGAGGTGGTTAGTGCCCTTGTTAGTAACTAGTGGACATGGAGGAGAATATTTTTAGCTGAAAGAAGGGTTTTTAAAAGCTAATTCCAGAGGGGAACTGCCAAACTCCTTGAAGGGCATTTCAGAGTTTGTCTCTATTTGTTTTCCAAGTGCTGCTTCATTTGTGGATTCCACTGATAGGATGCCTTATCATACATACTTTTTCACTTCTTACAATTAGTTATTGTATCAATGTCTTATCCTATATATAAAAAAAAATACTTTTTTTTTATCGTATCTCTGCCGTGTCCACAACTGTGCCTGTGCTTGTGTCAAGAATTTGTACTAAGAATACGTCAGTAGAAGATACACGGAGCATTGAATAATGTACCGAGTATTTTGCCTATCCGCTTGAATCCTTGATGATTTTTATTTTTTTCCATCTTTCTGCTTGATGTAAATTTTTTGAAAACAAGACCAGCAGTGGCTTCTGTAGTGAGAATTTTCTTTACGAAAGAAGCCTGGTGACTGCAGTCAATAGGTTAAAGTTGTAACCATTGTAATCAATAGAAGATACATGAAGCATTAAATAATGTACCGAGTATTTTACCTATCCCCTTGAATCCTTGATGATTTTTATTCTTTTTCATCTTTCTGCTTGCTGTAAAATTTTTGAAAACAAAACAAGCAGTGGTTTCTGTAGTGAAGATTTTCTTTACAAAAGAAGCCTGTTGGCTGCAGTGCAGTCAATGGGTTTAAGTTGTAACCATTGTAAATAAAAATCGCCCATGACAAACCTGAAGTTAATTGGGAGCCTGAAGTGCTTTTTGGAATGTTCTTGATTTAGTTATGCCACCAATATGTCATAAAATGCAGTTCCTAATAGAGTTTGATGTAGCCTTTTTGATCTGTTTTCATTTTTACCCTTATTTTTGAGGTTAGCAATGGAATATATAACTGAAGTGTAACATGAATAGATTTGGGTCAACTTATTAGGTGTGAGTGTGAACAACCAATTTCAATGTTTTACTCTGAAAGGCAATTCAGATTTATTCAAATACTTTTCCACTTGGTGCTTTTTGGTTTAACAATTCTATTTTGATTTTGATTTTTGTTCTGTCTGATGTGTAACAGTTGGAAAGTATTCCTTTGATGGTGCAAGGAGTATGGTCTGAAGATCCTGCTGCGCAAATAGAAGCAACTACTCAGTTCAGGAAGCTATTATCAATTGGTATGGGTGGAGTTGTGGTATTGGTAATATTTTAGGAATACTTCAGTGAACCTATTTTTAGTGTTGACTTTTGGTTTGTGATGCGTGTAGAACGTAGCCCTCCAATAGACGAAGTGATCAAAGCAGGTGTAGTCCCTTGGTTTGTGGAGTTTCTTAGAAGGCAAGATCTGCCTCAACTGCAAGTAGGGACTATTTGTACCTTTATTTTTTTTCACTGAACTGGCTCTCACTAAAAGAATTCACACATTTGCTGACCACTTTTGCCAACCAAAAAAATTTTGGTCTCAAAAAAATGATATTTGGCGACCAAATATTAATTAGTCGCGAATGATCATTATTTTTGGCGACCAAATATTATTGGTCGCAGAAGGTTATATTTTGGCGACCAAAAAAAGAGTTGGTGGTGTACTTTTGCTTAGCTTCATTGAGCTTTTCCCTAGAATAAGCAATAGGGTGCCCTTCTTGACTAAAGCACACTTCCAATTCCGACATTTGATGCGTCACAGGCCACTTCAAACACCGTTGAGAAGTCTGGAAGATATAGAACAGGAGCGTCCGTCATCCTTTTCTTTATTTCTTCAAAAGGTTTAGTTGCTAATTTGGTCCAAACAAATTGTTCTTCCTTCGTACAATTTGTGATATGTGCCATTAGCTTGCTGAAATTCTTAGTAAAGTGGAGTGTGAAGATACTGACGTTTCGCTTGGTTCTGAACTAAGGAATGGTAGGGTATAGAGAGTTATCCTCTGAGATGAGGATCGAACAGAAGATAATCATTGTTCAGGTTGATGAGAGATCTAGAGGGAGTCTTGTGGAGATTATAGAGAGGAATCGACATCAAAGTTTCTCATTGAAGATAGATTTAGGTGGAGTCAGTTGGGCAGTGCAAGCTCTTCAGAATGTGGGGAAGATGTACAAAGGTGGCTCATTCTTTAGCAAGTATCAGAGTAGTTCGGCTGTATTTTGTTTACACAAGTATACCAATGACAAGGGTTTTTATTGACTTGTCAAAATGGGAGGGAGGTGTTAAAAGAGGTCATATTATTGTTCCAACAGAGAATAATGGAAGTGGGTGGACAGGTTTAGCTTTCATGCTTCGGAAGGTCATTTGTAATGAACCCAAGAGAAGCAATATAGGCAAGGAGGATAGGGTTAGAGTTGCAGAAGGAGTTCAGAGCATGAGGTCACAGGAGATGGTTCTGGCAAAGAAAACAGGGGTGAACAGAGGAAGGATGTTTGTCGACTTGTTCAATGAGAATCGAATGAGTACTTTAAGGGTCGATATGGAGTGGGCTGTCGTCTGTGTTAGATGTGATTTTTCTAGTAACTGGGCTCAAATTGAAAAGGAGTTGAGCAGATATCTGAAGATGAATATTGTGCTTCAGCCATTTCAGCTCAATCGAGCTTTGTTCTGGGCTCGAAGCAGAGAGGATGCGAATTTCATTAGAAATAAGGGATTGAGGTTCTTCGACAAAGGTGTGGCGATTAGCTTGGAGAAGTGGTCTGAGGAGAGGCACGCTAAACAAGAGGTTATTGTCTCTTATGGTGGATGGATTGCTGTGTGTGACTTGCCATTTACTGGTTGGAATGATCAGATTTTCGAGTACATCGGACAGAAATGTGGTGGTCTGTTGGAAGTTGATAAAAGAACCGTCTCCTTGGCCAATCTTTTCGAGGTCAGATTGAAGGTCAGAGGTTATGATTGTGGTTTTCTGCCAGCTTTTTTGGAGGTCAACGTGAGAGGTAGGTCTTCCATGGTGCGCATCAGGCCATTGTCCAGAAATGGGCGGCGACAAGTGGAAGTTTGGCCAAAGATGCTCCGGCAAGAGTTTTCAGGTGTGCCTTGTGCTGGCGAAAGAGAAGACGAAGAGACACGATGGCCAGGGTGGACACGTGGCGGCATGACAGGGGAAAGTCGAAGGGGTGTAGTAGACGAAGGGGTAGGGGTTAATTCTAGTGCGATAGAGGGAAGTTCAAAGGATGGGGGGCTTAAGGAAATTCCAAATGGGTCGCAGGAGCATTGTGGGCCAAATTTTCATTTGTGCCCAAATGAGTTATATGATAAGGACCAGGGGCTTTTTAATCAGGAGCCCAGGTTGTCTTCTCCAAGAGATGGGCTAGTCCATAAGCAAAAAAGGGATGTTACTGTCGGGCCTCTAAGAGTGGATCAAGCCCATTCTGATGATTTAGGCATAGTGGGTCTTGTGAATGGGTCTCAGGGTTTGGTAGAGAGAATTCGAGAGGCAGATGGACCCGTATTGCTTGAAGTAGAAAGGCGATCCAGAGGAGAGCAAGAGGTTCAACGTCGGATGTCGGCTACGATACGAGATGATTTGGATGTGGTCTGCGAGTTGAATTTTCAGATGAATAATCAGTTTCGACTAATGTCAGATGAGATTCAGCTAGGATTAGCCGACTTAGTGAGAGGATTTGTCGAAGACTTACCGCAAACAGAAAGGAATTTGGAGGAGCGGGTTGATGATGGGATAGAGGCGATGAATGATGCAGATGTGTTGAGTCGCCAAGTAGAAGAAGGAAATTTTGAACCTATAGAAGTGTTGCAAGCTCTGGAAATTTATGGGTCTGAGGTTAGCTCTGATCCCGACTCTGATTCAGGAGGTGATGGTTGTGATCAAGAAGAGTATGATTTTCAGCTGTTTAATCTCTTTAAGGAGCAAGGTACGGTTGAGGAGGAGGATTCCGAGGGTGTCTCTGAAATAATGGGTCATGTCTGTGATACCATAATTCAAGATTCCACAGTTCCAGAATCTGAGAGGGGTATCATTGTTAGACAAGTCTTTTCTTCTTCTGGGGATAGGATAGGGGGATCTCACTGTCTGGGTCTTGATTCTTATGTTAGGGGCATGGATGAACAAGGAGTAAGCCCAGAAATCTCCAAAGCCATGAGGGATGTCTCTACTATTAATCCTGTGCCTTATAATGCTAATATTACTGGTTGCCAAGTAAATGATGCTCAAGAGGGAGATTCGGTTAATCATAAGCCTAGGAGGAGTAGTGTTTTTAGTGAGGTGAGGGGTAATGAGGTAGAAACTGAGCGGTGGTTGTTGGAGTTAAGCAAGTATGCGTCTTGTCCGATTGAGGAAGATGAAGTTCCTCATTTCAAGCATTTGCTTCAAGTTATGGGTCTTTTGTTAGTAAGGGTAAAAGGGAGGGGTGGTGGTAGTGGATAGGGGAACAGTGTCAGCAGGGGGGAATGTGTTAGCAAAGGGGGGGCTTCGGTTAGAAGGGGGAATAGGGAGTTAAGGAATTTGGTGTCCTCTATTAATTATGATAGGAGGTCGGAGGAGGTTAGGGGTGGCAATGGTTCTCAATGAAGATTATTAGTTGGAATGTAAGGGGATTGGGCTCTCGAAGGAAGAGGGGGGTCATTAGAGATGTGGTGAGAAAACATCAACCTGATATTGTCATTTTCCAGGAAACTAAAGTAGAAGTTTGTGATAGGAGTTTTATTAAAAGTGTTTGGGGAGTTAGGCATAAAAAGTGGGCTTTTGTACCATCAGTGGGAAGGTCTGGAGGTATTTTATGTATTTGGGATGAAAGGGTAGTTTTTGAGTGTGAATCTTTAGTTGGAGCGTATTCATTAACAATTAGGTTCAGGAACCTAGATAGTAGTGAGTGGTGGTTGTCGGGGGTTTATGGTCCAAATAGTCCTTCTCAGAGACCGGCCTTGTGGGAGGAGTTAGGAGGGTTATATGGTTTATGTAAGCCCAATTGGTGTTTAGGGGGGGACTTTAATGTGGTTAGGAAGGTTTCAGAGAAGCTTCATGGGAATAGAATCAATAGGAGTATGAAAGATTTTGATGAGTTTATTAGAGGTTGTGAGTTGGTGGACCCTCCTTTATTTAATGTAAGATTCACATGGTCTAATCTTAGGGAAAATCGAGCATGTTGTAGGTTGGATAGATTTTTATTTTCTTTGGGCTGGGAGGGGATTTTCCCCAACGTTAGACAGGAGGCGTTGCCAAGATTGGTGTCCGATCATTGTCCTATTATGATGGAGAGTTGCCCTTTTAAGTGGGGCCCGACCCCATTTAGGTTTGAAAATGTGTGGTTGGAACATCATTTGTTCAAGGAGAGCTTTGCAGGATGATGGAATAGTGCTAGATGTCATGGGTGGAAGGGCTTTAGATTTATGAGAAAGCTGAAGATCGTTAAAGAGCATGTGAAGATTTGGAATAAGGAGGTGTTTGGGAATTTGGAATCATCAAAACTTCAAGTTATGAGTAGAATTGCGGAGATAGATTCTTTGGAAATGCAGGGAAATGAGGTTCAGGAATTGAGAAGTGAGAGGAGGGAGTTAGGTGCGAGGTTAGAAGAGCTGTCTCTTAGAGAGCAGATTTTTTGGGCACAAAAAGCAAAGGTGAGGTGGTTGAAGGAAGGGGATGTTAGTTCTAAGTTCTTTCATAGGATTGCGGATGGAAAAAGAAAGAAAAAGTTTATTAAGAGGTTGGAAGTAAGGCCAGGGGTAGTGATGGACTCAGAGGAGCAAATAGTCCAAGGGATTTTTGAGTTTTATTCAAATTTATTTTCGAAGGATGGGTTAGTCAGGCCTGGGATAGAGGGGCTAGAGTGGAAGCCTATTGATCAGGAAAGTGCGACTTGGTTGGAAAGACCTTTTGAGGAGTTGGAAATTAGGGAGGCAGTTTTTGAGTGTGAAAGGGACAAGGCTCCTGGACCGGATGGGTTCTCTATGACTATATTCCAAGATTGTTGGGAAGTGGTGAAGGCGGATTTGGTGAAAGTTTTTATGGAATTTTATGAGACAGGGGTGGTCAATTTATGTGCAAATGCCACATTTATCTGTTTGATTCCTAAAAGGGAATGAGCCATCAGAATTGGGGATTTTAGACCAATTAGTTTGGTGACATCACTCTACAAGATTTTGGGAAAGGTTTTGTCAAAAAGGTTGAGGGTCTCTTTAGGGGATACAATTTCTACGACTCAGGGGGCTTTCGTGAAAGGCAGACAGATTCTAGATGTGGTTCGGGTGGCTAATGAAGTGGTCGAGGAGTGTAGGAAGGTAGGAAAGAGAGGTATTGTGTTTAAGGTAGATTTTGAGAAAGCATACGATCATGTGGATTGGAATTTTTTGGATTTTGTGATGGACAGAAAAGGGTATGGGGAGAGATGGAGGTCTTGGATTAGGGGATGTTTGGCGTCCTGCAATATGTCGGTAATAGTCAATGGTAAACCTGGGCAAAGTTTTAAGGCATCTCGAGGGTTGAGACAGGGTGATCCTTTATCCCCCTTTCTCTTCATTTTGGTAGCAGATGTGTTAGGAAGGATGGTGGATAGGGCTACAGAGGTAGGTCTTTTTGATGGTGTTCAGGTTGGCAGAGATAAGGTTAGTGTGACACATTTGCAATTTGCAGATGACACTATTTTTTTCTCTGAGGGAGACGAGAGCCATATGGTTAATCTCTATTCGGTGATAAGGCTTTTTGGGGTACTGTCTGGTCTTAGGGTAAATTTAGAAAAAAGTAGGGTAGCGGGTATTAATGTGGATTCAAGTTTGATTCAGAAAGTGGCTGAGTTACTAGGGTGTGGTATAGAGACATTTCCGATGAAGTATCTGGGGCTTCCGCTGGGAGGTAATCCAAAGGGTGAGGTGTTTTGGGATCCGGTTGTGGAAAAGATAGGGAAGAGGTTAGAAGGATGGAGAAGGGCTTTACTATCTCGGGGAGGCAAGTACACGCTGGTTACAACAGTGCTTAGCGGAATTCCAATTTATTTCATGTCTGTGTTTAAGATTCCAGTCAAGGTAGCAAAATTTATAGAGAAATTATTTAGGGACTTCCTTTGGGAAGGGAAAGATGAAGGACGGAAGGATCATTTGGTGAAGTGGGAAACAGTGTCCTTATGCAAGGAAAAGGGGGGTTTGGCCATTGGTAATATAGTGGCTAGAAACACGGCTCTGCTGGGCAAGTGGTTATGGAGATTTCCCGCTGAGTGTGATTCATTATGGCATGCGGTTATTAAAAGTAAATATGGGATTCAGGTTAATGGTAGGGATTCTCAGGTGGTCTCGAGAGGTAGTGGGCGTGCTCCTTGGAAATCCATTTCCCAGATTTATCCCGTTTGGTCCCAATTCATTTCTGTGAGGGTGGGTAATGGGGAAAAGGTCAATTTCTGGGAGGATGTTTGGGTGGGTTCCTCGTCTTTGGCGGAATTCTATCCACTATTGTATAGCGTTTCTCAGTCTCATTATGTTTCTGTTGTGTCTGTGGCGGGTTCTTTAGTGGCTCTTTTTTCTTGGAATTTTAGTTTCCGCCGGAATCTTCATGATAGGGAAGTTCCGGAATTGGTATCTCTTTTGTCAAGGCTTGAAAATGTTTCTTTGGTTCCATTATTGGAGGATAGGTTGGTTTGGAATATCCATTCTTCGGGTTCTTTTACTTGTAAATCTTTTCTTGATAAAATTATTGATTCATCTCATGTACCTCAGTTTCTTTTTCATAAAAAGATTTGGAAGGCATGTGCTCCTCTTAAGGTGAAAGTGTTCATGTGGATCTTGATTCATGGGGGAACTTTGACAAATGATGCATTGCAAAGGAGGTGACCCTTGCGATATCTTAATCCTCAATGGTGCGTTATGTGTTGTAAGAGTGGAGAGTCTCTGGATCATCTCTTTTTGCACTGCTTGGTGGCTAGGCAGTTGTGGCATATGGTGTTTGGTTTGGGTAATGTGGTGTGGGTGGCCCCAAAAGGATGTGCACAAATGCTATTATTTGATTTTCAAACTTTTGGAAGGTCGAAGAGGGCTAAGGTGCTTTGGAGTGGAGTCATCTTTGCAATCTTTTGGGTCGTTTGGTTGGAAAGAAATGCGCGTGTTTTTGAAGGAGTTGTCCGGGATATAGACTATTTGTGGGATAGGGTGAGATATTTTGGCGTCTTTTTGGGCCTCAGCGAGTTCGATATTCCGAGGGATTCTGCTTTTTTGATTGAGGCAGATTGGGTGTCAGTTTGTACTGTGTAGTTTTAGTTTTGTTTCATCTTTTCATCTTTTTGTATTCTCTTTTGTTTCGTTTTGGTTTTTTCTTTTATGTCTTCCTTGTAGAGGATGCATTATCCTCTTTTTACTTAGCTTAGTGCCTTAATAAATTTATTGTTTGTTGCTGATCAAAAAAAAAAAAAAAAAAAGAGTTGGTCGCAGAAAGTGGTATGCTTTTGGCTACCAACTACAAATTTGGTCTCGAAAGGTGACATTTTTTTTGGCGACCAAAAATTTGGTTGCGAAAAATTTATTTTCAGCAACCAAAAAAAATTAGTCGCCAAATTAGCACTTTTAGCAACTAATATTTTAGTCGCCGTTGAGTGAGATTTGGCAACTAAAAAAGTTTGTCAGCGAAGGGTACCTTTTCTGCGGCTAATATGATCTTTTGGTCGCCAAAAGTTTGGGAGGGAAATTTGAAACGTGGGGCGGGAATTGAATTTCTGAAAAAAAGTAAAAGCCCTAATCTCCCTTATCTCTATCTAAAAAAAGCCCTAATCTGTGTCTCTCTATGTTGGTCCGCCCTCTCCCTCTCTCTGTGTTCTCTCTCTCAATCGGGGCCCACTCTCTCTAGCTCACCGAAGTAGGAGAGAGATGAACATCTCTGCATCGTGCACACTGAATGGCAAGCAGAGAACGCCACCGCTGCATCTCTGCACATTGAATCTCTGCATCGTGCACATTGAACGCCACCACTGCAAATCGCCATCGCCCTCTGTCTAATGGACTCCTCATTTCTGGGGGATCCTCACCCAATCTCACCTCATCGCAGACCAGCGTCGCATGCCATTGCTAGCTCCACCGCCACCGCTAGCGCCACCGCCGTATCCTCACAGGTTCTCTCTCACTCTCCGTCTGCCTGTCTCTCTCTCTCTCTCTGTTTCTCGCTGTCTCTCTCTAGCCTTTGCCCTCGGTCTCTCTCCCTCTCTCTCTCTCTATATATATATATAATGCGGCGAATTTTATTATGGAGAGAGGGATTTGAGCTCTGATGAATTGATTCCATTTTTGGTCAATTTCTTGATTGATTATTGTTGAGAATGAAGGGTTTTGTGGGTTTTGAGTCTCATGGTTTAGAGGATACATAAACTTTTATTTACAGTTCAAGGAGAAATAGAAAAGACACTCACAAAGTGAGTAGTAATATCGCTAACAAATCCCAATTAAATAGCACAAAATTAAGTTTTCAAACAAGATGAAAGAACATTAGTATTTTCACAATGGAATAATACTCAATAGGATTTTCTAAGGATAACCAAACCAATCATATAGCAGAAATTAAGTTTTTCATCAAGCAAGAGGAAAGAATATTTGTATATTCACAATGAGATAATACTCAATATGATTTTACAGGGTTGAAACTCACCACAGCCAAATAGCTTTATAAATTAAGTTGAAGCTTGACTTAACTCACTCAATAACCTTTGCTAAAAATATTTGAGGCTGGCTCAAATCCCTGTTAGCTGTTTATGATATCTTTATTATTAACAGCGATTTTCTATGAGAAACTAAAAAAGTTGCTAAAAAAATCGTACTTAATACACAGGAATCCCACTTATAGTAAGGATTCTCATCCATTTTCAATTGCATCAAACCCTCTAGGACTAATTAATCAAAATAGGCTATGTAATTCAGTTAAAAAGAAAGGCATACTAGTTAGCTATTAAAATGTAGAACTGTTTGTTTCACATGTTAAATATGGATCCTTATGTACCATATCATCTATTACATATGAATTTTAGAATTCAAATGCCATTATTTGTCAATATATCGGTCGATATTAGCCGACATATCGGCAATAATGATACATAATATGGTTACCATTATTTAAAACCATGATTTATCCTTGTAAATTTGGTCAAAACACATTCAACTACATGATTGAACTAACAATTTTACTTGTGCCTAGCAGGCTGGCATAGTGTTTGGCCCCTCACTCTTGGGACATGAAGTTGTCTTAAGCTCTAGATGACCAAAAGTTACAATTGTCTGACCCAAAATTACTAGAAAAATGTTGCTAGAACAAGAATGGAGGGATGAAATTGACTGGTCAGAGGCAACCTGGACTAATAGTCTACCACTAAAGAGGGTTTAAGTGCATCCTCTAGTGTTTTAACACAATTTGAGTAATAAATTTGCATTTACGCATAGGTCATCTACCATAAACAAGAAAATTCTCTAAGGTCATCTACTCCATAAAATAAAGATAACTACTTCAAAGATCCTATTAATCTAATCCTTATTTTCAAGATCCAATCTGATTTTACTCTCAAAATATTTATTTGCTCTGAGTTTTGCTCAATATAATATAATGACATCTGTGGCAATACTTACTCCCTAATCTGCCACTGCTTTGAGATAGATTCAGTTTCTGATCCAACAGTTTCACAGGATAACTATTATTTGTACTTGTGCAGTGATTTGTCTGTAATTGCCTGATTCATTCAGAAAATATTTTGAGTGATATTTATGTACTTTTAAAATTTATCAATCTGAGAGTTGCTGTTCATGCAGGAGAAGAAGGCCTTAAGAGAAGAGAAACTGAAACACGAGGAAAAGTATATGTGGGTTAGCCTTGATGGTGTCAAAGAAAAGGTTTCTGCTAGCTTTGATTTATGTATCATGCTTTGGAATTTGGGGTGTCATGCCTTGCTCTGATTTGTGAATACGAAATTTACTATTTACCTGTTAAAAACAGAAAAGCTATAATAGATATTCTGCCCCAACATCAATTCTTTTTAGTTAACTCCATTTATAGAGAAGACTTGAGCATTCTAACTAAGCGTAATAACTTGTTTTCTGTAATGGCACCCCTTTCACCCCCCCACTCTCTCTCTCTCTCTCTCTCTCTCTCTCTCTCCCTCTTATCATTTCCAAAGTTGGATATTGTACAAAAAGAAATTTGAAAGAACTACTCAAGTGAGCTGTTCACATGGAGCAACTTTTTCTCAGTATATAGCACTTGGATAAGAACTCTCGACTCTGATTATCACTTATATATTTGATTGGAAAGTTTCATTTTGTTATTAGGGATGGGGTTCTTCGTAGTGGTATTCCAATGTATGAATGGAGTACTTAAAGTTGGTTGAGGCTCCTAATGACCTGTCTGATAAATGTATGAATGATGAAACTGCAAAAGTGAAAGGTGGGTTTCCGGCAGGAAAAAGTAGTGCTGCTGAAGAAAGGAAACTCGCTGATATTTGAACGAAAAAAGGTTGAGGAAAATCTTATTCAGTTGGAGAAGTTAAAGAGAGAAGCCGATGACGCAAGATCAAAATTGGTTTTGGAGACATTCAAGTCTGAAGAGGCAAACAAAAAGATTGAGGCAGAAAAGAAAAAGGTGATTACAGAGAAAAAACGTGCAGATTCAGAGATGGCCAAAGCAGAAGAGCTAAGGTAGTTTGCAGAAATTAATCAGAAGAAGGTCATGGATGAAAAGTGTCGTGCTGATTACTTGTCTCAGCAGGTGGAAGAGCATAGACAAAGGATTAAGAGATTACAAAGGGATATAGATGAACTCGTACCCTTGAGAAAGTTCGTTGAGGCTCCTGATAAATGCATGAATGCTGAAGCTGCAGAAGTGAAAGGTGGGCTTCGAATGGAGATATTAGAGAGAGAAGCTGATGAGTCGAAGTTGGTTTTGGAGTACTTAAAGTCTGAACAGGTAAACAAAAGGCTCAAGGAAGAAAAACAAAAGGTGATCAGAGAAAAAAAGCGTGCAGATTCAGAGACAAGGAAAGCAGAAGAGCAGAGAAAGGTTGCAGAAACAAATAAGAAGGCGGCCATGGAAGAAAGACATTGTGTGAATCAGTTAGCTCAGCAATTAGAGGATAATAAGCGAAGAATAGAGGAACTACAGAGAGATATTGGAACTTGTGTCCTCTAGAACATTGGTTGAGGCTCCTGCTGTTATGCCTGATAAAAATATGAATTCTGAAACTGCTATAATGAAGCTACAGAGAAAAAAACTGAAGTTTAAAAAGAAGCAAGTAAAACATGCAAAAAAAGTTGCTGAGTTTGAAATATATCATAATAATATACTACAACAAGAACTATGTTGCTTAAGGCAGGGTTTTGTTCAATTTTCGCATCGCCTGGATGTACTAAATAACTACTTCTCACATCGGGGTGAAGGTAGTGATGACCTGGTAAAGGTCGGTTTCTCTTTTGCTTATTATTCATTTAAACTATCTGAACATACTTGAATTAAATTTTTGTTGATTATTTGATAGGCACAGTGATGTCATTTATCAATAATAGTCTATAGCATACATGTTTCTAGTGTTTGTTATTGGACTATATTTTGGTTGAGTTTACTCAGAAGCAAGTTAATTGAAGTACATAGGTATTTGACTGATGGCTGTTTAGCTTTTAATCTGATGGGTGAGTAATCCAATCAGGGCTTATGCTCTTATAATTCATCATGGACTTGCTTGTATATGTATTTTAATAAATATTAGGAGATAGTTATTTGGTTGAAGATTATAAATAATGTTATTCATATGTAGCTGTTGTCAGTCAAGTTTTGCAGCCTGAGAATATATAGTTTCAACTTTAAATACTTTAGTTATGTGTTGAGTACTTATTCATCCTATTTTCTATATTCTTTGCAAGTGATTAGATTTTGATATCTTATGCTTTTTTATTTTTTCTCCTTCCTTGAACCAGAGCATACACAAGTTTCTTCACATGGTATTTACTTAACTACTTGTCTAATTTTTGCAGACTGGCAACGCCTTTAATACTCCAAGTTTAAACATGAGGAGGGAACGCTTCAGTAAAAAGCAGCGCAATAATGAGCTTGTAAAGCCTATTTGCACAGCTATGGATGCCTCTGATTTTATCAAGCAAACCATAGAATGTACTGCACCATCACTTCCTATTAGTGGAGGAAACTGTACTCAATGCATTTCAGGTATTGATTCTAAATTGGAGCCTCTGATTAGAGGTTCTAACAGAAAAATGTTACAGAGTTCTGCCATAAATTCCAGTACAACATCTTTTTCTGATAGACAATTGACGCGCTCACAGGAAATAGGTGCTTTTTCTGTCACAACATCCGCTAAATTGGCAGAGGAGAAATCGAATTCACAACCAAATGTTTCCAGCTTGTCTGGTGAAGTTACCAAAACGAGGTATAATGAAAATTTGGCAGTGGTGGCTGAAAATAGTGTCAGAAGTCCTATTAGCACTGATACTGTTGGGAGGACTGGGCATAGTAAGATGCGTTGAGATATTACTTGGGTTTGACTGGTGTTACTACCGGTAAGGGTAATGTTGTCCTTGCTGACTCAAATGTCCGTCCTATTGAGGTCTTCATGTGCAGTATCATGTGCAAGATGGGATATGGCGACGGCTTTAAGTGGCTTTCCCAATACATTAAGTAGGAGAATCGGAGAATGGAAGAAGCAAGCGAATGTGCGAAGCCATCTAAGGGTAACTTTCATGCCACTGCTGCATGAATGTATATATTGGGAATGTAAAGTTTAGTATGTAGCTTTTACCTTGTTATCTTGCAGACAGTCTTGCTATTTTTTTGGTGGGGAAGGTTAAGTTGATTATGTTCTCTCTCTGTGTTTGTCTATCTTTGTACTTGACACGATTGTAAAGAAATTAAGTTGTGTTGTAATGTTTATGATTGATGGGGAAATGTTCCGATCTTTTGCATTCCATGGCAACTGAGTGTGAAATGTTGTACTTTTGTCCCAAATTCCCAATAGCTTTTGCTAATCAAAGCCCCAAAACTAGTAAGGGCACTCGTGCCCCAGTAAGTTATACTTTTGCCGTCTAAATAAAGTAGTCGGTGTATCACTAAGCACATTTGGCGACTAAATAATTAGTCGTTAAAATTATTAATTTTGGCAACCAAAGGATTTGGTCGCGAATAGGTCTATTGCCGACTAAAGTTTTAGTTGCGCAAAACATGTTTGGTCACGGAATGTGACGATTGGCGACCAAACAATTTGGTTGCGGATGTGACAATTGGCAACCAAAATTTTTTGGTCGCGAAATGTCATAATTGGTGACCAAAATTTTTTGGTCGCGGAATGTCACAATTGGCAACCAAAATTTTTGGTCGTGGAATGTCACAATTGGCGACCAAACTTTTTGGTCATTGAATGTGATAATTGGCGACCAAACTTTTTGGTCGCGAAATGTGTCAATTGGCGACTAAGATATTTGGTCGGGAAAATATCACTTTTCGCGACCAAAGCATTTTAGCGACTAAATGAATTAGTCGCGGTAATGATATATTTAGCGACCAAAAATTTAGTCGGCAAATCCAACTTTTCCCGAGCAACCAAAATTTTGGTCGCGAATTACTTTTGTTGACCCTCAATTGGCGACCAAAGTAGCAACCAAAAAAATTGGTCGCGGATAACTTTTGCCGACCAAAAATGGGCTTTTAGCGACCAATTTTTTGGTCGGCAAAAGTGTTAATTCTTGTAGTGTCTATTTCTGATTGATGTAATCAATCTAGCACAAGCTTGATTTTGTCTTTGTTTGCAGTTTGAGGTAGCATGGGCTTTGACCAATGTTGCATCTGGGACATCAGAGCATATTCGAGTTGTCATTGAACATGGTGTTGTCCCCAAGTTCGTGCTACTTTTGAGCTCTGCCAGTGATGATGTTTGTGAGCAGGTAAACTCTTGCCCCATTTTTCTTTGAAGCTCTTGTTGTTCTAGGTTCATGTGTAACAAACTTTTCTAAACTTTTTGGAAGTCTTGTTAAAATTTGTACAAAGTGTTTGACTTGACTTTGTTAACCATGCTTCTAAAGTGATTTCCTAATTAAAACTTCTGGATTCTTTATTTTAAATGTTTGAAAACTTTTATATTTATTGCCAACTTCTCTTAATATAGCAATGTGTGCTCAGCCCCTTTTCTCACCTCACTTCTCTTAATTCTTGCAACGGTATTATTCCATTATGCTTCATTGTTTTGTTCTTCTTATATTTTCCCAATGTCTTACCAAATTTTAATGTTATCCCTCGCTTCCAGAATTTTCATAATCTTTTTTGTTCTAAATTTTGAGTAATGCACCTAACTGTTTGTTGACACGATAATTATTTTTGGTTGTGACTACTAATGAATTTGCATTTCTTAATTTTTATGATGTATCAATAGGCAGCATGGGCTTTGGGTAATGTTGCTGGTGACTCTCCAAGTTGTAGGCATCTTGTTCTTGGTAATGGTGCACTTATGCCTTTGCTAGCTCAGTTGAATGAACACTTAAAACTTTCTATGCTAAGAAATGCTACATGGACTCTGTCCAACTTCTGTCAGGGCAAGCCTCCAACACCATTTGAGCAGGTTGTGAGACATCTCAAAGTATTGTTTTATATTTAACAATAATCTTGCAGAAGGATTGTTATAGATTTTTAATGATAATTAGGGCGGCAAATGATTTGAATTGTTCATAAAATGCTCGGGATAAGAATTTTTGATTGAGCTCATTCAAACTCGTTTATTCATCAATGAACCAAGCTCAAGGTTGAACTGTTAGAATAATATATTGTTATTTGGGTTCTTATTTTGTAATTATTCTGTGCCTTAGGGCTCCCCTTGTAATTATTAAATTCATTAATATAAATAGGGGATGATATCCTAATCATTCCCTAATCTAGTATTCTCTAAAAATAACATGGTATCAGAGCCTAATCCTAAAACCTAAATTCCTCTACCCATACAGTACCCACTGGAGCCACCACAGAGACACGACACAGTCGTCTTCCATCGTTACACCCTTAGGACCATTGTCACTCTACAGTCGTCTTCCATCGTCACACCCTTAGGACTAGCCTTGACTGGTTGTATCTCGCCGACGAAGCTAAGGCCAGGAGGCCTGACGACAGTAGCCGAGTGGGCTGGGAGAGCCCTAGGTAGCCCTGACTGGTGGGTTTGTCCCTGTCACCTATCGTCTGTCTGTTGTCGTGGGTCTGTCGCTGTTGCTTGTTGCCTGTTATCTGGCGTCTTCGTGAAGATGTATCGCTGAGTTCGCTAAGTTCTCTTCATGACTTGTTCGTGACTTGGAAGCTCTGTTTGTGGTCTGTAACTCACCTCTACTTCATTTTTCTTTAATTTATTTATTTTGTCTTTTCAAAAAAAAAAGTAAAGAAAAAAAAATGCAGTAAAGGAAAAAAGGGTTGATGAGTTTTTTATGTCTTCAATTTTTTTAGTGGTCATTGTGTTTGTATTCCTCCACTTTTCGGATTTGTGATTGGCACTAGTTTTGTTGAGGGTTTAGTAGTACAGTATCTATAGCAAATTCCACCGGTGTGTCCATTACTTCTCAGACTCCTAGGAGTGAGTTTCCCTATACTTACTACTATGATTGAAAACCCCAACCCTAGTCTTAAAATCACTTCCTGTTTATTTAATGGTCATAATTATCTCGCGTGGTCGCAGAGTTTGACTATGTTTTTGAAGAGCAGAGGGAAGATGGGGTATGTGGATAGTAGGATACAGGCACCTAGCACAATTGACCCGGGTTATGACCAATGGAAGATTACCAATTCTTTGATTATGGGTTGGCTTATTCATTCGATGGTACCAGACATTGGCGAGGGCTACTTATCTATGGAGACTGTCCAAGATGTTTGGGATGCTGTGGCTACCACCTATTCCCGCAAAGCAAATTTCTCACAGGCATTTGAGTTACGCCGCTCTATTAAGAGCTCTGTTCAGGGGGAGCAGACGGTTCTTCAATACATCACCTTCCTCACCAATGGCTGGAAATGCCTTGATCACCTGCAAGACTATAAGCTTGTTTGCACTGCTGATTTAGTCGAGTACAGGAAGTTCATTGCACAGGAAAGAGTCTTCAAGTTTCTGGCCAGTCTCAATGTGGAGTATAATCCGGTTTGGAGTCGGGTTCTGAGTATGGACACTCTTCTTTCACTTCAGGAGGCTTTTGCTTATGTATAAAATGAGGAGAGTCGCCGGTCTGCTATGATGTCCCCTGTCTCTACTAACCGCTCAGCATTACTGTGTACTTCTAGAGATGGCCTCAGCCTGACTCCCATCCCTCCGTCTGCCGCAAAGGAGTCTGTATTTTGTGATTATTGTAAGAAGCTGCGGCATACTCATGAGACGTGTTGGAAACTTTATGGAACTCCATCTGGGGGTCGAGGTGATCGGTTTGGTTCTACAGGAGGTCGGTCAGGCCAATCTAGAGGATGTGGCTCCTATCGCTGGGCTCATCAGTCTAGTGCTGTTGATACACTTGATTCTACTTTTGTTTCCGTTGGCTAGGCTTCTAATGATCTCTCTAGCATGACTACTCATGCGCTTGAGGATGTTCTGTGTCACTTGTTGGACCGCCAGTCTTCTACTGCTCTTAGTACATCTTCCTCGTCGTTTGCCCGCTCAGGTAACTTAGCCTCGTCTCCTTGTGTTTTCCTGTCTCATACGTCTTTGCCCTGGATTATTTATTCTGGTGCCTCAGATCATATGTCTGGCTCCTTTGACCTTTTCTCTGCCTATAAGCCCTCTTCAGGTTTGGACAAAGTTAAGATTGCAGATGGTACTGTTTCTTCTATTTCTGGAAAAGGTTTAGTCTATGTCACTCCTACTTTACCTTTCTTTTCTATTCTCCATGTTCTCAATTTTTCTGTTAACCTACTATCCTTGAGTTGTATTGTAAAGGATTTGAATTTAGTGTGACATTTTTTCCTAATCATTGTCTTTTTTAGGACCTTGTCACAAGGAGGACGATTGGCAGTGGTAGTGCAGAAAATGGTCTCTACTTCCTGGATCAACTGGACAAGCTTGCTCATTCTTCCACCAAAGGCCCTACTACCACCGATGATATATGGCTGTGGCATCGGCGTCTTGGGCATTCTTCTTTTTCTTTACTTAAGCATTTATTTCCACCTGTTTTTCCAACAATAATGTGTCTTAATTTCTTTGTGAGTCTTGTCAGCTTGGAAAACAACACATAGCTTCTTTTGCTCCCAGTTTGAATAAAAGTTTAGTTCCTTTCTCATTAATACATTCTGATGTTTGGGGTTTATCTCGTGTTGTGTCTATGAAAAGGTCATCGTTGGTTTGTTACATTTATTGATGATTTTTCTCGTACTACTTGGCTGTATCTCATGAAAGACAAGAGTGAGGTTTTCTCTGTGTTCCGCAATTTTCATAAGATGATTTGTACTCAGTTTGGGGTCACTGTCAAAATATTCCGTTCTGATAATGGGAGTGAATACATAGATTCTGGGTTAGGGCAATATTTTTCTACTCATCGCATTATCCATCAAACCTCCTGCACCAATACCCCTTAACAAAATGGGGTGGCGGAACGCAAGAACCGCCATCTTCTTGACATGGCTCGGTGCATGTGTTTTTCTATGAGTGTGCCTCAATCCTACTGGGGCGACGCTGTTCTCACCACTGCCTATCTTATTAATTGTCTTCCTACTTAGGTCTTGAAAAAACAAGCTCCTCTTCAAGTCCTCGGTTTCCCGTCCTTATTTTCTGTTCCTCCCAAAATATTTGACTCTGTCTGTTTTGTCCATAATCACTCTTCTACTCGTGGGAAGTTGGACCTTCGTTTCCCCAAATGTGTTTTCCTTGGGTACTCTCTTATTCAAAAAGTGTATAAATGTTACCACCCTCCTTCTCGTAAGTGGTTTGTGTCCATGGATGTCACCTTCTTTGAGTCCTAGTCCTATTTCTTGTCCTCTCCGGTGTCCCAGTCCTCTCTTCAGGGAGAACCTTGGTGTGAAGTGATTCCTGTGGTGGAACCAGTTGTTCTTGCACCACCACCTTCTACTGGGACTACAGAACCCAATGTCACCAAGGACAGGGAAGGGCAAGTTTATGTCCGGGACAAAGACAGATAGAAAGTTACCTGGATACAAGAGGCCACTTCTGCTCCTCCACTGCCATCTTTTGCTTTTGATGAGAGTTCAGGTAACTTTGACTCTCTTGAGTCCATTGATCTTGATGTTCCTATTGCCAATAGAAAATGTGTGAGATCTTGTACTAAACATCCTATCTCAAATTTTGTGTCTTACTCTCATTTGTCGTTCTCATAAAGAGCGTTTATGTCAAATATTGTCTCTGGTAGCATTCTTAACCATTTTTAGGATGTTCTTGCTATCTATGAGTGGAAACTTGCCATGATTGATGAAATGAAAGCACTTAGGAAGAATGGCACTTGGGAATTGACTGAGTTATCTAAGGGCAAACGACTTGTGGGGGTGCAAATGGGTGTATACTGTGAAACACAAAGCAGATGGTTTTATTGAGCGTTACAAGGCGAGACTTGTGGCCAAAGGGTTCACTCAGACATATGGTGTTGACTATCAGGAGACCTTTGCACTTGTGGCTAAGATGAATTCAGTCAGAGTACTTCTCTCTCTAGTAGCTAATCTAGATTGGCCATTTCATCAGTTTGATGTAAAGAATACCTTTCTATATGGTGACCTTGAAGATGAGGTATATATGGACATTCCTCCTGGTTTTGAGGATCATCAGACAGAAGGCAAAGTATGCAGGCTTCGGAAGTCATTATATGGTCTCAAATAGTCTCCAAGGGCTTGGTTTGAGAGATTCACTCAGGCTATGCTTAAATATGGCTTCAAACAGAATCAAGCAGATCACACCTTGTTTGTGAAACATTCCTCACTTGGTAAGACTACAACACTCATTGTTTATGTAGATGACATAGTTCTTACGGGCGATGATAATGATGAAATTCCTTTGTTGAAGGAATATTTAGCCGGTGAGTTTGAAATCAAAGACTTGGGGAGCTTGAAGTATTTTCTAGGAATTGAAGTTGCTCGCTTCAAAGATTGGATATTTATCTCATAGAGGAAATATGTGCTTGATCTGTCGAAGGAAACTGGGGTGCTTGGCTGCAAGGCCTGTGACACTCCACTGGAAGAAACTGGGGGATGATGAAGGAGGAGCAGCTGTTGACAAGGGGAGCTATCAGCGATTAGTGGGTAAGCTCATTTACCTATCTCACTCCCGTACTGATATTGCTATTGCTGTCAGTGTGGTTAGCTAGTTTATGCATGCTTCTCATCAGATTCACTTCGAGGCTGTTATGAGGATTTTGAGGTACTTGAAGTCTACTCTTGGTAAGGGTCTTTATTTTTCAAAGAATAATCATCTTCGTGTGGAAGCCTATACAGATGCTGATTGGGCTAAGATCAATGACTGATAGGAGGTTGACTTCAGGGTATTGCTCCTTTCTTGGAAGCAACTTAGTTACTTGGAGGAGTAAGAAACAGAATGTGATTGCCAGGTCAAGTGCAGAACCTAAGTTTAGAGTTATGGCACAAGGGGTGTGTGAGCTCTTATGGATCAAGTTTTTGTTGAGTGATCTAGGTATTGATCAGACGGACTCCATGCGGTTATACTGTGATAATAAGGCTGCTATCAACATCGCTCACAATCCGGTTCAACATGACAGGACAAAACATGTTGAGATTGATCGCCACTTTATTAAGGGAAAATTCACTAGTGGCACAATATGTACTCCCTTTGTGCAATCTAGTGAACAACTTGCTGACATCCTCACCAAGGGAGTTGGGAGTAAGCCATTTCATGACATTTTAGGTAAGCTGGTTATAAGAGATATCTTCGCACCAGCTTGAGGGGGAGTGTTAGAATAATATATTGTTATTTGAGTTCTTATTTTATAATTATTCTGTACCTTAGGGCTCCCTTGTAATTATTAAATTCATTAATATAAATAGGGGATGACATACTAATCATTCCCTAATCTAGTATTCTCTAAAAATAACATGAACTTGAAGCTTATTTCATAAATGAACCAAGCCTGAGCAGACCCATGCTCAGTTTTTTAATGTTTGAGAGCATAGGCGTTGTTTCACTATTTTGTTGTTCTTTAAAAACTATGTGCCTATATAGTAACTTGAAGTTTGACTCTTGAAGGTAAATATAGTATGTATGATGCAAAAGATAAAAAGAGGACCCTGCATGTTGTCAGTTGTCCAATCATCTTTTCAAAATCTATGAATGTTTATCCTTGGCATTTGAAAGATTTACGTAGAATATGATACAAATACAAGAGGTGGCCCTACATATCATGCACTTAACCAGCTCTTCCAAAGTCTCTGCAATTTCGGTCCATTATTTTAGAAAAAGGAAGGAAAAAACTTGTAACAATTAAAATGTGACACATGTCACTTAAGGTGTGTCTTGTTATGCTTTGAGGCGGTGTTGGGCTTGTGGATTAATTTGAGTAAGTTGGAGTTGATTTTGGTGGGGGAGGTTGATAGGTTGCCGGTGTTAGCAGTAGTTTTGGGTTGTATGGTGTCGGCACTGCCGGTGTCTTATTTGGGGTTACCATTGGGTGCTACTTACAAGGCAAAGGGGATGTGGGAAGGGGTTGTGGAATGGGTGCAGCGCCGGTTGGCGGAATGGAAGAAGCAATATTTGTCGAAGGGGGAAGATTGACATTGATCAAGAGCGTGTTGAGCAGTATTCTGACCTACTTTATGTCGTTGCATGTCATTCCTGTTTCAGTGGCGACTCGCTTAGAGAAGCTTTAGCGAGATTTCTTGTAGGGGGTGGAGGGGAGGAGTTTAGATATCATTTGGTTGATTAGGGGCGGATTTGTTGTCCAAAGGAGGTGGGTGGTTTGGGGGTGCGAAGGTTGGTGCCGTTAATATGGCGTTACGAGGGAAGTGGTTTTGGCTATTTGCTTGGGAGAGGGATCGATTGTGCGTAGGGTGGTTGCTTCCAAGTATGGGGTGGGAAGGGGGGATTGGAGGTCGAGGCATGTTGTTAGGTCTCATGGGTAGGGTTTGTGGAAGGGGATTTGGTTGGAGAGGGGGGAGTTCTGAGATAGGGTCAAGTTTCGGGTGGGATCAGGGGAGAAGGTGCTATTTTGGAGGGATAGGTGGTGTGGGGAGGTTTCGTTAGAAGTGTGGTTCTCTTTGATTTTTAGTATTGCTATTGATCGGGAGGCTACGGTTGCAGATTGTTTGGAGGTGGACAGTGTGGTGGCGTGGGATGTCCAGTTGCACCGGCAGGTTTAGGATTGGGAGGTGGGTCGATTGGAGGAGTTGCTTAGCTTCTTGTATGGATTAGGGATTATAGGTAGGGGGAAAGATGTGGTAGTTTGGGATGTGGCGAGTACCAAAGGCTAGTTTTTTGTTTCGTTATTTTATCAGAGTTTGGAAGGGGATGTAGTAGAGGTTTTTCCTTGGAAGAGTATATGGGTCTCAGGTGCTCCTTCTAAGGTGGTTTTCTTTTTATGGATAGTTGCATTGGGACGTAATCTTACTATTGATAATTTGGTTCGCCGTGGACATGTGTCGGTTAATCGGTGTTGTATGTGCCGTGCTGATGTTGAGTCTGTGAATCATTTGTTTCTTCATTGTTCTGTGACTTCGAGGTTGTGGGCCTTATTTTTTCTATGTGTGGAGTTGCTTGGGTGCAGCCAAGGGGAGTTTTGGAGTTCTTGTGCAGTTGGAGGGGGGTTTGAATAAGAGGTCATCAGCGCTGGGTCTAGTTGTTGGTGCCATTTTGTTTGATGTGGTTGGTTTGGCTGAAGAGAAATCGGCGCACTTTTCAAGAGTTATCTCAGATTGTGTTGTGGCTTGAAAACTGGTTATTGGTTACTTTGAATAGTTGGTTGGAGAGGAGGGGGGATCCGGATTTGTTTGCTTTTTTAGACTTTTTGGATGACGTTATTGGTTAGGTGTTTTTAGTTGTTTTCTAGCTGTTTTTGGTGATTTCCCATATTGGTATATTTTGTATTCTTTCACATCATCTTGATACTTTCTCAATAAAGTCAGATTTTTTATAAAATAAAAAAAAATGTAACACATGTCACTAGAATTAATCTACCAAACCGAGCAGAACTTGGCTCTTTAGCTCATGATGTGGTCATGAACCTAGTAGCCCGACGCTAAACACCTAAAAGCTCAGCTTGGCTCATTTGTAACCCAACCCTAATGGTAATTGGCCTCCTTTCTTGACTGTATTAAGGTGGGCAAGTTTAGTTATGTTGTTATCTTCTTTTTGGCTTTTTCAGGTGGAACCTTCATTGCTAGTTCTTCAGCAACTTATCCACTTGAATGATGAAGAAGTTTTAACTAATGCTTGCTGGGCACTCTCTTATCTTTTTGATGGCCCAAATGACAAAATTCAAGCTGTGATTGAGGCAGGTGTCTGCCCACGACTTGTGGAGCTTCTGCAGTTTGTTCCTATTTTCTCTAAAATTTTAAATTATGACATTGATTTAACTTGGATTCCTCTTATAGTTTTCTAGAATTAGTTATGCAGAAAGATTATCCTTTCTGCAAATTACTGGAACATTTTACATTTTTTCTAGGCTAAATTTTTGTACTCTTATTTTATTTTATTTATTTTCATGTAATAGTTTCCAGATTTGTTATAGTGGTACTAACTAAAATTTGTTTTCCACAAGTCATCCATCGCCTACGGTTCTTATACCTGCTCTTAGAACAGTAGGAAACATGGTTACAGGTGATCACACCCAAATTCAGGTATTAATGATTTCTACATCCATGCAATTAATTCTTACCATTATTGCAGCTTGATGCAGTATCATCATTTTTTTCATTTGTTCATTTACATTGTATTGGCTAATACCAATACAAAAAGATGATATTCACTTGCAATTATCAATACAATAACTAGTTTATTAGTATAGTAAATTTCTTTTGGGCCTTTGGCATTCTTGTAGTGAAATTGGTGGAAGGCAAAATACTTCCTATCTAAGGATTCTGATTTCATCCGGATAAAAAAGAAAATGTGGGTTTCGTATTTTGGTTTATTACTTTATTATGTGCATGACCCTTCATTTATTTCTACCTATAAACAGCGACCTTTCTTTGATTTCTGTAAAATTGAATGCTTGAACCTTTTCAATATGAGAGCTCCTGTGTATGCAAGGGCTTTTGGAACTTCTGTGGCTACTAGTTAATCATTCTTTCCAGAAATATATATATATATATAAGTTCTCTATTTTGCTCCTTTTTACCAGAAAGGCAGAAGCTAGTGACCTGTATACAGTCAATACATTTCCATCCGAATCTCCAAGTCTGATTTACTTATCACTGTTATGAAACTTGAACTGTCTAATGAATCAGAAAAGAGAAAGATGAGGTTCATTGGTTTAGCCTCATGGCCTGCTGGAACTGAATCCTGATGTCAATGATGTATGGAAAGATCTTATATTGTATCAAAATAGAATACCATCATTAACAGTCAATGAATTTCCAAGTCTTGTTTACTTATAAATGTTGTAAAACTTGGTTTATCTAATAAACCAAAAAAGAGACCGAGATGAGGTTCATTGGTTTAACCTCATGGTCAGCTGGAACTAACTCCTGATGTCAATGGTGTACGGAAATATATTATGGCCTTGTTTGGTAACACTTAAAATTCAATTTATTCAACTTACTTGGTTTAAACAAGTTGACTATTAGTGTTTGGTTGCAGTTGTAAATTAGAGCTTATTTGACTTTTTTAGCTTATTTAGCCAAAAAAGGTGAGATTTTCATAAACTACAATTTGTAGCTTTTTTGAGCTTATTTGAAATCCTTAAATACATAGAGACAAAACATTTTGTGGGCATTCTAGATATTTGCACAACAAAAAAATTTATGTGACAGCTTATTTAACCGAACATGTTTAACTTTTTTCACGGATTATTAAAAGCCACCCAAAACAGATTTACAACTTATTTTAATTCTTTTAAGATAATAATGTAAAAAGCAATAATCACAAAAGCTAACTTATAAGTTATACCAAATGGGCTATTGTATCAAAATAGAATATCATTTAAATATGAAAAAATTATGCTAAAAAAAACTTCTTAGTATGATCAGATTCCCATAACATTTTCAGACAAGCTTTTTGCCATTCTTTTTTTTTTTTTTGTAATGAATCGAAGTGTAACTTCGGGCTGTGTTTCTTTTCTGCCCTTTTTTGTCTTCAAAATCATGTTCGAGGAGGGAGAGAGAGGTACTAAAAGGAAGGAATAAACTACGAAAGAGCTACAGAAAGACGGAACAGAAGTATAGCAACCTAGGAGGAAAAAATCAAAACCAGACCAAATATTTTATGGTTATGGTCACAAACACCCTTTAGCATAAAGAAATTGCAGAGTTTAAATGATTCTTGTTGTAGCCCAATTCCCCAAATAGAGTAAAAAATAGACACAAGCTACATCTATAATCAACAACCATAAAACCCATCGGGGGGAAAAAATTTGGAAACGTTAAATTCTTCTTGTAACCAGGCTTAGAGAGAATGCCATTGTGATACAAAACAGGGACATCAATACTACCAGTAATGAAAATTTTGGACGACAAATTCTAGACGTTCCATTTTTCTCCATGGAAATGATACCATCGGTCCTTGTGGTATTGAAAACACATTAACCAAACACAATTATAAATGGAATTGACACGTGGGTTAGGGTACGAGATATGTGTCCAACATGTCTAGTTGATTATGCAAGTAATAAGTTTGTCCTGTCATTGATTCTACTCTACAACAATGCATAAAACTCTCATATTTTGCATCAACAGCTCTATCATCTATGTTACTTTGTAAATACCAACTTACCCCTAAATTAACCCTTGAATTAACCGTGGTGGACTTGCGGGAAACTGCTACACCCCTGGGGATTAGTTAGGCTTTGATCCGGACACCCCCAGTGCCAATCAAAAAAATAAATAATAAATAATAAATAATACCAACTTACCCTAAATGGTAAAAGAATAATATTAAGAAAATATGATGTGTAGCTGTGGCCGGTGTCTTTAGACATCGAAACTAGAAGAATCTGACACTTAGGCTCATACCTCCACCAAACACCATACCCAAGTCCATGTAACATAGCTAGGCCTCCTATTTGATCACTTCCTCACAAACAGATAAAGAGAGAGAGAGAGATGGTCAGAATTACATCACTAAAAGAGAGGAGCTTCTAATATTCATAGACCTCAATATGTTTAATAATTTTATTATTGAGAATGTATTAATATGTATATAGGTTTTAGTTTTTGTTTCCAAATGTTTTTCATACGTTTCTAAATTCTTTTTCATTTCCATTCTTATGTTTTTATGATATGTTTCCAAGCTATCCAAAACAATACACTAAAATGAAATTTTGACCCTTGGTTGAAGATCATTTTATTTTTATTTTTTAAAAATTGTGTTGGAGATCGTTCTAGCTCAATTTTGGCTTTTAAATGTATATTTTGAAAATCTCTTAATCCCTGGTTTTTTATTTACATTATTACACTTGAACCAATCATAGTTTATCATAACAACTATAATAACCATCCTTAATATTTTATAACCATAATTGATGTTTTTAATTAAATTATGAACCTCTAAATTTAGGTTCTGAATATTACAATTCTCCCCTTCTAATTAAAATTTTGTCCCGTAACTTACCATGTTTAAACAAATGAGGGTATCGAGTCCGCATACTCTCCTTGCTCTCCAAGTTGCCTCCTCGGATGTGTATCTCATGTATAAAACTTTCACCAACAATATGGTCTTGTTATGTAGTACTTGATACTGGCGATCTAAAGTCTGCACTGGCTCCTTAACATATGACAAGTCCTCTTTCAATTCAATAGGCGGAGAAGTAAATATATGTGATGGATTTGGAATGTACTTTCATAACATTGAGACGTGGAACACATCATGTAACGAAGACAACTCATATGGCAATGCTAACCGGTGAGTTGTGGTCCCAATTCGCTCAATAATGTCACAAGGGCCAATATACCGAGGACTCAACTTACCCCTTTTAACAAACCACATCACCTCTTTCCATATTGACACCCGTAAGAATACCCTGTCACCAATAGCAAACTCTAGATTTCTCCTTCGATTATCTGCATAACTTTTCTAGCGACTTTGTACGATTTTCAAGCGATCTTGTATTACTTCCACTTTATCAATAGTTGTCCGAACCATTTCAGGTCCCAGTAATTTCTTTCCCCCACATCACTCCAACGTACTAGAGTTCTACACTTTCGGCCATACAAAGCCTCGTATGGAGCCATACCAATACTTGTTTGATAGTTGTTATTATAGGCAAGTTTTATCAATCGCAAATACTTATCCCAACTATCTTTGAAGTGCAACACAGAAGATCGCAACGTATCGTCCAAGGTCTGGATAGTCCTTTCAGACTATCTGTTTGTCTGGGGATGAAAAGTTGAACTAAAGGTAAGTTTGGCAACATCAAATAGTGGCCAAAAAGTCACTAAAAAAGCCAAAAAGCCAAAGAGCTATACAAAAAAAGAATTTCAAACATACTATTTTTTTCACCTCATATTTTAGTAAAAACGCCTAAAAAGTTACTAAAATAGCTTATTCCCAAACCAACTCTAAATTTCAAGGTAGTCCCCATAGCTTGCTGTAAACTAGGTCAAAATCTAGAAGTAAATCTAGGATCCTTGTTTGAAACGATAGATATTGGAGTCCCATGCAAGAGAATGGTCTCATCAACATACAATGTAGCTTTCTAGAAAGCATCTACAAACGCCTCCTATGCACCACCAACACGGCCCTTCTCGTACTTCCACCACTGACCCGCATCTCCCTTCAGTTGGAAGGATGCCATGGTCACCTTTAAAGCCCCGTCCTCGATGCCAAGCATCTCGAACGTCTTCTCCATCTATTCCAACCACTCGTCAGCCCTAAGTGGCTCCTTCGAGTCCCCAACAAACTCGTCCAGGTTAGACTGGAAGAACTCCCTCTTCAAGAAAGAAGGCCCTGCCTCAGTAACGTGGGCCTGATCCTGATTCCCAGCTCTGAGAATACCCAAAGCTCCTGCTATCTCTCGGGCCAAGGCACTCATAGCCTGCTGACCTGCTGGCTTAGCCACATTGGCCAGACCAATTCCCTCCTGCATTGCCAGGATATCATCCGGTAAAGGCATCTCCTGCCTACCACACCTGCCATGCCTACCACGTCCTCGTCCTGACATCCTAATAAAGATAACCAAGACTATTAGCACATTCACAAATGTGCCGAAGCTATAACACTCACGTCCTAATACATGGACAATTGTAATTCACTCCACGTAAGCACATAATCACGTAAGCAATTACGAATTTCATTTCCGGATAATGACAGTCCCAAGGCGTTACTAGAGTTCCGGTTAGAAATAGCATTGATCAAGTGCTTTTCCAACAAGACTCCCAAAAATCCAAATGTCCAATCAACATCCTAGAAACTACATTCCATACCCACATAGTCACATAAGCATGTTATTAATTAAACACATATCATATAACACTACATCTAAGTCTCTATCAAGCAAGATAGACCCATTGTGATACTAATCACTTCCCACGTACCCAAAGTATTCGAACCCGGTAAGCTCTGATACCAAGTTGTAACGCCCTCAAAAAAAATATATAATACCCATTATTCAAACATGCAGTGATATAAGAAAATCAACACCTTTCCATTCATCAGAGTAGTTCTTACAACAGCATTACATGTTAACAACAAAAGCAAATGCCCTACGGGCTTACAGCTTTCCAAGTCAACACTTGGTTACACAAAAGAAGAGTACTAACTCTATACAAAATAAGCCCTTGGCTTGATATACATGTAATACAAGCAAAATAATCAAAAAGAGTCTTCAACTCCCATAACCATCCAAGCTATGTCCTTGGAGGTGGCATGCTACCTGTACCTGAAAATAATATCCCGTAAAAGGTGAGCCAATGCCCAGTAGAGATATGCTAAACACAATATGAGCAGTAACTAAGACATTAGCAATTGATAAATGTTTAATTCCCATAAATCAATTCATAACCCGTTTCCATTACATGACCACTATGTCCATGTTTCATTTCATTTTCGATTTCTTATCAAGTTCACAATTTAAAACAATGGCTCAGAACCTGGCCAACAATTTACATGAGATAGTGACTCATATTAAACATTTCCCATTTCATAATAGATAAGCATACTAGTCATATCAACACTTTGATAGATGAGCATATAAACTATATCAACATCTCAATAGATAAGCATACAAGCTGTATCCACACTTCAACAGATAAGCATATGAGCTATATCAACACTTCCATAGATAAGCATATGAGCTATATCAACACATTAACTGACAAGCATATGAGCTGTATCAGCATAGTCCATCCCCTATCTCCTCCTAAACAACATCCGGTTTAGAGGTGCATCCCTTATCTTTCCCTAAACTGTGGAGTACATCCCCTATCTCCTCCCACACACAACGTATATACACATAGCTCATATACACAATCAATCAATACGTAACGTTAATGTATTCTATCAACCGTCATACTCTATGACACATCTAATTGATTAGTTTTAGTTTGCCTAATCATCATGCATTGTCTACAACAATCATAGCTACCCTCCACCGGTAGCCCAAAACAATTATTTCTAAACAGGTAATAAAAGCTCCAATAGATAAAATATCAATGTTTTCAAAAGTGGGCGATTAATAAATCCAACTCCACCATTTTACAACATAATGAACCAATTTCATTATTTCCAACTCAATTCCATATAACAACACTTTTCCCAAATTAATTATACTAATTAATTTATACAACAAATTAGGGTTTTCTACCCCTCTTTCCAATAATAACCCAATAGTCCATATATCAACAATCAATATCATTATTGTGAAACCCAAAATACACATTTTAGAATCAAAATAACAAACCCCCTTTTATACATTTTGAAACCCTAGATCCCAAAATCAAACCATTTAACAAAGTGCCCAAAAATCTAGGTCAAAACTCATAAGAGTGAGTAGGAATCCCTACCTTAAAAGTTGACACCCAACAAAGAAGATGAAGAAAACGAAGATGCTCCAAATCCCGAGATTCTTGGATCAAAAGATAGCCCTCGACGATCAACAACTTTTTTTGTAAAGGCCAAAGGTAAGGAAACGACTCCTACTAGATCAATACCTAGAGAGAAGGCAAGGTTCTAGTGAGAAAAGCTCTCTAATGGCGGTTTGGAAAAGTAAGAGAGAGAAATGTAGTTGAAAAAGTGATCCAAAAAGTCAGATCTCGATTTTATATAAGAGTTGCCCCGCTCAAGCGTGGAAACCCCCGCTCGAGCGTCACTCACATACACGCTCCCAGAACTTTTGCAGAACCAGGTCCCTACTCGAGCGTCACACACAAACTCCCACTCGAGCGTCCAAACTCCCGCTCGAGCGTCCAACACTGCAGAGGAAATACTGGATGGGTGATTTTCCCGCTCGAGCGCCAAAACCCCCGCTCGAGCGGAGAAGCAACAAAAGGCCCCGCTCAAGCGGACAGGCCAAAATCTGGGCAATTACATTTGGTTCCTAAGCTCAACCAACCTGTTTCAAACCTGCCCAACACAACCCACGACTCAAATACAAAGAGTAAAGGATGTAAACAAGATACATACAACAACCAACTCCACAGAACCTAAGTCCGGATACAACAATTTAAGAAAAGGGAAACCGGGATCGCTATACACTGCATAGGTAAATTAGTGAAATGTTACGTAAAACACATGAAATTCAAGTATTATTTTAGCCAAATTCGCTGACTGACATACGAAATTCATATATATACATGTGTGTGTGTGTGTGTACATTTATATATACGCTCAGAGATACTATTGCACTTCCACTCCACGAATCAGTTACTTAAGGTAAATATCTAACTGCACCACTGATTGCCTCCTTCAACAGACAAGAATATCTAAAAAATGATCATATTATGCCTTTATTATTGTGTTTATTGATGATATCTTGATATACTCTTGTAATAGAGAGATACACATGGATCATTTACGTACAACATTACAAACTTTGCAAAAAAAAGCAGTTGTTTGCCAAATTAAGTAAATGTGAGTTTTGGTTGGATAGTGTGATAGAGTCTAGCTCATAGAGGAAGAGTATACATGCTAGCATGCAAAAAACCCAAACACGCCTTTAAACGAGCTCCAGCAGAAAGGATTAATCTTGCCATAGAGAAAAGAATGAATCTCTTCAGACTGGAACGGAATAGCCAGAACTGGAAGGTAAAACCCTGACTGCTTTCTTGGGGCATGTGATAACTAGGGATGGAATTTTTATTGATCCTAAAAAGGTGCAAGCCGTAACAAAGTGGAAAGACCAAACTTTAATGTTGTGCTTGGTTGGGAGATTTGAGAAGAAATTTGGAAAAGTAAAAGGAAAAGGAAAATGTGAGTGAAACTATGTGAAATGTAGGTATATTTTATTCACATTTCACCTACCTTTTCCCTTTTATTTTCCAAATCCATTCCCAAATCCCCCAACCAAATACAGCGTAAAGAGAGAAATTTTGGAAACCTAGGTAGTACTAAGATGTATTACGATCTTAGGGAGCATTATTAGAGTGGAATGAAAAGAGAGATGGTTGAACTTGTTGCTCATTGTTTGGTGTGTCCACAAGTAAAAACTGAGCATCAACGTCTTGCAAGTTTGTTGCAACTTCTTCCTATTCTTGAGTGGAAATGGGAGAATGTCACAATGGATTTTGTGGTTGGACTTCCTTACTTAGTCCTAGCAAGGCTATGATTCGATTTGGGTGATTGTGGATAGATTGACCAAATCAACCTATTTCTTACCTGTTACGGTTAAGTATTCTATTGACAAGTTCTTGTCTTCGGCTGCCAAGGAGAAGCTGAGGGAGCAGTTTTGCCAGCTTAAACAGCAGGGTTTGTCAGTGGTCGAGTTTGAAGCTACTTTTACTAGCTTGTCCAGGTTCACACCTGAACTTGTGGCGTCCGAGGAACGCCGTTACTTAGAGTTTGAGCGGAAGTTGAGGCGTGGACTCAAGTTGAGGGTTGGAGGGTCCTTCATTCGAGAGTATGGACGTCTGGTGGATGCTGCAGCTTATATGGAGATTATGACGCAGGAGGAAGAGGAGGGGTAGAGAGGCTTCAAGAGGAGCCAGGATGGCCAGAGTGATGGCAGGAGACAGAGGGGTTTCAACCCTCAGCAGTCTCAGGGTGGTTTGGCTAGATCGACCTTTCCAGTGCAGAGTGCAGGCTCCAGGAGAGGTAATCAGGGAGGCTTGACTTGTTTTACATGTGGCCAGTTGGGTCACAAGTCTTCGGTTTGCCCGCAGAAGGGAAGGGGTCAGCGAGCTACTTATTCTTCAGCTAGACCTCAGGGCCAGAGTCAGGGCAGGGGCTAGCCTTTGTCTTGCTATCAGTGTGGTTAGCTCGGGCACCTAAAGAGGTTTTGCCCACAGTTGAGTGCCACTTCGGGGGCGTCTGGTTCTAGGTAGACACAGGGTTATCAGCCAACTCAGTCTGTGCAGGCCTCGAGGGCCAATCCAGGAGCTTCGTCATCCTAGTCTGTGCAGCAGTCTGTTGCTCCTAGAGATGAGTAGGTGGATCAGGGGCCTACAGGGCGTGTGTATGCTGTTACCACGCAGGACCTAGTACCGGCTCCATCAGTAGTGAGAGGTACCTTTCTGTTTTGCAACTCAGTTACTATTTTGTGTTGATTGATACTGATGCATCTCATTCTTTTGTATCTACTACATTCGCATCTGTGTTGGAGTTGGAGTTGGCGCTTTTAGCATCTCCTATATGTGTTGTATCACCTGTTGGGGGTGAATTGATTTTGAAACACGGATGTAGAGGTTGTGCTATAGAGGTCGTCGACCGTAGGCTTCCTTTTCCCTTTGTTGTTATGCCCATGAAGGGCTTTGATGTTATTTTGGGTATGGATTGGCTATCGTCATACCGGTCTGTTATTGATTGCTACCGCCAGAGGGTCACAGTATGTATCTTGAGCGGAGAGTGTTTCCATTTCTTAGGGGATCAGGTTGGTAGTGTGTTGCCACCGGCGTATGATCCGCGAGGGCGGAGTGAGCTTAGTGGTTTACTTGCTAGCTTCATTAGTGGTGAGTGTGATGAGACCCAGATTGTATTGCCGAGGGTGGTTTGTGAGTATTCTGATGTTTTTCCCGAGGATCTCGTTAGTTTGCCACCTTACCGAGAGATAGAGTTCTCTATTGATTTAGTGCCCGGCACAGCGCCGATTTCTATGGCACCTTATCGTTTTGCCCCAGCTGAGCTGGTGAATTGAAGATTTAGCTCTAGGAATTGCTAGATAAGGGCTTTGTTCACCCTAGTGTTTCGCCATGGGGAGCACCGGCCCTCTTTGCTAAAAAGAAAGATGGTGCCTTGAGACTTTGTATCGACTACCGGAAGTTGAATCGGGCTACGATTAAGAATAAGTACCCTATGCCCCGTATTGATGATTTGTTTGACCAGTTGAAGGGTTCCCATTGTTTCTCTAAGATAGACTTGAGATCGGGTTACCACTAGTTGAGGATCAGGGAGGAGGATATTCCGAAGACGGCATTTCGTACGCGGTATGGCCATTATGAGTTTTTGGTGATGCCATTTGGGCTCACTAATGCACCGGCAGTCTTTATGGACCTGATGAACCGGATCTTCCGAGAATTCTTAGATCGCTTTGTGGTCATTTTCATGGACGACATTCTAATTTATTCGCCTTCTGAGGAGGAGCACGAGGAACACTTGAGAGTGGTGCTTGAGTTGCTTAGAGCCCATAGGCTGTATGCCAAGTTTGGGTTGTGTGTTGATGCAAGAGGGGAGAGTGGTAGCTTATGGCTTACGTCAGTTGAAAATACACGAGAAGAATTACCCTACACATGACCTAGAGTTAGCAGCAGTAATCTTTGCCTTGAAGATTTGGAGGCACTACCTTTATGGTGAGAGGTTCGAGGTGTTCTCAGACCATAAGAGTTTGAAGTATCTATTTACACAGAGAGATTTGACTTTGAGGCAGAGAAGGTGGATGGAGTTCATTGAGGACTATGACTTTGAGTTGCACTATCACCCGGGAAAGGCCAATGTTGTGGCCGATGCCCTTAGTAGGAAATCCATTAGTGATGTAGCTTGTATAGCCATCCGAGAATGGGAGATGTTGGGTGCACTGGGCGAGTTTGATTTGCTTCTAGGCAATTTCATTGAGGTTGCGACCTTGTTTTTTGTAGTTGCACAACCTACACTTGTGACTCGAGTGTGGCACAAAGAGGTGACCTTGAGGTGAATTCCCTCCGAGAGAAGATCTCCAGTGGGAAGGTCGAGAAGGGTTTGGCAGTGTATCCCGACCTGAGTGTGAGATACCGAGACCATCTGTTTGTGCCAGAGCCTTGCCGAGAGGAAGTATTCTGAGAGTTTCACCATTCGCGTCTTGCCGTGCATCCGGAAGGCACTAAGATGTATTGGGATTTGGGTCGCCAGTTTTGGTGGCGGGGGATGAAGAGAGATGTAGCTGTTTTCGTATCGAAGTGCCTTACTTGCCAGCAAGTGAAGGCCGAGCATCAAAGGCCAGCGGGTTTGTTGCAACCCTTGCCTATTGCTGAATGGAAGTGGGAGCATGTCACTATGGACTTCGTTGTAGGTCTTCCGAGGACTCAGCGGGGTAGTGATGCTATTTGGGTGGTTGCGGACCGGTTGACGAAGTCGGCGCACTTTATCCCTATGAGCGTGAGAGATTCGGTAGATCACCTTGCCGATTTGTATATTTGGGACATAGTGAGGTTGCACGGGGTCTCAGTGACGATCGTCTCAGATAGAGATCATCGTTTTACTGCTAGGTTGTGGCAGAGTTTGCAGAGTGCCTTGGGTACTAAGTTGACCTTTAGTACGGCTTATCATCCTCAGACCGACGGGCAGTCCGAGCGTACTATTCAGATCCTTGAGGATATGCTTCGAGGTTGTGTCCTTGACTTTAGTGGGACGTGGGAGAGGCACTTGCCCTTGGTGGAGTTTGCCTACAATAACAGCTTTCAGTCTAGTATCGGTATGGCACCGTTTGAGGCCTTGTATGGCCGACCGTGTAGGTCTCCAATTTGTTGGGCCGAGGTGGGTGATGCACATTTGTTGGGTCTAGAGTTGGTTAGGGAGACGATGGAGAAACTTGAGCTTATCCGTAGGAGGCTTGTTATAGCCCAGAGTCGCCAAAAGAGTTACGCCGACCGTAGGAGGAGGCCTTTGGTGTTTGAGATAGGTGATCATGTTTTCTTGAAAATATCACCTAGGCGAGATTTGATGAGGTTCGGGAAAAGTGGGAAGTTATCCCCTCGGTTTATCGGTCCCTTTGAGATCCTTGAGAGGATTGGGGAAGTTGCTTATCGTTTGGCTTTGCCACCGCAGTTGTCCGGGGTTCATGACGTGTTTCATGTTAGTATGCTTCGGAAGTACGAGCCGGATCCATCCCATGTGTTGGATTGGACCGATTTGGAGGTAAATGAGGATGCCTCGTATGAGGAGAGGCCAGTTCGAGTCTTGGATAGGCGGGATCAAGTCTTGCGAGGCAAGACAGTTCCCTTGGTAAAGGTTTTGTGGAAACATCACGGAGTGGAGGAAGCCACTTGGGAACGTGAGTTGGAAGCCCGTGAAAAGTATCCGGACATGTTTGTTGATGTGTAATCATGTAATGAAATTTTGTAATATTATTGAACTTTAAGAGCATTATATATGTCTTAACTTGTAAAACATTGTAAATGTTTTGGTTTATGGAAGAATGTTGTGGAACTTGTCTCAAAATGAAAGTTGTTTTAACATTATATATGTTAAGTATATTGTGAAAATGCAAGCATGATATTAATGTTGCATGTGTTATGGAATTGTGGAAGATGAGTTGAAATTGGTAAATTTCAAAGAAATGCATGTTAATAATGCAAGTTGTTATGTATAATGTGAATTGCCTCTTGAAAAGAGATGGGATTGACCGGTAATGGGTTGGGTTGTTTAATATTATGTTGTAATATTGTGGAGGAATGGAGAAAACTTGTGTTTGAAAGCTCGTGTTTAATTTTGGGGACGAAATTCTTTAAGGGGGGGAGGTTATAGTGATCCCGATTTCCCTTTTCTTAAATTGTTGTATCCGGACTTAGGTTCCGTGGAGTTGGTTGTTGTATGTATCTTGTTTACATCCTTTACCCTTTGTATTTGAGTCGTGGGTTGTGTTGGGCAAGTTTGAAACAAGTTGGTTAAGCTTAGGAACCAAATGTAGTTGCCCAGATTTTGGCCTATCCGCTCGAGCGAAGCTTTTGACGCTTGAGCGGGGCTTTTTGTTGCTTCTTCGCTCTAGCGAGGGTTTTGGCACTCGAGCGGGAAAATCACCCATCCAGTATTTCCTCTGCAATGTTGGATGCTTGAGCGGGAGTTTGGACGCTCGAGTGGGAGTTTGTGTGTGATGCTCGAGCGGGGACCTGGTTCTACAAAAGTTCTGGGAGTGTGTATCCGGAGCTCGAGCGGCAGTTTGGACGCTCGAGCGGGAGTCTGTGAGTGACGCTCGAGTGGGGGTTTCCACGCTCAAGCGGGGCGACTCTTATATGAAACCGAGATCCGACTTTTTGGATCACTTTTTCAACTCCATTTCTCTGTCTTACTTTTCCAAACCGCCATTAGAGAGCTTCTCTCACTAGAACCTTGCCTTCTCTCTAGGTATTGATCTAGTGGGAGTCGTTTCCTCACCTTTGGCCTTTACAAAAAAAGTTCTTGATCGTCGAGGGCTATCTTTTGATCCAAGAATCTCGGGATTTGGAGCATCTTCGTTTTCTTCATCTTCTTCGTTGGGTGTCAACTTTTGAGGTAGGGATTCCTACTCACTCTTACGGGTTTTGACCTAGATTTTTGAGCACTTTGTTAAATGGTTTGATTTTGGGATCTAGGGTTTCAAAATATATAAAAGGGGGTTTGTTATTTTGATTCTAAAATGTGTATTTTGAGTTTCAAAATAATGATATTGATGTTGGTTGTTGATATATGGACTATTGGGTTATTATTGGAAAGAGGGGTAGAAAACCCTAATTTGTTGTATAAATTAATTGGTATAATTAATTTGGGAAAAGTGTTGTTATATGGAATTGAGTTGGAAATAATGAAATTGGTTCATTATGTTGTAAAATGGTGGAGTTGGCTTTATTAATTGATCACTTTCGAAAACATTGATATTTTATCTGTTGGAGCTTTTATTATCTGTTTAGAAATAATTGCTTTAGGCTACCGGTGGAGGGTAGCTATGATTGTTGTAAACAATGCATGATCATTAGGAAAACTAAAACTAATCAATTGGATGTGTCATAGAGTATGACGGCTGATAGAATACATTAACGTTACGTATTGATTGATTGTGTATATGACCCATGTGTATATACGTTGTATGTGGGAGGAGATAGGGGATGTACTCCACGGTTTAGGGGAAGATAGGGGATGGACCTCTAAACCGGATGTTGTTTAGGAGGAGATAGGGGATGGACTCCGCTGATACAGCTCATATGCTTGTCAGTTAATGTGTTGATATAGCTCATATGCTTATCTATGGAAGTGTTGATATAGCTCATATGCTTATCTGTTGAAGTGTGGATACAGCTTGTATGCTTATCTATTGAGATGTTGATATAGTTTATATGCTCATCTATCAAAGTGTTGATATGGCTAGTATGCTTATCTATTATGAAATGGGAAATGTTTAATATGAGTCACTATCTCATGTAAATTGTTGGCCAGGTTCTGAGCCATTGTTTTAAATTGTGAACTTGATAAGAAATCGAAAATGAAATGAAACATGGACATAGTGGTCATGTAATGGAAACGGGTTATGAATTGATTTATGGGAATTAAACATTTATCAATTGCTAATGTCTTAGTTACTGCTCATACTGTGTTTAGCATATCTCTACTGGGCATTGGCTCACCCTTTACGGATATTATTTTCAGGTACAGGTAGCATGCCACCTCCAAGGACATAGCTTGGATGGTTATGGGAGTTGAAGATTCTTTTTGATTATTTTGCTTGTATTACATGTATATCAAGCCAAGGGCTTATTTTGTATAGAGTTAGTACTCTTCTTTTGTGTAACCAAGTGTTGACTTGGAAAGATGTAAACCCGTAGGGCATTTGCTTTTGTTGTTAACATGTAATAATGTTGTAAGAACCACTCTGATGAATGGAAAGGTGTTGATTTTCTTATATCACTGCATGATTGAATAATGGGTATTATGTATTTTTTTTGAGGGCGTTACACGGTGCAAAATAAATCTAGGAGGATTAGGATTGTGAATTTCTTTACAGTTAGTAGGGATTAGTACGTTGGATGGTGCAGTTATACAGTCTTTCAGAAATGATGATGAATGTAGAGGATGATGGACAAGTTTTTAGTTCTTGTGGGGCAGTAGCCCTTGCATACATTGTACTGTACGTGGGATGAAATTATGTTTAATTATTCTTTTAAGAGTATCCTATAAGTCTCTGACTCTTTACTTTTGAATGATAAGGTACATTAGCTATGTGTTTATATACATATATAGATGTATCTGAAAAGATGTCATCACAAAGCTTTATGGAATACCATTTCTAACAAGAATTAATTAGGAAACTGAAATTTTGAAATGCTGAATGCTGTCATGAAATTTGTGTATGTATTTAGCAAGTAAAACTGCATTTTAGTGGAATGGTAGCGCTGAGGAAATTGAAACTCTCTCTCTCTCTCTCTCTCTCTCTCTCTCTCTCTCTCTCACACACACACACACACACACACATCCTTGATATACTTTTCCTCACACTGAGAAATAACTCATTTTATTTGTTTCAGTTTGTGATTGAGAACCATGTCCTCGCTTGTCTCTGCCAACTAAAATCACAAAAAAAGCATCAAGAAAAAAGCTTGCTGGACAATTTCAACTATCACTGCTGGGAATGGAAGTCAAATTCAGGTATATGGATTCCCTTGCATATCCATTCATTCAGAAGAATCTTTTATGTTGCCAACTATGAATATATTACCAGCTTTGTATCAATCTCTCTTTCATTGCATGTGTTATGTTAGTCAACCACGATTCTTTTGTGTTGTATCAACACCCTCAATTTATTGGTGAGCAATGATGCATTTTTTAATCCTTTCAATATAGCTCTTGCTTAATCTGAAATCATTTTTATACTAATGGTTCTATAAGAAAGGATCTGATTGTCTAGTCCATCTGGTCAGTTGGTTAAACTTGTTTTTATTGTTAATCTTTTCCTAGTTATATCGTGATTTGTCTTGGGAGATTTTGAGATAGAAATTTGCGTAAGAAGAGAGGAACAAAGACTCATCATAGCTGTTTCTGTATGAAACCATTCTTGTTCTGTTTTGCCTGAAAAGATTTAATTATGTTATATTTGTTGCTACTAAGTAATTACATAGTTCCCTTATAAAATGTCATGAGGTGAATCAGATACAAAAGCCAACAGCTGTAGCAATGTTTGTGCTGTCTTTTTTTATAATGGTGGAAGCAATCTGTTACAAAGTTGCCAAAAGGAGTAAATGGGTGGCATTTTGGGAATTGGAAAAACTGTAGGAAAAGGCATAATGTGCCAATCGCATACACTTTTGCATATTAGTTAGTGGCGAAAAAAGTTATTGTTCTGTTTGCATGGATTATCCTAATTAATCTGTTCCATTTATTTTATTTTATTTTTTTGGCGTGGGAATAGGCTATTATTGAAGCAAATATTATCCCTCCTCTGGTACACCTTCTTCAACATGCAGAATTTGACATCAAGAAGCAGGCTGCGTGGGCTATCTCAAATGCTACCTCTCGAGGATCTCATGACCAGATTCGGTTTGTTTCTCATCTCGATTTCTGTATATATAGCCAGTATGGTTAAATTGGCTGCTTATCTGCATTTATGTTCAGACCTAGTTTTTAGCTTTTCTTCACTCACCTTTTCCTCTATCCTTTTTCCATTTCCCATTTCTCATTCATTTCCCATTTCTCATTCATTTCCATTTAATCTAAGTAACAATCTTTCAAGTCTGCAGTGCCCAATTTTTTTTTTTACTTAATACCTACTACAGTGGTAATCTTCCCATCTTGTTCTATCCAGAGCTGCAACTCTGGTAAATCACGAAGAATAGCATCATAGTAGTGGGTCACTTGTCATTAAATGTCAAAGCAACAGGTTGAATTACTTTATATATTGGATTTCTGATGATGATTGATTATTGAACTTACAAGTAATTTCCTCATTGAATAAACAAGATTCAGTTGGTCCTTGCACTTAATCATATCCACATGATAAGGGTCCACCTAAATTTGGCAAAATAATGCATTGGGCTGAGGCCTGTTCTCATATACAATCGGTGTCAATTGCAGATTCTTGGCAAGTCAAGGTTGCATTAAGCCACTTTGCGATCTTCTAATCTGTCCAGACCCAAGGATTGTGACTATGTGCCTCAAGGGGCTTGAGAACATTTTGAAGGTGGGTGAGGCTGACAAAGAAGGGGGAATGAACAATGGAATTAATTTATTTGCACAAACAATTGATGAAAGTGATGGATTGGATAAGATTGAAAATCTCCAAACCCATGACAACAATGAGATCCATGACAAGGCTGTGAAGATCTTAGAGATACTGCGCCGAGGAGGATAAGGAAGAACAAATTCTTCAAGACGGAATCAATGGAAATCAACAGGGTTTCAATTTCGGAAATGCCCAGCCCAATCTTCCTTCTTGTGGATTCAAATTTGGTTAGAAGGAGAAGGGGAAATTTTGAGTCTGTTTTCGGACTTTGTGAGTAATGCTAGGGACCAAGAACTCGGACACAAAAAAATATCCTGAAAAACAATGTGGTCTACATTCAACTGTTGTATTGTGGATTCAATATTTTAAATGAATCTGGACCACACTGTTTTTCTGGGTATTTTTTTGTGTTTGATTTCTTGGTTCTACGGGTTTTGTAGGCCTCCTTTTGTTTGAAGGAGTTTTTAAACTTTGTTTTTGTTTTTCTTGTTTACAACGGTCAGCCAGGATTTTTGGTTTGGCAGATGCTTTTTATGAAGTGTAAGGCTTTTTTAACTTGTGGTTTTCATAGTCATTTGTATTTTCTATATATTGATGTGAAGGAAAATATAACCATGATTTTTTTTTATGTGAAATGAGTTAATTTTCACATGTGATTTTTTTTAATCATTTGGTGCATTGCTTCTATGATGATGTTGTGATTAATTAAGAAAGTATAAAAAAATTTGCAAGTAGACTAGGTTTTGTTTAAAGCAAATAATATAATGGTTTGCACGTACCATTATGTCTTCCAACCTTCCATAGCTCAAGCTCTTTATCAACTTGAAATGCTTTGGGTAAGTCTCTGTGAAGAAATGGAGGAAATTGTTGCTGTGAAGCAAAACGAAGGGCGTGAAGAAGAAGAGAGGGTGGATTACAAGTTGGTTTTCAAAAGTCTCAAAGAAATCAATCTTGAATGCCTTCCAAACCTAAGTGGTTTCTGCACAGGAGAAGACACTTTCTTTTTGAATGGCCAAAAACTGAACCAAGTCAGATTGGATGAATCTGAGACACAGCTACAGGGGATGGACTTGAATCAATTTGTGCAAAACCATTTCAAAGCCACCTAATGTTGTGTTTGGTTGGGGGATTTAGAGAGAGATTTGGAAAGGGAAAAGGAAAAGGTGTGAAACTAGGTGAAATATAGGCATGTTTTATTCACATTTCACCTACCTTTTCCATTTCCCTTTCCAAATCCCTTTCCAAATCCTCCAACTAAACACAGCATAAAGGTACTTCTATATTTTACCACATTTAACATATATATACAGGAAAATTATTGTATACTCCCGAACACCACGTGTTCATATTCTAAGTCAATGACCAATTACTTAGCCCCATGTTGTTCTCTCATCCCCAACATAAAATGTGTGCCTTTACACCTCTCTACCAATCAAAACTTTATGAGGCAATGTTTATTTATTTATTTTATAGTAAATTAAATTGAGTCCTTGTCGATAACACTAATAAACTAGTAAATCAGGGGAGTATATATTCATTGTGTGTATGATCCATATTCAAGTAAATTTAAATTTACATCATACACTTCAGTTTCGGAGCAAGTTTCAAGATAAAAGTTCATGATATATTGCGTTTTTGAATGAACTACAAATCCAATTATCAACTCCTCCTTGTGAGTAGTTGATAATTTAGTTTGTAGATAATAAGGGATCTCTAGTAATTTTGAATTATATTTAGAGCAATACTACATACACAAAATTGTATACTTAAAAATACTAAAAAAATTTAATATACAGTCGAGGTTCATTCAAAATGTGGACTCCATTACATAAGAATTGAATCTTAACCACATATTATTTTTCTAGATATATTTTTGTGCATGAATTTTGTGCATAGAGAGGCCCTTTATTACACTCAAATAACAGTTCAAATTATTTTATATAGATTATACTTTTTAAAGTAAAATTTATTGTTTTCTTTTATTATTGCAGTTAAAATTTAATATATTGTCCTCTTTCGTGTATATAATTTATTTTTATTTTTAAGTGTTAAGTTAAGTTGATGGATAAAGAAAATTTTCTTTTTATTGGCCTTTTACAATGAATGTTGATTTATGCCTTAATTATTGAAGGCTTTTGACTAGCCAAAAAAAAAAAAAAAATCGAATGTCTTTGAACGTGAGATCATAAATTATTTAATATTCTAGCAACTACTTACATGGTAATACTTCCTACAATACGTAGAATTTATAATCATTTGAATAGTTCTATTTTTATTTGGGAGATTTTTATCAAATTTTAGTAAAACTTTTGGATAAAGAAAGAAGAGACCTAGTGGATTGAGACTATGCCTTCCTTAAATAAAAAAGAAAAAAGAAAATGTTGACAATGGATTTCTTTTTTTCTTTTGTTTTTATGCCTCTTAATAAATTTTATATTAGATTTTGATTAGAGATTTTTTTTAAAAATAAATTTTATATTAGATTTTGTTTTTATGCCACTTAATTTTCTTAATGGCCTAATAATGATTGAGTTATCATTAAGTCAACTAATGCTACACTACATGTATATTCATATTAAATATTTTATTTTTCTTAAGACAAAAAAAAAAATTATATACAATCAATCAAAAAGTGATAGAGGTCATGATTTGGAGTGATGATAGAAAGTGTTATTCGCCAAAAAGTAGAAGAGGGGAAGAATGCCTACTTGCTATCTCTCTCAGAGCAATTTGTGGCAAGAAACAGCCATTTTGTGCATTCAATTTGTAGGAGGGGATGGTGGGGATTTAGGGTTTCATATGTTTAGATCAGAAAATGATGCACGGAGGATGACGGGTTCTAGAGAGACGATTCGGGTTCCAATGTCGAGCTCTTGAGAGTGACTTACGAGCTTGAGTCATTGATGTTTCCATCGAATAAGAAGATGATTAGGTCCTTGTCGTTGGAAGTCAGGTACTGATCATTTTCCTGTCATTGATGTTGCACGTTGTTCTTCATCTGGTGGACTTCAGTTTAGAACTCCCACCCGTGAAGAGCTTCGGTTTGTGTATGCGGCCATGAAGGCCATTTCTTTGGTGAACCCATTGCTTCAGCAAAATAATGGTGCTGGTCCAAAGTGGTCAAGACTGGTTTAATTTGAACCATTCATTGAAACAGTTGATGTGCAATGGCCTCCTGAAATGTCCAAGGGTAATGATCTTGTTGCAGTGACAGTCTCACATCCGCTTGGTCAGGGATACGAGGAAAAGGCCATATCCCTTACGGTTTGCTTCCTGTGACACCGAATCCGTTTCGCTCACCAGTAAGGAATAATGGACCTTCTAGCAATCTTCCCTCATACAACAATGGTTTTGTGTTTGGAGTGAATACATGAGCTTGAAGCCAAGAGACTGAATGAGAGTCTTTTCCTGTGAGTTGTGCCCCACTTTTATATGCTTGTTGTAAGGTAATGACAATGGTTTTCTAATGAGAGATGTGTTGATATCACCCCATGTGAAAGGGGTGATTTCCTTCCAGTGTGAAGTCGGCTGCAACATTCCTCCATTGCGGCTGCCAACCGACAAGCCGCCATGGTTGACAATCCACCTTCGTTGAACAACAGCTGGCCATGTGCAAGGCCAGCCATCTCTCTCCCTTGTCAATGTATAAATAGAGGTAGAGAGAGCAGAGATTATAGTGAGTGGTGAGTTGTGGTGAGCTAAAGAGTGATTATAGAGAGAGAGAACACAGAGTGTTGTAATACTTTGTTCAATATAGTAAATCCGCTGCCCGTGGACGTAGGCGACTTGCCGAACCACGTTAAATCTCTTGTGTTATTGCTTGTGAGTGTTTCCTGGTGTGCCCCCAATCCACAACAATTAGTATCAGAGCTCGGGTGGTGAAAAATCATATTTTTTTCGAAAGTGCCCAGATTTCGAAGTGCTCGAAATCAACTCTTGAGCATTCCAGGAGCAAGAACTCGAAGAGAGGAGTCCAAAATAGCAAAGATTAGCCCAAAAAGGGCCCACACGCGCTCCTACATGCCATTAGAAGAAAGCACGTGACTACCAGTTGCAGCACATGCCTTAATGCGCTGTTCAGATAGACGGCGCGTCGGCCCTGTCGCCAACACGCGCCCCACGCACGGTGCAAGGAAGAAGGCGACTGAGTGATGCGCGTGTACTCCACGCACCAGCCATGTCAGCGCCACGCAGATGCCATGACATTGCGGCGTCAGCCCACGTGTCCCGTCACGTCATCGCAGAGCCGTTGACCAAGCTGTCCCGCCGTTGACCGTGCTGCCAGCGCCATTGACCACGCCGTTGACTGAGTCATTGACCAGCCGTTGACCGGAGCAATTATCTGGTGCATCTCAAACGCACCAGATTCTGCAGATCTGAACCATCTACACTGTTTTGGCTTGATCTGAGCTATTCTGTGTTCATTTTTGACGATCCAATAGTGCTTTCCAACTATTTGGAGTATTCTGGACACATCCGTACGGTCAGTTTTTTGAATTGAAGTTTTTTTTTTAAAAAAAGTTTAATGGCAGAATCTACAGAGACCAGATCAACCGAGACCATAAGTAATCCAGCGAGTACAAGCAACTCTAGGCATTGGACCCCGGTGTCCCATGCTAAGTTCAAGGTAGAAAAGTTTGATGGAAGTAGCAACTTTGGCATGTGGAGATGCAATGTTAAAGATATACTTGTCCAGATGAACCTGCACTTCACTCTGGGAGACAAACCAAATGACCCGTCCGACTTTGCTTTGCAAAAGAGGAGAAGTACGCCTTCACAGAATATGATATTGCGAAGGAGCTTTGAAAGGCGCTGGAAGATAAGTTCATGACAAAGAGCATTGAGAACCGGCTCTACTTGAAGAAGAGGTTGTTTCGTTTCGACTACAAGAAAGGTATTTCGATGAACGAACACCTAAACAACTTTAACAAAATTCTCACGGATTTGAAAATTTTGGATGATCACATTGGTGATGAAGATAAAGCACTGTTATTGTTGAATTCCTTGCCTGACTTATATGATCATCTCACTACCACTTTACTATACGATAAAGAAAAGATCAAGTATGTTGATGTTGCAAACGCCTTGGTAAACAATGAGTTCAGAGGAAAGATAAGTCTGCAAACAGGGACTCAGCATCCAAGGCATTGACAATCAAAGGCAGAACAAATAACAGAAGATATGCAAGGCAAGGAAAGTCTCGCTCAAAATCCAGAGGGAAATCATCGGATAGAAGACGTCTTGCAAAAGACGAGTGTGCTGCTTATCGCCAGAAGGGGCATTGGGCAAAAGATTGTCCCAATAAAGACAAGACAGAAGAAAAGGTGAACGTTGCACGAGATGGAGATAATGGTGAAGGAGCAGCCTTCACAGTTTCATCATATGGCCAGTCTGATGAATGGATTATTGATTCCGGATGTTCCTACCACATGTGTCCTAACAAGTAGTGGTTCTCGAGCTTACGAGAGTTCGATGGAGGAGTTGTGCTGATGGGCAACGACCAAGCTTGCCAGACAAAGGGGATTGGAACAATTCGACTGAAGATACATGATGGAACAATCAGAATTCTTGAAGATGTTCGGTATGTATCGGATTTGACAAAGAATCTCATCTCAGTGGGAGTTTTAGACTCCAAAGGTTACAGAGTAACTATGGAAGGTGGAGTCCTCAAAGTTGTTCGAGGAGCATTTGTTGCAATGAAGGGTACTCGACAAGGAAATTTATATTTCCTAGATGGCTCTACAGTCACAGGGAGAGTGGCTGTCTCCACCAGCTCAGAAGATGATGTATCAGACACTTCTAGACTTTGACACATGCGCCTAGGGCATGTCAGTGAAAGGCTTTACAAGGGTTGGTAATGCAAGGCCTGTTGAAAGGCGCCAAAACAGGGAAGCTTGAGTTCTGCGAGCATTGTATACTAGGCAAGCAAATAAGAATCAAGTTTGGTACTGCTATTCATCGTACCAAAGAGATTCTAGACTACGTTCATACCGACGTATGGGGTCCTTCCAAGAATGCTTCGTTGGAGGTAAACACCACTTTGTGTTGTTCATTGATGATTTCTCAAGAAGAGTTTGGATTTACACAATGAAGCACAAAGATGAAGTCTTAGATATCTTTCTTATGTGGAAGAAGATAATTGAGACCTAGACAGGCAGAAAGAACAAGAAGCTCAGATCTGACAATGGTGGGGAATACACATCAGATCCCTTCTTTGAGGTTTGCTAGAATGTAGGGATAGTGAGACATTTCACAATTCCTGGAACACCGCAGCAGAATGGAGTTGCAGAACGCATCAACCGCACTTTGGTGGAGAAAGTCCGGTGTATGCTATCACATTCTAGATTGAGCAAGGCATTTTGGGGCGAGGCATTGAACTATGCTCGTCATCTTGTCAACAGACTACCTACTGCAGCACTAGATGGCAAGACTCCCATGGAGGTATGGTCAGAAGTGTCAGCTACTGATTATGATCAGCTACGTATCTTTGGATGTCCAGCTTATTTTCATGTTATAGAATCTAAGTTGGATCCAAGAGCCAAGAAAGCCATCTTCTTGGGCTTCAGTGACGGTGTCAAGGGATATAGACTCTGGTGCCCTGAATCAAAGAAAGTTGCCACCAGAAGAGACGTTACCTTTGATGAGTCAACAATGCTGACGCAGCTAAATCCACAACAGAATGAGAAAGCATTGAAGAAGTCAGTGCAGGTGCAGTTTGAGACTCTAACAAAGACTAGTCAGCCAATCGACCATCCTGAAGAAGTCTTAGTGGATAGCTCTGAAGAGAGTTCAGATGAAAATGAAGATCCAAAGGCCCTACAACAATCAGACCCATTCCAATCAGGAAAGGAAAAAGGGTTACTAAGCAACCTGGTTGGATGACCGATATGGTAGCCTATGCACTTCCAATTATTGAAGACAATGTTCTTTTATAGCGATCCCGGTTTCCCTTTCTTTAATTGTTGCATCCGGACTTAGGTTCCGTGGAGTTGGTTGTTGTGTATATCTTGTTTACATCCTTTACTCCTTGTATTTGAGTCTTGAGTTGTGTTGGGCAGGTTTGAAACAGGTTGGCTGAGCTTAGAAACACAAACTAGTTGCCCAGATTTTGGCATGTCCGCTCGAGCGGGTCCTTCTTTGTTGCTTCTCCGCTCGAGCGGGAGTTCTGACGCTCGAGCGTGTTTTCCCATCTCCCAGTATTTTCTTCTGCAGTGTTGGACGCTCGAGTGGGCGTTTTGACGCTCGAGCGTGAGTTTGTGTGTGACGCTCGAGCGGAGATTTTGACGCTCGAGCGGGGACCTGGTTCACTGTAAGTTCTGGAAGTGTGTATCCGCCGCTCGAGCGGGAGTCTGTGAGTGACGCTCGAGTGGGGGTTTCCACGCTCGAGCGGGGCTACTTTTATATAGAACCGAGATCCGGGTTTCTGAATCACTTTTTCAACTCCATTTCTCTCTCTTACTTTTCTAAACCTCCATTGTTGAGCTTCTCACTCTAGAGCTCTACCTTCTCTCTAGGTATTGATCTAGTAGGAGTGATTTCCTCACCTTTGGCCTTTACAAAAAAGTTGTTGATCGTCGAAGGCTATCTTTTGATCCGAAAATATTGAGTTTTGGAGCACGTTGAGTTTCTTCACCTTCTCCATTGGGTGTCATCTTTTCAGGTAGGGATATCCTACTCCATCTTATGAGCTTTGTTTTTGAATTTTAGCATTTTGATATGTTGGGGGTTGTTGGGTAATTTGGGAGAAAGTTTGGGCCTTTGTGTAATTTTACAAAAGTTGGAGTTTTAATTATATAAACCTATATGCAAGTTAGGCATAGAGAAATGAAATTAATGTTGGAACATTGATGGAAATGGAACCTTAGGGTTGTTTTGTGAATTATGGTAAGTTGCCTTAATTGGTTTAATTAATTAATGTATATAATTAATTAAAGAAAATGAGGAATTGAATTGAGAATGTTGAAATTGGGAGTGTATGGAACTAAAGGGCGTAGTTGAATCATTTATTGCTCACCTAGTTGAAATGTTGTTATATTACTCATTTGTGCATTTATTTCCTGTTTAGAAATAATTGCTTTGGACTACCGGTGGAGGGTAGTATTAATTGTTGTAGACAATGCATGATGGTTAGGCAAACTAGAACTAATCAGTTGAATGTGTCATAGAGTATGACGGTTGATAGAATACATTAACTTCATGTATTGATAGATTGTGCATATGACCAATGTGTTTATGTGCATTATGTGTAGACGGTGGATAAAATACATTAACTTTATGTATTGATTGATTGCGTATATGATTCTGTGTTTATATGCATTGCTTGTGTATGAGAGGAGATGGGTGATGTACTCCACTGTTTAGGGGAAGATGGGGGATGTACCTCTAAACCGGTTAATGGTTAAGGGAAGATGGGGGATGGACCCAGGGATGCAGCTCATATGCTCTCCCATTGGAATGATGACACAGCTCATATGTTTGTCTATTGAAGTGTTGATATAGCTCATATGCTTATCTGTGGTAGTGTTGATATAGCTCATATGCTTATCTGTGGTACTGACGATGTAGCTCGTATGCTTATCTGTGGTAGTAGTGATATGGTTCATATGCTTATCTATTAAGATGTTTGTTTAATTTGATATAGCACTAAAATGTATATCATTTATGAAGTATGGAAGTGGTTTATGTGTTATTGATACAACACCAAAATGTGTATCCATCTTGGATTTCGAAAGTGTTCTAGTGATGAACTATAATCTCATCAAAGGTTTTGGCCAGAGTACTGAGCCTTGTTTTCAAACTCAATGTTGAATAAGAAATGGAAAGTGAATTGTAACATAGACTTGATTGTCATTGAATTGTAATAAGATGTAAATGAATGTATAAGTGTTGACCATCTATTAACTGCTAATCTTTTAGTCATTGTTCATCGTCAGTTTAGTGTATTTCTACTGAGCTGTGGCTCACCCTATATGGGACACCATTTTCAGATACATGAGGCATGCGACCTCCAAGGACTTCGCTTGGGAGGCTAGAGGCAGGCAGACGTTTGTGGTTTTGGTTATCTTTTGTTGTATTATATGTAATTTCAAGCCAAGGGCTTAATGTTTATTTGAGTTAGTACACTCCTCTTTGTAACCAAGTGTTAGCTTGGAAAGCTGTAAGCCCATAGGGCATTTGATTATGTTGTTAACATGTAATGTTTCTTATAAAGAATTACTCTGTGGAATAGAATGATGTTTGTCTCTTATATCAATGCATGTCTAAATTGATGGGCTTAATGTTATTATTTTGAGGGCGTGACAACTTGGTATCAGAGCGTACCGGGTTCGAATACTTTGGGTACGTGGGAAATGATTAGGATCACAATGGGTTTGTCTCGCTTGTTAGAGACTTAGAGGTAATGTTATGTGTTTATGTGATAACATGTTTATGTGACTATTTGGGTATGGTATTTAGTTTCTAGGATGTTGATTGGATCCTTGGGTTTCTGGGAGTCCTGTTGGAAAAGTACTTGATCAATGCTGTTTCTAACCGGAACTCTAGTAACGCCTCGGGACTATCATTATCCGGAAACGAAATTCGTAAGTGCTTATGTGTTTATGTGCTTACGTGGAATGAATTACAGTTGTCCATATATTAGGACGCGAGTGTTTAGTTTCGGCACATTTATGAATGTGCTAATGTCCTTTGTTACTTTTACTAGGATGCTTAGGCGAGGAAGTTGTGATTTCCCTCATTCCGTTCGGGAAGAGTTGCGGAAACAGTTTGTGGAGTTACGCCAAGGTACTACGCCTTTGGTGCGGTTTGAAAGATGGTTTGCTAACTTGTCGAGGTTTGCTCTAGAATTGGTGGAGACGGAGGAATTGCGTTGCTTTGAGTTTGAGAGTAAGCTGCGTGACGACATCCATGAAAGGATTACGGGGTCTTGGCATAGGAGTTACAACGTGCTTGTTAGGGCTGCGACCCATGTGGAGGCAGCGGTGCTAACTATGGGCCAGAATAGGGAAGAGGCCATGGTTGGGGATGTTGGTCGGATTAGGGAGGAGGCCATCTCGGTAACTCCTACGGTTTATAGGTACTCTAAGCCTAGTAAGAAGTGGAGGCGAAAGTGTGTTCAGCCTCGGGCTATGCCCTTTTCTCCGTCTGGGGTTTCGGACTCTTCTGTTGGGAGGTCCAGAGAGTGTTCGGGTTTCAGGCCAGCCTCAGAGTAGGGGATCAGCTAGCTGTTTCAGATGTGGTCAGTTAGGCCACAAGTCCTCGGTGTGTCCCCAGAAGAAGAGAGCAGGGCTGGTAGTTCTACCAGTAGTTGCACCGCCAGAATCATCTAGCTAGCCAGGTTTTGGGATGATTGAATGTTCAGTGGGGAAACAATTGTTGGGGCCTCCATTAGCTCAGACTTTGAACCAGTCTCATGCTTGGGAGTCGTTTACTTGTTGGGGGTGTAATCAGTCGGGTCATATCCAACGTTTCTGTAACCAGTCGGGGACTTCTTTGGGGTTTTACAGCCTAGTCGGGTCCAGCCTTATTCGATTGGGCAGGAGCAGTGTCGTTTTGGGGGACAAATAGGCCAGATTTCGAGGGCCTCAGTGGAGTCGAGTTCCCAAGCCCCAGTTGGGGGAAATTCGCAGTTGTTCCAAGTGTGGCGGTTGGGGCACATCAGTAGTCCTTGTTCGTGGCTTGTAAGCTCATAGGATATCTTGGGTCAGAGAATGACTAACTTTTGAGGTCCTGTGAGGGACGGTAGTGGTGATAATACCAAGGGGTTGGTTTTGTTTTGACTAATCCGTTTTGTAACCGGTGAATTATCGTTTTGTGGCCGTTGGGTTCTGTTGTGTAACCAATGTGTTTTGGGAATGTTGAAACATTTAAACTGTTTGTTTATCTATATACTTATGCTTGGCTTGTTAATATCCTTGGATTGGGTGGATTGGAACATGCTGTAGCTCTAAAAGTTTTATTAATATAATAGGTTGTTGTGAGACCATAAAATTTTTGGTATTAATGCACTCTTCTGCGTGTGTTTTGGTTTGGGAAAAGTGAGGGCTGTTGGGCCGTGTTTTCAAATTTAGAAGGATCACTGAGAAATGCGTATCTTAATCAGAATTACTAGGGGGCGAGAACAGTTATACTTGCCGGATGCTCGAAATTTCATTAGTGCTATCTAATTGATTTTTGTGTGTGAAAGTGATGTTAGTCTACTGTCGCGGGAACTCCTCGAGAGGATGTGAAGTGTGAGATTAATACTGGGTATAGTATGTAATTAACATGGTATTTATGAGGACGTAGCGCATAATATTGTTAGGATTAGACTTGTACTTTCGTGGTAGGTAACGTTGCCGAATGGGCATGTGTTATGATCGGCCATTCGATAGAGGGAGTGTTAGTCCCTATATAAGGGTGTGGCTGTTAACATCGGGAGTGGTACGTTGTGAGCAGCTGGTGCTATATCTCGGGTAGTAGCCTATGAACGTTTCCTGAGTTTTTGGACTTCCTTACTTTGATCAAAAGTGATAGGTTCGTACCTTAACACTGGTTAGGTCGGGAAATGCGGTTGTGAGGGTTGATTGGGTGTATGAACCGTGGTTGGGGTGTGACCCGTGAGTCGAGTCACTGTAGTAAGTCTTTTGCAAAGTCAGGTTTGGGATGGTAATGAGAAGGTTGAGGACCTTTACTCCTCCGGGAATTTAGAATGGTGTATCTCTGAAAGCCTTATCGGCGACATGCAACGGTGTCGGAATTGGTTCATAGTGATTGTTTAGCGGTAGGATTGGCTAGTAGTTTGGTACGGAAGCTGGGTGTCTTGATTGTACTCGTGGGGTGAGTGACAATTAAAATTTGGAATGAAGGGTGGACCCTATAAGTTGTTGGCGGATGAAGGTGCGATGTTAGTTCGTGTTCGGTACGAACGGTGACTTGGTAGTGGTGAATGTCACGGGGTAGCAAACCCTGTCAGTTAACTTAGTATGAGGGAAAGGGTATGCAAATTTTATTACTTCGAGTTCAGTCGAGGTGGTGAGTGAAATCTCTAGATGAGGGAGTTTTGCACAGTGCGATGCGTGTCAGTGTGTGGTTCGTATGGTTTTTGAGTGAAATCGTGAGGTTGGATGTTTGGTAAAGTTAGGCCACCTCGGCATAAGTGTCCGTCGCCCAGTTTGGACAGTGGTGACACAAGTGAAGTAGGAGAGTTGTGAAGAGTGAGTGCGGTACTCAGTTGGAATCGTTTTGATTCGTTTGGTCCTTGTTAGTATGTTGTAAAGCACGGGGGTGTGCAATCTTATCCGTCGTGTCGTTACGATAGTAGGAATTTCAAGTGTTTAAGAGTTCTTTTATGAAAGCGCTGTTTTGAGTACAGCGTCATCAACGTGATTATGACGGGTTTTGTAGGATGGCTATGTTGTGTCTCACTTGGGGTTCATTGGATACTCCTCGTAAACTAAGATGATTTTTGTTCTAGACCTTGAATTTTTGGGCTAGTAATGTGCCGTAATGTTGTTCCTTACCCGTGCTTCGTCGTATACCTATTGTGTGAAAGTTGACTAGAAGCCTTGTGCACGAATGTTTCCGTGTTTCCTTTGTTGGGATATTAAGTACCAAATATTAGTTTAAGTATTGTGGGTAGTTGGGACATGGTGGATGTCTCAGAACGTTGTAGTGTTAGAATGTGTCTTACTGTTATCATTAATATCGAGTCTGGATAACCCGGACTTTTCCATTCGTTAAGATATTGTGAAAATGTAATGGGGTTGAGGAAACCACTCGGGTAAGTAAATTTCGGTTCCAAGAGAGAGGTATCTGGATCCATTGGTAGGTCTGTGAACGTATGTTGAACATCTGGTTGTATTGATGAACCGTACGAATATTACATGTGTTTCAGTCTATGGTAATATTATGGCAGTTAATTTAGCATTATATATGTTAAATGTGACGTGGAAATGCAAATGTATCATTAATAGTGAATGTGCTTTGGAATTGAGAACCATGCATGCTAGAAGTTATTGAAATTGAAAGAAATGCATATCGATAATGCATGTTATAGCATATATTGTAAACTGTCTCTTGAATGCAGGTAGGGTAACCAGCAATGGGTTAGGTTGTTGAATACTAAATTGTGTATTGTGGAGAAATTGATTTAATTCAAATGTTATGAGAAATTTCAATGAGAGGACTTGACCAAATCAAATGAGAATGGTTATGTGTTGTGAATAACACTGTGTTTATGAAAAATGTTTACAAACTCTTGGATTTCGCATGAGGAATGCAAAATTTATTTTGGTACGTTAACATTGAACACTTAATTATTTTTGAGAAAATGCCCTTTTAACCAGAGAATAATTTTCTTTGCATTCATACAAAGGCTTGCATTGGTTGTTCTATTCAGGATTGTGATTTTGATTAGTGACTTAGCTTGGAGCGTTAGTCGGTTATTTTGATGAGTTATCTCGGAGAGGGTTTGGTTTTGTTAAAGTTTGGTATGCCGGGGTGTTGTTTCTCTTTCGGATCAGGTTTCCTTGTTAAGCCCTTCCCATGTGTGAGGGTAAGTGAACAATCAGTTGAGAGATTAACATCTTTGTATTGTGAGCTTTGTGATCAGTTGGCCTCGTGTTTTGTCGTTTCCTTAATTTCGGGGACGAAATTCTTTAAGGGGGGGAGGTTATAGCGATCCCGGTTTCCCTTTCTTTAATTGTTGCATCCGGACTTAGGTTCCGTGGAGTTGGTTATTGTGTATATCTTGTTTACATCCTTTACTCCTTGTATTTGAGTCTTGAGTTGTGTTGGGCAGGTTTGAAACAGGTTGGCTGAGCTTAGAAACACAAACTAGTTGCCCAGAATTTGGCATGTCCGCTCGAGCGGGTCCTTCTTTGTTGCTTCTCCGCTCGAGCGGGAGTTCTGACGCTCGAGCGTGTTTTCCCATCTCCCAGTATTTTCTTCTGCAGTGTTGGACGCTCGAGTGGGCGTTTTGACGCTCGAGCGTGAGTTTGTGTGTGACGCTCGAGCGGAGATTTTGACGCTCGAGCGGGGACCTGGTTCAGTGTAAAGTTCTGGAAATGTGTATCCGCCGCTCGAGCGGGATTTTTGGCGCTCGAGCGGGAGTCTGTGAGTGACGCTCAAGCGGGGATTTCCACGCTCGAGCGGAGCTACTTTTATATAGAACCGAGATCCGAGTTTCTGAATCACTTTGTCAACTCCATTTCTCTCTCTTACTTTTCTAAACCTCCATTGTTGAGCTTCGCACTCTAGAGCTCTACCTTCTCTCTAGGTATTGATCTAGTAGGAGTGATTTCCTCACCTTTGGCCTTTACAAAAAAGTTGTTGATCGTCGAAGGCTATCTTTTGATCCGAAAATATTGAGTTTTGGAGCACGTTGAGTTTCTTCACCTTCTCCATTGGGTGTCATCTTTTCAGGTAGGGATATCCTACTCCATCTTATGAGCTTTGTTTTTAAATTTTAGCATTTTGATATGTTGGGGGTTGTTGAGTAATTTTTGAGAAAGTTTGGGCCTTTGTGTAATTTTACAAAAGTTGGAGTTTTAATTATATAAACCTATATGCAAGTTAGGCATAGAGAAATTAAATTAATGTTGGAACATTGATAGAAATGGAACCTTAGGGTTGTTTTGTGAATTATGGTAAGTTGCCCTAATTGGTTTAATTAATTAATGTATATAATTAATTAAAGAAAATGAGGAATTGAATTGAGAATGTTGGAATTGAGAATGTTGAAATTGGGAGTGTATGGGACTAAAGGGTGTAGTTGAATCATTTATTGCTCACCTAGTTGAAATGTTGTTATATTACTCATTTGTGCATTTATTTCCTATTTAGAAATAATTGCTTTGGACTACCGGTGGAGGGTATTATTAATTGTTGTAGACAATGCATGATGATTAGGCAAACTAGAACTAATCAGTTGAATGTGTCATAGAGTATGACGGTTGATAGAATACATTAACTTCATGTATTGATAGATTGTGCATATGACCAATGTGTTTATGTGCATTATGTGTAGACGGTGGATAAAATACCTTAACTTTATGTATTGATTGATTGCGTATATGATTCTGTGTTTATATGCATTGCTTGTGTATGGGAGGAGATGGGGGATGTACTCCACGGTTTAGGGGAAGATTGGGGATGTACCTCTAAACCGGTTAATGGTTAAGGGAAGATGGGGGATGGACCCAGGGATGCAGCTCATATGCTCTCCTATTGGAATGATGACACAGCTCATATGCTTTTCTATTGAAGTGTTGATATAGCTCATATGCTTATCTGTGGTAGTGTTGATATAGCTCATATGCTTATCTGTGGTAGTCATGATGTAGCTCATATGCTTATCTGTGGTAGTAGTGATATGGCTCATATGCTTATCTATTAAGATGTTTGTTTAATTTGATATAGCACTAAAATGTATATTATTTATGAAGCATGGAAGTGGTTTATGTGTTATTGATACAACACCAAAATGCGTATCCATCTTGGATTTCGAAAGTGTTCTAGTGATGAACTATAATCTCATCAAAGGTTTTGGCCAGAGTACTGAGCCTTGTTTTCAAACTCAATGTTGAATAAGAAACGGAAAGTGAATTGTAACATAGACTTGATTGTCATGGAATTGTAATAAGATATAAACGAATGTATAAGTGTTGACCATCTATTAACTGCTAATCTTTTAGTCATTGTTCATCGTCGGTTTAGTGTATTTCTACTGGGCTGTGGCTCATCCTATATGGGACACCATTTTCAGGTACATGAGGCATGCGACCTCCAAGGACTTCGCTTAGGAGGCTAGAGGCAGGCAGACGTTTGTGGTTTTGGTTATCTTTTGTTGTATTATATGTAATTTCAAGCCAAGGGCTTAATATGTATTTGAGTTAGTACTCTCCTCTTTGTAACCAAGTGTTAGCTTGGAAAGCTGTAAGCCCATAGGGCATTTGATTCTGTTGTTAACATGTAATGTTTCTTATCAAGAATTACTCTGTGGAATAGAATGATGTTTGTCTCTTATATCAATGCATGTCTAAATTGATGGGTTTAATGTTATTATTTTGAGGGCGTGACATCTTTACACTTTCAAAGAAGCCATGCAGAATGCAGAAAGTGTCAAATGAAAGGAGGCTATGGATGAAGAGATCGGGTCACTTCACAAGAACCAGACTTGGGAGTTGGTGCAACTTCCAAAAGGCAAGAAAGTAATTGGGTGCAAGTGGGTTTACACCAAGAAGGAAGGCATCCCAGGCAACAACATCAGATTCAAAGCTAGATTGGTAGCTAAAGGCTATGCTCAGAAGGAAGGAATAGACTACAATGAGGTATTCTCACTTGTTGTGAAGCACACGTCTATTCGTATCTTGCTAGCTTTGGTTGCACAGTTTGATCTCGAGCTCGCCCAACTCGATGTCAAAACTACTTTCTTACATGGAGATCTTGAAGAGGAGATATACATGTCCCAGCCAGATGGTTTCAAAGTTGCTAGAAAAGAGAATTGGGCCTGTAAGCTGAACAAATCATTGTATGGATTGAAGCAATCCTCAAGACAGTGGTACAAAAGATTTGATCGGTTCATGATAGAGAAAGAATACACAAGAAGTCAATTTGATCATTGTGTATATTTCTGTAAGCTTGCCGATGGTTCCTTCATCTATTTGCTCTTATATATAGATGATATGCTGATTGCATCTAAGAGCAAGGTGGAGATTGACAAACTCAAGGCACATTTAGCAAGAGAGTTTGAAATGAAGGATTTAGGAGAAGCAAAGAAAATTCTTGGCATGGAGATCAAGAGAGAAAGGAAGAAGGGCACGGTTTGTCTGATACAATCCCAGTATCTGAAAAAGGTGTTAGACAGATTTGGCATAAATGGGAAAACAAAAGCTGTGAGTACACCATTGGCCCCTCATTTCAAGCTCAGTGCTTCGATGTCTCCACGTACAGAAGAAGAACGAAAGCATATGGCACATGTTCCATATGCAAATGCAGTTGGTGCATTAATGTATGCTATGGTTTGTACAAGGCCTGACATCTCACATGCTGTGAGTATGGTAAGCAGGTATATGCATGATCCAGGAAAAGATCACTGGCAGGCAGTGAAATGGATCCTAAGGTACATACATGGCACGGTTAATCTGGGATTGAAGTTCGAGAGAGATAACCGACTAGGACAGAATCTGGTTGGATATGTGGACTCAGATTATGCTGGTGACTTAGACAAACGCCAGTCAACAACAGGGTATTTATTTACGCTTGCTAAAGGGCCAGTGAGTTGGAGATCAACGCTTCAGTCAACAGTGGCTTTGTTTACTACAAAGGCAGAGTACATGGCAGTGACGAAAGCCTTTAAGGAAGCTATTTGGCTACACGGGTTGATTGAGGACTTGGGTATTGTTCAAAAGCACGTTGAGGTGTACTGTGACAATCAGAGTGCCATTTGTTTGGCAAAGACCCAGGTTCATCATTCCCGCACCAAGCACATTGATGTTCGTTTCCATTTCATTCGAGAAATTGTGAATGAAGGGGACATTCTGCTTCAAAAGATTGGTACTATAGATAATCCGACCGATATGCTCACAAAAGTGGTTTTTGGGATCAAGTTCCAACATTGTTTGGACTTGGTCAACATCTCTCGGAATTGAGCACCTTCGGGTGCAAGGCAGTGTTGATCGATCACTATGGACAGAGGGCAAAAGCATGATAGTCAAGGGCATCCCAGTAGGGAGTGCAGGACATCCACTCAGGGGGTGTATCATATCTTGGTTATGCAAGTTCAAGCATAGCATGTGAAGACATCCAAGACAGGAAGCATGGAAGAGATCTGTGGGAGATAGAAGCAGAGGCTCTCTCCAAATCAGAGAGTGGTGTGAGATGAGTTGAGGATGTAGGATTCCCTCCACCTCTTGTATCTCTGGTGTGTAATCTCTAGCTTCAGGGGATGCAGTGTCTCAGTGAGGAGATGCAGACTATGTTGAAATTTGGACGTGACAAGATTAGCAGCAGTGTGTGCAGTAGATCACCTCACATGGGTTGAGGGGGTGATTTGTTGATATCACCCCATGTGAAAGGGGTGATTTCCTTCTAGTGTGAAGTCGGCTGCAACATTCCTCCATTGCGGCTGCCAACCGACAAGCCACCATGGTTGACAATCCACCTTCGTTGAACAACAGTTAGCCATGTGCAAGGCCAGCCATCTCTCTCCCTTCTCAGTGTATAAATAGAGGTAGAGAGAGCAGAGAGATTACAGTGAGTGGTGAGTTGTGGTGAGCTAAAGAGTGATTACAGAAAGAGAGAACACAGAGTGTTGTAATACTTTGTTCAATATAATAAATCCGCTGCTCGTGGACGTAGGCGACTTGCCGAACCACGTTAAATCTCTTGTGTTATTGCTTGTGTGTGTTTCCTGGTGTGCCCCCGATCCACAACAAGATGTATGGAAGAAGTGCTTGTCAATGAGGCACAGCATTTAACATAATTTATTGAAGCTTTTGTAATTTTGCTCTTAAGCTATGATTACGTTGTAGTAGGGTTTATTTATGTTATCATTATACACCTTGTTGTTGTCGTACCTTTTTTTATATTATTTGATACCAATCTGCTGCTGTCCAATGCCTCATAAGTTCAGATATACCCAACATATTCATCACGAAAGCCTATTCTACACCATAATTACTAATACATTTTTACTTATATCAATAAGGAGGTCACTAAATTTATAACTCTTTTTTTTTTTTTTTTATTTAAATTTTTTATTTCTTTCTTTTGTAATTCTATTCATCCAGTACACTTTGGATATGCCACTAATTTCACTATGTACGACTTAGCCCCACATTTCATTTGAAGTGGACTAAAGATATAAAATTTTCAAGAATTCCATAGAATTCAGTTTGCGGGAAAAGAAGTTACATCTTCGATGGATGGTTGTTTATTTAGTCAAGTATTTTTTACTGTCAAGTTTTGAAATTCTTAATAGCCATTCCTTCCCAAGTAAGGGTTGCTGGATGTGATCCTTTATCAGATAATAAGATAGTTGTTTCATGAGGTCCTAGATGCACATGTGTCAAATTATTGAGAGAGACAAAAAAAAAAACTTGTACTTAATTCCCCCTAAAAAAAAATTATGTGGAAAAGCATGGCAAACAACAAAGATCATGCATCTTTGAGTTTTGTCTGAAAAAGGATCTTGGAACTTGTTTAGAAGGAATGATGGTGATGTTGTTGACTCCCCCACATTTGTTTCAAAGTGAATGTCAAGGTTTGGCCTTACCATTTGTCATAGTTGGAAGGGCAATGAGAGACAACGATTTTCACAAAAAATGGAAAGAGGCAGCTTATGAACTTAGAAAATCATTGCCAACAACCTAAGAAGCACATACATGGATATGCATGCGGACACGGGACATGGCGATTTCAAAAAAATAGGGACACGGACATGGCGGGAACGTGCCAATAAAATATGTTTTCATTTATTTTTATGTACTATCTAGTTTAATATTACATCCACAAACAATTAATATCAACAAAAACTAACTCTAATTCAATATTTAAAAAAAAAAAACACTTTAAAATTAACATTTATAGTTTATGTATTTTTTATGGATGATTTATTAAGTATTTAAGTTTAAGAAAAAAATTAATAAACATTCAACATCAAACATTGATCAAAAGCACTAAAGAAAATGGGGGAAAAGACAAGTTGGCATGTTCCTAGTGTGTCCCCGGTGTGTCCCCTGAAAATAAATTAATTAAATAAGGGGACATGCCATGTGGCGTGTGCCATACATGTCCCCTCCGTGTCCGTGTGTCCGACACGGATACGGCACTTGTTTTGAAGTGTCGGTGCTTCATAGCCAACAACCATCGAAGGTGTTGATCAAGAAGAGTATGGAAGTCTTAAGTTGAGCTATGCTTACCTACAGGATGAGGAAGCCGAGTCCTGCTTATTGCTTTGTCTTTTGTTTCTTGAGGATGCTAACATCCCAATAGAAGCTTTGGTTTGATATGACTGGGAGAAGTTGGAGGACATTGTTGTGAAGAAATACCTAGAGAAAGAAGAACAAGAAGCTATAGTTGATAAGTTCAATAAATCTTGAACAACTTTCAAAACCTTAGTAGTTTCTGCACCGGGGGCTCTACTTTTTGAATGGCTATCCTTGGATGAGTAATTCTGAAAGATTGCTCTGAAATGAAGACTTTTACTTCTGCCACTCCTTCCAGTGTCCACAGCACACCAAAATTGAAGACAATCAAATTGGATGATGTTGGGATAATGTTCTGATTATGCAAAAGCACTTCAATGTCCAGGTGCTCTCTCTCTCTCTCTCTCTCTCTCACACACACACACACACACACACACACACACACATACACATACACACACAAACTTACACATTAAATATGCTGAAGAACAGCCCAGGGCTCTTAGACTGAGGGGATGCTAGGTACAACCACCAGAATATTAGACTAAAAACAATATAAAGGCTTCTTCAGTCGAGTTGACATTTTAGAACCATCAAATAATCACTTCTGATCATTTCAGTAATGGTGAATAGTGAATTCAGAGTTTAGTTTGCTTGCACATAGGCTGCTTTTGAAGAGGGTTTTGAGTATACAGATGTCAAGATAGCGGTTGCAAAAGATTTGGGCAGGTTCCAACTCTGATAAAACTAATTAACTTCATCTCAATGGCAGCTCTGTTAATGCACTCTTATTAGCTTGTGTGTGTGCTATTCAAAATTGGTGTACATTATGTTGCCTCCACAAGTATTATAATTAATTTGATTTTATGTTGCAGCATTGCCAGGCGGAGATTGTACTATCTGGATAAGAGCCTCACTTCGCTCTATTTGGATTCTACTTCAAATAAAGGTCAAGTTTACATTGAGTTTGGCTTTGAACTAGTCACCTAAGTTGTACATGTGATTTACTCGATTGTATTGTACATTGCTTTGCACTCATGCTTGTGTGGTCATTCTCCCATTGCTTCAGAATCTATAGAAGAAACTTTGTACTTTATTTTTCGACTCTAACACTCCTATTCCATTCGATTTGATTGCTTGGATTGATAGAGCTAGCAAAAACTACCCTGTTCACTCCCATTTACATATCCTTCATGTCATAGATGTTTGGCAATTATATTATATACTGTTTTACATGACCAAATTACCAATCCTTACTGTGCCTTGTTCCAACAAAAAGAAAATGTGGGAAAAGGTCTTTTATTTGATTGATTGATAGTTGGGGTTTTAATGATTATATTTTGTGTTCTCACCCAATGCGAAGAGTGCCATCTATATATATACGTAATATATATAATTGGTAGTAAGTTTCAAGTTAACAACACCCTTAACAAAACAATTGGGATTTATTGTCAAATTTAGCAGGAATAGATTATTTCACTAGAACAGAGCAGTAAAATTGCAGGCCAACTCCATTCACTAGCAACTCTAAAGGCATTGTTAACTGTGCCACTAAACTGTTATCCATGAAACTGCATGCAAGGACTGTTAGCAAGGTTCTGTAATTGGACAGCCCACTTGTTGTAGCACCTGTATCTTTCAAAGCTTTTGGGGAAGTGTATTTGAATCCTTTATTTTTATTTTGAAAATCTTTGGTGTTGTTGTACGTTGGTTTTGGAGGAGTATAATCCAATTTAAACTTGTTGGGTTTGGTTGTTCGCACTTGTTCTTGTCAAAAGTTCCTTGAAGACATGGAAATTCTATTCTAGGATCGACACCAGCCTCCCTAAGGGTCGACCCTTACCTTTTGGTGAAGTTTCTATGAGTGTTGCTGGAAAATAGGGTAGACACCAGATTGGGAGAGGGTCGACCTTCTTCTGTCTGTGTGTTAGTTGCTGGAAGATATGGTAGACACCAGATTGGGATAGGGTCGACCCCCTCCTGTCTAAGGGTCAACCCCTGCATCTTTTTTTTCTTCTTCAGATTTTTGAGATCTGAATAGACCCTATCTAATGAGGTTTTTGAGCATATTATTTTATTTGACCTTAGGGCTTTTCCGCACTACTATAAATAGGCCCAAACCATTTTTTTCTCTCATGATTTTCCTTCCCTTTTTCCTCTTAAACCGTGATTCCTCTCTTCTCTCTCTAAAACTCAACTTTTTCACTTAAATCTCTAGATCTACTCACCTAGAGTGATCTTCACCTGGCTCCTTTGAGATTAAGTGTAAAGCTTGTCAAGGGCTTCGTTTTGATCGGAGTAAAACGTGGTTTCGTCACCACCGACTTTTGAGCTCTCTCTCTTCTCTCTCATTTAAGCTTGAGGTAGGGATATTCTACACTTTGTTATGAATTTTAACCTAGTTATTTGTTGTTATAAAAATATGGTGAGATTTGGGATGTTTGGAGAAAACCTAGGGTTTAGGTTCAAATTTATGAAAGAGAGATTTTTATGTGTTGTTGTATATTTGACCATGGGGTTGGGATAGGAGGTTCTTTTGTGTTAAAATAGATGACTTTGACCTTTGGTTTAGTATTTGAGAAAGGGAGAAATTTGCCTTAATATGAGCTAAATAATTAGTTTGTATAAATAATAGAATTGGTGCGAGAAATATGAAATTGGGAAGTTGTGTAATAACCCGACCCTCGTATAAGTTTTCTGATATATTTTCAGTTCTTGTTTTAGGCTTTTGAATGCTTATCGTGAAATTCTATGAGAAATTATGGTTAAGTAAGTGAACTCCATGTTTAAGGCATGTTTAAGGGAGTCTATCTGTTTAACAAGACAAGTATCTGTTACATGAGAATGTTTAAATCAGAAATTGGAAGCCTTAGTGGCTTAATTATCCAAAATTGATTTCATATATGTGATAAGTATAATTTTTACGTAATATTAGGCGTTTCTGTGAAATTTCAATTTGTGATGCTTAAACGATTGATTTTCGTCCTTATTCAATTGCTATATGTATGTCTATATGAGCACAAGACTTAGGAACCTTCTCAAAAATTTCCTTGGGAAGAGAAAAGTGAAGAGAGGATAGGAACAAGAAAGAATTGAGAGAGATTGAAGCTAAGGTAAGTCTAAATTCCCTAATCCAATCCTCTTCCTCAATTTGAAATAGAAAGTTGTTGATTGGGTATGATTTAGAGTGTGATGAGAATCTTGGTTGTGTATGTTGAAGTTTTGGTATGATAATCCTATCATTTATGTGTCTCCTTCCTCATCCAATTGGTATTCATTCTTATGATCATGATTTTGTGTCTCTATGTTATGTGAGATGCAAGTGAAGTTAAGAATTTCAAGAAATGGAATTATGTTTATGAGTTTCAATTCTTGGTTGATCAAATTGAGTTGTGTTCATGGATTAATGCAAGTTAGATTGTGTATGTGATACCTTGAATTACATGTTTTTGAATCATGATTTAGCATTGAAAAGATCCATCCTTGAGCCTTGGAAACATTCCCCAAAAGATGAGATTTTGTTGCAAATTTCGGACCAAAACTGGGCAATCGCCGCACGTGCGGGAGTCACTACTGCATGTGCGGCAAATGCTGAAATTTTGCGGTTTGGTTCTGCCTAAAAGGCACGTGCGGGACCTCACGCATGTGCGGGGCTAACTGCCGCACGTACGGGGCTCACAGCCGCACGTGCGGCTCATGCTGAAAAACATTGTTTGCTCCGTTTTGCGTGTAGAATCCTCTAATATTGTCGGAATATGTATTTGAGGCCTTTTTGATATTGATACACTCCTTCGAAGTGAAGTGAAACAGAAGGTAAATTGATAAGAAAAAAATGAACTAATGTGTAAGTTTTAAATGTGTGCAGGACACACTGCGGGAGGAAGTAACACGTCATCTCAACACTGTGAGTAGTAGTATCATTATCCGCTTTACATATAGCTAATGATTCTCATTAGCATTTTGTTTACGCACGATATGCAACTATGTTAATGTTTCAAGTATGTAAAGAAAGAAATGGGAAAGATGAAAAACCTTCCTTCTATAAGACTCTGGGCCTACGGCCATTCAATATAAGTTGTTATGATATGAAACAAAGTGCTACACGGAACTAAGTGCTACGACGTGAGCCACCTCTAGAATTCGTGTGAGACACCTCTTGAGTTCGTATAAGTATATTCAAGGGCTTAATGCCAAATTATCCAAGGGCGTAATGCCACTCTATTTAAGGGCTTTATGCCGTCATGCTTAAGGGCTTTATGCCGTCATGTTTAAGGGCATCATGCCACCATGTTCAAAGGCTTCAAGCCATTATGATTTAAGATGTGATATTTCAAGCTTTTATGTTCAAGACTGGGCCTAAGGCCGTTATGAAATGAACACAGAATCAGGCTAATTATGTGATCTCTGCACTTCCATATGTATTGATATATGTCATGTTTCAAGTTAAGCATTGTTTCATTTATGTATTACTATTCACTAAGCCTGGCTCACTCTCTGTTATGTCTGCTTTTGTAGGTAACCAACCAGGTGGTCAGTCCTAACCCATGAAGCCCGGTTCCTTTTGTCAACCTTCGTGTATCCAGGCACTATACGAGGCCACTTATTTTGTGAAGTTTATTAAGATGATTAGCTTACTTTGTGATTAGCCTTCCAAGGTTGAATGTATATAACTTCAATAGTTTTGTACAAGCCCGATTATAGGGCTGGGTCTGTATATGTGTTTGTGTATAGGTACTGCTAAAGTATATTTTTAAACTTTATCTGCCTATTATGGTGCATGTGATGTATGAGATCCTGGCATATTAGAAGTAGCTCAATGGAGTTTGTTTGGTTTAGTATTCTGTTAATATTTTGTGCTTCCGATAAGGCCCCATATGTTATATATACCAGGTTATATGTCTGTTTTTGAATGGGTCATGCCCGAACTTTTAGGGGCTAATTTGGAGCGTGACAAGTTGTGTGAATGAATGGTGTAGTTAAATTTGTTTAATCACTGACCCATGGAAAATTTGATAATGTATTTATTGATAAATAATATATCTATTTAGAAATATTTGTTTTGGGCTATCGGTAGAGGATAGCCATGATTGTTGTAGAAATTACATGAGGATTAGGTGAATTGAAACTAATCAATTGAATAATGTCATTGAATATGACGGAATGATTAAACATTGAATATGTGTTGTGAATAGTCATTGCATATGATAATTCTTTTAAATGCATTGTATATGTATCATTGTTTGGGAGGAGATAGGGGATGGACTCCATTTATAATTAAGTTGGCCGGAGTGTCCAAGGTGAGAGTCTTGAAATCTTGTGCATATATGGGTGCTGATTCCCTCGGATGAAAATTTCGTAAAATGACAAAATTGAAGTGTTTGAATAATAGTTGTATTATATTGTGAATCACTGAGTTGTAGCCTCATTTTGGATTGTTGGGATAACAATGAACTTGTCTCATGAATTGGCTTGGAATTAGTTGAATTAATATGAATTGAATAGATGGAAATGGAATTGAGATATGGGTATCAGTATGGAATGAATACAGAAAGAATGTGAGTTGGTTATGAATGTGGAACATTTACCTGGCACTTATATCTTAGTTAAACTTCATATATTGCGTTAGGTTATTTCTACTGGGTTTTGACTCACCCTACTTGGGAAACTATTTTCAGGTACCAGTGTCATGCTCCTTGCAAGGACGTTGCTTGGGAGGACTTAGGAGATGGAGACTCTATTATGTTATTTGTTGTTTGGATGTTTAAATGTCTATTCAAGCCAACAGCTTTACATGTATTGAGCTCATGACTCTCTTTTATTGTAACCATGTAATGTCTTGAAAAGATGTAAACCCGAAGGGCATTCGCTTATGTTAAACTCTTTTGTATTATTATTTCATGTGATGAAAGGACTACTTACACTTTGACTTATGTAACTGTTATTTATGTTGTTGTGGATCATATTTGTGGTGTTATAATTTTGGGGGCATTACACTTGTCTTCTAACTTCTTATCATCATCATTATTTATTTATACATGCATTTCAATTTGGGAGACTCATTGCCTTTGACTATTTATATGAAATTTCAGTGAGTCAATTCTGTGTATAAGATTTTTCTCAAGAAAAGGAAAAGGAAAAGAGAAAAAGGAGGAGCGGGTATATGTTGTTTGCCACCTTTCTTCCCTGGAAGCAAAGTATCAAATATTGTGTGAAGATACATCAAACCAAGAAAAAAAATGTTTTCCTCTTCTTAACAATAGAATATTGAGGTTTTTGTCTCCATTGTGAAGCCTGCAGCAGCCATTTGTCTTTGCCTAATTGTTTACAGAAAGAGAGGTACGCTTAAAGTTCTAGTTTCTCCATTTTTCAATAATTTAACTAAGAATTTGAATATATAAATAATGCTAACTGTAGTCCATTGCTTGTTCTGTTCATAAAGCAAAACTGTATGTCTGAGCTAAGTTGAATTGTGTAGAATGCTAACTTTATGTCCACATGAGCTGAGTTGCATTGCATTCTATCCATCAAACAGAAACATGAAATTCTAAATATTTTGGCATTTTCTTTACCTTCGACATGTGAGCTGTAATTAGCGTGACCCACAATTCATATTTGTAAACATATAAAAAAACAACTTAGCTCAAGAATAGTAGTTTTTTTTAGTGATCTTACTATACAGTTTTTTATTTATTGTATTTATTTTTATAGTAGTATCTAAAAAATTAAATAGCTCTAAATTGAGCTCCAAATAACATTATATTGTCCATATAAAAATAAAAAATAAAAGAAAGAAAGAAAGGAAAAAATTCCTCTTCAATATTCACAACGTAAGTTTGTTTAAGAGAATCATTTTTCGCATTTCTAGCATTTAGTATGACGGAAAACAAAAGTCAATAGAAGACATTTTTCATATGTCATCAGGAGATGAGTTAATTTGGGTGTTAAATGTTTTTCATTTTCTAGAAGCAGAAAACATTTTCTGGATCTAATGAGACATACCAGCCATATACCAATGACACCACTGCCCTACCAGCACCACTACTGCGCATACCACCACCCTATCACGGCCGCTGCCACCACCACCACCTCTGACGTCACCGCTACTACCACCACCTTGCCACTGCCACCACCTTACCATAACCGCTGCTGCGCTGCCACCACCACACCACCAAGTACCCCAACCACCATCACTCCTTGGTCAACCTGCAAATCAAATCAAAGTAACACCCCTTTGCTTTATAGGATAAGTGTTATAAGCTACTAGAATAGTGTGAGGACTAATTGCACTCCTAGTTTTGTGTACTCTTATTACAGAGGGAAACTCTACTTACATGAAAATAGGTCAAGAAAATTGTCATGAATGTGTATTGTGGGGTTCATGTATAGAATGAATCTGTGCCACACATTGACGTATTGTTGTATTGCAAATAATAGGCTTGAAAATTTCTCTCCCTCATTTCCATAATATTAAACTTCTAAAATCACGACATTAATGACTTACTAAATATGCACAACTAATCCCATGGCATACAACAGTTTATCATAGATATTTGATATATACACCACTTAATACCACACTATTTTGCACAAACTTGTCCATATGCTTTAGCTACCATAGAGTTTAAAGTTTTCACATGTCACTAGTAAAAAATTCAATCAAAAAATTAATTGTAAGAAGTAGATCAAGGCACAAGTTTTCTTGTTATTATTAACATTAATTAATTTTCAAATGTTGCTAGTTCAATATTTTTTCTGAGACATGACTAATATTTTGATTTCCATTGGTGGAAAAGTTGTTGAAATATTGGTAGAGCCAGTTAAGTGTTAATTCAATTATGTCATTCATCAAAAGAAATACGTTGAGAAAATCTAAGAAGCAGAGTTGAAACGTTAGAGGCTATGAGAGATTGGATTCAAGGATCCATTTGTCTACCAATAAGGATTAGAGAAGAAATTTGAGAAGATGCCAAGCACTAGATTGAAAAACTTAATGGGTTCATAGGAAGGGCTAAAGAGTTCCTGGAATGTGGAACTACTGTGAACGATAGTGTTTCAATAGGTGGTTTTCTGATTTGGCCACACGTTGCTGGCTAGGAAAAGAAGAAAAAGAGAAAACAGAGGAGGCTAAAATGCTCCGGATAGAAAGGCAACTTCAATAACATATCCAATTCTGCATGACCCTTGGGGATAGAATTCATACCCTCTGAAAGGCTCGTGACTTGTGAGACCACAAATTTGGTAATGTTGAATCACAATCAACTTCATCAGAATATATGGTATTGGGTGGTGTTGGAAAGACAACTTTGCCAAGACAAATTGGCAAAAAAATGCTAAATTGGACAAGCTTTTGATGAGATTCTGATGGCTATAGTGTCTTGGCAACCAGACATTAAAAATATTCAAGATCAAGTAGCCGACATGTTGGGTTTGAGATTTATTGATTGGCTAAATGAAACTGAAAGATCAATTATATTATGTGCAAGACTGGACGATGTGAAGAGGATCCTTATTATATTGGATTATATTTTAAAAAACACTACTAACTCTGCCTTTGAGCTGTTATCCGTAAAACTGCATCTGCATGCAAGGACTGTAAGGTTCTTTAAGTTAGTGGACAGCCCAATTGCTTTCTAAGTTCTTATCATTATCATCATTATGATATACAAGTTGTTAGGTCCTATCTTGTCAAAATCCCGCGAACAAAACTCAGTGATTGAGTTGTAAATTTTCTATGTTTTTTTCTTCCTCGCTCGAGCGAAGATGTCCTCGCTCGAGCGAAGGACTGCGTCTGGTATAAAACCTGAAGGAGATGAATGTGCGCTCGAGCATAGAATTGGTGGATCAAGCGAAGGTCAATGCTCGCTCGAGCGAAGATGAAGGTGGCTCGAGCGACGAATTGCTTCCATACAAAAACCTGAAAGTGTTGTTTCCTCGCTCGAGCGAAGAATTCGTGGCTCGAGCGAAGGCTCTAGTAGAAATCACGCGAGATAAGCTTCTCGCTCGAGCGAGAGGAGCCTCGCTCGAGCGAGCTTCAGAATCCGGAATTTTTCAAGTGTTTGGTTTCTTTCAGAACTGGGATTCTTTTTGGCTTTCTATAAGAAGATGGTTTTCTCCTAAAACTAGGGGACTGGTTTTTCTAGATCTAATTTAAGAGTTCTAGAGTTTTGTTTGAAGTTTTCTTCTGAGGTTTTGATGAGTTTTCTTTGATGTTCTTGAGAGAGTTCTAAACTCATGAGTTGAGATTCATACATCAAAGAGTTTGATACTACATATTCAAGAGTGTTCTCTTCGGTGGAATCCGAAGATCAACACGTAAAGTTTCAAAAGGCGTTTGATTCTTTACGTAGTCGCTAATTCGACAAGTGAAGTTGTGGTGTGGAATCAACTTCAGAATCAGTTCCGTGACGAAGGCGTGGTGAAAGAGTTACAGAAGATTCAGAGACAAATTGACTGGGTTGGGTAATTTGTATGGTTTCTTTGTAACCTTGTAGTCCTTCTGTAGTGGATTGATTAGTGGTGGTTCGCCCGTGGTTTTTGATTACAATTGAAGGTTCTTCAATTGTGGTTTTTCCACGTAAAAAATCGTTTGTGTCGATTTATTATTTATTCCTAAAATCAAACAAACTAAAATCACTCTCATAAGTGCTTGATGATTTTAGATTGAGTGTTTTGGAATTTTTGGGATTTGGAATATTTTAATCTTTATCTAATCACGAATCACATAGGATTTTCAATTGGTATCAGAGCGGGTCACTCTTTGTTTTATCAAAAAACTTTTTTTTTATCAAAACTATAGGAGTGTGATTTTGTGTGACTAGTATTATGGATTCTATTCGTGAAGGTAACTCGACTCATAGACCCCCTTTACTTGACGGTACAAATTATTCTTATTGGAAAGCTCGTATGAGAGCATTTTTAAAATCCATCGATGAGAAAGTTTGGCACTGCGTTGTCTTTGGGTGGAGTGAACCTATTGTCATTATAGATGGCATTGATATTCCTAAACCCCTTGATAAATGGGACACAACTGATTACCAGAACTCGAGTTGGAACAGCAAGGCTCTCAACTCCCTCTTCTGCTCTGTCACACCTGAAGAATTCCGTCGAATTTGCACGTGTGAAATAGCAAAAGAGGCGTGGGATATTCTTGAAACAATTCACGAAGGAACCACCTCTGTCAAAAGGTCAAAACTTCAACGTCTCACATCCGCCTTTGAAACCCATTTTATGCGCGACGATGAGATGTTTGATGATTTCTATGCAAAACTCAGTGATATCGTGAATTCCTGTTTCACTCTCGGTGAAAAAATCCCGGAAGCAAAAGTTGTGGGAAAAATTTTGAGGTCCCTTCCCAAGAGGTTCCAATCAAAGGTGACGGCCATTGAGGAGGGTCAGAATGTTGATACCCTCAAGCTCGATCAATTGGTTGGAAATTTGCAGACTTATGAAGCACACCAAATTTCTAAGAAAAAACAAAAAGAAAGTATGGCTTTCACAAGTACTCATGAGACTGCAAAACCTCCAGAGACTGAATTTGATTTAGAGTCTGAGATGACGGCTATGCTTACAAAACAGTTTAAAAAAATTTTGAAAAAGAAGCCTAATTTCAGAGCCCCTATTTCAAAAGATAAGAGTAATGACAAACCAAAAACTTTTTCACCAAAATTTGCTCAAACTACTGAAAAGAAGGTTGTTAGGGGGCCAGGGGTCAAGTGCTATGAATGTCAAGGGTTTGGTCATATGTCCCTTGAATGCCCTACGAAAAAGAATCGGAAGAAAGTCTACACCGTAACTTGGGATGATGAAAGCGGGTCGGAGCAAGAACCCGAAGAACCTGAATCTGGTGAAGATGGGGATAGTGCTTTCATGGCATTTTGGGCCACGGTTTCTCAACCTCTTCCAAAGCCTGCGGAATCAGCCCATGGTCAGAACTTGCATCATGCTCCCACCTTTGATGGGACCAACTACCTGTATTGGAAAATCAGAATGAGGGCTTTTCTGAGAGCCTTTGAACCAGAAGGTTGGCAAACCATTGAAGAAGATACATAAAGTGCAGATAATCCGGGCAATCAAAGAGCCCTGATCACTATTCGTGGTGCAATCTCCAATGAAGAACAACAACGGGTTGTTCACTGCACAAAGGCTAAAGATGCATGGGAAATTCTGAGCCACTTCCATGAAGGAAGAGATCCACCTCCACTACCATCCAGCAACTTATCTGTCTTGGTTGCTAGAGTGGACGAGGTCAAGAAGAATGAGGAGCAAAGAGAGCATGATGAACTATCTGAAGACATTGATGAGATCAATGGCGAAGAACTACAACAAGCTTACGAGAAGCTGTATGAGGAATCTCTGAATTTGTCTAAAACCAACGACAAACTCTCTCTCAAGCTCAAAACATGTGAGAGTGAGAATGTCCGGCTCAAAGGAGAACTCTTGACAGCAAAACAGAATGTCATCAAGATCTCAAGTGACAGGCAAGACTTATGTGGAAAACTTCTATCCTGTGAAACTGAAAGGAATGAACTTCTGAAGGTGTATTCCACATATGAAGAAAAGCTTGAAAGACTTGAGCTGTCACAAGCTGCATTGGAAGAGAAAGTCAGACAGAAAGATGAAGAACTCCGTATTGCTAGAGCAACAATTGCCATGTGGAACAAAGGTTCCAGATCTCTAGAAGACATACTCGGGTCTCAACAAATGGGTTCTGACAAAAGAGGGCTAGGCTATGGTGCGACAGCTCACAAAGGACAGGCCTCTACTTCACATAACTTGAAGACTCAAGCAAAGGGCAAATTGAAGATAGACCAGGTTGATCCTTCTCTTCATCAAGCAAAAGCAGGTAAGATCAACAAAAAGGAGGTAAAACCTGTTTTTATTTGTCATCACTGTGGTAGGTATGGCCACATTCGTCCTTACTGTTTTGAACTGTTTGGTAAGGTGTCTCAAAAGGGTAGAAATTCTAATACTTTTTGGGTTAGGAGACAACCTTACATGTCTAGACAGAACACCAAGACTAAAAAGATTTGGGTTAGAAAAGATGATTTGACTTGTCTTGTTGCTCACACTGCTCTAAAGGCACGTGACTCACACATGTGGTATCTTGATAGTGGGTGCTCTCGTCATATGTCCGGTAACAAATCCTACTTCACCTCCCTTGAAAAATATGAAGGAGGAATTGTTACTTTTGGAGATGGCGGCACTTCTAGAGTCATTGGTAAGGGCTCTATAAGTGTTGCTGGCCTTTCCAAGCTAGATAATGCCTTACTTGTTGATGGCCTTAAAGCTAATCTTTTAGCATTAGTCAAATGTGTGATTCCCATCATGAAGTATTGTTTTCAAAAGATAAATATGAAATTTTGGATAAAAAGGGAAATATTGTTTTACATGGGGTTCGCACATCTGATAACTGTTATGGGATTCTTACTACTAATGATCTCACTTGTCATTCTGCCATCATAAGTAACATTGATCTATGGCATCAAAGATTAGGTCACATGAATTTCAAAGACCTAACTAAGATAGCCAACAAAGAGCTTGTGAGAGGAGTACCTAAACTGGGTAAGAATTTGAGCCATGTGTGTGGACCATGTCAGCTTGGCAAGCAAACCCGTGCTCCACATAAAAAGGTGAACAACTTTACAATCAAACGTCCTCTTGAATTGGTTCACATGGACTTAATGGGTCCTACTCGTACTGAAAGCATTGGAGGTAAAAGATACATTTTTTTAACTGTTGATGATTTTACTCGATTCTCATGGGTAAATTTTTTAAGGGAAAAATCTGATACGTTTGATGCTTTCCAGGCTTTAGTCCTTAAAATCCAAAATGAACAGGGTGTTTCCATTGGGCGTATCATAAGAATCCGAACTGATCATGGTCGTGAATTTGAAAATAGTTCGTTTTCGGATTTTTGTGATATGCATGGAATTAAGCATGAGTTTTCAGCACCTATTACTCCACAACAAAATGGAGTGGTTGAGAGGAAGAACAGAGTTGTTCAAGAAATGGCTAGGGTCATGCTCCTTAGTAAAAGTCTTCCTCCAAAGTTTTGGGCCGAAGCCTTAAATACTGCTGTTTATGTCATAAATCGCGTGTATTTAAGGCCCGGCACTTTACAAACTCCATATGAATTGTGGGAGGGTTTGAAACCTATTGTAAAATACTTCAAAACATTTGGGAGTAAGTGTTACATCTTCAAAGATAGAGAACCCTTGGGCAAATTTGACTCCCGAAGTGATGAAGGTATTTTTCTAGGGTATTCAACCAACAGTAGGGCTTTTCGAGTCTATAACCTGCGAACTTCATCATTAATGGAATCTATCAATGTGGTTATAGATGACATAGGTTCTCCTACTCCAGCAACAAATGAGGATGATAATGGTGAGTCCCCAATCTTGGATACTGAACCACAAAATCAAGGAGAAGCTGAGGTTCAATCACAAGAAAATGTTACAGCGCCATCCTCACAGGTAAGTTCAAGTCCCAAGAGTGCTCAAAGGGACATCACTCCTGTTGCTTCTATCACCGCAAGTCCTAAACTTAAACCATCAGCAAGGGTGAAACTGAATCATCCAGCTCAACAGGTAATTGGAAGTGTTTCGGATCGAATGAAAACCCGAAGACAGATTCGGGATGAGGTAACACACATGTGTTATGTTTCTTTAATTGAACCTAAGAATTTTAAAAAGGCCTTGCTAGATGATAGTTGGGTCAATGCCATGCATGAAGAATTAGGTCAATTTGAGTGTAACAAAGTTTGGACTCTTGTTCCCAGACCTAGAGACATGAATGTGATAGGTACCAAGTGGATCTTTAAAAATAAATCTGATGAGAATGGTACTATTGTGAGGAATAAAGCTAGGTTGGTTGCTCAAGGCTACACACAAGTTGAGGGTATTGACTATGATGAGACGTTTTCCCCAGTTGCACGTCTTGAATCCATTCGTATTTTGCTTGGCGTTGCATGTTTTCTTAGCTTTAAATTGTTTCAAATGGATGTGAAAAGTGCTTTTCTGAATGGGTACTTAAAAGAAGAGGCATATGTTGAGCAACCAAAAGGGTTTGAGGACCCTAAATGTCCTAATCATGTCTACAAGTTAGACAAGGCTTTGTATGGGTTGAAACAAGCCCCTCGGGCTTGGTATGATAGACTTACTACCTTTCTTCTTGATAATGATTTTCAAAGGGGTAGTGTGGATAAGACTTTATTTGTGAAACATACTAAGTCTCATATTCTTGTTGCTCAAATATATGTTGATGATATTGTGTTTGGTTCCACTGCTGATCATCTTGTGAAATATTTTTCGGATTGCATGACACATGAGTTTGAGATGAGCATGATAGGAGAGCTGTCTTATTTTTTGGGTCTTCAAATTAAACAGTCTCCTTCGGGTATATTTGTTTCTCAGTCTAAGTATGCTAAAAATCTTGTGTCAAAGTTTGGTCTTGAGTCTGCCAAACATGCACGCACTCCCATGAGCACCAGTCTTCACCTTTCCAAAGATTCCTCTGGTATTGATGTTGATCCTACCCTTTATAGGAGTATGATAGGGAGTCTGTTGTATCTCACAGCCAGTCGTCCTGATATTTCCTTTAGTGTCGGTATTTGTGCTCGTTACCAAGCCAGTCCTAAAGAGTCTCACCTTCTTGCGGTAAAACGCATCATCAAGTATGTAAATGGGACCTTGGGGTATGGGGTTTGGTTTTCCACTGATACTACAGCCGAAATTACTGGTTTTTCTGATGCCGACTGGGCAGGGTGTGCTGATGATAGAAAAAGTACATCCGGGGGGTGTTTTTACCTTGGGAATAATCTGGTTTCTTGGCATAGAAAAAAGCAGAATGCCATCTCTCTTTCCACTGCTGAGGCTGAGTATATTGCTGCAGGGAGTTGTTGTGCCCAAATGTGGTGGATGAAGCAAATGCTTCATGATTATGGAATAGAACAGAACACTCTCACTCTTTTTTGTGATAACACAAGTGCCATAAACATTTCAAAAAATCCTGTCCAACACTCTCGCACCAAACACATTGACATCCGTCATCATTTTATTCGAGAGTTAGTGGATGAAAGCCTTGTTGTTTTGGAACATGTTTCTACTGAGCATCAAAAAGCTGATATTTTTACAAAACCCCTTGATCTTCTTCGATTTGAGTTTCTTAGAAAGACCTTGGGTGTAATGACTCAATAACTAGGTTGTTTCCTGTTTTTTTTGTGAGGTGAGTGTGAGTGGTTGACTTACTATTCTTGGATGTGATAATCTCATTGTGATTGAGTCCTGTTATCTTTTGCATCAAAATGTTATATGAACACTGCTCATGTTGTTTACAAGATCTTTTTCATCTTTGTTCATAGCTCATTCTGAATGCCCATACTCATTTACTTCATGATCTCATTCTGTACACATCGTTGAGCTAAACTGTTGCAGGGGTTTCCGCACAAGTGATCAAAGTTCTCTATGGACCATTGACAGTGTTTCTTGTACTCTTTCAGAGGAATTGACCTATACTGGTATATCATGGGTGATGTTAAGTCTCTTAACCATCTACCATCTTATTTCACTTCCATGGTTTCTCCCTCAGTACATGATTTTCGGGCATTAGGAAAAGGCTACCTCAGAGGCACCAACCAGGCCATCATTATGATTTCATTCTTCTCTGGTTTGGACTCCATACTCTTGAGCGTGTATGCCACCAGTGAGTGCCCACAAAAAAGAACAGTGTTAAAAAAAAAAAAAAAAAAAAAAAAAGGATCCTTGTCTGAAGGGGAGCTTCCGCATTTACTCAACAAATAACCCATGATTCCCAGTGGTTTGACTTTTCTCTGTGATGGTCAGTTACACTTGTTGGAGGTCCAGCCATCAGATCACTACGAGGATTAACTCTAGCTTTGTGGCTCTCAAGGATTGCACACACACATATCATTTATGTGAGCTCTCATGTGTGTTTTTGAGTTATGCATTCTCATGATGCTTATGGCTTTGATTTAGTACTATCTATTTTATTCATGAGCTGGTGTTTCATCTCCTTTCTCAAATTTTCAAGACTCATAATTGATGGATTCTCTTGTCCTTGTGGTATAGTCTGGCACTTGGTCTCCTTGCTTGTTACAGGGCTTCCTAGGTGTTTTTTTTTTATTAAAAAAAATAAAAATAAAAATAAAAATAAAAAATTTGTTTTTTTTTCCTCTTGGCTCGAGCGACTAGTTCCTCGCTCGAGCGTGCTTCTGCTTCTGAATTAGACCTCAGAGCGTGTGTTTTTGGCTCGAGCGACCCTCTGCGCTTTATTGACCTCGCTCGAGCGAGAGAGTCTTCGCTCGAGCGCCCTGTCGCGCTTTACATTCTGCAGGGGGTGTCTCTTGAGTTCATTTTGTTTCCCTTCTTCATGTTTCTTCTCCCTCTCTCTCCCCTAGGGTTTCTGAGTGGTCGTTTGCTGGTTTGATCTGTGTTTTTTCTCTGATTTCTAAGGGTTCCCGTACATCATTGTGCTTTTCCGACACTGGTAAGTCTGCTCTCTTCTCTCTATTGTTCACACTCGGTTGATGCTCTGTTTTTTTGTTTCTTCTAGGGTTTACCATGGTTATTTTTGGTTCTTTCTACTCATATTTTCTAGTCTCTCTTGACTCTAGGGTTCTTGGTTTTTGCATTTTATACTCTACATTTTCCTAGGTTTTTACCATTCGGGTTTTTACATTGGGGATTCTTTCATTGAGGATTTTTTGTTGCAATTTCAAATTGGGCATTTCATTTCCATATTCATCTCATGCCATTATCAGCGTATGTGTTATCATTGTTCCATATCATGCTACTTTCATACTGTAATGGCTTACATCTATTGTTCTCTCTGTGGCTACTTGTTGTTTATTTTAGCTCTATGTTTATCTGGGCTTTTCCATAAATGCTGCACTCATGTTTTTATTGGACTAATGTTTTCTTTATCTGTGTTCCTTGGTTGGGCATTGGGGATGTGGAATGTGTCTGTTCTGGATGGTTACTGTTATATCCTGTTTTGACTTCTCATGGGTTGTGTTAGTCATGGCCGAGTCTTCTAAACGTCGCAAGACGGTTGCTTCTCATCCTTCCTTCAATACTGCCAAATTTGAGTCCAAAGCCAAGGCTAAATTGTATAAAGAGTCCTTTGCCTCTCGCAAAGTCCATCTCGAGTGAAATGTTTTACCAAATGCTTTTGAGGTCCTTCCCATTCGTTCTTTGTTTGATCCATTAGGTGGTGATCAAGTTCTACATTTTTCCGGTCTCCAAAATTTAAGTCTTGTCCAAGAATTCTATTGTAATATTCATTCTATTCAGAAAGAAATTTTGCCATCTTTTCAGACTTGGGTTAGGAAACAATCTCTTGTTATCAATGAGGATGTGTTTCGTGAGTTTCTTGGTCTTCCTGACGTTGGTGCTTGTCATTATCCATTTCTTACCAGGTCGGGTGTCAATTTTGATTTGGTTGCTTCAGAATTGTGTGGTGTTTCCAGGACGTGGATCACCGGGACACTCATTCAGCAGAATGAGTTGCTTCCACGATTCCGTCTTCTCAATATCATTGTCTGCGCAAACATTCATATCACCACACATTCTTCCCATATTACTCAGGACCAAGGCTATGTTTTATACTGTATTCATCATCGCCTTCCCATTGACCTTCCCGAGATGATTGTTCTTAAAATGATTGGGGTCTTTGAGGGTCGAAAATCTTTAGGGCTTCCGTATGGTTGTTTTATTACCCGTTATCTCACTTCCCTTAATGTTCCTATTTTTGAAGATGATGAGTTTGCACATCCTGTGAAACCCATTACCAAACTCACAGTCTCACAGAGTCAGGCTCATGTGAGGGGGAGTGGATCCGGGGTTGGGGGTTCTCATGCAGGTGGTCCAGGTGTTGCGGATGATGATGATCCTCTTGCCGAGGAGGAGGAGGTCGAGGCTGCCCATACAGGTCCAGCAGCAGGTTCTTCTAGCTTGGAGCAGGTTCTTACTCATCGTCTTGATCTTATAGATGCTCGACTTGACGAGCAGAGTGCTCAGCTGGCACAGATACTTTCTCTACTTCAGATGCAGCATCCACCACCTTCTTCCTAGTATTGGCTTTTGGTCATTTTCTGTCATCTTTTGGTTTGTTCTCATGGATAGTTGTACTTTTTAGACAGTTTTTTCTATTTCTTGCCTACTTTTGTCTCTCTCCCAGACAAAAAGGGGGAGATGGTTACATCACATCTATGCTCTGTGATAGGATATATTGTTTTGATATGATCTGTGGATATATTGTTTTGATATGATCTGTGCTTTGGACATATTGGATATATTGTTTTGATGTATATGGGATATTTGATGTAGACAGGATTGATGTTGATATTTTTGGATATATGCATTACAGCTCTTTGTGTTATATGCATACTCATGATACTGCAGACTCATGTTACAGCTTCATGGATTGCTTACTTGATCTTGATATTGTTTTTTTTTGGTACATAACAAATCTTTTTCAAGTTATGGTGTGCAGATTGGGTGGTTATCAAGATTGGTTTCATTGTGGTCTATCATTGAGTTGTATTTTTTTGTCGCTCATTCCTTGAGTTGTAATTAGTTAGCAAATTCCTTGAGTTGTAATTGTTTGGCAAATTCTTTGAGTTATAATTGTTTAGTTAGTTCTTGTGGTCAGGAAAATTGTTTAGAAAGTTTTGTCCGGGTATTGACAAAGGGGGAGATTGTTAGGTCCTATCTTGTCAAAATCCCGCGAACAAAACTCAGTGATTGAGTTGTAAATTTTCTATGTTTTTTTCTTCCTCACTCGAGCGAAGATGTCCTCGCTCGAGCGAAGGACTGCGTCTGGTTTAAAACCTGAAGGAGATGAATGTGCACTCGAGCATAAAATTGGTGGATCGAGCGAAGGTCAATGCTCGCTCGAGCGAAGATGAAGGTGGCTCGAGCGACGAATTGCTTCCATACAAAAACCTGAAAGTGTTGTTTCCTCGCTCGAGCGAAGAGTTCGTGGCTCGAGCGAAGGCTCTAGTAGAAATCACGCGAGATAAGCTTCTCGCTCGAGCGAGAGGAGCCTCGCTCGAGCGAGCTTCAGAATCCATAATTTTTCAAGTGTTTGGTTTCTTTCAGAACTGGGATTCTTTTTGGCTTTCTATAAGAAGATGGTTTTCTCCTAAAACTAGGGGACTGGTTTTTCTAGATCTAATTTAAGAGTTCTAGAGTTTTGTTTGAAGTTTTCTTCTGAGGTTTTGATGAGTTTTCTTTGATGTTCTTGAGAGAGTTCTAAACTCATGAGTTGAGATTCATACATCAAAGAGTTTGATACTACATATTCAAGAGTGTTCTCTTCGGTGGAATCCGAAGATCAACACGTAAAGTTTCAAAAGGCGTTTGATTCTTTACGTAGTCGTTAATTCGACAAGTGAAGTTGTGGTGTGGAATCAACTTCAGAATCAGTTCCGTGACGAAGGCGTGGTGAAAGAGTTACAGAAGATTCAGAGACAAATTGACTGGGTTGGGTAATTTGTATGGTTTCTTTGTAACCTTGCAGTCCTTCTGTAGTGGATTGATTAGTGGCGGTTCGCCCGTGGTTTTTGATTACAATTGAAGGTTCTTCAATTGTGGTTTTTCCACGTAAAAAATCGTTTGTGTCGATTTATTATTTATTCCTAAAAACAAACAAACTAAAATCACTCTCGTAAGTGCTTGATGATTTTAGATTGAGTGTTTTGAAATTTTTGGGATTTGGAATATTTTAATCTTTATCTAATCACGAATCACATAGGATTTTCACAAGTATTTCAGTTGGGGAGTCTCAGACTCTCATTACCTTGTGCGTATAATATATGAAATGCATTGAATGATGCAGTGTGTATAACATTTTTCTGAAGAAAAGAAGTCAATATCAAAAGGAAAAGGAAGAGGAAGAGGAAAAGGAAAAGAGAAAAGAGGAGCTAGTATATGTTCTTTGCCACCTTTCCATCCCTAGAAGAAAATAATCAAACATTGTGCCAGATATATCAAACCAAGAAAAGAATGTTTTCCCTGTTCTTTTTTCTTTTTTTTTTTCTTTTTTTTTTTTTTTTTGATCAGCAAAGAAAATAAACTTTATTGATGAAAAGAAAGACAAATACAACAATAAAAGAAAGAGGATAAGTGCAAAGGTATCATAGCAAGCCAAATCAATCCCAACCATGTTGACACCGATAAGACCGCCCAATCATTTACTAGCACACCAACAAAGTTGGTGAGGAGCCAACCAGAAATCACCCCAGACAAACCAAGAATAGAAAACAAAATACAACACCAAAAGAGTCAACCTCACAAATCCCAAATTTACCACTACTACACCTCCGAGCTGAATAGCAGCAAGCATGCTTAACCACCAACTCCCAAATCCTCACAAAACAAAAATTCACCATCATCACAAACACAAAATATCAGTTCCACAATTAGCATATTAGTACAAGACCAGAGTTGACAGCAACAACTCCATATTTAATTCCCTTGAAAAGCAAACAACACAGCAATCCTGAGAACACCTTTCAGCAGACCGAGAGCAACACCATATAACAATGTGACCAATAGCAGCAAACAGCAGCAATCAGCATCAAACCTGAGCACCCTTTCATCACCCTGAGCCCCATTTAACAGACCTGAACACCACCAAATGCCATACTAGTAGCTGAAAACATTAACAGTGAAGGGAGCTACAACCCAATTCAGCAACACCACCCTAGGAAATAAGCTTTCACTTCCAGCAACAGCAAAGTAAACAACAACCAAATCTGAGCAGGTGTATCACACAACAGCCCACCTTGACACAATAGCAGCAGAACCTCCTCTGAACTTAAGACATATGTCTCACTCATTTTATATTTGACACTATCTCTTGGATGGAGAAGCAACACCCCGAATCATAAATTTTGAACCACATGGCCACTCTAATTTTAATAAGTTCAGACAAAGCATCAGCATCAGGATTAACATTATTAAAAACACAATCATTCCTATATATCCACAAGGACCAAACCACCGAAATAAAAACAACCCACCAAACCTCCTTTACCTTTTTCTTAAGCCTTCATCCCAACCACCAGTACATCAAGCCTTCGAAAGAACCTGGTGACACCCATTGGATTTCCCACCATGCCATGATGTTAGACCACACACGCCACACAAAGTTACCCTGTTCTTAAAAATATATAGAATGTATATTGATGTCTCCATCTCCATCTTGAGGCCTGCAGCAGCAGTTGTCTTTCCCTTAATTGTTTACATAAAGAGAGGTATGCTTGAAATTTTGGCTTCCCCCTTTTCAATAATTTATGCATCATATACAATCTCTACATCATGTTGTTTCTTTTTATCTTTTTCTTTTTCTTTTTTTGTGTTCACTGTTACATATACAAACATTATTTAAAGGTAAAAAGATTTATTATGCCAAAGATTAAGTTTGTACCCAATTACCCCTCTTAAATCCCATCAAAAGGGGACTAAACTGAGTACATTTTTTTTTACTACATTTTGTGTTGGGATACATGAATTTTGAGCAAATAAATGAATTCGACTTGTTAGCTCATAGCTAGGGTACATGATTTTCTTGGTAGGAACAGAAAGAGAAAAGAAAAAGGAAAACATATGTAGCAAAAAAAATTAATTGTTTATGATTTTAATAATTAAGGCCACGTGTGGTTTAGTTTTAGAATTATGATTTGAGTGTGTTGTGTTTTGAGCTTTGAGTTTTTGAATTATGATTTGAAAAGAAAATTTGTTTGGTTATGATTTTTAAAAATAGTTTTGGGATGATTTGTACTTTTTTTTTTATTAATTGATGTATAGAATGTGAGAATGTGAGAGGAGAGAGGAGAGATGAGAGAAAAAAAGTGATTGATTGATTGATTGATTGATTAATAATAATAAATAAATAAAAGAGAAGAAAAGAGTTTGGAAAGTAATTTTGAATTGTATTTTAAAAATTTGTTTGGTTATAAATTTTGATTCAAATCGTGATTTGAAAACATAATTAAGTTTTGAAAATTAAACCAAACACCGCCTAATTGTTTATTTAGGAAGTTGCATTTGATTTTGTTCTTGAAAATGTTTGTTTTCAATTTTTTGGAAATATTTTTCAGAAAATTATACTTTCTTGTTTTCTATATTTTTTTTTTGTTTTTATTGAATTTTTTAAAATATTTTAAGCATTTTTTTTTATTTTTAGACACACCTAACATAAATACACTTAAAAAGTATAATTTTCGTGAAAAAAATATTTAAAAAATTCACTAAATATAAAAAATACAAAAAAAAAAAAAAAACAAAATTCAGCATATTTTTCATATTTTTTGTGTATGTATTAATTTTTTAAAATATTTTTTCACAAATATTTTACTTTTTAGGTACATCTGAGTAAGGTGTATCTAAAAAAGTAAAAAAAATGCTTAAAATTTTAAAAATATTCACTAAAAAACAAAACAACACAAAAAATAAAAAACTCAGTTTTCAAAAAAATTAAATTTAGAAAACTAAAACCAAACGCACTGATTCTGTTCTCAAAAAATAAGAAAATGAAAACTCATCAAAACAAATTTTGAAAAACAGTTTTTGAAAACAATAAATTTTAGAAAACAATTTTAAATTAAGTTTCGAATTCTGAAAAATTGAATTTACCACAAAAAAAAAAAGATAACAATTTTGTCTCAAACTTATTATTATTTTTACTTTTTGGAAACATGAAAAACAAATAAAGAAATAGAAAGAGAAAAAACCAAACGAAACAAAACAATCAATATGATTGGAAAACAAAAATCATATAATAGTGCCAATTTTGCAAAAAATCCCATTAGCTGGACATAGATTTATGGGTTTACGGACTATAGAAAGCTTCCACATCAAAATTTAACCAATAACAGTAATCACGACATTATAATCCCAGAGCCAATGGCTACCTTTGTTTTGTTTTTTTTTTTTTTTTTTTTTTTTTTTTTTTGGACCACTAGATAGGAAAATTTTAGGGTAAATTTACACCCCAAAGGTTTTCTTAAAATACGGATCGCTTCTTATGATTTGAAAAATTACAAAACCCCATTCTCACAATTTTTTATTTAACAAAATTAACTGAAAAAATAAAATTCCTAATTCCTTTTCTATATAATAATAAAATTATTTGAATTATTAGCTGAAATATATTTCTAACATCATTAAAAATTATTAATTGACTTGATGATTTATTAATAAAATGAGTTATTTGTTATGAAATTAGAAACTTTAAGGAGCATGATGTGATTTTTTGAATCACAGGAGCAATTTGTATTTTAAACAAATCTTAAGGGGTGTATTTGTAATTGATCCAAAATTTTATTGATGAAATCACTTGTCATTACCACACCAAACCAAACCAAACCAAACCTTAAATCCTATTAAATTGGGTCGGCTATATGAATCTTTCTTCTCCACGCGGTTTTATCAAAGGCCATTTTATTAGTTAAATTAAGTAGGCTCATATCTCTATTTACTACGCTAGCCAACGTCAATCTAGGTTTACCCCGCCCCCTAACACTTCCTTCTACCGTCACTGCATTACATCTCTTCACTATTGCCTTTGCTGGTCTCCGTTGAATATGACCAAACCATCTCAATATATTCTCTCTCGACTTATCTTCTATCGGTGCTACTCCTACCCATGCCCGAATAAAGTCATTCCTAATTCTGTTTTTTCTAGTCTTGCCACATATCCATCTTAGTATCCTCATCTCAGTAACACTTATTGTGAGGGTAATTTATACAGATAAATTGGGCCAGGCTAAGTAATGGGCCGGTATGGGCCGGAGTATGAAAAGAAGAATAAAAAGACCTCATTCAAGTAGTCCGGTTGCGGAAGTGTGTTATCTCGGTCACGATTAGCCCGGTCAAGGAAGAATGTTATTATATCGGTTCAGGAGAGCGCTACAGTTAGCCCGGTTGGGTCTTCTAGCCGAAGTAAAAAGAAGCTATCTTCCTGACTGTCCTGAGTAAGTTCGGCAAGTATCTTCTATGGATAGCTCGGTCGTAGTATGGGAAGCCGAGGTAGGAGACAGTAAGGCAGAGCCGAACTAGCGTATAGTTTGGTCACTCCGGTTAGTCCAACATGGCAATGTTACTTCGGTCGAAAGGTAGTTCGGCTGTGATAAAACCATCTCACTTGGTTTAAGCAGTGAGGGGGGTGTTGAGAGGAGCATTGTCTCTCAGGAGTATGAATCCTAGGAGGACTCTACATGGAGGAGTAAGAGTCCTACTAGGATTGTGCCACACGAAACCTATAAAAAGCTCACCAATATCACCTTTGGAGAGGTAACACAACTTTGTTTTTTGAATACACAGAGCTTTTGTCTATTTGTCAAGCTTACTAACTTAGGCATCGGAGAGGTTTCCAGCACACACCCGCCGACTAGCTCACGTTTGTGTTTTCAGGTGATAAAGCGACGTCGTACGGAGGAGCGCAGACTTGATCAACAGGGTTATACGAGAAAGTGTATTTATTTCCCATACAATTGGCGCCGTCTGTGGGAACTCAGACAAGAACGAAACCTCTTGATCAAGCCTTTTCTCTCAAACATCAATGGCGAACAATGAAGAGTTACCTCAGTCCGCCGTTGACGGACAAACTCCAGATGGGGGTGCAAAGCGCGAAGGCCTACCCTTGGTCACTCCCATGGGGGACCTGGAGCCACAAAGACAAAATCCCAAGAGGGATGCAAGGGGACGAAGGCGAAATAACAGCCCCCATCACTCTCGTTCGCAAAGCCCAGAAAGGCAAAGGCGAAGGGTTGATCCTCAAGCTTTGGAGGATCGCGTCAAGGAACAAGACGAGTTGATACGGCGGATGGCGGCAGACATGGAATCTCTCAAATGCCAGGTGAAAGGAAAAGAAGTAGCGACGGGAGAGGGACGCAACAACAAGACGCCCCCTCGCCACTCAGAGGGTCGTAGTAGGAATTCTACACCCTCTCAAGCAGAGAACAGAAGCCTCAGGACAGGCGATACACAGTCCAAATCTTCCAGGACTCGTCACTCCAGGTCTGAGAAGATGAGATCTGAGAGGTCAAACACTGAGGGAAGCACATATTGGCCCTCGCATACACACCAGACAAGGTCTAGACAGATGGAGTTGCCCAGATCGTCCGACCTACGATCTGTGCTAGAAGAGAAGACACGATGGAAGGAGGACGCCAGGGCGCGCGATCCACACAGAGTTTCCGCCTTACAGCGGTTGGCTCCTCGGACGCATGGAAGCGTCGAGGTTGGAAAGCCAATACCGCGCCCGACCTACGAACCAACAGACAAGGCATTGGCGAGGCTACAGACCTCACCATTCGTCCCAGCAATAGAGAACGCGCCCTTACCGTCAGGCTTCCTACAGCCCAAATTCACAACATATGAGGGGAAGACAGACCCCTACTCACACTTGAGCCACTTCCGCCAGGTCATGGCTGTATACTGGTGGAATGAGGCCTTGATGTGCATCCTATTCCCTTCAAGCCTTGGCAACCTAGGCCTGACTTGGTTTGAGAAACTTCCAGAAAGCAGCATAGCCTCCTGGGCGCAATTGGCAGAGGCGTTCGTGACGAGGTTCCGAACAAACACTAAAACTCCGGTGGAGATCGACCAGCTACTCTCCATCGACATGGGCGACAAGGAGACCCTAAGATCATACAACAGTCACTACTAGGAGACATTCAACCAGATTGGGGACTGCCCAACCAATCTCGCCATTGCGCAATACAAAAGAGGCCTTCCAGTCGGGAACAGACTAAGGGACTCTATCACCATGACACCGCCCCTCACCATGGAGGCCCTGATGGAGAGAGTGCATCAGCACATCAGGGTAGAAGAGGATGACGCTCGTGCCAAAGCAAAATATGGTGCGACCACAGCACCAGAGAAGAAGACCTCGGCAAAGGTCAATACGGTAGATCGCCAGAACCGAAACGGACGGGGCAGGCGAGACAACAGCGAGGACCAGGACAAGAGATGGTTGAGAGTCCGCACTGCCATAACCACGGTATTCAAGAAACCGATCTACCGAATACTTAGTGAGATTCGAGACGAGCCTTTCGTCAAGTGGCCAGCCAAGCTAGGCGAGGCCCAGAAGGACTACGACGACAGGTCACGGTGCACCTTCCACAAAGAAAAGGGGCACCGTACTGAAAATTGCACGCCATTGAGGCAGCATCTGGAAGAGTTGGTGGCAGCAGGCCACCTGGATAAATATATAGAGGGAGGGGCACAGCCAGCCCCCCAGGACCATAACAACCCCAACGGGATGCCGATCGACGCCCCGCCTCAAGGCATCATCAACGTAATACATGGAGTCTTTGAACCTGAGCGTGTATGCGAGCTCAGAGGTTCAATCAAAAAGGCTGAGCACTTAAGAGAGGTGCTAAGTGCCCAACCAGTCGTCAAGAAGGGAAAGACAGAGGCCACAAATGTCATGTCTTTTTCGGATAAAGACTTGGCAAGGATTTATTGCCCTCACAACGATGCCTTGGTCGTCACTCTCCGAGTCAAGGATTTTGACGTCAAGCGGATTCTGATTGACCAAGGTAGTTCATGTGAAATCATGTACTATGAAACCTTCAAACAACTAAAGTTGCAAGATAAAGACTTGGCGCCTGCCGTATCTCCCTTTATCGGATTCAACTCCATGCCAGAATGGCCCGTCGGCAAAATTATCCTCCCAGTCAGAGCAGGGAGTGTGACGAAACAAGTGGAGTTCTGGGTGTTGAAGGTCCTCTCCACCTACAACATTATCTTGGGCAGAACATGGCTGCATGCCATGCGCTCGGTGGCATCCTCCTACCACCAAGTGATGCGGTTTTCCAACGACACCGGAGTAATAGAAGAAGTTTATGGGGATCAGATCATGTCGAAGCAGTGCTTTGTCACAGTGAACGGCAGCCGTGCTGCCAAAGGATACGTTCATTCGGTGGAAGAACCTGAGAGTAATGAACTATTCACAGATGTCGGCAAAGCAGCTAGTCAGAAAGCAGTAGAGAACTTGGTGGAGGTCAGAATAGATGAAAAGAACCCAGATAAGTTCTTTTTGCTTGGTTCGTCGTTGTCCAACACTGAGAGATTGGAGATCTTGGAATTCCTGACCTCCAACATCGAAGTGTTCGCCTGGACCCCATACGACATGCCAGGCATTGATCCCAACTTCATCTGTCACCAACTCAATGTCCACCCTTCTGCCAGACCAATTATTCAGCGCACCCGCAGATCGGCACTCCACCACGCCGAAATAGTGGCAGAAGAAGTAGGAAACCTGCTGGAGGCAGGGGCAATCAAAGAGGTGCACTACCCAAGATGGATCTCCAACACCGTCGTAGTGCCAAAAAAGAATGGCAAGTGGCATGTTTACATCGACTACAAAACGGTCAACAAGGCGTGCCCAAAAGATAGCTTTCCTCTACCAAGGATAGATCAACTGGTAGACTTAACGGCAAGGCACAACCAACTTAGTTTTCTGGACGCATACAGAGGCTACCACCAAATCGCCATGCATGAACCAGACCAGGAGGCCACATCCTTCACAACTCCAAGAGGACTCTACTGCTATAAGGTTATGCCCTTTGGCCTAAAGAACGCAGGAGCGACATTCCAGAGAATGGTCACCAAGATGTTTGAACCATTGCTAGGCAAAACAGTGGAAGCTTACATCAACGACATGGTGGTCAAGAGCAAGAATGAGAATGACCATCTCAAAGACCTAGGAAAGATGTTTGGGATCCTGAAGAAGCATAAGTTACGCCTCAACGCGTCGAAATGTGCATTCGGAGTAGGATCTGGTAAATTCCTCGGCTTCCTGGTAACCAACCGAGGTATTGAGGCAGACCCTTCTCAGATCAAGGCAATTCAGGAGTTGGAAAGACCAAACTCAGTTAATGAAGTACAGCATCTCATCGGCATGGCCGCTGCGCTCAATCGATTCATAAGCCGGTCGTCAGACAGATTACGACCATTCTTCCATGCTCTGAAAGCCAAGTTTGAATGGGACGACGAATGCGACCAAGCTTTGGAAAGCCTAAAGGAATACATGTCCTCTCCACCACTACTCGTAACTCTAATTCCTGGAGAAGAACTCTTCTTGTACCAAGCAGTCTCGCAGCACGCAATCAGCGCAGTGTTGGTCCGCGCAGAAGGAATCCAGTATCTGCCCATCTATTATGTCAGCAAGACATTACTAGGCGCCGAAACGAGGTACTTGCCACTGGAGAAACTGGCATTGGCCTTGATGATGGCCTCAAGAAAGTTGTCACACTACTTTCACACTCACACCATAGTTGTTCTCACAGCCTTCCCATTAAAGGCTTTATTTGAAAGAGCAAACTTCTCTGGGCGAATTCTGAAGTGGGCAGTAGAGTTGGGACAATACGACATCAAGTTCCAACCTAGGACCGCAATAAAAGCACAAGCATTGGCAGATTTTGTCGCAGAATTCACACCAGGAAGTCATCACATCTGCCCAGTCGACCTAACTGAAACAACCGAACTAGGGATGGAAGTTGACGTCGGAATAACGCAACCCCTAGTACTGGTTACTCAGTCAGGCCCCAAGACAGACCAGAGTAAAGAAAGGAAGGAAGAAACAAACCATGCTACACCAAGTCAGGACTCACCGACAAATAAAGACTTGGTGCAAACAGAAAGCAAGGGGCAGACAGCGAGCATGGACTCTGAAGAAAACACCAGCAACATGGAAGATCCCAAGGCATCATCTGATCCCATCACCTGCTGGAAGTTGTTCGTCGGAGAGATGTGGAAGCTCTTCGTGGATAGAGCATCCAACAGGCATGGAGCAGGACTTGGCATAGTCCTCATCTCTCCAGACGGCCTAGTAGTGGAGCAGGCAATCAACCTTGGCTTCCCAGCATCAAACAACGAAGCGGAGTATGAAGCGCTTCTGGCAGGCCTCAAGTCAGCATTCTACATGAAGGCCACCGAGCTAACGGTTTATAGTGACTCACAGCTGGTGGTAAACCAAATATCTGGCGATTACGAGGCAAAGGATGATAGAAATGGCCAAGTACCAAGAATTGGTCAGAACAGAGATAAAGAAGTTTGAAGTGGTGAGGATAGAACAGATTGGTAGAGAGGAAAACAGCAGAGCAGACGAACTCGTAGGCTTCGCCTCAATGGCAGACACCTCTATTCCTTACCCACTACTAATCAACTACCTGCCTAGACCAAGCATTGAAGACCCAGAAACAGAAGAGGTATGTTGTGCAGAGTTAGGCCCTTCTTGGATGGATCCCATCATACTGTTCCTGAAAGACGGCACCTTACCAGAAGAAAAGAAAGAAGCCAACAGAATAAGAGCAAAGTCGCAGCGATTTTGGCTCTCTCTATCACTGGCATTATACAAGAAGTCGTTCTCAAGACCTTACTTAAAGTGTGTTCACCCCAGCAAAGTGGAAGCATTCCTGTTTGAAATACATGAGGGTGTATGTGGCAGCCATCAAAGAGGAAGATCATTGGCATATAGAGCGATTTCACAAGGATATTGGTGGCCATACATGCATGCGGATTCTGAGAAGTATGTTAAAAAATGCGAAAAGTGTCAAAAATTCGCACACCAAATACACCAACCTGCCAGAGAACTTCTACCTTTAACTAGTCCATGGCCCTTCGCAATGTGGGGATTGGACATAGTAGGCCCACTTCCAACAGCACCAGGCAACAGAAAGTTCTTTCTTGCCGCAACCGACTACTTCACAAAGTGGGTGGAAGCAGAAGCCTTGGCGTCAATCAAAGAGAAAGATGTAAAGAAGTTTGTTTGGCAGAATATCATCACTCGATTTGGCATACCAAAGGCATTAATCCCAGACAACGGCACTCAGTTCGACGGCAGAATTTTCAGAGGCTTTTGTGAAGAGTACAAGATAGAGTTCTACAATTCTACACCGGTATATCCCTAAGCGAATGGTCAGGCAGAGGCATCAAACAAGGTAGTCTTGGATGGATTGAAGAAAAGGTTAGAGAGAGCAAAAGGCAAGTGGGCAGAAGAGCTCCCCCATGTTTTATGGGCTTACCGCACCACGTCTCGACGATCAACAGGAGAGACACCATTCTCCTTAGCCTATGGCATGGAAGCAGTCATCCCATTAGAAGTTGGCCTCCCTACAATCCGAAGCGAAAACTTTGATCCAGACTTAAATGGCGAAGCCATAGCATTGGAGCTTGACCTTGCGGAAGAAAGAAGAGACAGAGCATTGGTTCACATCGCCTCCTACCAACAAGAGTTGTCCAGAAAGTATAACAAAACGGTGCATCCAAGGCAATTCAAGATCGGAGATTGGGTACTGCGCAAAGTAATGGGAAACACCTTGGTTCCAGGAGATGGCAAGCTGGGGCCTAATTGGGAAGGACCCTACAAAGTGGTCGGATTGGCAGGCAAAGGGGCATACCACTTGGAAGATGAGGACGGCAAAGCAATTCCCAGGCCACGGAACACAGCAAATCTCAAGTTGTTTTATTTCTAGCTTTTTTCTTTTAAATTTTTTACTTTCTCAATAAAACAAGTCAATTCTTTTTTAGCATAATTGTTTTCAGTGAAAAGTAGCTTTAGTAAGTTAGAGCATCGTAAACATAGTTGGCCGGAATAACCAACTATGATCCCCTCCTAAGCCCAGGATAAGGATCTAGGCTGCAGGACATTTGGTAGGAACAACCAAACACTATATTCTAAGTTGGCTGGAAAAACCAACTTAGAGGTTGGCTGGATTAAACCAACTCTTTGTACTCTTCAGCCGAAGTAAGTGTATGGCTGAAGAGTGGTTGGCTGGATTAAACCAACTCTTTGTACTCTTCAGCCGAAGTAAGTGTATGGCTGAAGAGTGGTTGGCTGGATTAAACCAACTCTTTGTACTCTTCAGCCGAAGTAAGTATATGGCTAAAGAGTGGTTGGCTGGATTAAACCAACTCTTGTTACTCTTCAGCCGAAGTAAGTGTATAGCTGAAGAGTGGTTGGCTAGATTAAACCAACTCTTTGTACTCTTCAGCCGAAGTAAGTGTATGGCTAAAGAGTGGTTGGCTGGATTAAACCAACTCTTTGTACTCTTCAGCCGAAGTAAGTGTATGGCTAAAGAGTGGTTGGCTGGATTAAACCAACTCTTGTTACTCTTCAGCCGAAGTAAGTGTATGGCTGAAGAGTGGTTGGCTGGATTAAACCAACTCTTGTTACTCTTTAGCCGAAGTAAGTGTATGGCTGAAGAGTGGTTGGCTAGTAAGTTGGATAGCTAAAACCGAGATCACAGTAGAGCAAATGAGTTCATGGAAAATTCATTACAAATGCAAGCATGCTCAAACAGGTAATAAAACCAGAATAAGAGTTAGAGCACAGAAGAAGATTTTTTCATTAAAGGGAAAAACAAAGTGCAATTGAGGGGCCATAGCCCGGTTACAAGTTCAAAAGAAAAGAAAGAAAAAAAAAATACAATCAGCGGAAGAGTTCATCGATTTCGGTATCAAATTCAACATCAGCATCTGGCCGAAGTCCGGTTTGAGGTGGGAGCTCGGTTTCAGCTTGGACCGCGGTGTCAATCGGCAGCACGGTATCAGTCGGTAGCTCATCAGTCAATCCTTCAACTACTGGCTCTAACCGAGCTGTTTGATTATTGGGTTGTTCATTGACGGCCGGGGTAAGAGTTGGCTCCTCATCCTCATCATCATCGTCATCATCATCTTCATCGTCACTAGACCCCTCAAGAAATTGCCTTTGGAGATCGGCAGCATATTGCGAAAGCGAGGCCGGAATAGAATACGGTGGAGCATTGTAGACCTCGGTGTCAGGTGTACAACCAAGCCGCTCCACCGCACTCCTCTAGCCACATTTGAAGAAGAGGTCCTTGGCTGCGTCGCATTGAAGGGTGTATGCGTCTTCGGCCTTCTTAAAGCCTCATTTTTCGGTTTTCTTCATTGCCTCCTTCAGTTGGTTTATCTCGGCGTCTTTCTTCTTTTCTATCTTTACTAGCAGGCGCAGGTACTTGTCCTTTGCCTCGATGGCAACCTTCTGCTTTTTGGCCTCGGCTGAATTAACCACTTTGGTCAGTCGACCGTTCTCAGCATGTAGCTCGGCTAGCTGCTTTTTTGCTTCCTCTAGCTTGGTCGTTTTAGCTTCGACCTCTGCTATGGCCTCCCTAGTATTTCTCCTAAGTTCCATGACCCTCCTGTGTGTAACTTGGTTTTTCTGGATGGCCTGCAAAGGAGAAGTAACTTTAGCCGGACTGAAAGTTGGAAAAAATTACATAGAGAGAAGAAAGCTATTTACCAGGATCATGGACTTGGTTGAAGACCGAATGGACTTCAGTTCGGTGTTATGTTGCTTATAGTGGTGCTCCATATCTTTTGGAAGACACACACTTTTGGCCAGATTAAAAGCCATCAGGTGGTCCTTCTCTGTGACAACCGAATCAGAAGCGGTGATATCTCGGTTGTTGAAGGTCAGTTCGGGAACCCATTTGGAGGAGGAGGCAGTTCGGTCTGATTGCTCTGGTTGGGGGCTTGGTTGAATGTTTGGGTGAGGACTTGGTGGCAGAATGGTCTCGTCCTCATCAACAAGTCGTGGCTCGGTTTAGTTAGTCCAGGCACGCTTGTTTCGGCGAGAAGAAGATGGCTGCTGGGATGGAAGGGGCACCACGGTCTCAGTGGTTTGGCCGGTTGGTTGTACATCGGTTGGAGTTGTTGCGGTTAAAAGGGCCTTCAGCCGGCTCCTCTTCGCCATTTCTTGTTCGGCTGTGAGAGGGATTAGGTTTATCTGAGGCAAGGATGGGTCCGGTTCAGGAGCTTCTTCAAGAAGAAAGTCAGTAACTCTCGCTTTTCAGCGACCGGTGTATCTGTATGTCGGCTCAAAGATGAGAAGTTTAGCCCAACTTCTTTCTTTTACCCGTAATCCGGCACGGAGGGTATTGAGGTTGGGGTAGCTGTAAAGAGAATGAAGGTGAGCTGAATCTGCATAAAAAAGACAAACTGTTACATCGGTCATGAGACCATAAACCGAAGTAAAACAAAAAATACATATAGCCAAAGTAAATTATACCAGGGATTCCTTTATTCCAGTTTATACTTCGGCCAGGAATCTGGGCTTGATGATCTTCGAAGTTCCCAGACACCCAGAAAAAATCGTCGTCATTTAAGTCCTTATCCGGTGTATCTTTTATTATTTTTTCTCGGCGACAACGGATTCTTAAGTAATATACCCACCCATCTTCTTTGGACCCTAAGGAGTTTGGTGAAATATTTTGGCTAAACCTAGGTTGAGACCGGCTTGGCGGTTTAGCTCGGCTATTCCCATTATGATTCGGTAAGAATTGGTGGAAAGCTGGGTTGGGCATAGTCTGGTCTGCCTAAGAAATTCGCAAATTAGTGGCTGGACTGGAAATCTTAGTCCGGTTTCTATAATTGAAAGGAGGGTAAAGGGGACGAAGCCTTCATTTCCCCATGGAGTTACATCTTTTTTGGCCAATATAAGTTGGACGTCGTTAGGGATGTTGTACTCCCTTCGAAATTCGGCTAGGCCACCTGGGGTTTCTACCAAAAACCTATACTTCCCCATTTATTGTATAAATTAAGAATAAGTTAGTTCGGTTGAGAAGTTGTGCTCAGAAGCTCGGTCGAGCGCTCAAGAGGATGGCTTGGGCAACCTAAAGTCTGCAAAGTGGAAAAACAAGGTGTTAAGCACAGATCGTTGACCGTGCTACAATACAAAGCAAGAAAAGATAAGTCTTACTTCGGCTACATAGGGTGCTACAGGATCTACCTCGGTTACAACAAGGTGTTTGTTATCTCGGCTCGGCAGGATGTTTTGTTATCTCGGTTCTACCTATGGGTTGGTTACTCCGGTTGGGCATCAAGGGACAGCTTTCTGAGTTCATTTTAGAGACTGAGAAAGCAGGCTTAGCCCCCAAAGGCTCATCTCGGTCGTGGCCAAGATTTCTAGTTCGGTGAGTTTTTATTTCAGCTAATGTGAATCAGATGGTGACCTATTGAAACTACTGTTATATGCACAAGTGGTTGTACGGTTGTATAGTCTAGTCTCACTAGCATTAAACCTACAAACTGTTTCCTAGTTCGGTTGGACGTGTTTTTGGATCAAAAGTGTTCTACTAGCTATTTCTTGAAGTTCATAAGGTTCTTATGAAGTTTTTCCAGAAGCTACACGAAGCTAAGCATGAAAAGTGTTTTATAAAAATACATGAACAGTTTGCTATGGATTTAACAAAAGCAATAACAAAATAAGAACAAGGTTTATGATGCTTACCAGGAAGAGGTAGAAACACCGAAGATGGAAGAAATGGTAGCAAAGTCACAGCTTCTTCAAGTACAATAGAAGACCAGCAAGAACACAGGATGAAGAGAGAAGAGATGGAATAGTAGAGAGGTTAATCCAAAATATAGAAGGTGTTTTGTGTAAAAGAAGGGACGAAAGAGAAAGAGCGGGAACTGTTCAAAAAATTTCGGAGTACGAGGGCGGCGTGACAGCTGTGAAGAGCCAATCAGAGGCTACCACGTGTCATTGGAATGGGGAACGATTCAGTTGCTGAGACTGAAGAGACGTTTTGACCGGATGTGCACAGCTTGGCTTAGGTTTAGCTCGGCTGGATAAGCTAAATAGTTTTTAGCTCGGCTGGAGAAGTTAAAAGGCTTTCAGCCCGGCCGGAATAGCTAAAGGATTGTAGCTCGGCTGGATAAGCTAAAAACTTTAGCTCGGTTTATAGACAGGTAATCCCTATCATGCTGCGCAGATGGAATTAAGGGGCAATTGTGAGGGTAATTTATACAGATAAATTGGGCCAGGCTAAGTAATGGGCCGGTATGGGCCGGAGTATGAAAAGAAGAATAAAAAGACCTCATTCAAGTAGTCCGGTCGCGGAAGTCTGTTATCTCGGTCACGATTAGCCCGGTCAAGGAAGAATGTTGTTATATCGGTTCAGGAGAGCGCTACAGTTAGCCCGGTTGGGTCTTCTAGTCGAAGTAAAAAGAAGCTATCTTCCTGACTGTCCTGAGTAAGTTCGGCAAGTATCTTCTATGGATAGCTCGGTCATAGTATGGGAAACCGAGGTAGGAGACAGTAAGGCAGAGCCGAACTAGTGTATAGGTTGGTCACTCCGGTTAGTCCAACATGGCAATGTTACTTCGGTCGAAAGGTAGTTCGGCTGTGATAAAACCATCTCACTTGGTTTAAGCAGTGAGGGGGGTGTTGAGAGGAGCATTGTCTCTCAGGAGTATGAATCCTAGGAGGACTCTACATGGAGGAGTAAGAGTCCTACTAGGATTATGCCACACGAAACCTATAAGAAGCTCACCAATATCACCTTTGGAGAGGTAACACAACTTTGTTTTCTGAATACACAGAGCTTTTGTCTATTTGTCAAGCTTACTGACTTAGGCATCGGAGAGGTTTCCGGCACACACCCACCGGCTAGCTCACGTTTGTGTTTTCAGGTGATAAAGCGATGTCGTACGGAGGAGCGCAGACTTGATCAACAGGATTATACAAGAAGGTGTATTTCTTTCCCGTACACTTATCTTATTTACATGTTTCTTGGTTGTCCAACACTCCGTTCCATACAACATTGCTGGTCTAACAGCTGTTCTATAGAACTTTCCTTTTATTTTAGTGGGTACTCGTTTATTGTATAGTACCCCTGACACATTTCTCCACTTAAGCCACCTTATCTTAATTCTATGGACCACATCCACATCAATCTCCTCCGCCGTTGTGATAGTCGACCCCAAATAACGAAAATGTTCACTCTTAGGTAGTTCTTGGTTCTCAATCTTCACTTCTCCTCTGCTTTCATTATTACTGTTACTAAATTTACACTCCATGTATTCTGTTTTAGTTCTGCTTGTTCGAATTCTTTTAAATTCAAGTGCTTCTCTCCAAATCTCCAACTTTGTGTTAACTTTTTCTCTAGTCTCATCCACTAACACGGTATTATCTGCTAAAAGCATATACCATGGCACATCATCTTGAATATTTCTCGTCAACTCATCCATAACTAAAGCAAAAGTATAAGGACTTAAGGTAGATCCTTGGTGTAAGTAATTGAAAATTCATTTGTCTCTCCAGCAGGCGATCTAATAGTGGTCACCACCCCTTCATACATGTCCCTAATCACATTAATGTAACCTTTTGTTACCCTTTTCTCCTCTAACACCTACCAGATTATATCACGCGGCACTTTATCATATGCTTTCTTAAGATCGATAAACACCATATGAATGGCTCTTTTCTTTTCTCTATATTTTTCTATTACTCTCCTCAAAAGATAGATCGCTTTCATTGTTGATCTACCAGGCATAAACCCAAATTGATTCTCTGGTACCTCTGTGATATTTCGCAATCAACGTTCCATCACCCTTTTCCACACTTCTATTATATGACACATTAGTTTGATTCCTCCATAGTTGTTGCAACTGGACATCTCCTTTATTCTTATAGATTGGTACTAAAATACTCTTCTTTCACTGATTTGGCATGTTCCTAATCAACAAAATCTTGCTAAACAACCTAGTCAACCAAGCAACCCCGTTCTTACCCAAATAGTTCCAAGCTTTAATCTCTTGAAATAAGACAAAAAGAGCAATTCCAAATGTTAGTTGCAACTCACAAAGTATTATCAATAATAACCCCAAATTGATTGTATTTCTTAGCACTAGACCCCTTTGAACCTTTTCTTTGGGTTAGTGTTTAATTACCAAAAGAATATACAATGAAGTCCAAGAAATTGTCCAAAAGGCTTATGTAGACATAGTCATGGTTGGGCAAGCCAAAAACCTCACAATGGGAAAACAAATAGGCCTAGCCTAGAAAGTGACAAGAGGCTATGATCATAAAGTGAAAATAATTAGGCCTAGTTGTTGGGGTTGCCATGATTGAATCCTCACCTCTGCATGTGTGTGTCTTCCTCCCATTATGACTGCTACTTTCATGAACATACTCTTGCTAGTACTCTACAGCTTAGGGAGCAATTTGGCCAAACTCTCTACATATGTTGTTGAATACCCAATAATTTCTGTTTTCCAAATAAACTAGCAGATACAAGCCAACAGATCCATAATTTTTGCCCTTTCTGGTCCCTTGATCAAATCCCAAATATTCTTCTACCAACTTGCAAACTCAATATTCAAGACATTTTCAAGTCTAATCTGAAATGGCAATATAACAACCGTGATAAGTCACCAATTTTCCCAAAAGCCTAACTTATTAGGAAATGGGCCCAACAATGTATATCAGGTTGTCTAACACCCTCCCTCACGTGCAACTCCATCTTGCACATGGAGAAACAAACAGAGAACCAAACAGAAGGAGAAGCAAACAACCAAATAGAGAAGAAAAAATCAAACGGGGCCGAATACCAAATTTTGAGAAAGTTTTTGGGATTGGTCCAGTCAAATGATTTTGAGACAAGTTTAGTGCATGGACACCACTAAGCATTCCTAGTTCAAAAGGTATTTCACTTGATAACTTGTTAGACAACATGATATATATTGTTAGGCCCATTTCCTAATAGCTTAGGCTTTTGGAAAAATTGGTGACTTAACATGGTATGAGAGCTCTAGTTGAAAGAGGTCTTGAGTTCAAGTCTCTCTATTGACATTTGGTATTCGGTCCCTATTTGATTTCTTTTTCTCTGTTTGGTTAGCTGCTTCTCATTCAGCTTGGTTCTCTGTTTGTCTCTCCATGTGCAAGATGGGGGTGCATGTGAGGGAGCGTGTTAGACAGCTTGATATACATTGCTAGACCCATTTCCTAACAACTTAGGCTTTTGGAAAAATTGGTGACTTAACAAACCGAACCTTCACTGCGCCAAGACATCTTAAAATCAGATTGGTAACAGTTTTAGGCTGAAGTCCACACACTGGACACATTTCACCAAATGCAACTTTCCTCTTACTCAAGTTATTTCCAGATGAACATTTTGATTTTATCCTAAGTCTTCATATGCCATATTCTTTTCCAGTTCATCTGTTCTCCATCACTACCACTAGCTCTGCTAATACCATAATGTTTTGGCAAACCAATTAATAATCAATTATGCATCCCTTTGAAATTTATTACCCTCACAATCTCAACTTTCCATCCATTTTTCCCTATGAAGCATGTGCTCGGGTATGGGTATTGGTACTGGTATGATACACGTACGTCAATAGGTAAAATCTAAAAAAAGTAAGGTACGGGTACAGCTGGATACGTTCATAAAAAAATATTTATTTTTAATTCGAAATAATGCAAAAATTAGTTAAATGAATTATTTTGTTAGATCCAACCTACAATTCATATTTCATTCCAAAGGTTGGGTATAAACCAAATGTCATTATATTAAAAAACTTACAAACCAAAGTTTAATTTTAAAAGCTTGCTAAGCATAAAAAACAAGTCCAATGAAACTAACTTGACCATTGTATAGAAGAAAATTCTATTCCGTTTGAGATACGGCATGGGTATATGTTACGTACGTCTAGGATACGGCAAAAATTAAGAAGAAAAAATTTTGGTATATGTTTCGTACACCTGATATGTATGCGGAAGTACCAGTACCCAGTGCGGATACAACATGTTTGCCAAAGTACCCATGCTTCATAGATTTTTCCTTTCATCAATGAGGTGAGCTACTTTAGATAGCAGACAGTCATTAGGCTTCCTAGTTATGCTTCAAGGATTATAAGGGTCAGATTGCCATGGTCTAACCAAATATGAGTCTTCTTTCCATCGAAGACTCTCTATCACCATCTTGAATAATTTTTCTCCCCTCTAGCAACTCATGCGAAGCCTAAAAAGAATTATTTGTTGTCTTTGCCTCAAGAAAGGAGCCATTAGGGAAAAATTTAGTCTTAAACATCATTCGAAAGAGTGATCCATTACTAGTACATAAATAAATAAATAGCTCTAACTTGTGCAAAAAATAGTACCATATTGTCCATGTAAATATATATATATTTATTTTAGTTTTTTAAATAAAAAAACTCAACTTCAATATTCATCACATGGAAAAATAAATAATTAGGTAAAAATATACTAGTAGACAAACAAAATAAGTAATGTTATGCATCACTAGTTTTTTCCCACCTTTTTATATCATGGGATACATAATATATTATGCGCCTTATTTTTCCTTATACTTATTTTCAAATAATATCTATGTTGATGGTGATATGAAACAGTTATAAATTTAAAAACCAAGAAAACAATAAGTTTCCTAATTGAGTTTCTGAAAGCACTCCCCCTGTGAAAACTTAGATGTCCTCCAACTACCACCATCCCTAGTAAAGCTTTGTAATCATGTTTAAATTATGTAATTAATAAATTTTGATATATTTAATTTCCAACTAATGGAAAACCAAAAATTTTGTATTATTATTTTATTTTTTTTCTAATGAATTTTGAATTTAATAAAAAGTTCAAATTAAAACCCAAACTAGGTCTGTGTGGGCTAAGCCCAGCCCGATGGCAGAAGCCCTTGGGTAGGGCTAGAGCTTTAGGAATTTAGGATGGGCCGACCCGAGCCCAACATGACCCATTGCCGACACTTAGCCTAAAGGGCATCTTCTTCATTTAAAAAGTGATCATTATAAGAACATAATATAAAACTTGGAACTTAAGGCATCAAGGCTTTACTAACATAAATCATCACAACTAATCCTATACAATAGTTTATATGAGATAAGTAACATATTTCCGACTTGATACCACACTTGTCTGTACAATTTATCCATAACCTTTAGCTAGATAGAACATAAAAAATGCTATATTGCTTTGGGAATGGCTCCTCTCCATACCATTATCCTTCATACCTCTCCATATTTTATTTTTGGGCCCCATTCCTAACCCCTAAGAATGATCTGAACTGTTCATCTCGTAGACCCAACAGTAAAGATTAGTTGTGCAAAAAATTAGTTTCATCTGACATCACTAGACACGTGAACAAATTACATTTTATGCTTTAAAAAGGACAGCAACTATGAGTTTAAACTTAAATTGTCCATTTTATAAAACAAAATGTGATTTGTTCATCTATTTATCAATATTCGCTGAAGCTAATTTTTTGCACGTACAGTTTTCACTGTAAGATTTATAAGGTGAATAGCTCAGATGATCATCTTTGTAGGCCTAGAGTGGGGCCCACAAAATGGAATACAGAGAAATGTAGAAGATAGTTGTGTGGAGAGAAGCCATTCCCTATGTCATTAGTCAAAGCTCGACCCAAAGTGTAAGAGGTAGATCTAGACACAAGTTTTCTTGTTATTAATAACATTAATAGTAATACTCTAACAATTCCTAAGTGTTCTTATACAATGCTTTTCCTCAGATATGACAGATATTCTAATTTCCATTGGAGAAAAAGTTGCTCAATTATTAGTGGACCCAATTGCACGCCAGTTCAATTATGTCATCCACCGAAAGAAATACTTTGAAAATTTGACAATCCAAGTTGAAATGATAGAGGCTTTGTGAAATAGGGTGCATGGATCCATTGATTATGCAAAAATAAATAGTGAAGAAATTTGAGAAGATGTCAAGTACTAGATCGAAAAGTTGATGGGTTCATAGTGGAGGCTAAAAATTTTCTAGAGGGCTATACCAATGTGAACACGATGTGTTTCAAAAGGTGGTGTCCTGATTTGGTCACACATCGCCGACTAGGTAGATAAGCAAAAAATAAAATAGATGGCTAAAGAGTTAGGAAAAAATGGCAACTTCAATAACATATCCAACCCTGCTCCTCCCTTGGGGATAGAGTCCATACCCTCTCAAAGGCTTGTGACTTGTGCAACTAGAAATTTGGCAATGTCGAATGTAATGGAGGCATTGAGTGATGATAGGATCAACTTCATTGGAATACATGGCATTGGGGGTGTTGGAAAGACAACTTTGGTAACAATGTACAATGTACCGTGAACTTTTCTTGCTTTAGTGCTAGTTCTTGGAGAAACTGTTTCAACCACAACATCTCTTTCCCAGCTTCCGTTGCGGCAATATACTCTACATCAGTTGTGGATAAAGCAACACACTTCTGCAGCTTAGACTGCCAAGACACAGCTTCCCATGCGAAAGTAAACATAAATCCTGATGTAGATTTCCTATCATCAAGGTCGCTTGCCATATCTGAATCAGTATAGCCTTCCAAGACTGGTTTTGCTCCTCCAAAGCACAAACAAATTTTTGTCGTACCCTTGAGGTACCTCAGAATCCACTTGACTGTTTCCCAATGCTCTTTCCCTGGATTGGAAAGGAATCTGCTCACAACTCCAACAGCATGAGCAATACCCGGTAGACACCATTACATACATCAAATTCCCTACGGTGGATGAGTAGGGAATAGCCTCCATCTCTTCTCTTTCTTTTGTAAAGGAGGGACAAGAACTCTTGTTCAGCTTGAAATGATTAGCTAGTGAAGTACTGACTGGCTTGGCATCTTTCATGTTGAACTTCTCAATTACCCATTCAATGTACTTCTCCTGTGATTGCCACAACTTCTTGGCTTTCCTGTCACGTATAATTTTCATGCCCAAAAATTGCTATGCAGGGCCTAGGTCCTTCATGTCAAAGGACTGCGATAACTCCTTCTTCAGTGATCTGATTGCTGTGGCATCTTGTCCAACAATCAACATGTCATCAACATAGAGCAGGAGTATGATGAAGTTTCCACTCGGAAATTTCATGACATATACACACTGGTCTGCAGTAGTTCTCTTGTACGCATGACCCACCATGAATGAGTCAAACTTCTTGTACCATTGTCTCGGCGCTTGTTTGAGGTCGTAGAGACTCTTCTTCAATCTGCAAACTAAGTTTTCTTTCCTTTTGACTTCAAAACCTTCTGGCTGCTCCATGTAAATTTCTTCCTTCAGATCACCATGGAGAAATGCTGTCTTCGCATCCATCTGTTCAAGTTCCAAATTCAAACTGGCCGCTAGTCCCAAAACTACTCGAATGGATGTCATTTTCACAACTGGTGAGAAGATTTCATCAAAATCAATACTTTTTTTCTGCCCAAAATCTTTGACAACCAATCGAGCCTTATACTTGACTAGCTTTCTCTACTGCCATCTTTCCTCAACTTGAACACCCATTTGTTCTTCAATGCTTTTCGACCTTGGGGAAGTTTTACCAAATCATAAGTCTGATTCTTCTGCAAGGACTGCATCTCCTCTTGCATAGCTTGCTGCCAATTACTCTTCTCCTTATGATTATGAGCTTTTTGAAAACTTTTTCGCTCCCCTTCATGAGTATGCAAAATATACTTAGAAGCAGGGTATTTTAATAACGGCTTAGGCTCTCTTGTTGATCTTTGTAACTGTGGACCAACAGTCTCTGGCAGAGGGGGATGTGGCTCCCCTTGCTCAACACCCTCTGTTTCTGGATCTTCTTCTTCTGAAAATCCATCCTGCAACTCTACATCATTGGCTATATGCTGCGGTAGCTCTTTTTCATCAGTAGCATTCTGTGATGGTGCAGGATTGGGAATAATTTCTGAAATATCATCAACTTTGGGTTTGGCTGGTTGCCCAAAGTCTTCTAAGGTCTGGCCTTCTTGAAACACCACATCTCGGCTTCGAATGACCTTCTTGTTTTTTGGATCCCATAATCGGTATCCAAATTCTTCATCTCCATAGCCAATAAAGATGCATGGAGTGGCTTTATCATCCAACTTCTATTTGTGCTCCTTGGATACATATGCAAATGCTTTGCACCCAAACACTCTCAAATGAGAGTAAGAAATCTCCCTTCCAGACCATACTTCTTCTCAAATCTAAAAATTTAGTAAAACTGATGGCGATCTGTTGATCAAATAGCAAGCAACACGAACAACTTCTCTCCAAAATGGCTTTGGTAGCTTCGCTATTTTGAGCATACACCTTCGGTTCATTCTTTCGGCTACACCATTGTGTTATGGGGGTTTAGGAACAGTCTTCTCATGGTGAATGCCGCGAGTAGCACAGTAGGCTTCAAACTCATTTGACGTATACTCACGTCCATTATCTGTTTGAAGACACTTCAGTTTCTTTCCGGTCTCCCTTTCCCCCATAGCATGGAATTTGAAAATGATGGAACACCTCAGCTTTGGTTTTTAGGACATAAACCCATACCTTCCGTGATGCATCATCAATAAACGTCACGGAGTATTTGCTTCCACCCAAAGATTCCACTTCTATGGGATCGCATATATTAGAGTATACTCTGCTCAACAACTCTAATTATCTTCTGGATGATGAGTGGAAAACAACTCTATGATGCTTGCCAAATAAGCAGTTGTCACAAGGATTCAATTTTGCATCTTTGGCAAAGGGAATAAGAGACTTCTTTGCCAAAATCTGCAACCCTTTCTCACTCATGTGACCCAGCCTTTTGTGCCATAAATTTAGTGATGCCTCATCTTCTGCTGCATTGAGGCTATTTGAATTCACCTCCACATGAGTCTTGTATAGTGTGCCACTTGCTTGTCCTTTGGCTACCACCAGAGATCCCTTTTTCAACTTCCATATGCCTTCGCCGAAGTAGTTCTCATAGCCTTGTCGATCTAAGGCTATTCCTGAAACAAGATTCAGGCATAAATTGGGAACATGCTTGACATCTTTCAACACCATTATGCACCCAAATTTGGTTTGGATGCGAACATCGCCGATCCCCACAATCTTCGAAAAACTGAATTTGCCCATCTTCACTGTACCAAAATCACCAGCTTGGTACATACTGAAGAATCCCCACAAGCTGTTGAAGTTACCCATCTACCACCCACTTGGTGTCATTGTCTGACATATGGACACATTTTTCTTCTTCAACAGAGAATAATGTAATATCCTCTGAGACAGTAATTGCAGTGTTCTTATCTGTAGAGACCCTAATTTTTGGTAATTACACTTGAAACCCTAAGCCTTAGGTTAATCGCATTTTAGTCCCAAATTTCATAAAATTTTACAAAATGGTCCAATAAAAAATAATTTTTCTGTATTTTATTTTGTATTATAATTAAATCCTGGAACACCACTTTACAATTGGAAATACCCTAAAACTTGATTTTTATTTATTACCTCCTATTTTCGAAATTAATTCATACATTTTTTTTAGCCTATTTGAATATTAGTTATTTGAATCTTTCATTATTTATTTGAGCAAATAAATATTTTTATTATTTATTTTATTCTTTATTTGAGCAAATTAGTAGAACACAAAATATCTAGATATTTATTATTTTCCTTAGTCATTAAGCAAGAGGGTAGAATGGCCTTTTTAATCCAATTCATGGCCTATAAATTGAGAGTCTTACCTCAATTCCACACCCATATTTTAGCAGCCAAGGAGAGGGTGAGAGAAGAAGAGTGTGATTAGAGGGAAGTAGAGAACAAGAAAAAAAGAAAGAAAATGAAGAAAATGGTGCCTCCTAGGGTCAAGGTAAGAACACACCCTTCCCATGTCTTCTCCAATTCTTTCACCCATCTCATCCTATTGTCTAGTATGTCCTCCTGTGTTTCATATTAATGGTAAATGAGGTTTTTGATGTGTATGAAAGTGTGGGTATGATCTAGTATCATTGTCTTGCAAATTTGTCAAATTATGCACTGCTGCAATTTCTCTAATTTAAAATAAATATCAAATTTATTTATTTCTCAATTCTGACTTTAGTGTGGGATATTTGGTGTGTTTAGAGCTAGTGATAATTTTATTAGCACCTCATTGTGTGTTTTTGGGGTTTGGATATTTTGTTTAAAAATCTGGTCCTGAGTCTCTGAAAAACAGTCCACTTCTTTAAATTTTTTAAATTTCCAGAAAAATCATCTCATGTTGGCTCTTTTGTCAGAATTTAGAATTCTGAGTCCTCTTTCCAACAAAATTTATTTGGGTGAAAATCATCACGTAGATTGAAAGGAAAGCTAGTTTTCCCAAAGGGTAACAAATCTGGACAGGTTTTTGAATATAACTTGTAGATGAATTTCTGGAGGTGCTGTGTAAATTCTGAGAATTGGAATTGAAACTAGACAGGTTAATTATTATTTATGTGCAATTTCAGCTCCTAATTTGGCCTAGAAGTATTTTCTCCAAAGCATTCTTGTTAGCCCTGCAGAACCGAACAATGCTGGAAATGGTGTTTTATTGTGTTATTTGTCTCTAAGTATTTCAAAGCATGCCTAATGGAATTTGCTTGCCTTACCGTATCTATGTATGACTATCATGGGCTATATTCCCTCTCTTATGTTTGTCTCATGCTCTTTTATATTATCGAATTACCGAATGTGACTAACTTGCTTGGCAAAAGATCTAATAAATGGGAAATGGAAAGGGGTTGGTAATGGGTGACGTTCACCCCTGTGCTTCAGAATGATTTATGTAATATACATATGAGTGGGATTAAAACCAAATGAGTTAGGTCTTGTGCAAGTGGTCTAAGCAAGCCCCTAGGTTGACACGGATGTATTCAGACTCTATGCGATGGTTTCAGGGTGTAAGCGAGTCCTTTGATATGGTATGTGTAGGGTGTAAGCGAGCCCTAGCCACGATTTAGGTGTAAGCGAGCCCACTTGTTTGGCCGTCCCTTTTGAGGTCCATCAATGCCACTGACAAGTAAATAATCGGAAGGTGGGCATAGGTGGTAAGGTCTGCAAAGCAGCAAAAGGGGGAGTTCTGAATAGTCCGGTGTTCAATTCTTGTGATTGGGTAGAAGGATCTCTTTGGGGGATTCTAGATGTTTAGTCTAACTACTAATTCATATAACTATTGTATGTTATGTTACCCAATTTGTTCTGTGTATGGTTGATTGGTTGGTAAAAGATATGAGGGGGTATGTGTTTTTACTGGGCATTCCAAGCTCATGGCGTGTCATGCCAGGTGATAAAGCAGTTTACAATGGTGAAGGTTAATTCGAAGGCAAATAAGATGAAGTGTTGGAGTTGTAGTTCATTTGAAGACTTAGATTAGTTGTTGTTTTTTTTTCCTTTTAACTTTTGGTTTGGCAATGTTTTGGTAATCCTGTAATGGACCATAAACAAATTATCTGTGATATTAAATCTTCTTATATATGTATATTAAAATATTTTGGTTATCTATCCTACTTGTGTTGTATTATTGTACTTATTTAACGGCTCGGAAGTTGGGCCATTACATTATCTTCGGTCTTTGGCTGTTTATTGCCTTGTTTTTGTTCTCCCTTCAAGGCATAATAGTATTTCTTTATGTGACCCTCCTGGCCACAGTGGTAACACTTGAACTTCGGTCGGCTCGTACTTTCTCTGGCATTCCCTCTGTCTTGAGATCTTCCTCTGTTGCATCCTCTGCTTTTGTTTTTTCCTCTGCCTCTACCTCTACCTTTATTTTCTGCGGCGAGGGCATGAGATTGATCTTCCTCCATGTCTTTCTTTCTTGCCTCTTCACTAAATAAAGCATCAGTGACCATGTTCGTGGTCAGTCTTCCTTTTGGTGTAGAGTTGCTTAAGGACACTACCAACGTCTCCCAACTGTCTGGCAAAGAACTGAGCAGCAATAGGGCCTGCATCCTATCATCTAACTCCATTTTGACAGTTGCCAGTTGGTTCACCAGATTTTGAAATTCACTGGTGTGTTCAGCAACAGAGATACTACCTTTCAGCTTCAAATTTACAAGTCTTCTCATTAAGAGGCCTTTGTTTCGAGCAGTCTTTGACTGGTACATATGCCTTCTAACTTTGTCTAGAGAGCATAGGCATCAATTTCCTAAGTGACATGGTGGAAGACACTGTGATCGATCCATTGTCTGATTTGGCCAATGGTTTTCCAATTCTTCTACTTCCAGTCTTCGTCGTTTTTCATTGCTGGTCTGACTCCATTAAGCTCAATGGGGTCAAACAAATCTCGGCAATACAGGACATCCTCCATTCTAGGCTTCCAGATTGCATAATTAGAAGCAGTCAACTTTATCATGGATCCTAAAGTTGACGTTGATTCCTTCATCAGTAAGTGTCTCTACAGAAAGTGATTTCTTTTTGAAAAACAGTCTTCGCTATTGAGTCTAGATTGGTCAAATTAGCCGAAAAAGCACTTCGGATTGCCAAAATAAAGACTGCAAAATTTTAAAATCTAATTTACAAAATCTGACCATACAGATGTGTTCGGAATATTCTAAATAGTTGGAAAGCACTATTGGATCACCCAAATCAGACCTCAAATGGCTTAGATCTAGCCAAAACAGTTCAATGATTCAGACTAGTGAATTCTGGAGCGCCTGAGAAACACCGAATAATTCCTCTAGTTCGGCTAGGTCAATGGTAGGGATGTAATTTTGGCCCGGCCTGGCCCATGTTGGGCCTTGTGGGCTCCCGTCAAAAATCGGGCCGGGCCGCACCGGCCCACGGGCCAAAAAACTAGGCCCAAACCTAAGCCCAGACCCAGGGGTATTCAGGCTTTAGGCAGGCCAGTGGGTCGGACCTCGCGCCAGGCCTCTAGGCTTGGGCCTGGGCTCGGGATTTGGGCAGCCCTAAACAATTTTTAAATTTTTTTTTATTTTTTCCACCAAAATTTATTATTTTCCATTAAAAATAACACTGGGCCTCAGGTGGGCTAGGCGGGGCGGGCCTCGGCCTGGGCTTTTGGGGGGGCCTTGAATGGGCTAATGGACTGGGCCACGGGCCGAGCCCATGGGCCGAGCTGGGCTTCAAAACGATGGCCCAGGCCCAAGCCCAAGGCCTCGAACTGGGCTTGGGCTCGGGGCCTTAACGGACCGGGTCCATCTCGGGACGCAAGCGGGCTTCGGCCTGCCCGTGGGCCACAGGACCAAAATCACACCCCTAGGGCTTCGTCTCAGCTCCGTATTGGCGGCTTGGCTCCAACTCGGCTTGGATGACATCAACGGATGATGTCGGATCATCTTCTCCACTGGTTTCGCGTGTAAAGCGCGTGCAACCAGTCGCCAGCACGTGAGAACAGCGTCAGTGGCGCGTGCAGCCTATTCCGGCATCCTTTTTCGACTCGATTTTTTCCTGTGTGCTTGTCTCGCCGAGCGCTTTCACTTGGTGTGATCAAAAGTGGATTTTGACCACTTTGATTTCTGGGCAATTATGGAAAAAAACACTCTGTTTTTCTGGAAAAACACTTAACCAACCACTTTGTTAGGATCATGGACACCCAAAAAATAAACAACAAGCAATTATACACACAAATGAGACACAAATATTTACGTGATTCGGCCCAATGCCTACGTCCACGGACAGAAACTAGAAATTCACTAAAACAGAGCAAATACAAATCAAAAGAGGAGAAAAACTCTCACTCAACTCACAACTCCCTATCTCTCAAATTTCTGATGATACTTCACCCGCTCCCTCCCGTCTCTATTTATACACAAAGATGAGAGAGAGAAAGAAGGAGACAAACTCTCCAAAATTTCCTACCATCTTAAAGGTGAGAGTCAACAATGGCTACAACGTGAAGAGAAGCGAGAGTCTTGCAGATGCCCTACTCAAACTTTCACTTCCGGTGGAGGTCCTCCTATTCCATTCTCCTTAACCCTCTGCTTGCATGCATGTGGGTTGGAGTAACAAGAACTACCTGAATTCCCACCGTGATTAGAGAGCTTAAGGATATAAGTTTAAAATTGCTATTGTTATGAATATGTATGACTTGAGCTTAGAATAAGTTGATTCATTTATCTGTGTTCATCTTTCTTCCTCTTTTGTATATATGTTGAGATGTTAATGGGTTTGGTCTTGTCAAAAACAATATATATTAAAAGTAATAGTTTTATAAAATGTGTTGAGCTTATTTTAAAGATTAAAATAAAACTCATTATTTGTCAGATTAAAATTCTTATTCTAAATTTGTACCTTGAGGTTTTCAGTACATGGTATTCTTTAGATTAATGGCTTACCTGTGGCTTAATATTATTTTCTATTGTCCGCTTGTGTTTAATAAAAAAAAAACTTTTGGTTTAAATTTTTTTTTCTTATTATCTTACTATATTAAAAATATTAAGAAAACAGTGCGAATTGTTACATGGAATTGTTGGATATGTAATTTACCATTACTTTGTGTAATTGATAGCATGTGGCTATTAAAGATTAGTATTTGGATCTTTAATGTTATTTATAAAGATTTATGAAAATAAATTTGTCAAGTTAATTGGTTTTAAATTTTGTTGACTAAACTATTAGAATGTGGTAATGTTAGTGCATAACATGTTTCTAACATGAACTAGTCATCCAAATTGTACATTGTGATTTACTTGATATTATTGTACAATATTGCCTTGCAGCACTCATGATCCATAAAAGAAACTTTGTATTTTGTTTTTCGACTCTGACTCTCCTATTCCAATAATTTGAAACTTAGTTTGATAGAGCTAGCAAAAACTACTTTGTTCACTCCCCCTTATATATCCTTCATGTCGTGAATGTTTGGCAACCATATTATATATGTTTTATATGACTAAATTACCAATCCCTTTGTGTCATGTGCCTTGTTCCACCAAGAAGAAAAAAAAAAAGTGGGAAGAGGTCATCTTTGGATAGAGTAATTAATTGAGAATTGAGTTTTAGTGATTATTTTTTGTGTTCTCATGCAGTGGATACTTAGGGAAGACAAGAGGAACTTATCGTAGATGATTGTCATGCTATTAGATTATTTTTATCTATACAGTCTATATATTTTTAAGAATAGATCATTTATTTATTATAATATATATATATGATTTAATCTTATGATTAGTTATGTCTTATTAGACTAATTTTTTGCATGCCTATTTTTCTTAGCTTGTCATATGAGACAAACGATTCAAATCATTTACATGAGAACAAATTAGTCCTATAATATGGCAACTTTACCTATGAAATTGAGATTTACAACTTTAGCAAATCCAAACTCGCTTTAATTGGGGCTCCACTAGTGGATGGTGAGGCTGGTCCCTTGAATTTGTTGGTCTAGTAGACCGGATATCGAGTTATAAAAAAAAATAATAAAACTATTCTTCTTTTTAACAATTTAATATAATTTTTTATTATTATTATTGGACAAGAGAATAAATCTTATATTCGAACCTTGCTGTTTTCTAAATAACTAAAAAATTTGAACATATATTTAATCCACTTATCAAAAAAGCTTGATTATATGTGAAGGATATATCAAAAATATAAATAATAAAATTATTTCTTTATTTAATAACGTAAAGTTGTAGTTGAATTGATGGTGAAGATTTATTGGCTTATCAAGGAAAGAATATCATTTTTCTCAAGGCAAGAAAATCTATAGGAAAAAGCAAAAGAGAAAAAGGAGCTAGTATATATCCTTTGTCATCTTTAATCCATGGAAGCAAAGCATCAAACATTTGTGCCACATACATCAATGATCAAACCAAGAAAAGAATTGCTTTCCATTTCTCAAATATAGAATGTTCAGGTCTCCATCTCCATTGTGATCCCTACAGCAACCATTTCTCTTTCCCTTTCCATCTCTATCTTGATTGTGATCCCTGCAGCAACCATTTCTCTTTCCCTCGTTTAATTGTTTACAAAAAAAAGGTACGCTTAAATTCCTAGTTTCTTCTTTTCAATAGTGTTAAGACTGTATTTAGATTATAAATTTTGATAGAGATTTAATGTGAGACAAATATGAATGAAATATAAGTTTTTTTTTTTTTTCTTCTTCTTCTTCCAAATTTCTAATCAAATTCATAATTCAAATACTGTATAAATAAATGTAGTCCACTAATTGCTTATTCTATTCATAATGCAAAGCTAATTGAATGTCTGTCAGCATGAGCTACTAAAATTGCATGATAATGGCCATAATATTTTGTATGGACATAGTTGTGTGTGTATCAATTTATGCATCATATTCAACGCATTATTGTTATATGGGATCACCTTCGATGTGTGTTTGTTATTGTTATTATTGTTTTATGCATTTTTGGTTATACGTACCTTATATAATGTTTAGTTATGACTCATTTTTTCTTAATCATAACTAAAAAAAGATCCAATTATGATATTTATAATAATCAAATTCAATAATAACATTACTCACGTATAACACATGACCCTTTTATATAATGAGTAAAGGTGAGTTTGTATCTAGTTTTTCTATCTACGTCTCATGAACCCTATTAATTAATAGAGACTAAATTAGGTGTAGATAGTTTTAATAGGTGGTGATCTGGTGTGATGACAAGCACCATCTTTGTTCTAGTGTTGTGGCCTGAGTTCAATTTACAAAAATTCAGTATTTCTCTTTTCCAAAAAGTAAAGGTAAAATTAATTCCTTAAGGGGAAATAACAATGTAGGGTAGAAAACCAAAACAAATTTATAAAACATGGGGAGTGCAAGTGTGAGTTGGATCTCTTCATCTCTATGTAATTTTTTTTTTTTTTTATCTATTTCACTGACATATAATCCTCCCTTATTTTAATTATTTTATTAGTCAAAAAGAGAAACATTAATTGTGAAAACTAATGTACATAAAATATTGACTTGAGCATCAACAAAAGAAAGAGACTACAATGTATCAAAACAAAACTAATCAATTCCAATTAGATTGACACCGAAAAACAAACTCAATCATTTGCTAGCACTACATCAAAAGTTGGTGAGGAGCCAACCAAAACAAAAATCATTTTTTTCTTTTCCCTCAAAATTTTGAATATCGTTGCTATTGTTTTTGGCAATGAAAACATTCTTGTCTAGTTGTGTTTTCATTTTTTGTTTTCAGAAATAAAGTACATTTCGTATTTGTTTTTGTTTCTAAAAATTGAAATAATTTTTAAAATTTGTGGAAAGAAAAAAGGCGTTTCATTTGTTTCGAAAAAAAATTGTTGGCATCCCCTCTCCTCCCTTCCTACAATGCCCAGCATTCAATAACTCATTAAATATTTTTTCTTCTTATTAGTTTTTTATTATTTTTATCAAAACAATTTTTTTTTTTTTAAATTATTTTTTGTATTGACACCGATACCAACAGTGCACCCAACAAATCAACTTTGAAACTTAAAAGAAAAGACGGGATGGGAATCATGTCATGTGGTGTCGTTTTTGTGTCGTGTCATATTGGATTTGTGTTTAAAACAATCCAACACTAACACCACATATTGAATTAAACGTGTCAATTATCTTGACACTGATCTGACCTACTTATAATTATATTAACCCTAACACGACATATTTAATACAATTAGTAAAAGTTCATGTTTCAGATTCTAAGTAAATTGAACCGTCTATTTAAAAAAATTAATAATAATAATTCATTTCACATCACATGCATCAGAATAACTTATTTAAACATTGACACACAATGATAATATATCTGCCAATATCTATGAAAATAATTAAAAATATTCATCACTAATCCATTACATATCCAATCTAAATTATTGTCACTCATTAATATTTAAATATCCAATATAATTTTAAAAGCAAAATAAGTTTTCATCCAACCAAACTAATAACTATAACACAAAAAATATTAATAAATTAACTAAATCAAACAAAGTGAATTAAAATTGTAACACAAAAAAATATTAATAAACTAACAAAATATATTATAATTGTCAATTATGTTAATTCACCATTGCTAGTTGTAAATTGTATACTAAGAAGAATAATAAAAAATAACCAAAAAATAAAAAAAATTATGGTTTTTGCTAGATTTAAGATTTCTTTAAGATTTTGAGAGAGGGAAACAATTTGTCAAATTACTACCGACAGTTGATTTATCATTAATTTGGTGTTACACTTCATTAGGCACATTTTATATATAGAGATTTAAGTTTTAATTTAACGGATGAGAATGCATTACTTAAGATCTTATAGTTACTAAATTCATGTTATATTTGGATTACATACGAGTCAATAGTGGATTCGTGTTATGTCGACACGAATTTTTATGCGAGTCAGACGTGTCCATTTTGGATTTCATGTGTTCAATCCAAACACAACACATTTAATATTTGTATTTTCAGATCATGTCATATTCGTATTTTCGGATCATGTCATATTCGGATTCGAGTCAAAAAATCACTTATCCTAACTCTCTAATTATGTATACAATTTGAGTCATGTTAACGATTGCTTGCCAAATTCCCACCCCTAGATAGAGCCAGTAAAATGAGTGGTGATAATGCCATGAATCATTTTTATCCTACCACAATATTTAATACAAACTCACATTTTTTTATTAGCCAAACCAAATAACCTCCCCATTTTCTTTTTCTCACTCACTCTTTTTGGGTATGGATCCCTATGAAGTATGGATAATTAAAAAAAGGTGACGTATTTGTATTGTATCTGTATTGAACATCAATACTTTAAATACTTACGGATACGTATTAGATACTTATTCAAGTATCGGATATTTTTTAATTAATTTTTCAATATTTTTGAAGTATCGAATACTTAATTTTGAAATATCGAATACTCCAAGTCATGTATTACTTCTTTTACGAAATTAGAAGAGTAACATTTATTGCATACCATTAATATATAATATAATTGTAAGAATAAATACAATAATATTTTCTAATATTGTATTTAGTTCTTTAATAAAAAGGAAATAGTGAATTTATAATACCTAATTCGTAATGTAATTCCTCAATATTCTTTAGCTTATGTGTAACTTGCTACTACTAATTTAAAAAAAAAAAAAAAAAAAATTATAAATATATCCTAGCTATATCCGTATTCTATTTTTTAAAAAATTTTATCGTATCGTCATATTTGTATCATATGCGCATCCATGCTTCCTAAATAGATCCTCTCCAGCAATTCCCTCAGTGCCCTACACTTTGCATAAGATGAAGACATGTGAAGAGGAGTTGATCTAATGGGTTGAAAGAGTCCACGCACTGTAGCTGTTGTGCACCAATAGAAACGGCACCGTTTTGTCTTAAGGTGGGCAAAAAGAACGGAGTGCAATTTATTTATTTATTTATTTTTACATGGGTCAACAACATGAATAAAAAACAGAGCTCCAAATGCAACGAAAAAAACATAACACCAAATGCAATAAAATGTTTTTATAATGTAATAGGATAAAAAGCATTACTCTCAAAACACAAATAGATGAGCCCTGATTTTTTTTAAGCAAATAAACACATGACCTTTAAGAAAATCAATTGTGTAATATAAATTAAATAATCCAATTTAAGGGCGTGAATAACTCAAGAATTCAATATGAAGTTTGTAATCATAAAAGTTAAATTTATACAAATTAGCAATATTAATGAAAGTTTTTCATCAAATCCAAAATAGTGAAATTGGGGGGGGGGGGGGACTCCTTTGATCTACTTACAATTTTGACAAATTCAAAATTGATGCATAGTATTTGGTCATAGAATTTCTGAAACTTATGGCCAAGGCAATGGTGAAAAGACTAGTAAACGCAAGACATCAAGAACTCCAAATGGCATGAAATTTAGTCGAGACATCAAAAATATCATAATGATCAAAACCCATCACTTTGTCATGGCCCATGATGGATTTTGAGTGAATTCCAACATTTAGACCATCAATTTTGTGATTTTGTCATTTTAGAAAATATTATCTTTGACTTGATCTAGATGAGTCCAATTTTGCCTAAGTTTTTCTAGTATGTTCTTTTTCATTACAGTATCCCAATTTGAGCCTAACTCAAATATTTTCATTTTTGGTAATTTATTTTATTTTGGCGTGATTAGCAAGTAATTACCCTAGGATTTGATTTTCCTTTTTTGCTTAGATTTCCAGTGACATTGAAAGAACAGAATCAATTGCTCCATCCTGTCTATCTTTTACTAGGGTTAAATGAGTGACTTCAGATCCTCTGACCAACACTCTGTACCAATTTTGTATCCCAATATTCTTGAGCCACCACGTGTTCATTAAAAATACTTTGTCATTCTTGTACCACCACATGTCCATAACTCACTTAAAACTAACTCAATCTCTCTACCCCACGAGTCATCACTTATTCTTCTATCCTCCTTTGCCTTAACTGTAACCACTGTGGACCACCATAAACAAATAATGCTAATCTGATTTAAGAGTGTAGACACTCTATTTTTGACCGGCCTTAAGACGGGTGCCTTCCAAAGCTTCTTGATGATGAAACAAAGATGAATGTTTTTGATCCACTTGGAACAACTTTTGGATGGAGAGAGACTCCCCAACCCTAAGCCTGTTTTAGCCAAAATGTTTTCAAACCTTTAAAAATTATTTTTGAAATTGTTTTCAAGACTTAACTCTTTTCAAAAAATTAAAAACATGTTTCTTCTAGAAAACAAGTGAGGACAAAGCTGAAATGAATGAAAGGATGGAGAATACTCTCGAAATAGCTGAGTCACAGGTTTTTGTGCTAGCCATAGCTTTTTTGTTCCCTGCACCCGAATAGGAATTATATGTGGCCGCAACCATCTTGGAAGATTCCATTCGCATATACTCCGGATATCCATGCGAAATGGCATATTCCAGAGGCCCCCTTGGCCTATATATACACGCATTTGTGTGAGAAAAAGGGTTCTCTCTCTCTCTCTCTCTCTCTCTCTCTCTCTCTCTCTCTCTCTCTCTCACACACACACACACACACACACTCACACACACACACACACAAAACTCAATTTATGCCAAAATAGATACGCAACTCCCATCTCTTTTCATCCACAGCTAAACTTGGAGGATTTTTAGCATCATTGGAGACTTGAGGGAGGTGAGGTTTGAGAAGACTCATCTATTGTTTGGACTTGATTCCCACTTGCTTGGAGCTTTGGCAAAGAAGTAAATCTCTATCTTTGAGAATTTTCTTTCTTTTTCTGTTCTTTTCTCTTCTCCCAAAGACACTCTATTTCTTGTGATCTTTGGAGTATATAGCTTGTTAGACTTGAATAGATTGGGGATTCTGGCCAATTCCCCCATATATCGCTTGAGTTGCATTATATTCATTTTCTTACAACTTTCTTTCCTTTTCTCGATAATCAAACACTTTATATTGTTGCATTTATTGTCCTTTGAGTTGTATCTTGGGCTTGTATAGTTAGGATTCTAGCCAAATCCTATTTACATAGGTTTTGGCTCCATTGTCTTCACTTTCTTACCACTTTCTTGCATTTTTTGGAAGCCAAACATGTGCTTTCCATTTGAAAATGGTTGAGTCTACTTTTTCAACCTATCATTACATGGATTTGAGCATCTCATGATCATTTCCATTAGTAGATTGTGAGACTTCTTCCATTCTCTTTCCTTTAGCTTTCATTTTCTTGATTAGTAGCTTAGTTTTCTTGGAAGATAGTTGAATCTACTCTCTCAAAACCATCATTCTATGGACTTGGGTATTTCATGCTCATTTTCATGTGTAGAGAGAGTAGAATTAGTCCATTTTCTACTATCTAACTTCCATTATCTTGCTTATTAGCTTAAGTTTTCTCAAATTATGGGTTGAATCTATTTCTCTCATGTTTCCTTTCATGTATTGAGGCCTTTGCTTTGCCAAATGCCTATTTCCATGTTCTTTTGGAATAGGTTCACCTCATTATCTATCTCTCCCTTTCTTCTTTTTGCTTTCCTTGAAGTAGAGTAGCATTTGTTTCTTGTTCTTAGTTTTGTGAATCTATCTCCACAAAACCACTCATGTTTATTTTCATATGTTGGAGGTAGATTCCAATCTCTTCCCTCTCGTTTACTTGCTTTCCCTTTATTTCTCGTTTTTGTTATTGTGCTCTTTGATAATGGCTGAGATCTACTTGCCTCGACTCCATGTTTCATGACTTTGAGCCTTTATCTCCCTTCTTAGGTGAGATCTTGGCTTATTTTCATGTGTAAAGGGGTAGATCTTAGTCATTATATATTTCTTTACCATTTTCACTCATTTTCTTATCTCGTGTCTATCTTTCATGATCATAGCTTAGTTTGTACTTTTTAAGCCCGGTACATCACGTTTTATTATTGTGGCTATCTCGTTATGTCGATTATATGTATTGAGATGATTTCCATGCTTGAGATAATTCACATGAAATTTTAGTGGCAATCGGGCTCATAGTATTCATTTGATGAGTTATTGCATTTTTAGACTTTTGCATCTAAGATTATGCGTATTTTCTCTCTCTCTAATCCCTTTCACACTTGGCTTGATGCTAAGGAGTACTAGGTCTCGATGTTCGCTCATTGTTTGGAGGGCATTTTGCCTAAATTAAAAATGCCTCCATCTCTCGTGAGGGTTTTCAGTCCTTTTTTAGAAAAATCCTCATAATAAAACTATTTTCAATTTTGAGAGAGTAGAAGCTTTCCAAAATAGGTGATTTACTCTACACTTGTTTACTTCACATAATAAAGATAACATTAAGAATTGGGGTATGAACATATCTTGGAAATGATTCTCATATCAAGAATTAGTACAGGCCAATCTTTGATCAGGTGAGTAGAGGGTGGTCAATTCATGACTTTCCTTTCTTATACCTAAACTCTCAAACCAATTTTTTCGGTTGCGATAGGCAGTGACCTACATTAATTGGAGTCCGAGTTTTCTAATTTTTCCAAAAAAATTAGGTGGTGACTCTAGGTCTAATGATACAGTCTTTATTTGGCATTTTGATATATTAGCGGATTTTCTGCGAGAGCAAGATGAGAGGGCAAACTATCGGGTGTGCTGGAAACCCTTCCAGAGATTTCACAAAGAGCCTTCTCAATTTCCACTCATCTTTCTTTCCTTTACCCTGAAGGCATCAACTGCTATGTTTTAGATTCGGCCTTCGAACCGTCTGTTAGGGAAAAACTTTCGATCTCAGAAACCATACATTTTAATTAAACTTATTGTTAGAAGATTTTCAAAATATATATTTATATATTTTTTTATTATATGAATTATAGAGAGGTGTGACTTTGAGTGTATATCAAGGGTTGTAAGCATTAGATTTGAACCAAAAGATATGACTTTTGGATCCAAAGGATGTGACTTTTGGATTCAATAGACACAAACCCATGCCTATATAAACGCAAAAAGGGTTTCCATTTGTAAGACAGAACTTCCATGGATTTTCTCTATAAAATTCATGTTATCATTTATTTTTTTTACTTGGTGGATTAGAAAATCAAAAGGTATTCGGGATCTAATTTTGTACATGCATAACACAGTCAGTCTTTAAATTGTGCTTCATTGTATCCTAGAGGTAGATTCGCAAATAACTAGGTGCACACCAGATTTGACCTAATTGATGGGGGTGAATATTTTCTATTTTATCTTCTTTCATCGCATTTACCAAATTTGCACCAACATGCAGATTTTAAGTTCTCAAGATACTTCTCTTAACCTCAAGTATCACAAAGATGCTTAGAGAAAATAAAAAAAATAAATGAAAGAGAGTACCACAGATAATAAATAACAAAATATTGGCTACCTTTTTCTTAATTACTCTAGTGGTGAAAATTATTATAAAATTACAAAATCATTGACAATTTTACATTTTTGACTCCAATTTATTTTTATTTTCTCTTCACTTGTTCCGCCATTCTTCCATTTTCTCTTCCTTCCTCTTCCCTATTGTCGATTACCCTTCCTCCTCTACCCTCCTCACTGTCCATCCCTCCCTCATTCTCCCATGTTACCCCCACGCCTCCTCCACTCTTACCTGCCCACCTCCAACCCCTTTCGCCAGTTGCTCCACTGACCCTAGCACCTTCATTGTCACTACTGCCTCAACAAGCTTTCCCACACCCTCTCTAGCTGCTGGCCATCCCTATATCACACCCTTCTAAGATACAACCTCCCTACATCTACCCTCCCCTAATTCCCTCTGCTACACTCAACCCTTTTTTCTCGCTACCACCACCAAATCCATCACTGCTACAACTCCATCGCACTTTTCCCATTGAGATCTCTTTCATCATTACTAGATTGACTTCTTCCGATTGAAAATCTAGATCTAGTTTCTCTCTCTCTCTCTCTCTCTCTCTCTCGTGGAAAATGGAAGGAGACTATGGTGGTGTTACGCCCTCAATTTCTTAAGAGCCGATTTATCAAATCAAAACTACATTCATCATTCATTCCCACTAATTAATACAATTATACATGCAGAAAAACAAAATCATGAGCCAACATTCATAACATATATCAATCTCTTTCATTTCATTATATATATATATCCCATTTCAAATGTTTTGAGATTCACAAGAGGTGGTTAGATGCACTAATATATTCATAGCCCAACAAGCATGAATCTATAGCATGTAATAGGAGAAACATTTAACTAAACGATATCCAAAAATAAATGCTCTAAAGACTTACATGTTTTCTAGGGACTTGACCTATTACAAATAAAATAAGGGACCCAATACAAGTTAAGCCCTATGCTTCACAAAATACAAAAAATATAAGCCTTAGCTCCCAAAGCCTCCTTGGCCTTCATCTTGGCGGAGGCATACTGCAAACACCTAAATATGGCTTTCTACATAGGGATGAGCATATAGCCCAACAGAGATAATCTTAACAAAGTACATGAGTTTTAACATTATCATGATCATGAGATGCAATAATGTGCCACGCTCAAAATATATGTTTTGTCTGCAAGAGATCATGCCATGCACTTTCCAAAATCGTAAACGATTCAACAACTTTCGTTCAAACAAAACATTGGGCGATAAATATAACACTGGAAATCCCTAGGTACGTGTCTGCTAGTAATCTCTTAAAGCACTACCCAATACCCCATTTTACCAGCTATTAACAGAAAGGAAATTGGAACCTACTCCGCGAGAGTTTTAGGACTTTCACCATAGACCTTAAGCCAAATTAATTCTCAAAATGCACACCCTAACTAGATTTACCAAGGTATTTACCCCATTTCTTAATATTTTTCTAAAGTTCTCAACAACCAATCACAATGCATTTCTCAAATGCGATAAGAAGTAAAAACATGAAATCATTAGTATGTCAATGCTATGCATGCTTTTCCAAATGTTTCAATTTTCCTATTTTTCATGTCAATTCTACAATAAGTTAATGCAATCCTACACCGATTGCTAAAACAATTATCTCTATCACAATATTCCAAAAAGGCAATATTTAGAGCATAATTCATAATTTTCAATACTTTCGAAATAAAACATGGTTTCCACTAATCTCATCATTTTCCCATACCTTCCAAACATTCATAATTTTTCAAAAATTTCATAAATTTCCCATATTTTCAAGATATATCAACATCTTGAAGAATTTTCATAATTTCTCAATTCACAATCCACATTCAAACTTTCCGCATTTTCTAGGTTTTTGGAAAATTTGGGATTTTCTAAATTTAAGAACAAAATCTTTAAATTCATACGCTATAAGTTATGTTTTGAAGAACAATTTGAGAAACTTTACAAAAATATCGAGTAAACCCCCAATTTGGGCAATAATAATAATAACAATAATAATAATAATAATAATAATAATAACAAAACCCTAATTTCTCAAACAATCATAACCATCAAAATACCACATAATCTTGCTAAAATATTTACACAAAGTTAAGAAAATCCTTACCTCAAACATGGAGTGAGAGAAGTATGAATTTCGAAATTTCAAGGTTGTTGGATCAACGATCACTCCAGTTCAAAATGACGCTCTCGACACTCTAAATTTTTGCCCAAAGAACCAAGATGAGAATTTGACTCTAAGTATGGTAGATCAAGAGTTTTGTATAGTTGGCGGTGGTTTGAAGAGAGAGAGAGAGAAGATAAAAGAGTATAGAGAGAGAGTTGAAAGAAATCAGGGAAAGAGAAAGAAAATATTAGGTTGTGTTTGGTTCTCAAACTATAGTTTTCAAATTATGATTGTAAATCAATTTCAAAATACCTTTTGAAAACATATTTGATAAATCAGAGAGTTTTTGAATTTTTGGTCTACCCGTTCGTCAGTCCGGACATCCACTTAGACAGTTTTTGAATTTTTGGGACTACTCAGTCATCCCCTCGGACATCCTCCTGAACGTTTGGTCGGTTATATATATTTTTATTTAGTAATTGACACCTGTTATGTGAAAAAAAAAAATTATATTTGTTTTTGATATTTTTTAAATATAGAAAATATTTTTTTGAGACCAAAATGACAAATTATTTAGACAATTATTTAAAATTAACAATAAAAATTAGTTTGTCACAGTAATTTTTAAAAAATAAAAAAACATTTTTAAACAAAACAATTAAAAAAAAATTCCAACCAAATATGCAATCAAAAGTAATTTTAAAGCACTAGCCGAATATTTTTGTTAACAAATAAGAATATATTTTTTAATATTTTAAATAAAAAATATTTTCAGAATTTTTTTAATTCTTTGAATAAAAAAATATTTTTTTAATAATTTTTTTGAATTAAATTTTAAAAAGAGTTTGGTTATGAGTTTTGAATAAAACTTTCAATAGAGTTTTGAGTTGTGTATTTGGTTATGAGTTATAAGTTTTTGAATTATAAAAAGTTTCAAAAATTCTTTTCAAAACTTATAATCAAATAACTTTTCACAAACTCAACACTCGTTTAAAAAATTCAACACTCAATTCAAAATTCAATTCTAATCTCTTTTTAAAACTCAAAACCGAACAAATTTTTTTTTTTTCAAATCATAATTCCAAAACTCACAAACTCAAGATACAATTCCATACTCAAATCATAATTCTAAACACAAACCAAATGCTACCTTAGATTTTGATTGGAAAATGTTCAAAAATCGAGGTCTGTAGCCCATGTCCGCTTGTACGAAGCTTCTGGCCGTAAATACGGATTTGTCCAACAAAAAATGCCGTCTTTCATAATTTGCTCGTGCGGAACATTTATTTCGCGTGTGTGGATTGACCTAAACAGCTTTTACATGGTAATTTCAAACTAACGTAGCTTTCTCTTTCGGAGTTAGAATTTGGTCAATTTTGTTTTTAAGTTGAAGTCCTGAAAGTAAGCTTTCCAATAGTTCTAGACTCATATCAAGATTCAAAGTGTGGAGATAGAAAAGCGTAAAAGAGTGAAAACTACTAAAAAATAAATATTTGGATTTGGGATTTTTGATCCAATCTTGTCCAACCATCATGTTAACTTATAAATCAATACTCCAAACATCAAGAAAGAGGTCCCTATTATAATAACAAAAAGGTCAAATGCAAACCCATCAATTCTAAAAGTTCAAAAATAATACAAGGTAATGGGTACCAATTAATATAAACAAGTCGGGTTTAAGATCCGGGACACTATAGGTGGGCAAAGGAGTTGAGGGTAGGGAGGTGTGGTGGGTGGTGATAGAGGTGTTGGGGGTAGGTGGAAGGGTGATTAACAACTAGAGAGCGGTAAGGAAGAGTTGGCCAATAGTTGCAAATAGTGGGAAAGAGAAGAAAAAGAGAAAAAAAAAAAAAAAAATTTCTAGTAATTACAACCACGGATTCCATGCTTTTGCAATTATGATTCTCTATTAATTTGTAAATAATTGACCAAAATCGCTTTAGTTGTGTTGGAAAGATAGTTAAAAGTTAACTTTTTGATTTTTTAACTTTTTAAAAAAACATGTTAAAAAGTAGAGAGTGATGTGATCCAAAAAAGTCAAAAAATAAAAAAATTGACTTTTAACTAACTTGCCAAAATAAACCAATTGTCCCTAAAATTTGATTGTCTTTCCGAAGATTGAGTGACCATACCATCATAGAGTATACATATATATATATCTATATATCTATATAATATGACATAATGTTATTTGAATTTATGTATATTTTTGTCCTACATACAAAGTTAATGTTCAAATTTTTTTGGCCCATAATATGTTTCCCGCCTATTTCTACTCTCTTCTCTCATCATTTATCATTCCACTACTCTCTCTCTCTCTCTCTCTCTCTCTCCCCTCTACCTCTCATCACTCTGTCCTCTACCTCTCCTCTTGGCACCGTTGCTCACCACTTCTCCTCTCGGCACCGTCGCTTTTAACCAGGAGCATGCTGTCAACAAAACCCTTTCTCCCTCTTTATGTCCTCTCCTTCTCCCTCTTCTACTGCCGTTGAAAGCAACATCTCTACCGCATACATCAACTCTCCACTGCCACGCCGCTTCTACGCTACGATCTCCACCAATAGCAACTCTTCATCTCTTCTCTCTCTCAGTTCTCAAATCTTCTCTTCAATCTTAACCCGCAGCAGTGCCTCTGTCCTCCATTGTCTAGAGTTTGATGAGTTTCTGAAATGGGTTTTATGGTTTTGAAATGGGTTCCATTTTGGGTAAACTATCAATAGGTCCTAATAGTTGGACTTAATTTCCATCAAGTCTTATTGAAAATAAGTCTTGGTAAAATTGTCGTTAAAAATTATTTTTTTGTGACAATTTTTTATACACGTCGCTAAAAATTGACAATTAATGACTTTTTTTGTTATGATTTTTATAAATTGTCGCTAAAACTTACAATTAGTGACTTTTTTTATGACAAATTTTTCCCATAGGACCTATTAGACAATAATTCAACTTATTAGAACCTACATGTAAGTACCCCTTTCCTTTTTAAATGTGTTTTGATTTGTGAAAGGTTTCATTGTGTTGGGTTCGTGTGATTTTTTATTTCTGTTGATTAGGTATGTGTTTGGATTTGTGTTTCTAAGATTTGGGTTTGGGTTTGTGATTTTTAATATGTTTTAATGAATGTTTTGGGTTAATGAATTTTCATTAACTAAGTTATAACTCTCATTCGAAGCTCAAACTTGAGCAACAATGGAGTTCAAAGAGGAAGAGAGAGACGTAGAGGAAAAAAAGAGACAAAGCTCTCTAGTTTGAAAAGAACAAAAGCAAAAAGAAGTAGAAGAAGAAATGAAAAAGTAGGCAAAGGGAGTGAGGGGCAACCAACGTGGGTCTGCTTTCCTTTCCTAAGTATTCTCACTCAATCCCACCTCATAAATTAATATAAAATATATCGTATAATATCTCAAAATTTTATAATATAAATTTATTTTAATATATTTTAATTAAAAAAGGTGTTTCTTTTATATTAAATTGATAATTTATTTTAAGATAGGATTGGATTGGGTACGAATTAATCTATTTAAATAATTGTTCATTGCATACTATTTGGAAATGTTTATTAAAAAAATATAAAAAATCAAGTAGCTTTGGTTATTTGGAGACCTAATATCATTAAAAATGTTTATATTTATTGAGAAACGTTATTGAAAAAAAAAATTGGTTCTGTTAAAAAATGGTGGTTTGAATTTTTTTTTTCTTTTGATAAATTTGAATTTAAAATTTAAATTAGGTTGTGTTAAAAAAAAGTGATAAAAAAAGTGGTTTAAGTTTCGCTATGGAATTTGAAATATTGGCAAGTGAGAATGAGAGAGAAGAGAGATAATGGGGGTTGTGTAATTAAGACTTATTTTGAAAAGTTGGTTAAAAATTAATTTTTTAATTTTTTATAAAAACATATATAAAAAAATAATATGATCTAAAATAGATTAAAAATTAGAAGATAACTTTAAATTATCTTTTCAAAATAGGCCAAGTTGTTTGATATTTGATTATGTTATACAATTGGTGTCTGCATCGGTCAATGAGAAAGAATATTATAATGACGTGATTAAGTCATCTCTCTCTCCTCTCCTCATCTTTGCTATCCCTTCTCTCTCTCTCTCTCCTTTGTCTTCTTCTCTCTCCTCAAGCCTAATCTCTTCTTTTCTTTCTTTTCAAATTTGAAAAGTGTTAGATTAGGAATCTCAAATAATCTTCTAAATTTCTCATATGCGTGTGAAATCCATACACACGAATTTGTGTAAGTCTTGCACTTATATAAAAGGTTTAATAAATTATTTGAAGTATATAGTATTTTTCATTTCTAAATTCTCTTTTGTCTCCACTTTCTCTTTTAAAAAAAGAATAATGTGGTAAGAGTAAGTCTCGTTTGTCGAGATGGGTCAAAATTGTCCCACCCATAAAGTTTATGATATGTTAGTAGCAGTTAACCCATGCAATACACATTATAAAATATAAGTATATATTTTGAAAATCATACTTTATAAATTTCATTTGAATTATGTTTGTGTATATCAATATGTATCTACTTATGAATTTATTATAAAAAGTAGGGTTATTCTACAGTACACATTTTTCTTTGGTGTGTACCATATACAAGATACTTGTGTTAGTCATAACTAAAAAAAAAACTCAATAAATTATAATCAAATACTACTGAAGGAATAACCAAAGACCTTTTTGGTCATAACCAAAACAATAATCACAACTAGCATTACAATGAGTGATAACCAAGTCAGAACCAAAATTATTTGAGCTTTTATTTGTGAGTTTTCATTTAATTTTAATTTATTTGAGTTAGTTTGTATTGAAATATGATGTGCAAAGTATAAATAGTTAAATTATATATATATTTTTATAGAGAAAATTAGAGTCGGACTTTTTTCTGATAAATAAAGGACTGGCTCGCAACTTCCCATTTATTTATTTATTTTATCAGCAAGCATGCAGATAGTTATTGTTGCCAGTAGTACAATATTATTTATTTATTTGAAGTATTGCTTTGTTTGTTATCAGACATGGCTATGACTGTTTGTGATGCTCTGATTTCCATTGGAAAAGTTGTTAAATTATTGGCGGAGCCAGTTGGGCGTCAATTCGATTATGTCTTCTATCGAGTGAAATACATTAAAGATCTACAAGAGCAAGTTCAAAATTTAGAGGCTCAGAGAAAAGATGTGCTCGACTCCATCGATGCAGCAAAAAGGAACAGAGAAGAAATTCGAGAAAGTGTCAAGAATTGGATTGACAAAGTTAATGGGTTCATTCTTAAGGCTAAAAAGTTTCTAGAAGGTGGTACCAATGTGAATCTGAAATGTTTCAATGGGTGGTTTCCTGATTTGGTCACAAGACGTCGGCTAGGTAAGGAAGCAAAAAATAAAGCAGAGGAGGCTAAAGAGCTGGGAAAAGAAGGCACATTCAATAACAACATATCCAAATCTGCACCTCCCTTGGGGATAGAGTCCATACCCTCTGAACAGTTCGTGCCTTATGCTTCTAGGAATTTGGCAATGACAAATGTAATGGAGGCACTAAGTGATGATAATATCAACTTCATTGGAATACATGGTATTGGGGGCGTTGGAAAGACAACTTTGGTAAAAGAAATTGCCAAAAAAGAAAAATCTGATAAGCTTTTTGATGAAGTTGTGATGGTTGTAGTGTCTCAGAACCCGAACATTAAAACGATTCAAGATGAAATAGCTGGTACGTTGGGTTTCACCAGCTTAATTAATCAACCAAGTGCAACTACACGAACAAGAATGTTGTGTGCAAGACTCAGGGATGTGAAGAAGATCCTTGTTATATTGGACGATGTTTGGGCCAAACTTGATTTGGAAGCCGTGGGCATTCCATTTGGCAATGATCACCAGGGTTGCAAAATCATAATCACAACACGGCGTGAGCAAGTATGCAATTCCATGGGAATGGACAAGCTAAGGACAAAGATTGTTCATCTTGGTGTTTTATCTGAAAAAGATTCATGGGACTTGTTCAAAAAGAATGTTGGCCATGTTGTTGACTCTAACATGTTGAATCCCATCGCTAATGAGGTTTGTAAAGAATGTGGAGGCTTGCCAATAGCACTTGTCACGGTTGGAAGTGCAATGAAGGGTAAAGATGACCCTACTTTATGGGATGAGGCAGCTCGAGAATTGAGAAAATCAGTGCCAACAAACATTGAAGGTGTCGATCAACATGTGTACAAAAGTCTTAAGTTGAGCTATGACTACCTAAAAGATAAGGAAGCCAAGGCTTGCTTCTTGCTTTGTTCTCTATTTCCCGAGGATTATAACATCTTAATAGAAAACTTGGTACGATATGGGATGGGGTTGAGGGTATTCAAAAATGTTGATACGGTGCATGAAGCAAGGGGTAGGGCAAAGTCAGTGACCAACAATCTCATAGCTTCTTGTTTGTTATTAGCTAGCAAACAAGATTGCATCAAAATGCATGATGTTGTACGTGATGTTGCCATAGATATTGGATCCAAAAAGTATTTTGTAAGAGCTGGTTGCAATTTGAAAGATTGGCCAAAGATTGATAGTTTGGATCAATACATTGGCATATCATTGATGAGAAATCAAATTAGTAACCTTCCTGAGGTCTTGGAATGTCCAAAGCTCCAAATATTGCTATTACAATACAATAAAAAAGCATGGTCATGTTCACATGAATTCTTTTCAAGGATGAATGCACTTAGTGTTTTAGATTTGAGTAAAGAAAGAAACAATCCAATTCGAAATCCTAATGCTTTCAATAAGCAAACGTGTCTTCGAACATTAGTTCTTGATGGAATTAAGTTTGGGGACACTAAATTTTTGGGACAGTTAAAGATGCTTGAAATCCTTAGCCTCAGGCATGCCTTCTTTTCTGAGGCACCAAATGCTATAAGTGAGTTAACTAATCTAAGGTTGTTGGACATGACTGAAAGCTGCCATGAATTTCTGATTTCGGCTGCAATGGTATCGCCTTTATCCCATTTGGAGGAGTTGTACTTGTATCGCACCAAATATTCGATGGGGATCGGAGACCCTGCAGTAGAAGTAGCTGCTGCACTAAGATCTTGGCCTTGCCTAAAAGTGCTAACCATTTCCATACCTGACATTGCATATCTACCCAAGGACTTTGCTTTTCCTGAGCTAGAAAGTTTTATTATTTTTATTGGAAAATCGAGTGACCAGGTTATGGTTGAAGATTATCCCCCAAATTATTTGAAAGTTGGAAATTTGGTTGGATCCATGGTTAATTGGAGCAAATGGCTAAAGATGGTGTTGAAGAGAGCTACACAACTGAGGATTGAAGATTGTTCTCAATTCGAATACTTGATCAACACAGAGGAATGTCGGATTTTATCACAGGCACAACCACGTGATTTGCAATTGCTCTTCAACCTGAAAGAATTGGAACTCTATTGTTTGGATAGTTTCAAAGGGATATGTGCAGCAAGTGCACTTACTACTTCCAGCTGGGAGTGGTTCCCAAAGCTCAGAAGTTTGATAGTTGAAAAATGTCCTGAACTATCAACTGTTCTTCTTCCATTCAATTTGCTTCAAAGGCTACAACATTTGGAGAGGCTTGGGGTAGAAGATTGCGAGAAATTGGAACATGTATTTGATTTTGGTTCTGAAGAAGAAGGCATAAAACTACTTCCTAGTTTGAGAGAGTTACTTCTATGCAAGTTGCCTAGATTGAAGCATATATTGAACTACTCCAGGCGTCAACATGTGCAACTCTGCAACCTAAGATCTTTGTATGTAATTTCGTGTGGCAAACTGAAATATGTCTTCCAACCTTCCATAGCTCAAGCTCTTCATCAACTTGAAGAGCTTTGGGTAGGTGACTGTGAAGAAATTGAGGAAATTGTTGCTGCGAAGCAAAACGAAGGGCAACAAAAAGAAGAAAAAGAGAGAGTGGACTACAAGATGGTGTTCAAAAGTCTCAAAATACTTTGCCTTGAAGATCTTCCAAACCTAAGTGGTTTCTGCACAGGAGGAGACGACTTTCCTTTTGAATGGCCATCCTTGGAAGCACTCATATTGAATAAGTGCCCCAAAATGAAGACTTTCGCTGCCACTACTTCTGGCAACACACCAAAACTGAAGGAAGTTAGATTGGATGAATCTATGATACTACTACAGGGGATGGACTTGAATCAGTTTGTGCAAACCCATATCATTTCAAAGCCACCTAAGGTACTTCTTTATTTTACCACATTTAACATATATATATATATATACTAGCATAAAACCTGTGATATGCACAGAAGAGTCAAAAATTTATTTATAAATTAAAAAATAATGAAACCTATTAAAATATAGATATTGCACAATCCTGATTTATATTTCTCTTTGTTTTTAATATTTTATCAAAAATATGTAAATTTAAAAGAGAAAAAGAGATGTGATTTTAGTTGTGGTGTGAATCTAATATGGTGGAGTTAGCAGATTTTGATTATGATAGAGATTTGATGTGATAATTTTTAGTAGTATAAGGTAGATTTAGATTAGTAGTGATTCAATATGTTTTATACATCAAAATTAGGCCTTATCTTGCTGGGTATTCTAAAATTTGAACCTTATGAATAAGTAACTTTTTTTAGTGAACATTGGGCGACATGGTAAATAGTTTAATGATTATGAAATTTTTTTAATTTTTTTTTATATTTATTACATTTTTTATAATCAAATAGTTATGATTGAGATATAGTCAAATATCTGACCCAATTTATCATAACCACATATGCCAATTAATTTATCCAAAAAAATTTAAGTGTTTTTATTTATTTATTTTTATTTGTAGTACAATAAGATAAGTATTTTTAATGCTCAATTTTTTTTTTTTAAGTTTAATAAATAGTTATGATTAAGTTACAGTCAAAATGTTTAAACCAATTAGATTTTACCCCATGCAATAGATGTTTTTAATTTTAATTTTTTAAATTTAGCTAATAGATATAATTGAATTATTATCATGTATAATCCCATTAAATTGTGTTACTTATATCAATAATATAGTTGTTTTAATTTTTAAATTTAGCAAACATGATTAAAGGATGATTCAATAGAAACCAAATTAATAAGGAGTTTCAAGTTTTTTTTCAAAAGGAAATAAGATTAAGACGAAAAATATCTTAATATAAAATTAATCATTTAATAAAATGAGCCATAATATCTCATACTTAAGCAAAAAAATATAAATAATATCTAAGAACTGACTTTTGCCGATCCAAATGTACATATATTGTCATGACCCCAAACTGCCCCTAGTAGAATGGTGCCGTGATGGCCACTAATCCGAGATTACCGAAGGCCAACTTACAAGGATCACACACAATTAGAGTATACATATGGGGCTTAACATGTGCGGAAACAATAAATTACAATACAAGTGGTCCATAAGAGCTGTGCATAGATCAAATGAAATGACATACATCTTTACATAGCTTTACAACTTGGATACAAACAAAATAAAATACATATTACATCTTGATAAAAGGCTTCTCGAGCCGACATATACAAAACACATGAACTACAAGTCAAGAAACATAATCTTCCAGATTGCCGACATCCTTATTGCCGACATAACATACACACAAAACACACATCTCGGCGTAGCCGACTTCTTGCTCGTTACCTACATATATATATAGAGGGTGAGCTTGGATACTCAGTGAATGGTACAAGTAATAAAGGTTTTAAATTAATGATATCCGAGATCTTTGCAAAACAAACATATCATAGCTTGTTCAAAACATGGGATGAATCTAGTTCATCAATCTTGATCTTACAAAACTTGCTTACTTACTTTGGATGTTAATAACATCTACCTAATACAAGGGATGACATTCCGGACTTACAAAACCCACGCGGTAAACCGCCAGTGGCAAAACAAGGGAATAATCGACTCGGAATCGATTAGACAAATCCACCCGTACACCAGACCGTCGGTGGGGCCATCCGTTTATAGACCGTCGATGGCAGAGATCTCTCATACTTAGTACTGCGAAAGTTTAGAGTCCTCCAGCACAAGGGACTTTCCAAGAATGTCATCAAAACAAAGCTTACTTGATACATAAAAAAAGAGATAATCATTCATGCTTGATCAAATACTTTTCTAAAACAAAGTGAAGCTTTAACAAAACTTTATAACATAACTTTATTAAAAATACCACTCACTTAGCTCTTGGGACGTCGGGATCAAAGCAAAGGTCCAAGTCCTACAAACACATGGCAAGGTCTACTGAATGTACTTCTCAAAACAAGTCTTACATGAGTGCAAATGATCTCGGGAAAAACATGCTGAAAGTCAAAACACTGTTTTACATGTCAGGAAGACATGCTGGGAACCAACCAGGTTTTTGCCGAGGTCCCACACCACCTGGCCGAGGTGTGGTTACCTAGGCTTCGGCGTGCGGCTGCATGCCGAGGTTCATACAAGACAAACTAAAGGTGTAAGTGATCATGCAAGGTACTCCAAGGTGAGATACGATGTTTGGCCTAAGTGTGAGGTCTAGGTAAGAGTGATCTCTGCGACTACACTTAGGGAAGTGAGGTCTGGAGATCTGGGTTTCCACCCGTGAAGAACATGAAGAACATACCCGTGAAGAACATGAAGAACATGAATTAGATGAATGCTAAAATCATAACTCCTTTATTCAAAATCGGGGTTTTCATGCTATGAGTTTGAAAACATGGACCTGGGTACCCATACTTGAAGATCATATGAAAACAAACACAAAAACATGGATCTTGGCATGAGCTTTCGGATCAAAACATGACTTTTCTTGAAGAACACATGAATACTATTTTCTCTTTCTAAAACCAAACTTTAAAGCAATGCATGGCTCACAAATCATATTCAATCATGCAATGCAATAACGTGATCATAAAGAACAACATGAGCAGATCAAGAATCTATCCTTAGAACATGGATCTAACGGTTCAATCTCTAGCGATCAAGCTTGGAAATCTACTCTCCTTCAAGAACTCCTTTTCCTCTCCTAGAGCTTCTGTCTCCTCTTCAAAAACAAGGATATAACAAATGATAGGTTTCTCTCTCTATTGGCTGATTTAACACTCAGCTCGGACATGTGGCAACGGCTGGTTGGTTCTCCTCAAAAGGTGATAGATTGACAATACATGTGTAAGACAAAGCGTATCTAACAAGCTACACGGCAAGGCACTCCGGCAAGTGATGACATCGGCTAAGGACAAAGCTTTAGCAACTAAGGTGACAATGACCTCAGCTAGGAAGGACAACACTTGACTAAGCTGTGCCACACCTTGGCCTAGATGTGCTACACCTCGGTCTAGGTCATACCACTCCAGGACAAGATGACTTTGGTACAAAGATAACATCTCGGCCTAGATGATACACATCTCGAACTTGGTGATGAACACCTCGGTCTAGATAATGACATCTCGGCCAATATGTCAGGGTGAAGGTAGAGGTCAAAAAAAGTGGTTCCAAGATAGTTCTAGACTGAAGATGACCTCGGCTTGGAATGATCTAGGCTTAACATGACCTAGGCTTGAGACAGCAAGGAAGGAACAAAACATGCATACAACACTAGGCGCATCACATAAGCACACATAAGCACAAAACAAGACATGGACCTTACTTAGGCAAAACAAGTCATAAACACACAAATGCAAGCTTAACGAGTCATAATCATACAAATGCTCATGAACATGACTAAGACATAAATGTGGGTTGTTACATATACATATACATATATATATATGAATAATTATTTAAACTAAATATTTATAATTTTTATACCATACAATTTATTAATAAAGTTCTCACATAAACAATAGAATAGACAAAAGCGAGAATAAAAACAATAATAATAATAATAATAAAAAGAATAAAAAAAAAACATATATCAATTAACTAATTGTAATCAATAATTGAAATGAATTTTTAAGATATCATATAAAACTAACAATTAGGTCAATAGAGATTGAAAAAGTTTATAGACCTAAGTAGATTTTATGTAAAACTATATAGACCGTATGTAAATTTATATGAAGTTGAACAATAGAATAAAGATGAAAAAAAATTACATGGAATTTGGAATTAGGAGATATAAAATATTAATAACTTAAAGAAATTTTTATGATCATGACTGCGTTAAGAGGCGGGGGAGGGGGGGGAGGGGGAGAAATGGATGTTGTTGGGGGTTTGTTTCCAATGTTGGATTTTGTCGGTAGATGTTCAAATTTATACAAAAACTTAATTTAAAGATAATGTATTTTGGAGGTTTAGTGTTTAAATTCAATTTAATTTTTGGATAAAGACAAGGAGCTAAAGATATCATAGAAAATTTAAATTAAAATTTTAACATCACATATTTTTTAAATACAAATCAATTATTTTATTTTTTTTAAAAGCAAACATTTATCTGATAAATGCTTACACTTATCTAGTTGTTTATTTATTATTTTTGACCTTTTTCACACACACACACACACACACACATATATTGTAAAATGAAGTATGATCCAATAGAAATTGAGTATGGCATTTTCTAATTTTTTTTTAAATGTAAAAATTCGAAAATTTTAGATTGAGATTTTAGATAGACACCCACAAAGATATTATCCGAATTTATTTTATTTTATTTTATCATATAACAATTAGGAATAAGAGTTGAGGGATTTGTGGGTTATTTTTTTTTTTAAATTTAAATTTACGTGATACAGGAATAGACATGTCAGTTTCTATATACATATCTATACCTAAAACTCTAAGCAAAGATATTATTTAATTTTTTATTATTATCTTTTATATAACAATTAGAGAAGAGAGTGAGAAGACCTAAATAGTGAGAAGGAAGGTGAAGGGAGATACCACATATTTATTTATTTATTCCAAAATTATGAGAATTTAAGAATAAAAATTTGGAGATGTTTGACATAATAACTACATTTGCTTAAATATATAGTATAGTTAGATAGATAGATAGATAGATCAGATAATTACTTACATTATGAGGCAATGTTTTTCTTTAAAAAAAAAATAATAAATTAAATTGGGTCCTTGACTAATAAACTAGTAAATCAATGGACTATATATATATTCATTGTGTTTGTATGATTCATATCCGACTAATTTTAAATTTACATCATACACTTTAGTTTTGGAATAAATTTTAAGATGAAAATTCATGATAATTTAGTTTGTAGATAATTAGAGATCTCTAGTAATTTTGAATTATATTTAGAGCAATACTACATACACAAAATTTGTACATTTAAAAATGCTCAAAAATTTTAATATACGATCGAAATTCATTCAAAATGTGGACTCTACTACATAAGAGTTGAATCTTAACCATATTATTTTTTTAGGTACATTATTGTGCATGAATTTTGTGCATAGAAGGCCCTTTATTACACTCAAATAACATTTTTAATTTTTTTCTTAATATAGATTACACTTTTTAATGTATAATTTATTGTTTCTTTTATTATTTAGTTAAAATTTAACATATTGTCCTCTTTCGTGCATAGAGTTTTACTTTTATTTTTAACTGTTAAGTTAAGTTGATGGATAAAGAAATTTATATTTTATTGACTCTTTACAATGAATGTTCATTTATGTCTTTATTATTGAATGCCTTTGACTATCTAAAAAAAAATTGAGATAATAAATTGTTTAATATTCTAGCAACTACTCACATGGTAATGCTCCCTACAATGAACCATTTGAATAGTTCTATTTTTGGTGGGGAGTTTTTTTTTTTTTTAATCAAGTTTTACTATAAGGACCTTTGGACAATGAATTTTTTTTAGGGATTTGGATAAAGATGGAAGAGACCTAGTGGATTGAGATAATGCCTTCATTAAATAAAAAAAAAAGAAAATGTTAACAATGGATTTCTTTTCTTCTTTTGTTTTTATTCCTCTAAATAAATTTTATATTAGGTTTTGGTAAGGGATTGTTTTTTTTTTTTTTTGGTTTCAAGTTGTCGAATTCCAAAAGTGAGACCTTAGGCGATCGCCTTAATGGCCTAATAATGATTGAGTCATCATTAAGTCAATTGTGCTACACTACATGTATATTTATATTAAATATTTTATTTTTCTTAAGAGCCAAAAAGAAAAATTATATACAATCAATCAAAAAGTGATAGAAGTCATGACTTGGAGTGATGATAGAAAGTGTTATTCGTCAAAAAGTGAAAAAGGGGAAGAATGCCTACTTGCTATCTCTCTCATAGAAATTTTTGGTCCTTGTGCATTGCGTAAGATCTTTATTCAATTAATAAGTAATCTGAAAATGTTGTGAGTTTTCAATATAAATTTTACTACATAAGGAATAAATAAAATTAATTGACCTTTCAATTTGCATATTTTCTTTGAGGCCCATTCAACATACACTTGATAGATTTGTCAGCCTATGAAATCATGCATATGTTGTTTAAATAGCTTGTTTTCCATCTACATAGACAATATTACAAGTTTCTCACATCTTTTTTTGTTGTCATTATGAATGATTCCTATCATAATCTTTCCTAATTTTTTTCTTTTCTTTTCTTTTCTTTTGTTTTTTAGGCAAGACAAACTAGTACTCTTTGAAGATGAAATCCAAGTTGAATCCTAATCAGATTGTGAACTAGAATATGAATTTATGAGGAATAACTCTCATGTGTAAGTGGACAATTCATGATTTACCTCAAGCTATACCCAAAAACAATACAATTCTTATCTGAAAGGAATTTTCTATTATAGAAAAATAGACATGTTTTGTGAATTTTTTTTTTAGTAGTTTTTTCAGAAATTTTTTCTAAAACCTATCTCATTTTTAAGGTAACAACAAAAAGTTACTTCCAAAATTTCAAAACTTGTTTTTTATGCAAAAATGAAAGCAATATGAAGATGATGGTGTTTTTGAAATTTTCATTTTTTTTTTGTTTCTGAAAATAAAAAATAAAAAGGCAAACATTATATGTAGAAAAATACAGATATCTCTATCCTTTGTAGAAATATATTACTAGATTCTTATTGAGTTTTCATTTTCTTTTTGCAGTTGTCAACCATAAAGAATGTTGAGCTGCTCTTTATATGTGATGTCTACCTTAGGATTTTATTGTGTAAGGGCATATGCTTCCTATGATTTGTGTTTCTAAATAATTGTCTTGCTTTGCAATTTTAAAAATACTACTCTAAATAAAGGTATGTTTACCTAATGTGTGCTAAAGATTTGAAGAGTGAATAAAGGGGGGGAAAAAGTACCCAGTGTGCGTGATTTTACTTTCTTTGCATTGTAATGGAGCTTGTATCCAAAATTATTTGTCTCAATTAAAAGTATTGTATATTTGCTATCATGTGTGTTTATATCTGTGGTAAAAGAATATATTGCAATTTACTTTTTATTGAAATGTGATTGACTAACAATAATTCAGAGTACAACAATGAATTGTTGCTTGAATTTGTTAAGAGGGGCTTGTAATTCATTCAAATTGTTGCTTGAATGCTTGTAATTCAAGCGAAGCAAGTTATGTTACAAAATCCAATGAGTCCATACTTAGATTTATGTTAGGAAATCCAAAGTGTCCATACTTAGAATCAATACATGTTATTTCAAACATGCATCCACTTAAAGGCTTAAACATATATGGAGTGAATCCATCCGACATTTATTAAGACTTTTCTTTTTCTTTTCTTCCAATATGGGATCATTTTACTTCAAGAAGTTCCAACAATCTCTCCCTCAATTGTGAACTTATACATCGGGCAAAGTTTTCGCTCGAGTCTAATTTACTCACTACGTTTTATGCCTTGTATTGAGGTTTGTAACAAGTTATTCCAAAAAGATGAACTATCTTTCGCAACATTTCAAAAACATAGGATAATTATAAAAACACGTGGGAAAGAATGTTTCTTTACCAATGAATCCTCAGCAATTGATTGTTATATTTATCTCAAGTGAATATCCAATGATATTGAGGAAATAGAAAATGACACACAATAATAAGACATAGGATCTCCATTTAGAAATAGAAATCTATTGCATGCCCCTTTTGGAAAGAAGTGCTTTAGTCACTAGGGTAATGTCCAAGCAACTCCTGTATAGTTTGTGGTCTATATGTCCAAGTCCAACAAATATTGACAAACAACATTTATTCATACATATTAACATCATCAATTAAGGAAAATTTAATTGGAAGGAAGTTCTTAGTTACTATATAAATTTAATTGAATCGTAATATGTTAGATTGGATAATGAAGACAATTTATGAATTTATGAGAAATAACTCTCATGAGTAAGTAGACAATTCATGATTTACCTCAAGCTATACCCAAAAACCATACAATTCTTATTTGAAAGGAATTTTATAATACAGAAAGATAGACATGTTTTGTGATTTTTTTTTTTTTTTTGGAATACTTTTTTTAGAATTATTTTCTAAAACCTGCCACATTTTTTAGGAAACAACAAAAAGTTATTTCCAAAATTTCAAAAGTTGTTTTATTTTATTTTATTTATTTTATTTTTTATTTTTTATTTTTTTGCAAAAATGAAAACAATATGAAGAGAATAATGTTTTTGAAATTTTCATTTTTTTGTTTCCAAAAATAAAAAACAAAAAATAAAAAAAACGAGCATTATATGTAGCAAGATATAGATATCTCTATCCTTTATAGAAATATACTACTAGATTATTATTGAGTTTTCATTTTCTTTTTGCAGTTGTCAACCATAAAGAATGTTGAGCTACTCCCTGTGGTTATGTGATGTCTACCATACTTAGGATTTTATTGTGTAAGGGCATATGCTTCCTATGATTTGTGTTTCTAAATAATTGTCTTGCTTTGCAATGGCAAAACTATTACTCTAAATAAAGGTATGTTTACCTAATGTGTTCTAAAGATTTGAAGAGTAAATAAAAGGGGAAAAAAAGCACCTAGTGTGTGTAATTTTACTTTCTCTGCATTGTAATGAAGCTTGTATGTAACGCCCCAAATTTCTAGCCCAAATGATAATGCAACAATCATGGCTCCCTTAAAGGAAAACCAAATATAACTTTCCATACTTGCATTACATAATAATAATAGTTCCTCACGCGATATTACATTTATTCAACAACAAGTAAATAACCAAATAAGCACCCCCAAGGGTTTACAATCTTCCAGGGCTTAAGCCCGATACACAAAATGGTTATTCAAACCCACACATACATAACCCCTGGCTTACAAATAGGATCATAGCAAATGAGAACTTTAGTGCTCTCAACACACATATTTCCACGCCCTTAATTAGGCAGATTCACCACGTATTTTCCTGCACAAAAATCTGGTAGGGTGAGCATAAAGCCCAGTAGGAAATCCTTAGCAAAGTATATACATTCTATACAAGTCTCAAGAAATGAATGCACATGCCATGCCATGCCATGCCTTTTTCAAAATAAAACACATCTTCCTCTTTTGAAAACCATTATGCTCAATGATGTTATGCAACTTCAACTATTCAAAATTCATCAATTTAATTAAAGGGGGTGGTAAATACAACTCTGGTAATCCCTAGGTCGGTGTCTGCAAGTAGACTATATGAGTACTACCAATTGTCATTTTTACCAGTATTAACCGAAAGGCTCGACACCTATCCGCGCGACTTTCTGGTTTTCACCAAGGACACTCAGGCCAACATAAACAATTTCATCTACACCACCTATCAAGACTTACCACCGTATTTACCCCAAAACCATTTCATGAAAACCCATTTCCCAACATTCTTTTCTCAATGCAAATTTCCAAAGCTTAATGTAGTCCAATGAATTGAAATGCCAATGTATGCTTAATAATACAATGCAACATTACTTCCATATTCAATTGTTCCACACAATATATCATTGTGATCAAAATTCCCAATCCTCTTTTCAACACAATTCCACAAGATGAACATATATATATACTTTTATATCCCATTCATTCAAGAGAATAACGTAATTCCCACATTTCGAGCAATCTCAACAATTTAGTCAATTCAAGACTAAATCAACATTTTGACAACAATTTCCAAAATAAACAACATTTCTCATTTTTTTTCCACAAAATTCGTCATTTATATATAAATAAACAAATTTCAAAACAGCTATTTATTTTGGTACACAAAATAAATATGACAACATCTTCCAAGGATTTTCAACATCTTTCAAAGAAAAGACCCAATTTCTAGGTTTTCTTACAAAAGCCATTCATCTCCAAAATATTTAGAAGAATCTCCCCAAAATCATCTTTCTTCAATCAATATGGTTCAAAACCTTCAATTTCTATTTTAAAAGGAAAAGAAATGAAACCGTCTTTCAAAATCACTCATCTTCTTGAAATCAACAATCAATTTCTCAAAGCTAATCAAAGGATGATTTTGAAAATCATCTAGATCTTGCAAAAACATATATATAACTCTAAGAAAATCCCTACCTCAAATTTTGAAGAGGAAATGAGATGAAACCCCCAAAATCAACGGTGTCGAAACTCAATCTTCACCGCACACAACAAAGCCTTCGAGATGATAACCAACTTTGGTGAAGAACTTAGGTCTAAATCCCAATGGATTTAGAGAAATCAAAGAGAGAAGATGACTTTTAGAGAGAGAAGCTCCCGATCTGGAATTCTGGAGAGTTTTAGAGAGAGAGAGAGAGGACTGAAAAGGTGATATGAAATATCAGATTCACGAACTGATATAACATGGTCTGCTCGAGCGTGGAATGCCCCGCTCGAGCGTCAAATACACTAACCTAGTACTTTTGCAGACAGGTCAAACTTCTGAAACCAAACATTCTCCACTCGATCGCATAAATGGCTGCTCCAGTAGACAAGCAACTTCGAATGCAGTTCACATTTTTGTTTTGGGGGCGCTACCCCTCAATCCTGCTAGGGCGCTGTCCTTGGACCCGCCAAGGGGCGCTGCCCCCTGGACCACTGCGAGCTGACCGAGCAGCTCGACCTCTGACAGGTCCAGTCGAAGTGGCAAAACATGAAAGAAGAATCGAAACCGGGATCACTACAGTCTTTCCCCCTTAAAGAATTTCGTTCCCAAAATTTCAAATCAAACAACCCAAACAAAGGGGTTTCTAGCAATCAAAGCCACGCTATTTCATTTTCAAATCACAATACTAACTCTCAGCCAAATTCCACCATTTCCACCATGGTTATCTCATTAACAACAACCTCCCAAATATGCATAAACATGAAATTTCCCAAAAAGTAATGGCAATTCTAAACAACCTTATGCTTAAAACAACAACGCATGTATCGACATGTGATTAACAACTTTAAATACGTTTTCCCTCAACACTAGGGAATATTACAAAGAAAAGCAACTTAAGCATTTTCCAATAAATTCGGATATTTGGAGCGGACTTCCGCCTCCCGTTCCCACGTCGCTTCTTCAACCCTATGGTGTCTCCACGACACCTTTACCAACGGTATAGTTTTGCCCCGTAGCATTTGCTCTCGGGTATCTAATATTTGAACTGGTCATTCTTCATAAGAGGCATCCTCATCTACCTCCAAGTCAACCCAATCAAGAACATGAGAAGAGTCGGGTTCATAATTCCTAAGCATAGATACATGAAATACGTTGTGAACTCCCGAAAGTTGTGATGGTAAAGCTAACTGGTATGCTACTTCCCCAATTGGCTTTAAGATCTCAAAAGGCCTAATGAACCTTGGAGATAATTTACCACTCTTACCAAATCTCATCAAACCTCGCCTTGGTGAGATTTTTAGAAACACATGGTCACCACCTTCAAAAGATAAAGGTTGTCTCCTCTTATCGGCATAAATCTTTTGTTGGCTTTGGGCCGTAGCTAACCTCTTTCGAATGAGAACAACTTTCTCGGTTGTCTCTCTAACAATTTTCGGACCCAGTAATAGTGTATCACCCACTTCGGCCCAACAAACCGGTGATCTACAAGGTTGGCCATTTAAGGCCTCAAATGGTGCCATCCCAATACTAGCTTGGTAACTATTGTTGTAAGCAAACTCAATCAATGGTAAGTGCCTTTCCCAAGGTCCCTTAAAATCAAGGACACAAGCTCTAAGCATGTCCTCCAAAATCTGAATGGTACATTCCGACTATCCATCAGTTTGAGGATGATAAGCAGTGCTAAGAGTCAACTTAGTTCCCAACGCCTCTTAAAGGCTTTGCTATAATCGTGCAATAAAACGAGGATCCCTATCCGACACAATAGTCACAGGGACTCCATGAAGTCGAACTATCTCTCTAATGTACAACTCTGCCAAGCGTTCAACTGAGTCGCTAGTGCACATCAGAATGAAATGGGTAGACTTAGTCAACCTATCAACAATCACCCAAACAGTGTCATTGCCTCGTTGTGTTCTAGGAAGCCCAACTACAAAATCCATGGTAACACGATCCCATTTCCACTCGGCTATTGATAAGGGTTATAACAAACCCGCTGGTCTTTGGTGTTCGGCCTTCACTTGTTGACAAGTAAGGCACTTCGATACAAATAAAGCGACATCTCGTTTCATACCCCTCCACCAAAACTGATGACTAAGATCATGATACATTTTAGTGCCTCCCGGGTGTACCACAAGGCGTGAGTGATGGAACTCCCAAAGTACTTCCTCTCTACAAGATTCTGGTGCAAACAAACGGTCTAGGTAACGTACACTCAGATCCGAGTGAATGTTCAAACCTTTCTCTTCCTTCTCATTGGAAATCTTAACACGGATTGATTCCACATCACGGTCTCCTCGTTGTGCCTCTATGGCCTTACTAACCAAGGTTGGTTGAGCATTCGAAGTAAACAAGGTAGCACTCTCTCCGGACTCACCCAAGTGTAAATTAAACTTTCCAATAACATCTCGTATATCCCATGCCCAAATGGCCACACTTGCCAAACTACTCACAGATGTTCGACTCAAAGCATCGGCCACCACATTGGCCTTCCTTGGATGATAGTGTAACTCAAAGTCATAATCCTCCATAAATTCCATCCACCACCGTTGTCGTAAATTCAAGTCTTTTTAAGAAAACAAATACTTTAGACTCTTATGATCAGAGAAGACTTCAAACTTCTCACCATACAAGTAATGCCTCCAAATTTTCAAAGCAAAAATTACCGCTGCTAATTCTAGATCATGGGTGGGATAATTTTTCTCATGAGTTTCAATTTTCATGAACCGTAGGCCACAACTTTTCCTTCTTGCATCAAGACACAATCAAATCCATCCCTGGATGCATCACAATCAACAGTGTAATTCAAACCCCTTTCTGGAATTATCAAGACCGGTGCGGTGGTCAATTTAGTCTTAAGTTCTTGGAATGACTTTTCACAAGCCTCACTCCACACAAATTTGATACCCTTTGTAGTCAACCTAGTCAAAGATACAGCTAGTCTAGAGAAGTCCCTAACAAAACTTCGATAATACCCTACTAACCCCAAGAAACTCCGGATCTCAAAAACATTCTTGGGTTGTTCCCAATCTTGTACGGCATCTATCTTTGAGGAGTCTGCTGTTACTCCCTCTCTAGACACTACCATGCCCCAAAAATTTTACCTCGGTTAACCAAAACTCCCATTTCTCAAACTTGGCATACAAACGGTGTTTTTCAAGCAATTCAAGCACTACCTGTAAGTGAGCCTCATGTTCCTCCTCGGAGGTCGAATAAATTAAGATGTCGTCCACAAAGACGATCACAAAACGGTCTAAGTATTCCCGAAAAATTCTATTCATCAAATCCATAAAGGAAGCAGGCGCATTGGTTAACCCAAAAGGCATTACAAGGAATTCATAGTGGCCATAATGCGTACGAAATGCCGTTTTCTGAACGTCCTTCTCCCGGACTCTCAACTGATGGTACCCCGACCTCAAATCTATTCTTGAGAAGCAACAAGACCCCCTAAGTTGGTCAAACAAATCATCTATTCTGGGTATAGGATACTTGTTCTTAACTGTAACTCTATTCAACTTGCGGTAATCAATACACAACCGCAATGACCCATCATTCTTCTTCGCAAAGAGAACCGGCGCTCCCCAAGGCGATGTACTAGGGAAAATGAAGCCCTTGTCTAAAAGTTCTTGGAGTTGAATCTTCAACTCATGCAATTTGGTTGGTGAAAATCTATACGGCGACATGGAAATCAGTGTCGTGCCAGGCACTAATTCAATGGAGAACTTGATCTCCCGGTGAGGTAGTAAACTAATAAGATCTTCTGGAAAGACATCCGGGTATTCACAAAATATCCTTGATAAATCAACACGAGCCCTGTCACTCTCACTATCCAAGAGAGTTGCAAGAAGGCCACTAAGCTTGCTCTTACTACGAGGGTCAACAATTGGCAACAAGGCTTTATCAACTTGGTTCCCCCGAAAATAGAAACGATCACCACCCGAAGTGCACACTGTAACTCTCTGATGGTAACAATCAATCACAGCTTGATAAGAACACAACCAGTCCATGCCTAAAATGACATCAAAACTCCACATATCTAGCAACACAAAAGCAAACGGAAGTCGATGCCCGGTAACTTCTATTTCACAATCACGACAACCCCGGTCTAAATCAACTGTACCCCCAACAGGTGACTCTACTTTGAGTGGAGGCACTAACTGTGCTACCTCTAACCCCAATGTAGAAGCAAATACAGTAGATATAAATGAATGAGACGCACCTGTGTCTATCAATACATTAGCCAAAGAATTACACACAACAAAAAAACCTCTCGCAACTGAGGATTCTAGCAACTGCTCTGGCACGGTAACAGCATACATGCACCCCTGTGGCCCCTAATTAACTTGCCCCCCTCTTGGAGCATAGGTCTGTTGTACCGACTGAGCCGAAGTGGCTCCCTGATTAGCTCGTGAAGCCTGAGCTAAATGAGCCTGCTGGTGGCTCTGAGTTTGCTTCGACCTTGATGCACCAGATGCGCCACCCAAATAAGGGCAAGTTCTCTTCATATGCTTCGGCTGACCAAACTGGCCTCCATTCTAAGGCTGAGATTGACTCTGAGATTGGTTAGATGGTGGTGGTTGCAATATCAACTGTCCTCCACCATTCTGTGGGCACGAAAAGGCTTTGTGGCCCAGCTGGCCACACTTGAAACATGTGAAGCCACTAGATGTACTTTTTCCCGAAACTGCACTAGGCATAGGAAAAGTGGATTTTGACTGCTGTGGTTGTGGTTGGAATGAAAAAGTACCCTTGGTCTTCTTATTTTTCCTGTAGTCGCCTTGAGACTCTTGTCCCCTAGGCCTTATACTCCGAAGCCTCTCCTCCTCGGCTTGTACAGAAATCTCAACATATGCCGCCAACTCTACAAGACGGTCATAGTTCCGAATCATGTTCCCAACAATCTTAAAGAAAATTTTGGTTTTCAACTTTTTCTCGAATTCAATGCAACGACCCTCTTCCGTTGCCACCAACTCGGGTGCAAACCTAGACAAACTAGAGAAGACTGCCTTGAACTCAGCCACGGTCATGTCGAGTTGTTTGAGGTCTTTGAACTCTTGCCTCAATCTCTCCCTAGCAGCGGGAGGTAAATACTTCTCTTGGAAAACAACCACAAAGGCTTCCCATGATGGCTGCACCTTACCCTTGGTACACTTCCACCACTGACCCGCATCCTCTTTAAGGTAGTAACTCGCTAAAGTCACCCTCAACTCGCTATCATCTATATGAAGTGTAATAACCCGACCCTCGAACAAGTTTTCTGATATATGTTCAGTTCTTGTTTTATGCTTTTGAATGCTTATGGTGAAATCCTATGAGAAATTAAAGTTAGGTAAGTGAAACATATGTTTAAAGATGTCTATATGTCCAATAAGAAAAATATCTGTTATATTAGAAGGTTTGAATCAGAAATTGGAAGCTTTAGTGGCTTAATTATCTGAAAATGATTTCCTATATGTGATCAGCATAATTTTTACGTAATATTAGGCATTTTTGTGAAATTTCAATTTAGGATGCTTAAACGATTGATTTTCGTCCTTATTTGATTGCTATATGTATGTCTATATGAGCACAAGACTTAGGAACCTTCTCATCAATTTTCCTGGGAAGAGAAAAGTGAAGAGAGGTTGAGAACAAGGGAGAATTGAGAGAGATTGAAGCTAAGGTAAGGTTAAATTCCCTAATCCAATCCTCTTTCTTAATTTGGCATAAAAAGTTCTTGATCTTGTATGATCTAGAGGAGTATGTTGAAGGTTATGATAATCCTATTATTGTGTATTTGGAATCCAATTCAAATTATCTAGTAGGAGCTTCCATCTTGTCTCTTACTTGCCAAATTGGTATTCATGCTTATGCCATGTTTTGTATATCTCTGTTATATGTATGTAATTTAAGTTATATGTATGTAAATTAAGAGCCTCAAGAATGAAATCATGTTGTGAGCTTCAACTTTGTTCAAACCAATTGAGTTGCGTTCATGGGTTTAATTCAAGTTAAAGGATGGTATGATGTACCTTTAATTACATGTTTTTGAACCATGATTTAACCATGAAAAGATCCACCCTTGAGCCTTGAAAACATTCCCCAAAAGATAGAATTTTGTTGCAATTTTCGGACTCAATCAGGACAATCGCCGCACGTGCGGGAGTCACTGCCGCACGTGCGGCAAATGCTGAATTTTTGAGGTTTGGTTCTGCTTAAAAGGCACGTGCGGGGCCAACTGCTGCACGTGCGGGGCTCACAGCCGCACGTGCGGCCCATGCTGAAAAACGTGGATCGCTCCGTTTTGCGTGTAGAACCCTCTAATGTTGTCGGAATATGTATTTGATGCCTTTTTAATATGTATAAATGCCTTCGAAGTAAAACAAAATAGAAAGTAATTTGATATGAAAAGAGAACTAAATTGTAAGGCTTGAATGTGTACAGGGCACACTCCGGGAGGAATAAGCACGTCATCACAACAATGTGAGTAGTAGTATCATTATCCGCTTTATATATGGCAAACGATTCTCATTAGCATTTTATTTACGCATGATATGCAACTATGTCAATGTTCAAATATGCAACTATGCTAATATTCTAAGTAAGTATGTCAACGTTTCATGAATGTTTCAAGTATGTTAAGAAAGAAATGGGAAGGATGAAATACCTTCCTTCTATAAGATTCTGGGCTTACAGCCATTCAATATAAGTTGTTATGATATGAAACAAAGTGCTACACGGAACTAAGTGCTATGAAATGAGTCAACTCTAGAATCCGTATGAGACACCTCTTGAGTTCGTATAAGTATGTTCACGGGCTTAATGCCATCATGTTAAGGGCTTAATGCCATCATGTTATGGGCTTAATGCCATCAAGTTAAGGGCTTTATGCCGCTATGTTTAAAGGCTTCATGCCATCATGTTCAAGGGCGTTATGCCACCATGTTCAAGGGCTTCAAGCCATCATGAGTCGAGATGTGATGTTTCAAGCTTTTATGTTCAAATCTGGGCCTAAAGCCTTTATAAAATGTACACAGAATCAGGCTAACTATATGACCTCTGCACTTTCACATGTATTGATATACGTTATGTTTCAAGTTAAGCATTGTTTCATTTAAATAGTACTATTCACTGAGCCTGGCTCACTCTCTGTTATGTCTGTTTCTGTAGGTAACCAACAAGGAGGTCAGCCCTAACCCAGGACGTCCATTTCTTTTTGTCAACCTTTATGAGTCCGGGCACTAGACGAGATTACTCAGTTTTGTGAAGCTTCGCTAAGATGTTAACTTGTATTTTAATTACTCATTTAAGGTTGAATGAACATAACTCTAATGTTTTTGTATATGCCCTACCAAAGGGCTGGGACTATATACGTATGTACGTAACTGATGCTTGATGTGTAATTTTGGCTTGTAACTGTTTGTTATACGGTTCATACTACATGTGATCCTAGCATATTAGAAGCAGCTCAATGGAGTTTGTTTGGTTCAATATATTTTTTTTATTTCTATTATTTTGTGCTTTTGATAAGGCCCCTTATGTTATATATACCAGGTTATATGTCTGTTTTTGAATGGGTCATGCCCGAACTTTTAGGGGCAAGTTTCGGGCGTGAGAAGTGGTATCAGAGCACGAGTTGCTATCTCACACACGGATCCATTGAGCTTTAGGGTGTCTAGAAAAGCTCTAGGCATCTTGCATGACATCCTGAAAGTATATGAAAGATCGATGGCAACGTTAAGTATACTCTGATAAGGCTAACACTTTTGAATATATCTATTGTACATAAATGATTGTTGTGCAGGCTATGGCGAGGACAAGGACCGAAGATGCAGAAGATGCTACCTCTGTACGGTTGGATAGGATGGAGAGAATGATTATGGAGATGGCAGAAACCCTACGGCAACAACAGTAACAGCCTCAACAACAACCGCCACTGCCACCAATACCTTCACCGGTAGCACAAGATTTGCATGCCGAAGATCGGACCATTACTCTTGCTAAGGAGTTTAAGAAGATGAAACCGCCATCCTTTAAAGGAGGTATAGAGCCAATGAAAGCAGAGGCATGGGTGTTGGGAATAGAGAAATTATTTGAAGTCTTCCCTTGCACTGAAGCTCAAAAGGTGCAACTGGCTGCTTTTACCCTTAAGGACGAGGCACGGAGATAGTGGATGCTCACGAGAACTATACATCAAGGATTGATGTGGGACAGGTTCTTGGAATTGTTTTACGATAAATATTTCCCTCAAAGTATGCGAGACAAGTAGGTGACTGAATTTGAAACTCTTAGACAAAAGAACAAGACTATTGCTGAATATGAAGCTCAATTTGCAGAGCTAGCCCGGTTTGCGCCTCACATGGTAGACACGGATTATAAGAAGGCACGAAAATTTGAAGGGGGATTACGGAGTGCTATTCTAGACCGAGTTAATATGTTGAAGCTGCCTACTTATGTAGATGTGCTGGAAAGGGCTGTCATAGCAGAAGGAAATCTTGCTACTCAAAGTCGAATTTCTGAATGGAAGGGAAAAAGAAAAAATAGTCAATGGTCAAAGGGGTTAACCACTCCGCCAAATAAGAAGCAAAATTCAGGGACTTCAAATGCTTCTACCCCCAGTCAGGATCTAATTCCCATATGTGTGGAGTGTGGGAAGAAGCATCGTGGAATATGCTACCGGAAGTCTGGAGCCTGCTTTCAGTGTGGAAAAATGGGTCATGTGATAAGGGATTGCCCTTAGAGGAAGCAGCAACAAAATGGCAACAAGACTACTACCAGCTCAGTAGGGTCAGCACCAACTGCCAATACCAAGTTAGCTGCGAAACCTACGAACAATAAAGACACAGCGAGATAAGGCAGAGTGTTTGCATTGGTTCCAGGAGATGTGCAGAATGCAGCAACAGTGGTATCAGGTATATTTATGGTTCACGGTTATTCTGCTAGTGTATTATTTGATTCTGGCTCTACTCATTCCTTCGTGTCAAAATTATTTGTACAAAACTTAGATAAAACTAAAGAAAAACTGTCTTATATGCTATGTGTGTCTACACCTTTGGGAGACTCTATGCTTTGTACTTCTGTTTATTTTGGTTGTGAACTCGAGTTTGGGGATATCCAGGTATACGCCAATCTGTTACCTCTTGACATGACCTATTTCGATATTATTCTGGGAATGGACTGGTTGGGTGAATATGGAGCAACTATAGATTGTCTAACTAAACAAATCAGTTTCCACCCACCAGGACAATTAGAGTCTACCTTATAGGGACATGGCGTAACTTCTCCACCGTATTTGATCTCGACAACGAAGGCTTGTAAATTAATTCAGAAAGGGTGTCAGGGGTATTTATGTAGTGTTTTGGAGGGGCAAGTGGTGAATGGCACTATTGACATGATCCCAATTGTTTGTGAGTTTTCGGATGTCTTTCCTGAAGAATTACCAGGACAGTTGATAGACCGTGAGACTGAGTTTACCATTGAAGTAGCACCAGGAACGCAACCCATTTCGAAGACTCCATATAGAATGTCACCAGTTGAGATGAAGGAATTGAAAATGCTGTTGCAAGATTTATTGGACAAGGGATTCATCCGTCCGAGTGTGTCTCCATGGGGAGCACCAGTTCTATTTGTAAAGAAGAAGGATGGAACGCTCCGGCTTTGTATCGATTATAGGGAACTTAATAAAGTAAGAATCAAGAATAAGTATCCCTTGCCAAGAATTGATGACCTATTTGATCAGCACCAGGGGGCACAAGTCTTTTCCAAGATTGATCTACGATCTGGATACCATCAATTAAAGGTCAAGGCTGAGGATGTTGAGAAGACAGCTTTTCGAACCCGGTATGGTCATTATGAATTTTTTGTTATGCCTTTTGGAGTTATAAATGCACCAGCAACTTTTATGGATTTGATGAACCATGTTTTCAAGCCCTATTTGGATGAATTTCTGGTGGTTTTTATTGATGATATTCTCATCTATTCAAAAAATACAGAAGCTCACGAGAATCATCTCCGCTTGATCCTTCAAACCCTCCGGGAAAAGAATCTGTATGCAAAGCTGAAGAAATGTGAATTCTGGCTACGAGAAGTGGCATTTTTGGGACACGTTATTACAAAAGAAGGAGTTTCTGTTGATCCACATAAGATAGAGGCAATTGTGAATTGGCCAACTCCCACTAATGTGACTGAAGTGCGTAGTTTTATGGGGTTAGCCGGCTATTACAGATGGTTTGTTCAAGACTTTTCTAAAATTGTTGTGTCGCTTACACAACTGACTCGAAAGGGAGTTGCATTTGAATGGTCAGAAGAGCGGGAGTCTGCTTTCCAAGAATTGAAGATAAAGTTGACAACAGCACCAGTTTTGGCCTTACCATCTGGTACAGAAGGATTTGTAATTTACAGTGATGCTTCGCACAAAGGGCTTGGTTGTGTACTGATGCAAAATGGAAGAGTCATTGCTTACGCTTCTCGACAGCTGAAACCTCATCAAAAGAATTATCCCACGCATGATCTGGAGCTAGCAGCAGTGGTCTTTGCTTTAAAGATATGGAGACACTATTTGTATGCCACTACCTACGAAGTATATACGGACCACAAAAGTCTCAAGTACCTTTTTACTCAAAAAGAGTTGAATATGCGACAGCGTCGGTGGTTGGAACTTCTTAAAGATTACGATTTGCAGATTCATTACCATCCTGGTAAAGCCAACACAATTGCAAATGCGCTTAGTCGGAAAAGTATGGGGACTTTGGTAAGTTTGGTTACGGGGCAAAAAGAATTAGCAAATGAATTGAGTAAGATGGAATTAGATCTTGTGCTACATGGACAGGAAGCTTTAATGGCAGCGATGATGGCCCAACCAACCTTACTTGAAGAAATTAAGTTGCATCAGATAGAAGATGAAGCTCTGAGGAAAATATGTGACGAGTTAGAAACAAAACCAAATTCAGGATTCAATTTGGTAGATTCGGTGCTCAAATTTCAAAACCGAATATGTGTCCCCAATGTGTTAAACCTTAAGCAAAAACTGATGGAAGACGCACATACCTCGAGGTTCTCAATGCATCCAGGGAGTACCAAAATGTACCGAGATTTGAAGCAAAATTTTTGGTGGCCAAGCATGAAGAAGGAGATCGCAGAATTTGTCGCTAAGTGTTTGCAATGCCAGCAAGTAAAAGCGGAGCATCAAAGGCCTGCCGGTCTGTTGCAACCTCTTCCCATCCCAGAATGGAAATGGGAACATTTGACCATGGATTTTGTTGTGGGGCTGCCTTGGACTCCTCGGGGTATGAATTCAATATGGGTTATTGTGGACCGATTGACTAAGTCCGCCCACTTTCTACCAGTAAAGACTCAGTATAATGCAGATAAACTGGTGGTAATTTATGTAAATGAAATTGTGAGGCTTCATGGTGTTCCGGTCTCGATTGTGTCAAATAGGGATCCTAAGTTTGCTTCCAGATTCTGGCAGAGTTTACAAGAAGCAATGGGTACAGAGTTAAAGTTCAGCACAGCTTTCCACCCTCAAACCGACGGTCAATCTGAGAGAACGATACAGACTCTGGAGGATATGCTCCGAATGTGTGTGCTAGATTTTCAAGGAAGTTGGGAAACCCATCTACCGTTGGTAGAATTTGCGTACAATAATAGCTACCATTCGAGTATAAACATGGCACCCTATGAAGCTTTGTATGGAAGACCATGTCGTTCTCCCGTGTGTTGAAGTTGGAGATAAATCCTTGATAGGGCCTGAAATTGTTCAGTTGACAACTGAAAAAGTTCAAGTTATTTGGAAAAGATTAAAAACTACTCAAAGTAGACAGAAAAGCTATGCGGATAACCGGCGGAGGGATTTGGAATTTGAAGTGGATAGCCATGTCTTGGTGAAAGTTACTTTGATGAAAGGACACCCAAGATTTGGGAAGAGGGGTAAGTTAACACCTCGGTATGTTGGCCCCTTTCAGATTCTGGAAAGAGTGGGTTCGGTAGCTTACCGAGTTGCCCTTCCGCCACATATGAGTCAAGTGCATAACGTATTTCATGTCTCCATGCTTTGCGAGTATCTTCCGGATCCATCACACGTCATTGATCACCACCAACTTGAGCTAGATGATAAGTTAACTTATGAGGAAAAACCAATCCGCATTTTAGATCGACAAGTGAAACAATTACGAAACCAAGAAATTCCAAAGGTAAAAGTGGAATGGTAAGAACATTACGGAACCGACGCAACTTGGGAAAGAGAGGAGGAAATGCAACATCAGCATCCGCATTTGTTTCTACCCTAAGGTAAAACAAGTTTGAGGGACCAAACTTATTTAAGGGTGGGAGAGCGTAATAACCCGACCTTCGAACAAGTTTTCTGATATATGTTCAGTTCTTGTTTTATGCTTTTGAATGCTTACGGTGAAATCCTATGAGAAATTAAAGTTAGGTAAGTGAAACATATGTTTAAAGATGTCTATATGTCCAATAAGAAAAATATCTGTTATATTAGAAGGTTTGAATCAGAAATTGGAAGCTTTAGTGGCTTAAGTATCTGAAAATGATTTCATATATGTGATCAGCATAATTTTTACGTAATATTAGGCATTTCTGTGAAATTTCAATTTAGGATGCTTAAACGATTGATTTTCGTCCTTATTTGATTGCTATATGTATGTCTATATAAGCACAAGACTTAGGAACCTTCTCATAAATTTTCCTGGGAAGAGAAAAGTGAATAGAGGTTGAGAACAAGGGAGAATTGAGAGAGATTGAAGCTAAGGTAAGGTTAAATTCCCTTATCCAATCCTCTTCCTTAATTTGGCATAAAAAGTTCTTGATCTTGTATGATCTAGAGGAGTATGTTGAAGGTTATGATAATCCTATTATTGTGTATTTGGAAGCCAATTCAAATTATCTAGTAGAAGCTTCCATCTTGTCTCTTACTTGCCAAATTGGTATTCATGCTTATGCCATGTTTTGTATATCTCTGTTATATGTATGTAATTTAAGTTATATGTATGTAAATTAAGAGCCTCAAGAATGAAATCATGTTGTGAGCTTCAACTTTGTTTAAACCAATTGAGTTGTGTTCATGGGTTTAATTCAAGTTAAAGGATGGTATGATGTACCTTTAATTACATGTTTTTGAACCATGATTTAACCATGAAAAGATCCATCCTTGAGCCTTGAAAACATTCCCCAACAGATAGAATTTTGTTGCAATTTTTGGACTCAATCAGGACAATCGCCGTACGTGCGGGAGTCACTGCTGCACGTGTGGCAAATGCTGAATTTTTGAGGTTTGGTTCTGCTTAAAAGGCATGTGCGGGGCCAACTGCCGCACGTACAGGGCTCACAGCCGCACGTGCGGCTCATGCTGAAAAACGTGGATCGCACCGTTTTGCATATAGAACCCTCTAATGTTGTCGGAATATGTATTTGATGCCTTTTTAATATGTATAAATGCCTTCGAAGTAAAATGAAACAGAAAGTAATTTGATATGAAAAGAGAACTAAATTGTAAGGTTTGAATGTGTACAGGGCACACTCCGGGAGGAATAAGCACATCATCACAATACTGTGAGTAGTAGTATCATTATCCGCTTTATATATGGCGAATGATTCTCATTAGCATTTTATTTACGCATGATATGCAACTATGTCAATGTTCAAATATGCAACTATGTTAATGTTCTAAGTAAGTATGTCAACGTTTCAAGAATGTTTCAAGTATGTTCAGAAAGAAATGGGAAGGATGAAATACCTTCCTTCTATAAGATTCTGGGCTTACAGCCATTCAATATAAGTTGTTATGATATGAAACAAAGTGCTACACGGAACTAAGTGCTATGAAATGAGTCACCTCTAGAATCCATGTGAGACACCTCTTGAGTTCGTATAAGTATGTTCAAGGGCTTAATGCCATCATGTTAAGGGCTTTATGCCATCATGTTAAGGGCTTAATGCCATCATGTTAAGGGCTTTATGCCATCAAGTTATGGGCTTTATGCCGCTATGTTTAAAGGCTTCATGCCATCATGTTCAAGGGCGTTATGCGACCATGTTCAAGGGCTTCAAGCCATCATGAGTCGAGATGTGATGTTTCAAGCTTTATGTTCAAATCTGGGCCTACAGCCTTTATAAAATGTACACAGAATCAGGCTAACTATATGACCTTTGCACTTTCACATGTATTGATATACGTTATGTTTCAAGTTAAGCATTGTTTCATTTAAATAGTACTATTCACTGAGCCTGGCTCACTCTCTGTTATGTCTGTTTCTGTAGGTAACCAACAAGGAGGTCAGCCCTAACGCAGGACGTCCATTTCTTTTTGTCAACCTTTATGAGTCTGGGCACTAGACGAGATTACTCATTTTTGTGAAGCTTCGCTAAGATGTTAACTTGTATTTTAATTACTCATTTAAGGTTGAATGAACATAACTCTAATGTTTTTGTATATGCCCTACCAAAGGGCTGGGACTATATACGTATGTACGTAACTGATGCTTGATGCATAATTTTGGCTTGTAACTGTTTGTTATATGGTTCATACTGCATGTGATCCTGGCATATTAGAAGCAGTTCGATGGAGTTTGTTTGGTTCAATAATTTTTTTTTTATTTCTATTATTTTGTGCTTCCGATAAGGCCCCTTATGTTATATACCAGGTTATATGTCTGTTTTTGAATGGGTCATGCCCGAACTTTTAGGGGCAAGTTTCGGGCATGACATGAAGCATCTCAAACATCTTCACAGTTTGTTCGAGCCACTCATCCGATTTCTTGGCCTCGGGGCCACCATGGAATTCATTTGGTTTGGCCCGTAAAAACTCTCTAGTAAGGAAGCTGATCCTTGACTCCATGGTGTTCTCTCGGGCTTGATTCTCCGCACTCAACAAATTCATAGACCCGCTCAAAGCCCCCATCATTTCTCGGGCTAGGGCTCCCATTGCGGTTTGACTCGCTTGTCCCACCTACACGGCCACATTAGCTTGGCTTGCTTGCTCGGCCATATTAGCTTGGTCGAACCCTTCTTCTTGCACCAAAACCCTATGGACCGGTACCTCATGCACACCTCGGCGAGCCCTACCATGCCTCCCGCCTCTACCACCACAGACTTGACCCCTTCCTTGCATCCTAATAAAGGAAACAAGAGAAATAATTTAGCACATTAACTCATATGTGCTCGTAACTTGACTCACACGTTCGAGTACAACAATTCCATATATTTCTCTACTATATACACAATTCAATTTCACTACACATAAGCACTTAGTCATGTAAACACATATGAATCATTCTTTCATGATGAAATTTGTCCCATGAAAAACCAAGAATTCTTAGTAGAACGAGTATTGATCAAGTACCCTTCTAATGAGACCTCAAGGAATTTAACAGGCGCAAACAACATCCCAAAAGTCCAATCCGATACACATTTAGTCATATAAGCATGTTATCACATAGTCGCAAAATGCATGGCACTTCCTAAGCATGCTAGATGAACCCATTGTGCTTAAACAACCACTTCCCACGAGCTCCAAGTATTCAAACCCGGTAGCTCTGATACCAAGTTGTAAAGCCCCAAATTTCTAGCCCAAATGATAATGCAACAATCATGGCTCTCTTAAAGGAAAACCAAATATAACTTCCCACACTTGCATTACATAATAATAATAGTTCCTCCTGTGATATTACATTGATTCAACAACAAGTAAATAACCAAATAAGCACCCCCAAGGGTTTACAATCTTCCAAGGCTTAAGCCCGGTACACAAAATGGTTATTCATACCCACAAATACATAGCCCTTGGCTTACAAATAGGATCACAGCAAATGAGAACTTTAGTGCTCTCAACACACACATTTCCACGCCCTCAATTAGGCAGATTCACCACGTCTTTTCCTGCACAAAAATCATGTAGGGTGAGCATAAAGCCCAGTAGGAAATCCTTAACAAACTATATACATTTTATACAAGTGTCAAGAGATGAATGCACATGCCATGCCATGCCTTTTTCAAAATAAAACACATCTTCATCTTTTGAAAACCATCATGCTCAATGATGTTATGCAAATTCAACTGTTCAAAATTTATCAATTTAATTAAAGGGGACGGTAAATACAACTCTGGTAATCCCTAGGTCGGTGTCTGCAAGTAGACTATATGAGTACTACCAATTGTCATTTTTACCGATATTAACCGGAAGGCTTGACACCTATCCGCGCGACTTTCTAGTCTCTTCACCAAGGACACTCAGGCCAACTTAAACAATTTCATCCACACCACCTATCAAGACTTACCACCGTATTTACCCCAAAACCATTTCATGAAAACCCATTTCCAATATTCTTTTCTCAATGCAAATTTCCAAAGCTTAGCATAGTCCAATGAATTGAAATTCCAATATATGCTTAATAATGCAATGCAACATTACTTTCATATTCAATTGTTCCACAGAATATACCATTGTGATCAAAATTCCCAATCTTCTTTTCAACACAATTCCACAAGATGAATATATATATACTTTTATATCCAATTCATTCAAGAGAATAACATAATTCTCACATTTCGAGCAATCTCAACAATTTAGTCAATTCAAGACTAAATCAACATTTTGGCAATAATTTCCAAATAAACAACATTTCTCATTTTTTTTTCACAAAATTCGTCATTTATATATAAATAAACAATTTTCAAAACATCCATTTATTTTGGTAGACAAAATAAATATGACAACATTTTCCAAGGATTTTCAACATCTTTTAAAGAAAAGACCCAATTTCTAGGTTTTCTCACCAAAACCATTCATCTCCAAAATATTTAGAAGAATCTCCCCAAAATCATCTTTCTTCAATCAATATGGTTCAAAACCTTCAATTTCTATTTTAAAAGGAAAAGAAATTAAACCCTCTTTCAAAATCACTCATCTTCTTGAAACCAACAATCAATTTCTCAAAGCTAATCAAAGGATGATTTCGAAAATCATCTAGCTCTTGCAAAAACATATATATAACTCTAAAAAAAAAATACCTACCTCAAGTTTTGAAGAAGAAATGAAATGAAACCTCCAAAATCAATGGTGTCGAAAACTCGATCTTCACCGCACACAACGAAGCTCTCTAGATGATAACCAACAGTGGTAAAGAACTTAGGTCTAAATCCCAATGGATTTGGAGAAATCAAAGAGAGAAGATGACTTCTAGAGAGAGAAGCTCCTGATTTGGAATTCTGGAGAGGTTTAGATAGAGAGAGACTAAAAAAGTGATATGAAATATCAGATTCACAAACTGATATAACATGGTCCGCTCGAGCGTGTAATGCCCCGCTCGAGCATCAAATACACTAACCCAGTACTTTTGCAGACAGGTCCAAACTTCTGAAACCAAACATTCTCCGCTCGAGTGCATAAATAGCCGCTCAAGCTCGACTCCCGCCAGGGCGCTGCCCTTGGACCCCCGCGAGCTGACTGGGCAGCTCAACCCCCAACCGGCCCAGTCGAAGTGGCAAAACATGAAAGAAGGACCGAAACCGGGATCGCTACATTGTATCCAAAGTTATTTATCTCAATTAACAATATTATATGTTTGTTTTCATGATTGTTTGTATTTGTGGTAAAAAAAAAATATTGTAATTTGCTCTTTACTGAAATGTGATTGACTAGTAATAATTCAGAGTACAACAATGAATTGTTGCTTGAATTTGTCAAGAGAAGCTTGTAATTCATTCAAAGGGATTTTATATTACGAAATCCAAAGAGTCAGTACTTAGATTTATGTTAGGGAATCCAAAGTGTCCATACTTTGAATCAATACACATTATTTTAAGCACACATTCACTTAAAGGATTAAACATACATAGGGTGAATGTATCCGACATATATTAGGACTTTTCTTTTACTTTTCTTCCAATATGGGACCATTTTACTTCAAGAAGTTCCAGCAATCTCTCCCTCAAATGTGAACTTATACATCAGGAAAAGTTTTTGCTCGAGTCTAATTTACTACTCTAACATTGTGTCTTATGCCTTGTAATGAGGTTTGTTACAAGTTACTCCTTCATAAAGATAGTTGAACTATCTTATGCAACATTTCAAAAACATAGGATGATTATAAAAACATATGGGAATCGATGTTTCTTTAGCAATGAATCCTTAGCAATTGATTCTTATATTTATCTCAAGTGAATATGAGGACCAATGATATTGAGTAAATAAAAAATGACACACATTACAAAGAGATAAGATCTCCATTTAGAAATAGAAATCTATTGCTTGCCCCTTTTGGAAAGAAGTGTTTTAGTCACCAGGGTAATGTCCAAGCAACTCCTGTATAGTTTATGGTTTACATGTCCAAGTCCAACCAATATTGACAAACAACATTTATTCATACATATCAACGTCATCAACTAAGGAAAACATTGCAGGCCTTATTTGGAAGGAAGTTCTCAATTACTATAGAAATATCTAAGCAAATTGAATCTATAGCAACTCCAGTTTTGACCCGTCATTAGTTGTTTTTCGGACTCGAGTTTGTTTGGTTTTGAATGGTTATTCATACCTTGTTTCTCTTGTCTTCCCCTTATTTTTGGTTATCGGGTTGTACTTGTGTGTTTGGGATAGGTTGGTTGCTTGTTTTTTCAAGGTTTTATTGCCCAAATTTTGGCTGTTCCGCTCAAGTGGGCATTCTTTCGTTCAACTGGCTTCACAATTTTTCACCTCCGCTTGAGCGTCCATTCTTGTGCTCGAGTGGGATTCGTCAACTCTCAGTGTCACTTTTGCAGGTCTGAAAATACTGGAATTGTGAATTGGACGCTCGAGCGTCCAGTCTCACGCTTGAACGGGGGACCCTCATCTGCAAAACTTCTGGAAGTGCGTATCTTACGCTCGAGCGCTGCTTTTCATGCTCGAGTGGAACTTTGTGTCTGACGCTCGAGCGGACTGCGCATATAACAGTATGAGAGGATGATATTCTGAGTCACTTTTTCATATCTCTCTCTCTAAAACTTTCCAAAAAGCTTGTTCTTGAGTCTTTCTCTCTAGAAATAACCTTTTCTCTTAGGTTTCATCTAGATCCGTTGATATTTTCACCCTAGTGCCTTTGAGAAAAAGGCAGAGCTCGTCTAGATCTACATTTTGATCCAAATAGAAGTGGGTTTCGGCATTCTTGAAGTTTTTCTCTTGTTTGGTTCACCTTCTTTCTTTGAGGTAGGGATCTTTTCTACACCTTCATATGATATTTAGCTTAGTTATGTGTATTCTTGAGTAACAATGATGTGATTTGAGGGTGTTTGTAGGCAAACCTCGGGTTTGGGTATGTATAGAGAGAAGTATTGTTGTTAAACATGAAATACATGAATCTGGGTTTTGAAAATGAAATGGTGTTGGGTCACAATGGTTGGAAATGATATTTGGGTTGATAATGAGGAAAGGGGAAGTTTTGCCTTAATATGACTATCATGATTATTTTATAAAGGCAATTGAAATTGCCGTTGAAAATATGAAATTGAGAGAGTATTAACATGAATGGTGGGATAAGTTATGTACTAACTCATTCTTTGAAAATTTGAATAAATTATCTGTCATGAGATTGAATATCTATTTAGAAATAATTATATTGGGCTATCGTTGAGGATAGCTATGATTGTTGTAGAAATTGCATGAGGATTAAGTGAATTGAAACTAATCTCTTGTTGTTTGATATTGGATATGACTATGCTTATATACATTGTACATGTATGATTATGTGGGAGTGGAAAGGGGATGTGCACCATTGTTTGATGTTGTGTTTAAATACATTACATATGTATGAATGAATGTTTGGGAGGAGAAAGGGGTTGGACTTCATTATAATGAAGTTGGCCAGAGTGTCCTGGGTGAAAGTCCCAAAATTATACATGGGTGCCTAGCCCGCAGACGAAATATCCGTAAATGGCAATTGTAGTGCTTGTATAGCCTACGTTTACATGGGTCCCGTTTGACGGTTGCCTGCGGATGAAATTTTTTGTGAAAGAAAAGTTTGAAGTGTTCATGCATTGTTAATGTGATGATAGAACTAACGAGTTGAAGTCTCATTTGGATTGTTAAAGAGATAATGAAACTGGTTCATGCAATGAAATGAATGGAAATTCGTACCTTATGATCATATAAACTATGGATGTCTCCATCACTAACATTGTGTATACATAATGTACTTATACCTTCGCTAAGTTTCATATATTGTGGTAGATGATTTCTACTGGGTTGTGGCTCACCCTATTTTGGGAATAACGTTTTCAGGTAATGATGGCATGCCTCCACCAAAGCAATAGCATTGGAAGGACCTTTGGGAAACAAGAGCTTCATGTTTTATTTATTTTGTATAGCCTAGGGCTAAATTTGTAATTGAGCGACGCTCACTTTTGATGTAACCATGCCATGTCTTGGAAAGATGTAAGCGCATAGGACATTTCCTTTGTTGATTATTTACTCGTAGTACATGTTGTAGATTCAGGATAAACATTTATGAATGTATAATGCATGCATTATCTTTTGATATATGAACTCTAATTCATGTTGTTTTTAATATATGTATGGGTTGTATTTGTTGTGTTATTTTGGGGGCGTTACAACTTGGTATCACAACGTACCAGATTTGAATACTTTGGGTATGTGGGAGGAAGTGGTTAGTACCACATTGGGTTGTCTCGCTTGGCTGAGAAGCTGGTAGGTATTGTATGCTTATGTGATAACATGCTTATGTGATTATTTGGGTATAGGATTGAATTTCTTGGATGTCGATTGGATCTACAGGTTTCTAGGAGTCCTATTTGAAAGGCATTTGATCACTGCTATTTCTAATTGGAACTCTAGTAACGCCGCGGGACGGTCGTTATCTGGAAATGAAATTCATATGTGTTTATGTGATTATGTGCTTATATGGAGTGATTTACTGTTGTATATCGCATTCGGTCGTGAGTGAATTAGCTTCGGCATATTTGTAAATGTGCTAATCTCTTTGTTACCTTTATTAGAATGTCAGGGCGTGGTCGTGGTGGTAGGTGTAGCAGGCCTAGAAGGTACGAAGTGCCCATACCGGATGACATTCCGGCACAGGAAGAAGGAGTTGGTCAGGCCAACGTGGCCGAGCCAGTAGGTCAGCAGGCCATGGGCGCCTTAGCCTATGAAATGGCCGGAGCATTGAGGGAATCTATGGACATTCTCAAGGCTAAGAATCAAGTCCAGGCCCAGGTAGCTGAGACAGGGCCATCTTTTCTAAAAAGAGAGTTTTTTCGATCGAATCCGGAAGAGTTTTTGGGTGACCCAAAGGAGCCACTGAAGGTAGATGAGTGGCTTAACCAGATAGTGAAGACATTCGAGATGCTTGGCATCGAGGACGACTAGTTGAGGGTGACCTTGGCATCTTTCCAGCTGAAGAAGGATGCGGGTCAGTGGTGGAAGTATGCGCATGGGCGCATTGGAGGGACTTGAGAGGCTTTTGTCAATGCCTTCCAAGAAACGTTTTTGCCTTCCACTGTTAGGGAGAAGTTGAGAGACCAGTTCACCAAGTTGGTGTAGCTGAATACACCTGTGGCAGAGTTTGAGGCCACATTCACCAGTTTGTTGAGGTTTGCACCAGAGTTAGCGGCAACCGAGGAGCGCCGTTGTATAGAATTCGAGAAGAGGTTAAGGATCGGGCTCATGCTTAGAGTGGCCGGGTCCATGACTAGAGACTATGGGCACCTCGTGGAGGCGGCGGCCCATCTTGAGACCCTTATGCAAGTAAAGGAGGAGAGGATGAGGGGCTCCAAGAAGAGTCAAGATAGTTAAGGAGATGGTAAGAGGCAAAGGAGTTCTAGCTTTCAGTAGTCCCAGGGAGTGCAATTGAGGTCTAACTTCCTAGTGACGAGTTCGGGTTCTAGGAGAGGTGGTCAGGGAGTTGTGACTTGTTTCAAGTGTGGCCAGTTGGGTCATAAGTCCTTGCCCGCAGAAAGGAGGAGGGCAACGAGTAACTTCATCTTCGGTTGGTTCTTAGAGCCAGAGTCAGGGTAGAGGACAGCCGCCCACTTGTTATCAGTGTGGCCAGGCAGGGCACCTGAAGAGGTCTTGTCCACAGTTGGGTGGCCCATCTGGTGCATCTGGTTTAAGGCAGACTCAAAGTCACCAGCTAGCACAGTTAGCACAGGCCTCAAGGGCCAATCAAGGAGCTTATTTGGCTCAATCAGTGCAGCAAGCTTATGCTCCAAGGGGTAAGCAGGTAGATTAGAAGCTAATAGGGCGTGTGTATGTTGTTACTGCGCCATAGCTTGTACTGGCTCCATCTGTAGTGAGAGGTACCTTCTTGTTTTGCAATTCAGTTTCTAATGTGTTGATTGATACGGCTACATCCCATTCTTTTATCTCATCTACATTTGCATTGCTTTTGGGGTTAGAGTTGGCTCAGTTAGCATCTCTCATTTGTGTGGTGTAACCTATTGGTAGCGAGGTCATTCTGAAGCAGGGGTGTCGGGGTTGTGATATAGAGGTTGCCGATCACAGACTTCTTTTTTCATTTGTGTTGATGGACATGTCTAGCTTTGATGTCATTTTAGGTATGGACTGGTTATTGTCATACCAGGCCATTATACCCTGAGCGGGGACTATTTTCATTTCTTGGGGGACTGAGTTGGTAGAGTTTTACCACCGGTATATGATTCGCGCGGACGGAGTGAACTTAGTTGCCTTCTTGCTAGCTTTTTGAGTAGTGAGTGTGGTGACGTCCGAGTTGAGTTGCCAAGAGTGGTTTGTAAATATCCGAATGTCTTTCCCGGGGATCTTACTAGTTTGCCACCTCACCGAGAGATCGAGTTCTCTATTGATTTATTGCCTGGCACGGCACTGATTTCTATGGCTCCGTATAGGTTTGTTCCTATTGAATTGACTGAGTTGAAGGTTCAACTGAAGGAGTTGTCAGATAAGGGTTTTATCCACTCTAGTACACCACCTTTGGAAGCGCCGACCCTCTTTGCTAAAAAGAAAAATGGAGCCTTGTGACTTTGTATCGATTACCGGAAGTTAAACCGAGTTACTATTAAGAACAAGTACCCAATGCCTCGTATAGATGACCTGTTTGATCAGTTGAAGGGGTCCCATTGTTTTTCTAAGATAGACCTGAGGTCGAGTTATCATCAGTTGAGAGTAGGGGAGAAGGATATCCCGAAGATGGCATTCCGTACACGGTATGGCCATAACGAATTCCTAGTGATGCTTTTTGGGCTAACCAATGCTCCAGCTGTGTTTATAGATTTGATGAACTGAATCTTTCGAGTGTTCTTAGACCGTTTTGTGGTCATCTTCGTGGATGACATCTTCATTTACTCACCCTCTAAGGAGGAGCACGAGGAACACTTGCGATTGGTGCTTGAGTTGCCTAGAGCACATAAATTGTATGCTAAGTTTGGAAAGTGTGAATTCTGGCTGAAAGAGGTTAAGTTCTTAGGCCATGTGATATCTGGGGAAGCGGTGACTATTGATTCATCCAAGATAGAGGCGGTGCAAGATTGGACACAACCCAAGAATACTTTTGAGATCCGCAATTTTTTGGGGTTAGCCGGGTATTATCAGAGGTTTGTGAAAGATTTCTCTAGACTAGCCTCACCTTTGACTAGATTGATGAGGAAATGAATCAAATTTGTATAGAGCGAAGCTTGTGAGAAGTCATTCTAGGAACTCAAGACTAGACTGACCACTGCTCCAGTTTTGATTATTCCAGAGAGGGGTTTAGGTTATTCAGTATATTGTGATGCCTCATAGGAAGGTTTGGGTTATGTGTTGATGCAAGTAGGGAAGGTAGTAGCCTATGGCTCGCGACAGTTGAAAACACATAAGAAGAATTACCCTACCCATGACCTAGAGCTAGCAGTAGTGAATTTTGCCTTAAAGATTTGAAGGCATTGTTTGTATAGTGACAAATTTGAGGTGTTTTATAATCATAAGAGTCTGAAGTATCTATTCACTCAGAAAGAATTGAATTTGAGGCAGAGAATGTGGATGGAATTCATAGAGGATTATGATTTTGAGTTACATTATCATCCCGGGAAGGCCAATGTTGTAGCCGATGCATTGAGTAGGAAATCAATTAGCAACGTAGCTTCTATCACCATCCAGGAATGGGAAATGTTGGGTACCCTTGGCGAGTTTGATTTGCATCTGGGCAAGTCTGATGAGTTTGTAGCTTTGTTTTCAGTGGTTGCTGAACCTACACTTGTGAATCGAGTATTAGAGACGGAGATGGATGACCTTGAGGTAGAAACCCCTCTAAGAAAAGATTTCTAGTGGGAAGATAAAAAGAGGCTTGACTATATATCCTGACCAGAGTGAGATACCGTGACCGTTTGTTTGTGCTAGAGTCTTGCCAAGAGGAAGTACTCCGAGAGTTTCATCATTCACACCTTACGGTGCATCCGGGAGGCACAAAGATGCATCACGACCTTAGTCACCAATTTTAGTGGAGGGGGTATGAAGAAGGATGTAGCCGTGTTTGTATCAAAGTGCCTTGTCAACAAGTGAAGACTGAGCATCAGAGGCCAATGGGTTTGTTACAACCTTTGCCTATAGCCGAGTGGAAGTGGGAGCATGTCACTATGGATTTTGTTGTGGGCCTTCCAAGGACTGAACGGGGTAGCGATGCCATTTGAGTAGTAGTTGACCGGTTGACCAAGTCAGCGTACTTTATAGCTATGCGCGTGAGTGATTCGGTAGACTATCTTGCCAACCTGTACATTAGGGACATAGTGAAGTTGCACGGAGTCCCCGTGACGATTGTTTTGCATAGAGATCCGCATTTTACAGCTCGATGGTAGAGTTTACAGAGTGTCTTGGGCACTAGATTGACCTTTAGTACTGCGTATCATCCTCAGACTGAGTGGTCCAAGCATACCATTCAGATCCTTGAGGATGTGCTTTGAGGTTGTGTCCTTGATTTTAAGGGGTCGTAGGAGAGGCACCTGCCCTTAGTGGAGTTTGCCTATAATAACAGCTTTCAATCGAGTATTGGTATGGCACCATTTGAGGCCTTGTATAGTCGACCGTGTAGGTCTCCTGCGTGTTGGGCCGAGGTGAGTGATGTACCTTTGTTGGGCCCAGACTTGGTTCGAAAAATGACGGAGAAAGTTGCACTTATCCGTAAGTGGTTAGTTATGGCTCAGAGTCGTCAGAAAAGTTATGCCAACCGTAGGAGCAGACCCTTGTCTTTTGAGGTGGGAGACCATGTGTTTTTGAAAATATCACCTAGGCAGGGTTTGATGAGGTTTCGAAAGAGTGGGAAGTTGTCCCCTCAGTTTATCAGGCCTTTTGAGATCCTTGAGCGGATTGGGGAGGCTGCTTATCGTTTGGCGTTACCGCCATAACTTTTTGGAGTGCACAATGTGTTTCATATTAGTATGCTTCAGAAGTATGAGCCGGATCCATCGCACGTGTTGGATTGGACCGACTTAGAGGTAGATGAGGATGCCTCGTATAAGGAGAGACCGATAAGAGTCTTGGATAGACGGGACCAAGTCTTGCGAGGCAAGACAATTCCCTTAGTAAAGGTTTTGTGGAAATATCACTGGATTGAGGAAAGCAACTTGGGAGTTTGAATTGGAAGTTTGAGAGAAATATCCGGACTTGTTTGTTGATGTCTAAACATGTATTGAGATTTTGATTATGTTAATGTAAAACATAAACGTTGTGTATGCACCAATATGAGAACATTGTATATGTCACGAACACTTTGGAAACATGGATTATATATAAACATTGCATATGTTTTCTGAGCATGGAATATTATATATTGGATCACTTTTGGAGGCATTGTATATGCTAGGGAAATTTTGAAAATATGGATTTGATTTAACATTGTAAATGTTTTGGGAAATTGTAAATTTCATGTTAATATGGGACTTGTGTAACGAGTCGATGAGAATGGATGATCGAAGAATAGGTCATGGTAATGAACTTGTGAGAATAATATTGTTATGAATGGTTTAATTGTGTTTTTGAACTTGATTTGAAAATTTCGGGGACGAAATTCCTTAAGAGAGAGAGGTTATAGTGACTCCAGTTTTAAACTGTCATTAGTTGTATTCCAGACTCGGGTTTGTTCGGTTTTGAATGGTTATTCATACCTTGTTTCTCTTGTCTTCCCCGTAGTTTGGTTATTGGGTTGTACTTATGCGTTTGGGACAGGTTGATTGCTTGTTTTTCTAAGCTTTTATAGCCCAGATTTTGGCTCTTTCGCTCGAGCGGCCTTCACAAATTTTCTCCTTCGCTCGAGCGTCCGTTCTTGTGCTCAAGCGGGATTCGTCAACTTTTAGTTTCTATTTTGTAGGTCTGAAAATACTGGAATTATGAATTGGATGCTCGAGTGTCCGGTTCCACGCTTGAGCGGGGACCCTCGTCTGCAAAACTTCTGGAAGTGTGTATCTTACGCTCAAGCACCGCGTTTCATGCTCGAGCAGAACTTTGTGTCTGACGCTCGAGCGGGGCTTTCCACGCTCGAGCGGACTGCGCGTATAACAGTCCAAGAGGATGATATTTTGAGTCACTTTTTCATTTATCTCTCTCCCTAAAACTTTCCAAAAAACTTGTTCCTGAGCCTCTCTCTCTAGAAATAACCTTCTCTCTTTGATTTCATCTAGATCCGTTGATATTTTCACCCTAGTGCCTTTGAGAAAAATGTGGAGCTCGTCTAGATCTACATTTTGATCCGAATAGAAGTGGGTTTCGGCATTCTTGGAGTTTCTATCTTCTTTGGATCATCTTCTTCCTTTGAGGTAGGGATCTTTTCTATACCTTCATATGATATTTAGCTTAGTTATGTGTATTCTTGAGTAACAATGATGTGATTTGAGGGTGTTGTAGGCAAACCTAGGGTTTGGGTATGTATAGAAAGAAGGATTGTTGTTAAACATGAAATACATGAATCTGGGTTTTGAAAATGATATGGTGTTGGGTCACAATGGTTGGAAATGATATTTGGGCTGATAATGAGGAAAGGGGAAGTTTTGCCTTAATATGACTATCATGATTATTTTATAGAGGCAATTGAAATTGCCGTTGAAAATATGAAATTGAGAGAGTATTAACATGAATGGTGGGATAAGTTATGTACTAACTCATTCTTTGAAAATTTGAATAAATTATCTGTCATGAGATTGAATATCTATTTAGAAATAATTATATTGGGCTATCGGTTGAGGATAGCTATGATTGTTGTAGAAATTGCATGAGGATTAAGTGAATTGAAACTAATCTCTTGTTGTTTGATATTGGATATGACTATGCTTATATACATTGTACATGTATGATTATGTGGGAGTGGAAAGGGGATGTGCACCATTGTTTGATGTTGTGTTTAAATACATTACATATGTATGAATGAATGTTTGGGAGGAGAAAGGGGTTGGACTTCATTATAATGAAGTTGGCCAGAGTGTCCTGGGTGAAAGTCCCAAAATTATACATGGGTGCCTAGCCCGCAGACGAAATATCCGTAAAATGGCAATTGTAGTGCTTGTATAGCCTACGTTTACATGGGTCCCGTTTGACGGTTGCCTGCGGATGAAATTTTTGTGAAAGAAAAGTTTGAAGTGTTCATGCATTGTTAATGTGATGATAGAACTAACGAGTTGAAGTCTCATTTGGATTGTTAAAGAGATAATGAAACTGGTTCATGCAATGAAATGAATGGAAATTCGTACCTTATGATCATATAAACTATGGATGTCTCCATCACTAACATTGTGTATACATAATGTACTTATACCTTCGCTAAGTTTCATATATTGTGGTAGATGATTTCTACTGGGTTGTGGCTCACCCTATTTGGGAATAACGTTTTCAGGTAATGATGGCATGCCTCCACCAAAGCAATAGCATTGGAAGGACCTTTGGGAAACAAGAGCTTCATGTTTTATTTATTTTGTATAGCCTAGGGCTAAATTTGTAATTGAGCGACGCTCACTTTTGATGTAACCATGCCATGTCTTGGAAAGATGTAAGCCCGTAGATTCAGGATGAACATTTATGAATGTATAATGCATTTATTATCTTTTGAAATGCGAACTCTGATTCATGTTGTTTTTAACATATGTTTGGGTTGTATTTGTTGTATTATTTTGGGGGCATTACAGAATCATAATGTGGTCAATTTTAGTTCTCAATCAATAAAATCAAAAGATTTAGTTCAATGCCAAATTTTATCGAACTCCGACAAAACCAAACCGTTAAACCCTAGTGAGCATGCTTGTAACTACAAAGACAACAACTAAGTCTCCTTAGCACGGAATTTGTTAGCTATCTGAGCTTGCTAATTTTATTACTTATCTTCCTTCTCCTAATCAAGAAATCTTCCAAAGGGCTCCCACAAACAAGATATATGTGGAACACAAAAAATTGAGAATTAAAAAAAAAAAAAAAAAAGAAAAGAAAAGAAAAGACATGTACTAAATCCATAAACAAGCTATATGTTGAACACATCAAATATTGATAGCATGAAAAACGACAATTATTGTCCATCTTCAAACTCCTAACTCCAGCATTGAGTACAACCCACCATGTCTTGCCTTGCCAGCCACCAAAATATGTATGGTTATTGTACAAGCAACATTAAGGGTCAGCCCGATAGATGAGTTACCAAATGTAATGTATAAATTTGAGTTTATTGTTATGTAGCTTCCCCTTCCTGTATTACCCTGCTACCATTTTAAATATGTATATATATATATATTATAGCAAGCATCCACCTCACTCCATGTTTTGTTCACAAAGAAGCATCCAAAAGCACATGATAATGGCCTTCCACTTTCTTTCGTTTTATTGGAAAAAAAAAATCACTTTATTGATATAAATCAAGAAATGAAATACATCAATAAAGCATAGGAAATTGCAGAAAGAATCAAAGCTAAACTGGGGAGGGGGGGGGGGGGAGAGAGAGAGAGAGAGAGAGAGAGAGAGAGAGAACAAAAGCAGAACTCATTCTCACACAACTCAAAAGAGCAACAGAAAAAATTCCCTAAAACTTCCAAATCAAGAACAACCCTCAGCCTTAAAAAGCAACAACACTGCCTTATAACTTAAGGCTTCCCACAGTAGTAAAAATATTCTTCATGAAAGCAAGACCTCCCCAGCCAACAAAACAACCACCCTACACCACCAACAACATCAAAGAACATATCAGTAGCAACAACAAGAACAATAAAAAAGAGACAAGCCCCCTTCGCACCTCAACCATCTTACCGCTTCAATGTTTTGTCAAGGCAGCTTTGAAAGAAGCTTTAGTTTGAGTTTCCTGATCCTGTCAAGGCAGCTGATAATACCAGACACTAGGTAATTGACAATACCAGAACAAGCTTTAGCCCAAGGAGCGAAACACAAGTTTACTAAGATGAATAACGTCATGAACATGCTGTTCCGAGTGGTTAAAGACAGTAGCATTTTGAGCTAACTAGATAACCATGTAGAAAAGGGTCACCCAAAGTTGTTTCTCAAGGTTTTGAAAAGGAGGATCAAACCACCACATTAAAAGATCAAGGAGAGAGGCAGGGTAGACCAAACAAACACCACCCACACCAGTTTAAACAATAGGACCAACATTCCCAAGCGAATTGACAATGAATGAAAAGATGGTATACAAATTTGACAAATCTCAAACACATTGGACAAAGTGCTTAGAACTCATTTTTGATTGCCCTTATTAGCTATAAAATTTCTGAGAGGCTACTTTACCTAAAATAGTTTGCCAACAAAATATTTCGACTTTGAATAGGCGAAGATTATTCCAAAAAAGAGATGCATCTTGAGAGGAGAAACCGCAAAACCACAAGATAAATTTTTACTACTACAAAATCATGAATAGATCACACTTTTTTTGTGTGATAGATGCTATTTAATCACACTTTTTAAATTTTATTAAAGTGTGATCTTTAAGAGTGATTAAAAAGGGTCATTTTTAATCACACCTTTTAAGTGTGATTAAAAAATGATTCCATCACACCTTTTAAGTGTGATTAATAACATTTAGATCACACTTTTTAAGTGTGATTAAAAATGATTTCATCACACCTTTTAAGTGTGATTAATAACACTTAAGGTGTGATTAAAAATGATTCCATCACACTTTTTAAGTGTGATTAATAACATTTAGATCACACTTTTTAAGTGTGATTAAAAATGATTTCATCACACCTTTTAAGTGTGATTTCATCACACTTTTTAGGTGTGATTAAAAATGATTTCATCACACCTTTTAAGTGTGATTAATAACATTTAAGGTGTGATTAAAAATGATTCCATCACACTTTTTACGTGTGATTAATAACATTTAGATCACACCTTTTAGGTGTGATTAAAAATAATTCCATCACACTTTTTAAGTATGATTAATAACTAATAAAATATGTGATGATAAATATTTAAATCACAGATTTTAAGTGTAATTAATATCTAATAAAACATATGATTAATAATGAGATCACACTTTTGTACGCTTTCAAATGCAATACACAATATATATTATATTTTGAATCACCCATATATTGAATGGAATAACGTCATATATTTCATAAATGAAAATTAAATGTTCAAAAGTATATACAAAGGAATTAATAAAAAGTTTTTAACTATGATTACATATATTAAAAATGAAAAAACTTGAAAAAACTAAGTTCTTGAATTCTTTGACCATATTTTATATCTCTCTAGGAAATTTCTGACCTGAAAAAAAAAACATAAATTTATTAAAAAACCGCTAGAAGAATATGAATAAACTTACTATTTTTGTAAAGACTATTCTTGTCTTACAAAAGATAAAATCAGACGTTTTCTCATCACACTAACTATTCATCTCCTGTATCAATAGAAAAGGAATAACAACTTTGATTGTGATAAGTATAAAATGTTTAGATTACCATATAGATATGACATATACATAGACACTATTACAAAATCATAAATAGTTCACACTTTGTTTTACATTGCCTGCTTCTTAAATATTAATAATCAACAAAATTTATTATCCAATCATCACCTATAACAAGTTTATGCTGAAATTTCTTTCTTTGCTCAATGGTTATCCTCTTAGCAATTCAACAAAGCTCACATCATTTCCCAAAGTCATGAATCATGAAATAACTCTGTCAGTTTCTTATTTTCAATTGAAAAAAATTGGAAAACAAATATATCATCTGGTAACATGCAGCATGTTTGGAGATAAGTGGCCCAACCACCAAATAACTCGGTCAAATGACATAGCATATTGCAGCCAATATATGATGTCCATTAAAAGAAAAATAAAAATGCAGGAACAAGATTTTAACCCACATAAGTCGAGTCAACCTACTTGAAGCTGCCCAGACGAAAGAAAGAAGTCTGTCAGAAAATCACGCTTACAGTATCTGCACAAATAAAGAAATAATAACAGGTTTACATAACAAGGTCCCCAGATTAAAGAAACAACCCTCAAAAGAGTCAAATAGAGTGTACCCACTGTGCATAACTGATAAATAAATCACGTGCCAGTGTTCAGGCCTGTATCATTCCAAATAACTCCAACGGTGGCCTGTGTGTTTAACAAATGCATGTGGAAAAGACAAATAAATCATAACCCAAGAAAGTGACATTTGTTTGCACTCCACAAATGTTAATGGATTCATCTATAGAAGTATATTAAGGCATACAAATTACTTAAAATAAGTATATATCACAAGTGATACCTTCTGCCAGATATTAAATAAGACAAGATAAACAAGGTCGGTATCACCACTTTCAGTTGCCTTTGTCAGAGCTGTATCCTCCTCCCCAATGCTTAGTAGTAGAGGAACCTGAGACAACGATCAAAATCTCTTACAAAATGACTAAAGCCATCATTCAGTTCTTTAGAGAGACATTTCTCCAACAAAGGATTGAAAGAAAGAAAAATAATGAAATAGTGGAAAAGAAAGAAGAACCTACTTGGAAGAACGTGGTTCATGTTCAACAAGCATAACAGCCAACTTACGTCTGCCACTCTTATCTGCATGAGCAGCAACTACTGCATAAGATATACTTTTGCATATTATCAGCTAGACAAAAACAACAAAAACAAAAAAAATTACTGTCATACTTTACAATTAGATGGCATAGAATGAACAAAATCACCACACTTCCCGGCTAAACTAAACAACTACAAAAGATAACACAAACCTTGTCAAGTAAAATTTCAAGAAGAGTGATATCAGGAATTGCTAAAGAAGCTATTATCTTTGCACATGGCCAGTGCATTATCACGACTTCCTATACAAACCCAATCAAAGAAAATGAGCATATAAATGATGTCATAGTTTGCAGTTCCAAATAGAAGGCAGCAGTTAAGTCGAAACAAAGTCAACTAGTTTTCAATAAGAGTACGTGACACGTAGGCTATGAATGCATCTCAAATTCCCCTTCAAATAGTTACTAAAAATGATTCCAATTATATGAGAAACCATATCATTGCAAAATTCTCCCACAAGCATTGCAAAGAGCCTCTTTTTCAACATTGAAAAGAGAACAGACCGTTGGCATAGAGTCAAATACTAAACCACTAGCAGTGAACCGAAGATGTAAAAAAATATTTTAATAGAACTTGAATGAGCTTAGATGGAAAAGTCAGTGTATTTGAGCTACACGATGCTTGGAAATTAACATATGTTTACTAACAAAACTAAAACCAGAGGTATAATCACTTAATTTGCCAATGATTAATATGGACCCCAACTGGAAATGTGTAATATAACATATGTTTATTAACAAAACTAAAACCAGAAACTTGTCAAATAAAATACTTGTCACAAAGTTCTCAATAGCACCTTCACAACTTTTGGCGTCATTGGCACCACTTGTGGGGCATTGAAAGGTTGGATCTGGTATTCCCGATATAGAATTGTCATATTATAGCAGATTTCTTTCATATGGAAAAATACATTAAACCCACTAGTTGATGGTCCATATGAAACAAATGATATTTAAGGAAATATTTTTACAATGATGGACATTGTTACATACACAGCAACACAGTAGTTGATAGTCCCCATTATTGATCCATTGTTCTAAAAATATGCTCAGCATGATAGGAAAAATTATTGGTTGGTTCCGAGGTGCCATGTAGCAGTATCCCAATAACAACCAATAACTTCTCGCATGATAGTTATGTCCATTTGATTTCAATTGAAATCTACCCTACAAATACTACTAAAAAAAATTGCTCCCGCTATGAAAGCAAATAAAGACTCATCAGCCTATATTTATGGCTTCTAAATAATATGAACTTTTTTGAGTATTCCTAACAAACATGACTGCTGCATTACCATAATAACTTCAATTATGCACCACATAGTTTAGCAAAACAAGAAATCATGCTCCAATTAAGCAATGTGAAGGTATTAGGAGTGAAGTGCATAACATTTTTGCCACTACACAGTCAAAGTTGCTATAATACAAGCACTATGACACCAATTACACAAAAATGTCAAGTCAATGTGATCATATCAGCAGTGAACGATGTGAAAGAAACAGAGCTACAAGCTTAAACTTCATTCAAGTATGGAAAACTATTTGTAGAAGAAAAGTGATCTTCAAAATGTCACTTTTCCTTCTAGGGTTAGAAGGAACCTATTAAGGCCTGACAGACAAGCTATTCATGAAAATTTAAACTCAAGAATAGGATACAATGTTAGTGTCATATAACTTAAATTGTGTTTTGATACTTTGAACTGAGTGTGGCAACCGTTATTGAAGTCTAGTTGGTTTCCTAATTCATGCAACCACAAGTTCTGCATAAAGCTCTATAATTACGTATACATTATCTAATTATTAAATTCCGATATGTTTAATTTCCAGCCAATGGAAAGCCAACTTTGTTAATGGGTTTTTACCAGCTCAATTGCATTTTGCAGTTTCGGTTGGGGAACAAGTACATATATTTTTATGTTAGTACTGTATCACATAATATAAATAATAATTATACAAGACAAGTGAAATTCTATCTCAATTAATTGTGGAAACAAAAACACATTTCAACTCAGCAGAAGTTCAACAGTAGAGTATGGCCATACCAAATTGAAGGAAACTGCATGGATTGAGATGTAGACAATCTCAATAAGAGAATTCATACTTGTGACAGTGTATCCGCAATTGCAGTGGGAATGATCCACTTCTAACAGTGTTCCTCATTAGTCTGCAAACTAAACCACAATACATAGGATTTTTCAAACAGCTCTTTGCTCTATAGGATAAGTATAATGATCCACTTCCAGCAGTGTTCCTTATTTTCCTGCCAAACTAAATCATAATACAGAGGCTTTTCAAACATCTCTTCACTGTATAGGATAAGTACTATAAGCTGCTACAATAGTATGAGAATTGAGAAGACAAGATCTAACTGCACACCTTGTTTTATTTACTCTTACTGCAGAAAGGTAAGGCTTCCTCTTCATTTTAAAAAGTGGTCATTAGCATAACACAAACATTATACTTGTAACTCAAGGCATTAAGGCCTTGCTAAAATAAATCCGCAACATTAATCCCATACAATAGTTTATTTGTGATGTGTAACATATATATCACTTGATACCGCACTATTTTGAATAAACTTGTCCATAACCTTCAGCAAGATAGAATATAAAAAATGCTGTGCATAATTAGTCAAAAACTAACCCCAAAGATATAACTGTAAGAGGTAGATCCTAGACATGAGTGTTTAGTTATTAATAACAGTAATACTGTAGCTATTTTTAAGCGTTGCTTATACATTGTTTTTCCTCAGACATGACAGATATTCTAATTTCCATTGGAGGAAAAGTTGCTGAATTATTGGTGGAGCTAGTTGAGTGCCAGTTCAGTTATGTGATTCACAGAAAGAAATACATTGAAAATTTGACAATCCAAGTTGAAACTTTAGAGGCTCTGTGAAATGGAGTGCAGAGATCCATTGATCATGCAAAAAGAAATAGAGAGAAATTCGAGAAGATATCAACCACTGGATTTTAAAAATTGATGGGTTCATAGTGGAGGCTAAAAAGTTTTTGGAAGGCGGTTCCGAGTACTGTCACTTAACAATTTGGAAAGGAATCCAAATGATGCATGGTTTTTAGCTAGTTGGACACTGCTCTCATCTATCCTCTGTGCAGATCCTAATTGATAAATAATATAAATAAAACAAACAAAACCCAAACACTACACAAAACTAACCAAAACAGAGCCAGGGCCAGGGACAGAACCATTGCAGCAACAACATTGCAGTAAACCAGCATCTAGTAGCAGCCACCTCACAGCAACATTGCAGCAGCAGCCGCCCAGCAACCAACAGCCACCAGGGCAGCAGCAGCAGACCAGCAAGCAACAGCAGCAACAACAGACCAACAGCTGCAGCAAAGCCTTATTCCCAACTACTTGGGGCCAGCAACATGACTTTAGATACAGTAATATAAGTCATGCTTCACAAGTCATCTAGCAAATAATCAAAGCCTGCCAGACAAAGTAGCTAACAACCACAACACAGTTGGTGCAAACTAAAGAAAGCATACTAGCTGATCAAGGGGAATCACCTCAAATAATGCTTCTGCTAGCATCACTATTCGTGAAATACTTGCATGAGTACCAGATTCCTCAGCCATCAATATTGATCCACATGTGCATGTGCCATCAAGGTGAAACCCAGATGGACAAATACTATTTTCAAGATTACCGCTTTCATGGCCACCACGAAGTCTTTCCCAAACTTGCAAAATTTTTTGGAGCTAGCACTTGGTAAAATTACCCTAATAAAATAAGTAAATAAAAGTGTTGCTGCATATAGCTTCCACTACAAAATTATTAAAGCCAATAGGTAAACCAATAATGTGAAGAGGGAAAAAAAAATACATTCTGTTGACTTAAAAATGATTTTTTAAAAAAAATAAATAAAAAGCATTATTGATTTGCTGGTAAAAAAATCCTATAGTCAAATAAGTGTTGTTGTTCTGCAGTATACAGACATCTAAGACCTAATGTCCCCCAAACTTATGTAGCCAATAAAATAAGGTTGCACTCTCACTTTACAGTAGAGATATTGAGAGGTATGAGATATCTTAAGCATTTAATGAAATAATGTCTAATATTAAGTATGAAATGCATGATGGCTTCATCAAGGAACAAAGATACAACGAGTGGAGCTACTCTTAATGCGTCAAAAAAAGATATGCATTAGCTAAAAGAATACAAAATCAGTTCAAAATGGATGGGGGTATTAGTCAGAAGAGAGTACTTAAAAGCCTACCTCAGATGTTGAATGCCAACGTTGTTCATTCATGCTATGAGTTCTACTTTTCGTGTACCTGGAATCACCACCAACCTCATCATCAAAGAAATCACCACTAAAATTAAGGAGCCATCTGTCATGAGATCGTAGGCCATCATTATTATCATCAACAGTAGAGAAAACAAATGTTTGGGAATCAATAAGCCTTCTAGAACTAATTTTCAAAAATAAAAAAAAATAAATAAATAAGCCTTCTGGAACTGTGTCTTGAAAAAGCATCCCAAAATAGTCTCTACTATTCAGTCTTGCTTCACGATTACTTATTTCAGTGGAACTATTAGACAAAATGCTGGAAGATATACTCACCACATCAATTTGAAGTATACTTCCACCTCCCTGGCCTCGTTCCCTATCTGAAACAAGAAATCCAAGACCTGGAGATATGGTCTCTTGAAGAGAATCATCTCTTAACAGGTGAGAAGTTACTGGTGAATCCGAATCAATAGAAGCAGAAGCAGAAGCAGAAGTAGAAGCAGAAGTAGAAGCAGAAGCAGAATCAAAATCAGAATTATAGACAATCATCGCTTCACTCACATGATTTCTAAATGAATCTCCAAGCTCTTGGGGAGATGAACTGCTTGTATGTAAAACCTCTGCACAAATCTGAGACACGTCCTTTTTCATCCTATTACCAAAGCCATTACTAACATCCATATTGGACCTTACATTTGCAGAAACTGGTCAATACCTCTATTCTTACCATAAATCAAATCCCAATTTGTTGCTTAATGAATAGACCTAGTGAAACAACAAATTAAAGCCACTCCACCATAAAAAATAAAAATAAAAGATAAATCTACCTATACTGGTAATAGTTGGTAAAAATAAATCATATCCTCCCAAGTCCCTATATCAAAATTTATCAGTTACCCAGATGAAAACTCAATGAGTATTGCATACTAGGGACTAAGAATCAAAATGGGTATTGTATGTTTCTCACCAGAGGAGGTGCTCTTGACGAGCTTCTCGGAGGAGCTCTTAGAATGCTTATGATCCTTTGAGTTGTTGAAGCTTCTCATAGACCCATCGAAATTCATAGGAACACAAAAAGGCTAATATTCATTTTTTAAATTTAGTACATCTTACATTTGAATATTATGATAAAAACACTAATGTTCATTTTTGTGTGATAAATAAGGTCTGAATTCTTTTGACGTGAATAACAGGACACATATTCATAGACAAAATAAAAAATTAAAAAAAAAAACAACACAAAAGCAAACATTCAACAAGAATAATGCAACATAATGAAAACAAGCCTCAAAATAAAAACTAATTTGTTGCTTCCCCTTCCAAATTTTTTTTTTAAGTAAAATCGTTTGTTATTTGTTTGTTTCGATTTAAATATATATATATATATATAGATCCTCTCTGCTGAATCAATATTCTCTCACATTGTATTACAATTCATTTGATCTTTATATATACATAGACATATAAAGCTTTACAAACTACTAAAAAATTAAAATAAAATCACACTCGCTATCCTAAAAACCCCAATTTACCTTTCAACTTTTCTCTCACTGATTCAAACAATTCTCACTCAATACACTTCATATTATGCAGAAAAGTACACATACTGATAAAGAAAGAAATAAATAAATATATATATACACTCAATTTTTGATGAAAAAGAAATTGGATTTCTTGAGGGAAAAAGTGTTGGTTGACTAAAATAGAAACCAAATATGCCCTAGAATTTAGAAATTCAAGAAAAGATCGCGAATTACAACATAAAACTGCTCATAAAATTTTTCTATGGAAAGAGGCAAAAATGATCCTAATAAATTTAGTAATGTTAGTGATTCAAAAACAATATTAAAAATTTATGTCAATATTGTATAAATGTTTTAGCAATATATAATTTTTTTTATAGAATTCTAATATTTTTGTAGTAAATTAGACAGTGAAAAGTGATCAATGTGACAAAAGTGGTCATTGTTGATGCCCTCATTTCAAGAACCACAATGTATTGCCACAACAATAGCCATCATTACCACCACCATTTAGGCACTACCCTAACCCAACACCACAAATGAACTTCAGTATTACAATATCACTTCTTCAAAGTAAACCACTTCACCCTACCTTTGGCAACTCATAATCATTTACAAACACTAAGATAACCACAACAGTCAACGAGATATGAAACCTTTAACCCCTCTCACAATTACTGCCGCTGCAATTCTACCTGGCATAAAGATACCATTTTGGAACCAAGTTTTATACTTTTACGGGAATTGTAACTACGTTTTATACCATATGAGAAGTTCCAATGAAATCCAAAAATTATATGAGATAATGAGCATCAAGAACAAAGAGTTTAACTCCATTTGCATGCTAAAGACAACCAAGAGCAACTACCATTCCGAAATTACAGATGGCACATTGAATTCCATGATAGTAAGTAAGAGAGAATACACATAATCAACCAGCATAACTTTAACCTAATGGGAAAGCTCAAAAATCCACAATTAGAGTGCTGTGTTACATTTTTCAGATATGTTTAATTTTTCTCAACCAACACAGATCACAAAACAGAACAAAATTCAGTGTCTCCATTTAGAATTGAATTCAAATTCATTCAAGTTCGCAGCAAGTAGAAAAAAATTAACGACAATACATTTGTAACAAAACGAAAATGTAATACAAGAATATAGCTTTCGCCTTAATTCAACCAAAATAATTGCATTATCATGACAGGACAAAGACTGAAAAAAAATTCAAATTTTGGTTTTTTGTTTCTGTTACTATTTTCATCGAAAACAAACAGAGGTGCGAATGAATTAAATCAATCACGATTTTTCACAATGAAAATATAGTTCCAAAATACTTTTGTTTAAGTTGCTAACAATTTAATGCATTTTTACAAACATCATCAAAATTCAAAGAACATAATTAGATCTATAAATCTAATGCCAAAACAATATGACATGTTTACACCCTAGAAGCAAAAAGTATGGCTCCAAAATACTACACTAATCAATCTAAAAAGCCCAATTCCTGAGAATATTCATCGATAATTTCATTATTTGTCAACTGAAATATATAAAAAAAATAAAATAAAATTTTAGCAAGCCTCATTTCAAATGTAAAAATGCCAAATCTGTAAGAGCCAAGAAAGATTGGAATCAGAATTCTGAGAGAACCCTACACAGAGAAAAGAGGGGAAAAATCAGAGAGAAGAGGATTTTACAAGAGGGACAATTTCAGATAGAGAAAATAGGGTTTCAGGAGAGGGAGGGTTTCAGAAATAATCAATTGAGAGAGGAAAACCTTCAGATTTTCTAATTGTTCTTCAAATTCTTCTCTCTTTTCTTTGTTGGATTAGGGTTTTAGGTAGAGTGAAATTGCCCACAGCCACTTTAATCACACCGACAACTGCACCGAATGCGAGAGTGAGAGCGAGAGCGAGAGCGAGAGCGAGAGAGAACCAAAACAAGGGTTTTAGGAAGAAGGAAGGGAAGAGAGATGAGATGAGTGCCTTACCGTCGAACTAGTCTGGCCGCCGAAAAGAAGAGTGCACCATTTGCTTCTCACAGGAAGATCCTTTCTCTGTTTTGTGTAGGTCGACACAGCGTATGGCTTTGAAGAACCTCGAAAGGGCTTCGGGACTTCCGTGTTTGCCTCTCAATCTCCACCGATTCAATTGATAGTAGAACTTTGAAGAACAAGGGTTTGAAGAACCCTTTCCCCTTCCAAACAATTCACTGTCTTTCTTCTCCCTCTCATTCTGATATGTCACTTATGATTAGAACCCATATCAGTGTCTTGTATGTCGATGTGTTGCGTAAAAAATCAATCTTGTTACACAGTGTATGAATTAAAAGATAAAATTATATAAAAATAATAAGTTTATTTTTTCACCCAAATTTTTTTTTATATAGTTTTTTAGGAAAAAAACATTTAACTAATTGTGAGTCGTTCTGTCAATCATGGGTAGAATGGAGGCTCAGATTTAAAAATTGTATATTTTATATAAAAATTAAATTGAAATATTTTATATAATCACATTTATTTAGAGAGTGTGATTAAATAGATATATATATAATTACACTTATTTAAAAAGTGTAATTAAAAACTAGTAATATATATAATCATAGTTTAATTAGAATGTGTGATTAAAAAATATATAAATAATCACATTTTAATTAGAATGTGTGATTAAAAAATATATATATAATCACACTTATTTAAAAAGTGTGATTAAAAAGTAGTAGTGTATATATAATCACACTTTAATTAGAAGGTGTGATTAAAAAATATATAAATAATCACACTTTAATTAGAATGTGTGATTAAAAATATATATATATAATCACACTTATTTAAAAAGTATGATTAAAAAGTAGTAGTGGATATATAATCACACTTTAATTAGAAAGTGTGATTAAAAAATATATAAATAATCACACTTTAATTAGAATGTGTGATTAAAAAATATATATATAATCACACTTGTTTAAAAAGTGTGATTAAAAAGTAGTAGTGTATATATAAGGGGTTTTTTTTTTAAGCTCCCTAATAATAACAATTTTCTGAATAAAGGACATTAAAAAATGTAATACTGCCTCAGGTCCCTAACCAAAATACCTGCGCATTTTATCAATTTCTTGGACCAAAATACCCTTCAACTCAAACGACTGAGAAAACTCTCTCCATTCCTTCCGATCGAATTTCTCTGACACCAAGTTCTACAACTCACATTAGGGTTTCAATATCAACTTCACAATTGACATTAGGGTTTCATCATCAACAACCACTTAGAGAATTGGTCTCCATTGATTCAAATCAAATTTCTTTGACTCATATTCACTGTTCGTCGTCATCTAGTTGCGTCTTCATCACTGCTGGGTAAACAAACAGAGTGGGGTGGAGTTGATAGATGTATATATATATATGATACATACATATATATATACAATCTGTTGCTTACTGTCTTGACTAGTATATATATGATAATTAATCAATTAAGACCATTTGCAACCATAATCAAACAGTCCACTCTTAGTTATCTTATCTATGGTTGCAAACATATATATATATGATACATACATATATATATACAATGTCAGCACATATATATATCCAGTGTTGAATATAACATCTTCAGGTTCAAAATTTCTCTGAGTGTTGAATATAACGTCTTTTGATTTTTTGGGTTTAGTAGAATTGGAGTTGTTTCTGGAAAAGCAATATTTGGACCCCTACTTGAAGAATATTGGAAAAAGAAGCTTGAGCAAGAGGCAACAGTAGAGGAAGGCTTAAAATGATCCAGAGAAATTTGAATTTTCTCTGGATTCAACCCAGAGAAATTCATAGCATTAAGTTTAAAGAAAATCTATCACAAACTCATAGAAGAACTATTAATATGTTTATGTTGCTACCTTGTAATTTTCTCTGTTGTGTAATCATTGCTACCTTGTAATTTTCTCTGGGATTTAATGTTTATGTTTTCATTCTATAGAAATGGCAAAGCGCAGAAGCAGCACAACTCCACAAAGAAACCAAAAGTTTCTGTGAACAAAAAACCTGCAATTTTCTCTGCACTATACAAAAAATACAATTTTCTCTGCACTACAAACCTGCAATTTTATAGTAACAAACCTGCAATTTTCTCTGCACTACCCCACAAACCCCGAAAAAGAAACCAAAAGTCTCTGTGAACAAAAAACCTGCAATTTTCTCTGCACTACACAAAAAATATAATTTTCTCTGCACTTTTCTCTGCAAATTTATAGTAACAAACCTGCAATTTTCTCTGCACTACCCCACAAACCCCGAAAAAGAAACCAAAAGTCTCTGTGAACAAAAAACCTGCAATTTTATAGTAACAAACCTGCAATTTTCTCTGCACTACCCCACAAACCCCGAAAAAGAAACCAAAAGTCTATGTGAACAAAAAACCTGCAATTTTCTCTATACTACACAAAAAATGCAATTTTCTCTGCACTTTTCTCTGCAAATTTGTAGTAACAAACCTGCAATTTTCTCTGCACTACCCCACAAACCCCGAAAAAGAAACCAAAAGTCTTTGTGGACAAAAAACCTGCAATTTTCTCTGCACTACACAAAAAATGCAATTTTCTCTGCACTTTTCTCTGCACTATAAACCTGCAATTTTCTCTGCACTACCCCACAAACCCCGAAAAAGAAACCAAAAGTCTCTGTGAACAAAAAACCTGCAAGTTTCTCTGCACTACACAAAAAATGCAATTTTCTCTGCACTTTTCTCTGCAAATTTATAGTAACAAACCTGCAATTTTCTCTGCACTACCCCACAAACCCCGAAAAAGAAACCAAAAGTCTCTGTGAACAAAAAACCTGCAATTTTCTCTGCACTACACAAAAAATGCAATTTTCTCTGCACTTTTCTCTGCACTACAAACCTGCAATTTTATAGTAACAAACCTGCAATTTTCTCTGCACTACCCCACAAACCCCGAAAAAGAAACCAAAAGTCTCTGTGAACAAAAAATCTGCAATTTTCTCTGCACTACACAAAAAATATCATATATATATAATGTCAGCACATATATATATCCAGTGCTGAATATAACATCTTCAGGTTCAAAATTTTTCTGAGTGTTGAATATAACGTCTTTTGATTTTTTGGGTTTAGTAGAATTGGAGTTGTTTCTGGAAAAGCAATATTTGGACCCCTACTTGAAGAATATTGGAAAAAGAAGCTTGAGGAAGAGGCAGCAGTAGAGGAAGGCTTAAAGTGATCCAGAGAAATTTGAATTTTCTCTAGATTCAACCCAGAGAAATTCATAGCATTAAGTTTAAAGAAAATCTATCACAAACTCATAGAAGAACTATTAATTTGTTTGTGCAGGAAATTGTGATTGAATCAGCAGCAGCAAAACCAAAGACAAATTGATCAAATCAGAGTTTTATCGTTCCAGAGAAATTCTGGACCAGAGAAATTTGAATTTTCTCTAGGTTGAATCCAGAGAAATTATTTGGAAGTCCAGAATTTCTTTGCTTCCAACTGATGATGGGTTGCTTTCCTTCCAACTGTCAAAATTGAACTGCTTTCTGTGCATTTGGGGCTTCTTATTAAAGCTTCTTGTGTTCTTGTTTTTGTAAATTTCTCTGGCTTGCTACATTTGTGTTTCTCTATTGTGTAATTTTATCTGGCATGTTTATGTTTCTTCATTATTTTCTCAAGCAAATTATCTGTGGCTTACTACTCTATTGGTGTGTCTAATTTTCTCTGGCATTTATAATTTTCTCTGGCCAAATTACTTTTCTTACTTGTGTGTCTAATTTTCTCTGGCAACATTTATAATTTTCTCTGGACACATTATGTTTATGTCTTGTGTCTAATTTTCTCTGGCATGTTTATTTTGTTCAATGCTCCATTTCCTCAAAATTTCTCTGTTGTGTAATTTTCTCGGTCATGTTTATGTTGCTACCTTGTAATTTTCTCTGTTGTGTAATCATTGCTACCTTGTAATTTTCTCTGGGATTTAATGTTTATGTTTTCATTCTATAGTAATGGCAAAGCGCAGAAGCAGCACAACTCCACAAACCCCGAAAAAGAAACAAAAAGTCTCTGTGAACAAAAAACCTGCAATTTTCTCTACACTACACAAAAAATGCAATTTTCTCTGCACTTTTCTCTGCACTACAAACCTGCAATTTTATAGTAACAAACCTGCAATTTTCTCTGCACTACCCCACAAACCCCGAAAAAGAAACCAAAAGTCTCTGTGAACAAAAAATGCAATTTTCTCTGCACTACACAAAAAATACAATTTTCTCTGCACTTTTCTCTGCACTACAAACCTGCAATTTTATAGTAACAAACCTGCAATTTTCTCTGCACTACCCCACAAACCCCGAAAAAGAAACCAAAAGTCTCTGTGAACAAAAAACCTGCAATTTTCTCTGCACTACACAAAAAATGCAATTTTCTCTGCATTACAAACCTGCAATTTTATAGTAACAAACCTTTAATTTTCTCTGCAATTTTATGTTTTCATTCTATAGTAACAGACCTGCAATTTTCTCTGCACTAAACAAAAAATGCAAAGTGAACAAAAAACAGAGCACAAAAACGCAGAAAAACAGAGCACCAAAAAGCAACTCATAAGCATGTTGACAGAGAATGAAAAAGCAACTCCAAAAATCAAAATCAACTCCATTGAAAATTTATCAATAACAGATAATGAAAAATTAACTTCAAAAATAAAAAACAATTACACTGAGTTCGTCTCTCTCACATTGATCAAAACAAAAAACAAAAACCTAATTCAACACCTACACGATCAAATCAAATCAAAAATTGAAAACTTATCTAATTCAACTCCACATAAAATCAAATCAAACACAATGAACCAGATTTCAACTCCTACACGATCGATCAACACCTACAAACAACGAACAGGATTTCAACTCGTACAGGATTTCAACACCTACAAAAACCCTAGAAAATCTCCACAAAAATCTGAATCGTCAAGTTCATCCTCACGTAATCTCCCACAAAATATCAATATGATCTTTAGCTGCCAAATTCAAAACAACGTATATTATAAATAAGGGTAAGACAGGTATTTTACACTCTAAAATAACATTGAGGGACCTTAGGCTACAAAAGAACACATTGTGGACCTAATCCATTACTAAAAGTTGGATAGGGACCTTAAACCGATTTTCCCTATATATAATCACACTTTAGTTAGAAGGTGTGATTAAAAATATATATATATAATCACACTTAATTGAAAAGTGACATAAAAAATAAATATTATCACACTCAATCAAATTAAGTGTGATTAAAATATCAATCTAATTTTTTTTATCACACTTCCAATAAAAGTGAGATCTTTTTTTTTGTCAAAGTGTAATCTTTAACTATTTTTGTAGTAGGCATTATAAAAAGATCTAATTGAATAGGTTCCATTATTTTTATCCCACTTTCATTGCAGCTTATCCTCCATGTCAAGAGTCAAGCAAAGCAAATTAAGTTTATTCATTAACTTATCCAAAAGGACATTCTCCCAAACAAATAAACTCCTCATGAATTGCAAACACCACTTGTTCAATCTTCCATCGAACAAAAAAACATCATTAACCATAACAGATTTTTGAGACAAAATCGAGAATAGTCTAGGAAACTCATATTTCAAAGATTTATCACTGAACCATGAATCATGCCAAAACAAAACTTGACGTAGACCCCTGAACCAATCATTACAGAGAATCCCTCTTGAACAATATTCCTATTTGCAATGCAAAGACGTACTTGGGATCTACCAACATTAAGGTCTTATTTGATAACCTTAGTAGGAGTTGGGATTGGATTGGTAATTTGATAAGTTCCGCATAATTCATGTTTAGCTGCACACCCAAAAAAAAAAAAAACAAGGAAAAAAAAGTTGTGGATAAAAAATCCCATTAAACAATAAATTCCCAAAAATGGGCGAATTAGGAATACCATGGGATAAATTTGTCCCATGAGAATGTGTGGAAAAAGACAATTTTGCCTCTGCAATATATAAACAATAAAATCAACTTTTATGTAATGAGGTTTTATATGAAATTTCATATATTAATCTTGACGAACTAGTGCAACACAAACATGAGCAATTTGTATTGATGTAATAATCCCGTGGTAAACAAATGTGAGCATTTGGTATTACGTATTCAACCTAATACTATCATACTAGTAATTCTTAAATGTTAGCCATGGCCAATGAATTTGCATGCAAGGGCTGTAAGGTTCATTAATGTTTGTGTGTGTGTGTGTGTTTCCTTCTATTTTTTGGTGTAAGTTCATTAGTACTTTTCAATTTGAGGGACTTATTGGCTTTCTTGATAAATATGAAAACATAGTTATAGTGAGTTGAGCGATCTGTACAACATTTTTCTCAAGAAAATGAAACATTATCAAAAGGAAAAGAAAAATAGAGAAAAAGGAGTCAGTATATGTTCTTTGTCAACCTTTTATCCCTAGAAAGAATCAAACATCATGCCATTGAACTATGAAACTGCATACAAAAAAGGACTGCAAAATAAGGTTCGTTTATAGACAACCCCCTTGTCTTCCAACTTATTGTTCTTATCTTTATTAATATTTCATTTGGGAGATTATTAACTCCCTTTTGACCAAAATTTCACTTTGATTCCTATTATTTTAATTTGAACAATGTTAACCCTAAGATTCATCCAAATTATCATCAAAACTTTCCACATCTACTCTTCATTTGTATAATTGTTGACAGAAAGAGAGGTACGCTTAAAATTCTTGCTTACTTTTTTTTTTTTTTTTAGTCAGAATTTTTACTAAGTAATAAATATATTAATAATGCTAAATGTGGTCCATTAATTGATTATTCTATTCATAATGCAAAGCTAATTGAATGATCTGCATGAGCTACTAAGTTCCACTATACAACAGAATATATAGTGGCCAATGGCCATAACATGTATGGCCACCAATGGGGTGTGAGTATATTTTATACATCATATAAAACCTCTGTAATGTTGTTGATTTTATTTTATTTTTTTTCAATTATGTGTTTGTTTACATATATGAACTATTTAGAGGAAAAATGATTGACTCTTCTGCTTTCTCCCTATACGATTCCATTTTGCTTCATGGCAAATGAATTTTGAGGAAAGAAATAATTTAAAAAAATGTTTTAGAAAATAGGAAAAAAATAGAAAACGTACGAACCAGAAAAAAAAAAAATTCCATATGATAATGCCAATTTTGTGGTTTGTGGTTAAGAGAAAGCTACCTCATTATGAAGACCATGAAAACGGATCCAAACGAAAATAATTGCTGGAAGATTAAAGGAGATACCTACTATTTTTAATGTGTTTATTCTTGAAAATGCTATACAAATGAACTTTTGTCACAAACTGTTTCACTATACCAAATGGAATCCAATGAACTAATATGAAGGAAACTTTAAAAAAATATTTGTTAACATAGCATTATGTAGACATTGCGGCGTGGCCCAATGGTCTAGTAGCTACACCTTAGGGTGTAGTGAGTGGGAGGTCAAGGATTCGAGTTGATGGAGCAATGATGGCCCTTCAGTTGTAATCTAACTATATTAACATACTAACGCTATCTCAGGAGAGAGAGAAGAGAGAGAGAGAGAGAGAGAGAGAGAGAGAGAGAGAGAGAGAAACCATAGCATTACTCTTTATTTATTTATAAGAAATCCATCTTACCTAGTTGGCAAGACTATGGTCAGATAGTAGAAATAGAGGTAAAATTAGAATTTTATCTTTGTTCTCCTTGATTATGTTGTTTGAGTGCATTCAAATACAAAATATAAAACATAATTTTGGGTTACCTTCCCAATGTGAGAATACCACTCTCACATTCCTACAAAAAAAAATCTCATATTTCTTAAGCATTCAAGTGTAAAAATATGGTTCCACATTATTTAAAATTGAACAATTTTTCATGGAGAAATTTTTTACTAATCCAAACAAACAACAAAATTGTATTAACCTTGAAATCCTTTTTTTTTATAGGATTCATATTCTTTCTTCCAAGAAAAATCATCTAAAGATGATCAAGGGGGCTACTAGAGTGGAAAAAGCACAACTCGCTTAGTGCAAGAAACCCTCTGAGCAAAAGGAAAAGAAAAAAGAAAAACAAATTCAGCTTTCAATATACTCATGACAAAATAATTACTTCTAAGCAAAAATACACTAGTAGACAGATAAAATTAAAAATCAAGAAAATGATAATTCTCCCAATTAATGAGATTCTAGCAGCACAATAGTGCAAATTCTTGCAGCACACTTTTGTCAAATTGGTTTCAATTGCATTGTTCGGTTCGTGTTAGAGAATAAGTACATATGTTTTATGCAAGTACTGCATCACATAACATGAAAAAGAATTTATGCATGACAAGTAAAAATTTACCCAAATTATTCTTAGAAACAAAAACACATTTTAACTTAGTATAACTTCAATGTCAAAGTACGCTCATACCAAATTGTAGGTGTAGACATTCTCCTGAAAACAATTCATGTATGCCACAAACTTCCAGCAGTGTTCCTCAATCTATCAAACTAAAACAAACCACACAAGACTTTTCAAACTCCTTTTTGCTATATGAGACAAGTATTATAAGTTCTATAGGAATAGTATAAGAAGGACGAGATCATATAGTTGCACTCCTTATTTTGTTTACTCTTATTGCAAAAAGGGCTGAAAGATCCTCTTTTTCCTTAAAAAGTGACCTTTAGCATACCATAATATTAAACTTGTAAATCAAGGCAGTAATGCCTTATTAAATCAACAAAACTAATCCCATACAATAGTTTAGCATTATACAATTATATCAAACCTGGTGCCAGTCAAAAAAAAAAAATAATAATAATAATTTCAATCCAAAGGTTTCAAGTGTAAGAAGTTGATCTAGACACAAGTTTTTCTTGTTTTTAATAACAATAATACTCTCAACAATTTTCAAATGTTGCTTATTCAATATTTGTCTTCAGATATTCTAATTTCCGTTGGATGAAAAGTTGCTAAATTATTGGTGGAGCTAGTTGGGTGTCAGTTCAGTTATGTGATTCACCAAAAGAAATACATTGAAAATTTGACAAACCAACTTGAAATGTTAAAGGCACTATGAAATGGGATGCATGGATCCATAAATGTAGCGATAGGAAATAGAGACGAAATATCAAAATGAGCTCCTACCCTATGATTATGTCTACCATATTGCGCGGGCATATGTTTCCAAATAATTGTCTTGCTTTGCAATATCGAAACTCCTACTCTAAATAAAGGTCTAATGTGTGCTAAATATATTAAGAGAGAATAAAGGGGAAAAGTGTACTCTTGTGTAATTTTACTTTTTGCATTGCAGTGGAGCTTTTGTCCAAAATAATTTCTCATTAACAATGTCGTATGTTTGTTTTCATGCATCTTAGTGATCTATAGTAAAAATATTTGGCCATTTTCTCTCTATTGGAATGTGATTGACTACTAATAACTCAAGAGTACAAAAATGAATTGTTTCTCGAGTTGTAAGGGGTGGTTGAGGAGAAAGAGGAGGATTGTGGTTCATTTGAAGTGAGCTTATGTTGGGGAACTTGGAGAGTCCACTTGTGCAATAACTATCCCCAACACACTGTTTGGAACTTATACTACTCTAGATGACAACAACTAGATACTTGTCTGGAATTTGCAATCCACCAATCTCACAGTCATTCTATTGGCAGCCATCCTCGGTTAAGTTAAAGAAAGAAATTTCTTGTAGCTCTACTATTAAAAAGCACTTCTCTTGATTTAGTAAAGTAGTACAAGTGATGCCCCATTTTAGGAGGAGAAACTATGAACTTTCGAAAAAGGTCAAAAAAAATGCACAAAGTTCATATCTATACTTATATATTATCTACTGGATGCTTTTCATGCAAAAAAGACACAATGGGATTGGATTTCCACTCATAAGGAGGAAGGATACATATCTTTGATAGGGTTGTATTTTTGGTTGAAATGGGATGGTGTTCAAATTCTATAAAGTTGTTGTTCAACTTTGAAAACTTAGCTAAGGTCAAGGCCAAGGGCATTCTATTGTACAACCACTTAATCTTAATAGTACAACAACTATTTTGGTTTAATAGTACAACAACTATTGTCATAGCACCGAAATACCAAGGAAATCTTCAGTGCCCCTTGTTTAGCATAAAGGTCGCCTATTTTTGTTTGCATTCATTACAAAGTAAACTAAGCCTAACTAACCACGACATACTCAATGCAACCAACAAGCTGCATATCTAATCTCGAGAAGTAGGCTCATTCCTGTCAATAGCAAGAGCCCTCGAGTCTGCTTTAGGTCTAGATTGACTTTCATGCTAATTCTTGCTCCATCATAAAAGTTGCATTTTAGGGAAGGATGAGATACCATGATACTTTTTGTTTTAACTTGTATGTGATGCATCTGTTCAATAAAAATTAAGACCCTTTCCTTTGACTGGTTACTCCTTTAGGGCTTAGCTCAACCATCATTCACCTTTTACTCTCTCTCCACTTGTTCTCTCTTCATCATCTCTCATTTTCAATAGTTTCTCTATCTCTCTCTCTCTCCCCTAAAAAATCTAAAATCCTCGAGATATTGATTTGCAATTATGTTTTAATTTTAAACAACGAATAACAATTCCAATCAAACAATCAAAGACAAATCAACACAACAATTTAACATGGAAAAAACTATAATTGGAGCACCTCCAATTGTGATTAAAAACAAAAACTACGGGCAAAAGCTACAAAATAATCCACTAAGAAGACAAAAAAGAATTATATAAGTGTACCCTCAATTACCTAGCGAATCCATGCCTGAATTGAACTGATCCCAATGTGCCTCTTCCACCACCTTCTTCACCTCGGAATCGTCTTGCCTGTAGACATCGCATTTTGACCAGCCCTAAGACTTGGGCACTTTCGGTTGATTACCCGATGATGACAATCAGAATGTGTTCCCCAGCAGTCCTCAACAAGAAAAATAGAATTTGAGCTTTCATCCCAACCTTTACACATTTTTGGCCAAACTATTTTAGACCTTAAAACCCTCTTTTCAAATATTTTTCCAAATATTTCTATGATGTTCTGAGGCTCCTATTTCACTTGAAATATTGCACTTTTTTGTAAACCGAGTAAGGATAAAGTAGAAATAAATGGAAGGGAGGTGAACTCTTTAAAAAATATATATATTTAAAAACATCTTTATAGGTTTGGATGGGTTTGGATTTGAAGGAAACATGAGGGAATGGAAGAAAACTGGTTTAGAGAAAGGATGAGCATCAAATTGTTAAGAAAGAAATGAACAGTCTTCACTAAATTAGGCATATCTCTTTGTACACTTGGATTTCAAATGTGAGGCTACCACCATTGGAAATAAGACTTCTGGGACTTCAATTTAGACCCAAGAATCACCTAAAACCAAGTCCAGATGAGAGAGATATGCCCATTTGAAGTTGGGCTTAAGAATAGATTTTGTTGACCTAGCCCGAGCAAAATGAACAGCCTTCACTAAATTAGGAATATCTCTTTGCACACTTGGAATATAGATTTGAAGCCACCACCATTGGAAAGTAGACTCCTGGGGCTTCAATTTAGACTGAAGAACCACCTAAAACCAAGTCCATATAAGGGAGATATGCCCGTTTGAAGTTGGGCTTAATGGCATATTTTGTTGACTCGGCCCAAAATAGTAACAGCCCATTTTTCTTGGTTTTGGTTCGGTTGGGACACCCCATTTACCTATTTTCTTATCCATTCAAGTGCATCCACTCATCTTCCATTATACCTAATCATCCCCCATTGTCAAAAAGAGGTTTTGTTTGCATCCATAAAGGAGTATCCCATGCAACCACCTTAAAAATTTGCCCTCCTATCACATTATTGTCTCCCACCTTCTTTTTGACCTTTACTATCTCTCATTGCCTAGATAGAATAATCATATTGTAAGAGAGAAGGAGGACCACGAAATTGAAGAGAAAAGTGTGAGAAAATGGTGAAAAAAGAGAGAAATATTGAGTTTTTGAGCCAAAAACATTCCTATCTTCCATATACTGCCCATACCTTCTATACGAACTGAAATTCCATCTTTCCTACACCCAAAACTCCTCCAAAAATTTTGAAATGTCTAAATTTCAGTAGTGATTGATCAAAGGAAAGAGTGAGTGTTGTTGAAAGTGGGAAAAAATAGAAGAGTTAGCCACTTTTCCGCCATACATACCCAAAGTTCCATTCTAGTTTCAAATTGAGGATTGAGAACACACTTCCTAAACTTGAGGGTGATCAAGAGGAAGTTTAGAAATCAAGAAGTTCAATCTTTTTTTGGAAGGTGAATTTCTAGTCTTTCATATTCTTATATTTTATATCTCATATTTATTTTCTCGTTTCTTATTTCATAGTGTTCTGTTATAATCCAAGTGGTTTGTTTATCTCATATTTATTTTCTTACTTTATATTTCATAGTGTGTCATTGTAATCTAAGTGGTTTGTTTAGCACATAATTATTTATTTATTTATTTTTATTCGCCTGCTTTAATTTCACATTAGTTTTGTTGTAATCTTGTATGTTCTACCTCATATTTGCTTTCTTATTTTAGGTTCATGTTAGTTTTGTTGTAATCTTGCATGTTCTATCTTATATTTGCTTTCTTATTTTAGTTTCATAGTAATTGTGTTGTAATCTTGTATTTCCTAGCTTATATTTTTCTTATATTAGTCTCATATTAGTTTTGTTGTAATCTTGCATGTTCTATCTCAAAATGCTTCTTTTTTTTTTTAGGTTCATGTTAGTTTTGTTGTAATCTTACATGTTCTATCTTATTTTTGTTTTCTTATTTTAGTTTCATAATAATTATGTTGTAATCTTGCATTTCCTAATTGTAGACACCCCATTTTTGACCGCCATTAAGACTTGGGCGCCACTAACTGCTTACTTGGTGATGAAAGTTGTGCAGTGCAAAGGTTCGATTTCTTTTCCAAAGAGGAGCTTCAAATCTCAACCTTATGCCCCTTTTTAGAGCAAAACAATTTTGACTAAAATATTTTAGACCTTAAAACCCTCTATTTCAAAAATATTTTTGAAAAAGTTCCTACGATGTTCCGACGCTTGCATTTCATTAAACATTGCGCTTTTTGGCAAACCGAGCAAGGACAAAGTGGAAATGAATGGAAGAGAGGTGAACGCTTTGAAAAATCTTTCAAAACACCTTATTTAGGGGTTTGAAGTTGAATAAATGAGGAGAGGAGGGAAGAAAACTGGCTGAGGAGAAGTTAGGCATTAATCCGGTTGGACCGAAATTGAGTAGTCTTCACTAAAATGAGCATAACTTTTTCACACTTCGAATTTGATGTGAGGCTGCCACCATTGGAAAGATTACTTCCGAGGCTTCAATTTAGACACAAGAATGACCTGAAAAGGAGTCCAGATGAAGGAGATATGCCCATTTGAAGTTGGACCTGGAAAGCAGAATTTTGTTGTCAGCCACAGGGGTGGCCGGTCGGCTAGTTGAAGTGGCCGGTCGGCTACTAATGTCCCAAACTCAGATATTTTGTAGATCTTTTCCCTCCAGCTGTTCTACACAACCTCCAGCTATCCCAATTCAGATATTTCGACCAAGGCTTATATTTTTGCTATATATGGAGGCCATTCTCTATGGTTTTAAAGGTTAGGAAGTTTAGGAGTCTCACTCTCTCTATAATTTTGGATCAAAATTCCCCCCCGCTCTCTCTCTCTCTCTCTCTCTCTCTCTCCTTTTATTTATGCTTGAAAGTGGGAATTCTCTACATATTTGCATACAACCCCTTAACCAAATTAGACCACCTTGGAGCTGAGGCATCATGGGACTTATTTTAGGCTGTTGAAGGGACATTTGAGCCAAGAAAGTGGCTGTTTAAGTTCTGTGCTTCAAAGGTAAGGACTTACCTCTTTTAAGCTTTGTTTTAATTGATTGCTTGGCCATCTTTTTATACTATTCTGACCTGGTTTTTCAACCATAAAAAACTCTGTTTTTTAAGGTTCTAAAATGATGGTTTAATTCTTGTTGAGTTGGGGGGGTTGTCTCCTCTTTTACTCTTTGGCTTGTGAAGCCTTTTGTACTATCTTCCAAAGCCTTTTGAAACAAATTTTTTTAGCCTTTTAAGCACTGAATTCCAGAGGAATTTTAGTGGCAAAAACTTGGTTTTAAGGTCCCAAATAGGAGGAGGTGGCCTCCCCTCCTTGTGTCTTGTTTGCAAGTGTAGATTGCCTAACATGTGAGCATGTATTTCTACCTTTTTGTAGCTTAATCCAAGCATGTTTAATTCTCTATTTTGACATGTTTTAACTCTATTTTGGATTGGTTGGTGCACTTGTTGATTGCTTCTTGCACTTGTAGTGTAATTATGCTCACTAGTCTAGCATGCGTAATGAGTTAGCCTATCATTCTAGCTTGTGTTAGCTTGACTCCAGCACATTTTTGTTAATGTTTTGACATGCTTTAACTCTATTTTGAGTGGTCTTGGTCATATGAGCCATGTTTTGTATAGCTATAGTGCAAATGCCTTCACTAGCTTAGTGCTTTAAGGCCTCTAACATGTCTTGGATGAGATGGTTGCATGCCATAGCATCATTTAGCATGTGATTTTAGTGCATATATTTTTGCCACACTCTCACTTATATCACTCTTTCATTACTTTTGAGAGTTGTGCTTTGAGCCTTGCTTGCAAGCTAACATGCGAGCATGTTTTTCTTGACATTTATGCCTCAATTTTAGCATGTTTTAGCCACTGATTTGACATGGTTAAGCCCTGTCCAGAGTTGGTTTAGTCATTTGAGCTTGATATTACATGCCTCTAGTGTAATGCTCTTCACTAGTTTAATGCTTTTGGCTCTTAACATGTTGTGCATGAGTTGCTTGCATGTTGCAGTATTCTTTTGCATGCCATTTCAGCACTTGAAAGGTTTGCAACCTTCCTCATTTCTTCAATTTTCTATTTGTTTTGAGGGTTGGTTAACCTTATGACTGTGTTTAAGCTTGAGATAGAGCTTGTGCTCAATGGCTTTATCCCTCTTTTGAGGGTTCCTCATAGCCAAAGGCATGATCTCTCTCTTGTCGTAAATTCTGCTTTGGTTGACCCCTCTCTCATTAGAGACAATCACTTGGACAAATTGACTAAAGAATGGTTTGGTAATGCTAAAATGTGTAAACAAGAATTGGACAAGTAAAACATGAACAAGATAAACAAGTTTGTGTTGCATTACATGTGTTTGGATCGGATGTTAATCTAAACACAAGAAATAGGGGACGTTTCATACTCAAAGTGATGAAACGTGTCGCATTTCTTGGTCACCGTCACCCTTGATCATGCATGATAGGGTGGTGGCCCTTTGAGTCTTACTTGTGCATTCATTAAGCTTGTACAAGCTTGGTTCTTTGGCTATCATGCATTGAAAATGCTTGATTGGTGGCTTGAGAGCCAAGTGCTATACTTCTTTGAGCTTGAGAAATGATAAGGAGGGTGGTAGTACACACATTTCTTGAAAAATGCATTGTTTTGCCTTTGTTGTTCTCTGTTGCATCAAAAATAGAAGCCTGGAAAAATGGGTGGCTGACCGGCCACTTGCAGTAGCCGACCGGCCACTTGTAGTAGCCCATCGGCCACCAGTGCAAAGGTTGTCCAATATGTTCGCGTATTGGAGCAGAGGCAATCTGGAAGTTTTTACAGTGTTCAGAGATCACAGCAAGTGCAAACAGAGGCAACTGGTGGCAAGGCAATGGATTTTCGGGAAGAAGCCAACCGAGCATGCATGTCTCCCTCACCCGCGAGGTCACTTTACTGCTTTATTAGCTAGTTGTAGCTGATTAATACATGTGTTGTAATTAATTAGTTTAATATGTTTTGTAATATTTTAATTAACTTCGCATAGCTAGTCATTCAATTTTGTTGTAATAATTAATTAGGTAAGTTAGTTAATTAGTTTCGTTTTGTAATAATTAGCTTAGCTTAGCGTATCTTAGCTTATTCATTCGGACCCTCCTTCATGAGGGCACAATGTTGTAATAAGTGTGCGTGTGTGTGCATGTCTTCCAACCCCACGTCTTTCTCCGTTTTACTTAATTGCTTTCGATGGTTAGTTTAGGGCACGTTTTGATTAGCATGCCTTCTACTTGCATGCGTGCATCATTCATTCATTTGTCTTGCATGCACCGAGGCTCAGCGCATCATTCAAACTGCATCGTATTTCAATACTTGTTTGAATATGTGTTTCAAAGCATGATATCAAATCGTTGCATTCATATGCCATATTAGTAGCCGAGCCTATTAAATTCATATTGCATGTGTTGCATTAGGCATCTTGTATAGTTAGGACCATGCATTGTTTCTAACTAGTTTTTGTTTTGGCTTGGAGTACTCGGTGAGTTTTATGCTTTAGCATGCTTGCATGAGTGCGATTGCCATTTTGCCATGATTCGCATGCTTGCCATGAGGTTATGTGCTTAAATGATTAATTGCATGAATGCCTGCGGATGGAGGCTTTATTGCTTGAATTGGAACAATTCGACGAATGTGAGTTTTAAGCCCACTTTGCAAAGTGGCAAATCATGTTTTAAGCCCATCATGTTTGGTGGCAAATCCGCATTTTAGCCCACTTGAGGGTGGCATTTTCAAACCATTTTCGAAAACAAACATGAGTTGATTCGTTCCAAGTCTTGCGACTTAGTCTATACTTGTGTGTGCGTCACATAGTAATGTTAGATCAATAACCGGAATAAGAACACATGTGTTTATAAAAACAACATATCATGTTTAGTAGAGGCCAATCTTTGATCGAGCGAGCGGGGGTGCTCATTTCAGGACCTTCCCATCTCGTACCCAAGTTCCCGAGCTGAGGCAACTTTGGTGATGACAGACACGTGGCCTTTGGCATGAGTTAGGATTTCCTAAATTTTTCGAAAATAAAATATTTAGGTGGCGACTCTGTGATTTGGCAAAGCAGTCCAATTTTCGCATTATTTGATCTAAAATTTGATTTTCCAAAATGATTTGCCGGATTGGACTCTTTGGTGTTTATCAGTCTCACATTGCACTTTGTCAGATTAGATTCAGAACCTTGACAGGAGTCCGAACTGTAGGAGACCAATTCAAGCTCTCCGAGAGGGGGGCGTGAAGAAAGTCGAGCGCTACACTAATTTATATTTTTCTTGTATTAGTCTCATATTAGTTTTGTTGTAATCTTGCATGTTCTACATTATATTTGTTTTCTTGTTTTAGGTTCATGTTAGTTTTGTTATAAGTTTGCACTTTTTTATTTTATATTTGTTTTCTTATTTTTAATCTAACCGGCAGTGGTTAGTTGAGCCACCTACATATTTCTTGTTTCTTGCTGAGGCACCCTTTTTGACCAATTGACCTAGTTTCATATCGGAAGCCATAGAGACTGTTCTAAACTAGGACATGTTGCTTACTCGAATGTAGGACTGTGTGAAACCGTGTGTTTCCATAGTGAACCCCTAGTTCCTGACGAAGCTAGGACATGGTAACTGTACCCTATCATAGGGGTGTTTTGGCTCTCACTTGGTTGATATGTGCTTTTAGAGTGTGTCTCTATAGGGATGTGCATATCAGTTGCCAAGATTGGTATCTATTTTGGGGCAGAATTCAGTAGGGAATACAGTCATTCAGCTGTGCTTATATCTGTTCTGGTGAAATCAGGCTGAGATGCTGTCTGTTTTCTCTTTTGCAAGGTAGTCCTGGAACCATAGCTTCAGAAGGCTCCAATATCCCCTGGGTACATTGGACTTGTGTTGATAGACTTTTTCAGGTTGGAAATTTAGTTCAAGGGTAGCCAGTGTTTCTTTCACTAGAGGCAAGGCAAATAAGGGCTAGACAGGGCTCATTGGTTCAACTGATCCGACAGTCACCAGTCACATCACCTTTGTTCAACTCAGCAGACCCGTGATGGCACAGAGTCCGGAAGAAGTTGTGGCCATGATAGCGACATTAAACTTGGGAATCACCAGGCAGGATGAGACCAATGTCGAAATGCAATGCCCATCTGGGGCACTGTAGAAGTGCTCGAACGTAATGGGCTCCGCGCGTGAAGGCGCAAAATCTGTTTTGTTCATTAAGCTACTACAGTTCTGACTCAAATGTCATGGTTCTGAATCTAATCCCGCAAAGTGCAATGCAAGACTGATAAATCACCAAAGAGTCCAAATCCGACAAATCATTTTGGAAAACTGATTTTTTTATAAAGAAGTGCCAAACATGGACTGCTTTGCCAGATACAGAGTCGCCACCTAAATGCTTTATTTTGGGAAATTTAGGAAACCCTGACTCATGCCTAAGGCCACGTGTCCGTCATCACCAAAGTTGCCTCGGCTCGGGAACTTGGGTACGAGAGGGGAAGGTCATGCAATGAGTACCTCCGCTCACCCGATCAAAGATCGGCCTTTACTAACATGATATTTTGTTTTTTGAAGACACATGCGTTCTTATTCCGGTTATTAGCCTAGAATTACTATGTGATGTGCACAATACACAAGTGTAGACTAAATTGCCTAAGCTGGAACAAAACATCTCATGTTTGTTTGTTTGTTTGTTTGAAAATGGTTTGAAGGTGCTACTTGCAAGTAGGCTAAGACGTTGATTTTCCATCCTCAAGTGGGCTTAGAAAACATGATTTTGCCACCCTCAAGTGGGCTTAAAACTCACATTTCAATGAATTGTTCCACTTCAAGTAATCCAACCTTCACCCACAGGCATTCAGGCAGTTATATCATTTAAGCAGTTAGCCTCATGGTAAGTATGCTATCATGGCAACACTAACACACATGCAGTATGCTAATGCGTAAAAGCTTACCTAGTACTCCAAGCCAAAACAACAACTAGTTAGAAATCATGCATGATCCTAGTTTATGTTAAGATGACTAATGCAACATATGCAAAATGCAACTAGAAATGGGCTCGGCTATTCTAAGATGGTATATGAGATGCAACTTGATAATCATGTATTCAAATAGGAATTGACATACGATGTAGTTAGTATGATGCGCCGAGCCCGGTGCATGCAATACAGATGAATGGATGCAAACATGTGAGCATAGGAATGCTAATTGAAACATGACCTAGAACTAACCATTGAAAGCCGGTAAGTAAAAGGGAGAAAGAAGTGGGGTTGGAAGACATTCACACACGCACACACGCTTATTACAAAATTCGCCCTCTTGACGGAGGGTCCGAATAAATAATACAAACCAACTAATTAATTAACTAACCTAGCTAATTAATTATTACAAAACCTTAACTAATTAAGCAAATTAATTAAGTTACAAAACAGTTAAAGCGGCCTCGGGAAGAGGGACAAATGCATGCTCGGTCGGCTTCGCTCAGAAATCTGTTGCCATGCCTCATGTTGCCTCTGTTTACACTGTTTTGCACCTCTGAAAACTGTACAAATCTCTGACATACTTCTGATCCACCTCATGGACACTCTGAGAGGCCATCGGCCAGAGAACAATGGCCATCGGCCAACTTTGATGATATCGGCCAAAAATTGTTAGCCGATCGGCACTCCGGATAGCCTATCGTCCATCTTTTCCTGCAGATTGCTCCTTTTGCTGTAGCAGAGGACAAACAAGGGCATGGCAATACATTTGCATGAAAATGTTGTGCAACTACACCCCTTATCATGTTTGAAACTCAAAAGAGTGTAGTGCTCGACTCTCGAGCCATCAATTACGCATTTCGATGCATGATGGCCAAAGAGGCCGAATTGCACAAATAAATATGGAATGGATGCACAAAAACACATGAACGCCTCACACTCTATCATGTTGGATCAAGAGTGTCGGCGACCAAGGATTGAGGCACGTTTCATCACTTCAAGTACGAAACGTCCCTCGTTCCTCGTGTTTGGTTTGACACCCCAAACCAAACACAATGCAATGCATGCAACATAGAAAAGCTATGCAATGCAACATAAGCATGCCAAATGCAATGTGACTCAAGCATGCACACAAGGTTAAGGTAACAAGCATACCAAATGCAATGCAACCTAAATATGCAAACGTGCAATGTGCCAAGCATGCAACAACAATGCCAACAACAAGCATGTGACAACATGCAATCTAACAAGTATGCAACAACATGCAAGATGGATAAGCATGCGACACCATGCAAAGATGGACTTAAACCAAAATGGGCAAACCTCAGCCATGCCCAAATCAGTGGCCAAATGTGATGAACAAGGCACCAAAAGGCAAGAAAAGCATGCACTCATATTGGTCCGCAAACAAGGCATAAGGAGTACAACTCTCAAACATGAGTAAAGAGTGACAAACATGAGAATGTGGCAATGAAGTAAACTCTGAAATCATGCGAGGAATGATGCCAAATCATGCACACATTACAAGCAAAGCATGCTAGAAAGTTCAAAGCTTAAGAGTAGCAAAGGGGTTTACACCATGGCCACACAAAGCAAGCCCCAAAGGGCCAAGGGCAACCAAAACAGTCCCAAGGAAGGTCAATACTAGACCAAAAGCATGCTTGAACCTAGCCAACACACGCTAGAACAAAAGTTCAAAAGGCATGAGGCATGCAAGGCTAACAAGGGGTGTTACACCACACCTATTAGGACCAAGCATGGCATGACTTAACCAATGAAAAACAGAGTTATGACATGTCAAAATAAGCCCAAAAACCCACTGAGATGGCATCCCAAATGCTTAAGCATAGAGCCATGCACAATGATCTATTCTTAAGGCATAAAACATCAAACCTCCAAAACATCAAAAGGGTGACAAATGCAAGTGTATATGGAAATGTGTTATGGGGTAAATACGTGGTAAGTCTGGATAGGGGGTGTGAAGCCCCTAAAAAGTGTATTCTCTTTAAAAACCCTTATGTTTGAATTATTTCCTTAAAGCCCCTCAGTTTCTTGAATTATTTCGAATCGTGTCGGTTAGCATTTTTTTTATTTTTTATTTTTATCGAAACAGGAATATCCTAGCCAAATTAGGTTCCTTAGCCTAATTTAATTTAATTCTACATAAGTAAGGTTCCAATACATGAGTTTAATTCTAAGCCCTCACTTTTTTTTTATTAATTTCAAGAATTGCCTAAAACTAGTACATGCACTTTTATACTATAGGTACCATCAAATCAATTTGAAATCTACATATATATACATTGGGAAATGTGTCCATAGTACCTAAATTGAATAAAAAAAATTCTCCATTTCCCTTCTCCATGGCCGGCCAACCTAGGAGAATGTGAGGGGCCTATTTTCAAGAATTGTAATTATGATATTCTACAAACCCTAGCACCTAGTACTCCTAAATCTAGGGTTGTGTTCACAACACTAGTTCCATTCCAACTAGAGGCCAACTAAATATTGTCTAATCACATGATTAAGTTCCCTAATCACTCCCTATTCCATTAGACTCCAAGTAAATCCAAACTTTCCAATCCAATTCCAACTAGTGGGCCATTATGTATTTTTACACCAAAATTGCCTATAAATACAACCACACCCCCCCCCCCCCAGCATGGCATACACAAACAACACACACTCACATACATTCGGCCTAGAGGAGAGAAAGGAGAGCAAGAGAGAAGCCATGAGAGGGAGGAAGAGGAGAGCAATCTTGTTCAAGCCTAGCAAGTAAGCCACACAACACAACTCTCTCTTTCATTTTCCTTTTTCAAATACATGCTCTTAAGGGTTCTAAACATTGTTTTTAGATGTGTTATTAATGATTTCCTTGTGTTAAAAATGATAAGATTTGAGCCATGATTCCACCTCTCTTGTAGTTTCCCTCATTTTGGTACAAAACTATGTTTTTCATACCAATCTCTCAAACTTTCCAAAGGCACACCTTCAAGCAAATTTTCTGAGTTTAATATATGTTATTTAGCATGTTTTCATCACAAAATAAATGAAAATTTTCCCTTAGTGGATCTCTTTTCTCACAAATCTTCTTGTTTTGGGTATTGTGCCTTAAGAATATGTTTTCACAGCCAACTTTCAAAATTTCTAGAAAAATGTGAAAAATTATTATGGACCTCCATTTTATGTCAACATCTTTCTTAAGGAGTTATTTTTCAACTAAAATTGGTTTCATTGAAAAAAAAAATGAGCGGTTTGTAAGAAAATCAAATTTTTGTAACGGTCGACAAATCTGGACAGCGCTGGAGTGTTTCTTAAATAACTAAAAATATAGAAAAGCTACCCCATTTTTGAAATATGTTTGGGAAACTAGATTAAATTCTCTATGAACCATAGGAAGGCCGAGTTCGGTAAAAATCTAAAATAGCCCTTTTTATTTTAATCTTTAAGTGATATTGAATCTGGAAATTCTGTTTTGCATGGGTGTTTTATACTCTTGTGTTCATGAAAATGCTTATTAGCTTATGATCATGTCTTGGCATGATATTTTATGTGTTATGGTTATGTTCTTTATCTTCTTCATCTTAATGATGCATGCCTATGTGGATATTATTATCTTATTAAGTTGGTCTAACCTTGATTTAAAACATTTAACTCCACGGAAAACTTAATTGGGATGGTATTGGGTTTTTGATCACTTGAGTAATGAAAAGATGATAATATGTGATGTATGGATTGTTGGGATGCGTTCCCTATTTGGAAGTTAAAATCTTGTGCAAGTGGTTTTCAGAACCCTTGAACAAAGCGGTTGTATTCGGACCCTAGGTGGTTTGGTGTGAGGAGGGATTTGGGCAAGGCCTATTGTTACTGTCTCTTTTGAGGCCCTGCAGTTGGTGCTACGTGGTACATGACCGTTGGTAGGCATCCGAGGTAAGGTCTGCAAGAAAGTAGCAAAAAGGGGGACATACCGAATAATCAACATCCGATTCTTGTGGTTGGGAGGAGGAAATCTCTTTGGGGGATTTCTAGTTTACTTACATCTAACCTTGTAACCCTTTATTTATTTAGTTGAGTATCATGCTTTACTACTTGCTGTCATATTTGTGATTGTGTATTGGACTGGGGAAAAAAGAGATGGGGTGTGTGTGTGTTTATTGGGTATTCAAAGCTCACGGCGTATCATGCCAGGTGCCGAAGAGGAGCTTATAGCTGGAGACAACAAGCCTGAAACCTTCGAAGACTTTTGGCTATCTTAAAAAAGTTAGAAATTTCCCTTTTGATATTTTGTAAGGCTCATATGAAGATTTAAATTTTCTTTTGGGATGTAACGTAATGGAACAAGCTTTTTTTGAAATTAAGGATATTCGTGGTTATTATGTACTTATATTCTCTATATATATATGTATACACCTTATCGTTTCTTATGAGACATTGTGTCAATACCTTTTAAGATCTGTCAAAAGGGTAGTGCGCTGCCTAAGAAAGCCGGACTTAGAAGGGAGGCTAATTTGACTCCTCCAGCGATCTGGGATCTTACTTTGTTATTGACCATAGGACTAATTAGTGACTCTCCCTTGACTGCAACCAATAGTGTAGATTCGGGGCGTCACAATTTGGTATAAGAGCTTAGGTTCAACCCTTAACCTGCGCAACCCAATATGTGACTCTAGAAGCCCTTACCCCTTTATCTTATTTTATTCTATCACGCTATTATATTTAAAGAAGACTAACAAATAAAAATCTTTTCCACCTTAGGATGTCATCGGGAGACTATCCAGGATGCGGCGTCAATCTCGATTCGTGGGGTATGTTCCGTATGCAAGAAAGGAGGGCCATGTCTGTTAACCCCTACTTTAGCCGCCGATGCTGTGCAAGTGCCACCATGGAAATGATCATAACAGAGATACATAAGGTGGAAACGGAGTACTCCCGCTATATGAGGGCGCAGAAGAGGTCCCTAGTACGGTGCCGCCTACAATTTTTAAGTCGGGCAGCGAAGAAAACGATCCGAATGGAGCAAGATGATCAGAGGATGGACTCCTTGATACACCGAGCTTTGACTACCATAGCATACCACCGACTCAAGCTGAAAGCTACGAATCTTGTTATCAGGGGCCATGTGAGAACCAACCAATGGATATGGAGCAGCCACCCAAACAACAAGGGACAACCCAAGCCTACCCTATAGAGGTGTCATCTGAACACAATCCCCCCTCACCAATGTACACCCCTCGCTCTCCGGACCAAGCAACTGACTCCGCTGATGAAGACCCAGAAGAAGACTTTGATTGGTCGGGAAACGAGAACTAGTTCAAGGAATAGTAAAACTAGACTTTTGTAAGATCCGCTGATGGGGATCCTTAGAATAAAATAGCTTGAACTTCGTAATGCGTAGATGCCCTTTGAATGTAACTCCGATTTAGGAGCCCTTTTGTAATGATGCCTATTATAATATATGAATGATGTGTTGATATATGTTGTTGACTGTTACTTGCTTTAGTACACCCTAAGGAAACTGAACCTTCATTTCAAATCTAAGTAGTAAGATTCTCTAAAACTGGAAACCAACTCACCACGTGCCATGAACAGAATGGTGGACACGCGAGCTAATGGCTATACCGAAACCAGCAACAATGCACGGAACCGTCCCAAAAACCAACACGAACCCGTCCCCATAGGGGCTGATATCCCCAATAGCCTAGGTCATCAAATTTTGGAAGAACTAGGGCAATTAAGGAATAATTGACAGAATGAGAGGACTCGACTCTTTTTTAAATTTCGAAAACAGAGGCCCCCAAAGTTCGCAAGTGTACCGGACCCAAAGGTAGTTGAAAATTGGCTTCGGCAGATAGAGAAAATGCTAGACACCATGGGTGAAGTTGCGGATAGAATAGCTTTGTCAGTGTTCGAGCTTGATGATGAGGTTGACCACTGGTGGGAGTTAATCAAGAATACTAGTGACGTAGCAAGCCTATCATGGAACTAGTTCAGGGAACTATTCCTAAATAAATATTTCCCAAATACGGTCCGCCGAGAGCGAGTCAAGGAATTCCAAAACCTAGAACAAGGAAATATGACCGTGACCCAGTATGCTGCAAAATTTGAAGAGTTAGCCCGTTACGCAACTAGATATGTAGCAAATGATGAAGAGAAAGCAAGGATGTTTGAGTGGGGGTTGGACCTTACAATCAGGGAAGAGTTCTTCCGCAACGACTCCACTCATATACCGAGGTGTTGGAAACGACATTAGAGTCTAAAAGGGAAGTAACCGACACTAGAAGGGCTTGGAACAAGCGAAACGGAGTCAGATGTCTATTGGACCTTAGAGGAACTAGAAAGGAAACATGACCTCAAAGCCCTACTCCAGACCACAACCACAACAACAACCGCAGCAACAGATCCAGAGAGGAGGCTATCAACAAAGGCTCGCATGACAACTCCAGTGCTTTTATTGCCAACAATTAGGGCACAAAAAGAGCGAATGCCCTCAACTCCCTCCATCTGGGTACCAAGGAGGAGGTTCCAAAGCAAATACCCAGGCATTAGGTGGGTAGAAGCCTTGGACGAACAAGACAGGATCTACCGGGCAGCAGCACCAGAAGAGTGGGGGAACTCAAAACGCCAAGACCATTGTAACCAGAACGCAACCCGGCAGAGTCTTTGCCTTGCACAAGGAAGAAGTGGACCCGTCTGTAATTGAGGGTAATTTAGTGCTATACAATTCTTGGGTGCATGTTTTATTTGACACTGGCGCATCACATTCTTTTATATCCTCTGCTTGTGCTAAATCATTAGAACTTGTAGTAGAACCCTTAGAAACTACCTTAAATGTAATGTCACCTATGGGAGGATGCATTCGGATAGGATTGATCTATAAGGATTGTAAGATAGGAATGTCGAACCTACGCTTAACTTGTGACCTTCGTGTCATGGAAATGTCGGACTTCGATATCAATTTGGGCATGGACTAGTTGTCTGCCCACCAAGCGGTGATCGACTGCCGTCAGAGGAAAGTAATAGCTCACACGCCTGATGGAACACGTTTCTAGTTTAAGGGGGATAGACAAGACTCCATGGCTTGAACGAAACGTAGGACGCAGTGGCGCGATCAACTTGCGGGTAGGATAGCAAGTTTGATTTTAAATGAGGAGGGCCAAGGAGAATTATAACTTCCACGCGTAGTATGCGAATATGCAGATGTATTTCGTACGGAATTACCGGGATTGAACCAACCCGGGAGGTAGACTTTAGTATTGAGCTACAACCTGGAACTACCCCAATATCCATGGCCCCATATCGCATGGCACCCGCAGAATTACGAGAATTAAAGACACAACTACAAGAGTTGCTCGAGAAAAGATTCATTAGGCCAAGTACTTCAACATGGGGAGCACCCGTGTTGTTTGCTAAAAAGAAGGATGGGTCGTTAAGGCTATGCATCGATTACCGTCAACTCAATCGAGTCACGATTAAGAACCGATACCCACTCCTAAAGATTGATGACCTTTTTGACCAACTTAGAGGCTTAAGGTGCTATTCAAATATCGATCTTAGGTCAGGTTACCATCAACTACGAGTCAAGGAGGAGGATATACCAAAAACTGGCTTTCGTACTAGATATGGCCACTATGAGTTTGTAGTAATGCCTTTCGAACTAACCAATGCACCGGCAGTATTCATGAGCCTAATGAATAAGATTTTTAGACCATATCTTGACCAGTTTGTAATAGTGTTCATTGATGACATCTTGGTATATTCAAGGTCTGAAGAAGAGCATGGGCAACATTTAAGGATTGTCCTTCAAGTTCTTAAGGAGAATCGGTTATATGTCAAGGCAAGCAAATGTGAGTTCTGGTTGAATGAAGTGAAATTCTTTGGGCATGTAGTGTCGGAAAATGGGATTGCGGTGGATCCAACCAAGGTGGAGGCAGTATTAGATTGGAGACAACCGAAAACCGTGTCAAAAATCTGCAGTTTCTTAGGATTGGCCGGTTATTACTGGAGGTTCATCCAAGATTTCTCCAAACTAGCTAGACCAATGACTTGTTTGACGCAAAAAAGGAGTAAAGTATGAGTGGGACGAAGCTTGTGAAAAATCCTTCCAAAAGCTAAAGAAGAGGTTAACTAGTGCGCCAATTTTGACCAACCTAGAATGGGAAGTGGGGTACACTGTGTATTGCGATGTGTCTAAAGAAGGGTTAGGTTGTGTGCTCATGCAAAATGGAAAGGTAATCTTGTATGGATCCAGGTAGTTGAAACCACATGAGCGCAACTACCCAACACATGACTTGGAATTAGCGGCTATAGTTTTTGCCCTAAAACAATGGCGACATTACCTGTATGGGGAACAATTTGAGATTTTCACAGATCACAAGAGTTTGAAGTATTTATTTATACAGAAGGACCTTAACTTGAGACAGAGATGATGGATAGAGTATCTTGAGGATTTCCAGTTCACTCTCTCATATCATCCCGGTAAAGCCAATGTAGTAGTAGATGCTCTAAGTCGCAAGAGCAGGGGGATGATGGCTAGAATTTCCTTCAAAGAATGGGATATGGTTAAGACACTCAATGAATTTAGAATCCAAGTAGAATCTAAAGATACAAAAGCATATCTTAGCACACAGAAGGTGATGCCTAAGTTGATGAATGAGATCATGGAAGCCCAGAAGCACGATCAAGAAGTAGCCTGTATCAAGGGAAGTCTGGAATCAGGAGAACCAATGCTCGATTGGGTAATTCACCCCGATGGGAGTTTAAGATACCAAGGTAGATTGTTTGTACCAAGTGACGAGTTACTTAGAGAAAAGGTACTTAAGGAATGTCATCATTATGCATTTGCAGTACATTCCGGAGGGACTAAAATGTACCAAGATTTGAAGAGGCAGTATTGGTGGAATGGAATGAAGAAGGAGGTGGCTAAATTTGTAGCAAAATGTCTAACATGCCAACAAGTGAAGGCGGAACATCAAAAACCAGGGGGAATGTTGCAACCTCTACCAATAGCCGAATGGAAGTGGGAGTATGTGACAATGGACTTTGTGACAGGGTTGCCTAAGACACCTAGAGGGCGCGATGCTATATGGGTAATAGTGGATTGCCTTACCAAATCAACACATTTCTTACCCTATAAGATAACCGACACTTTAGAGTCTATGTGCAGACTCTACATTGGGGAGATTATTCGACTACATGGAATTCCGGTATCTATTATGTCAGATCGTGATCCACGGTTCACCTCTCGATTTTGGGGGAGTCTACAAGAAGCTCTTGGTACTGAGTTATGTTTTAGCACTGCCTTTCAACCACAAACAGATGGACAATCTGAACGCACCATCTAGACACTCGAAGATATATTGAGAGCTTGTGCAATGGATTTTCAAGGAAGTTGGGAACGACACCTACCTTTAATTGAATTCGCCTATAACAACAGCTTTCAAGCTAGCATTGGTATGGCGCCTTTTGAAGCATTATATGGACGACCTTGTAGATCGCTGATTTGTTGGACTGAAGTGGGTGATGCAAATCTGATAGGACCCGAACTTGTTCTAGAAACTACTAAGAAGGTCAAATTGATTTGACAATGGTTAAAGACTGCTCAAGACCATCAAAAGAATTATGCAGACAGGAGGAGAAGGCCATTAATGTTTGAAATAGGTAGCCACATGTTCTTAAAGGTGCAACCTAGACGTGGAGTCGTACGCTTTGGAAGAAAGGGGAAGCTATCATCACGATATATTGGGCCTTTTGAGGTATTGAAAAGGGTGGGCGAAGTGGCATACATACTAGCTCTACCCCCGCAGTTAGCAGGGATACACAATGTCTTCCATGTATCTATGTTGAGAAAATACATCGCCGACCCGTCACACGTCCTCAAATGGGAAGAAATTAGTCTTGACAAAGATGTTACATTTAAAGAAGGACCGGTAGCAATACAAGATAGTCGAGAAAAGAACCTTAGAGGCAAAACGGTTCACTTGGTGAAAGTGCTATGGCGTCATCGGGGAATTGAGGAATCTACTTGGGAACACCAGGATTGGGTGAAGACAAACTACACCGAACTTTTCGAAGGCAGTATGTAGTTGAATTTCGGGGACGAAATTGTTTTAAGGGGGATAGGTTGTGAACCCCCTGAAAAATGTATTCTCTTTAAAAACCCTTATATTTGAATTATTTCCTTAAAGCCCCTCAATTTCTTGAATTATTTCGAATCTTATCGGTTAGCATTTTTTTTTTATCGAAACAGGAATATCCTAGCCGAATTAGGTTTCTTAGCCTAATTTAATTTAATTTAATTTAATTCTACATAAGTAAGGTTCCAATACATGAGTTTAATTCCAAGCCCTCACTTCTTTTATTAATTTCAAGAATTGCCCAAAACTAGTACATGTACTTTTATACTATAGGTACCATCAAATCAATTTGAAATCTATATATATATACATTGGGAAATGTGTCCATAGTACCTAAATTGAATAAAAAAATTCCCCATTTCCCTTCTCCATGGCCGGCCAACCTAGGAGAATGTGAGGGGCCTATTTCAATCCAATTCCAACTAGTGCGCCTTTATGTCTTTTTACACCAAAATTGCCTATAAATATAACCACCCCCCCCTCAGCATGGCATACACAAACAACACACACTCACATACATTCGGCTTAGAGGAGAGAAAGGAGAGCAAGAGAAAAGCCTTGAGAGGGAGAGGAAGAAAGAGGAGAGCAATCTTGTTCAAGCCTAGCAAGTAAGCCACAACACAACTCTCTCTTTCATTTTCCTTTTTCAAATACATGCTCTTAAGGGTTCTAAACTGTAATACCCATGTTTCGTAATATGTTAATTGGTCCTTAAAATGAGTATGATTATGTGGTTAATATAATTTTGTGTGCCATTATGTGAAAATATGTGGTTTTGAATTTCTATCTGTTCACCGTAGGAATATCTGTTTGATTATCTGCTTTGGAAATTAAATTGAAGGCCTTATCGGCCACGGAACCCAAAAATTGATTGTGCCATTGTGATTAGCGTAATTTTTAGAGCCTACGGTGAAATTTAATTGAAAATTGATTTGGATCAAATTAATCAGATTAATATTGATGATTTAGTGCCCAACTATTTAATATTATTAAATAATAGTTAGTGGGTTATGTTGTAAAGACTCTACACCCTCAAATTTCTTCCCTTAGTGCTTTTTGGCTGGTTTTTGGACTCAAAGAAGGAGAGAGGGTCAGCTAAGAGGGAGAGGGTGAAAGAAATTGAGAGTTTGATTTTGAAGGCCAACTCTAAATTGGACCATAAATTGAGAAAATTGAGCCTCTAGGTAAGCATTGATTCTCGAATTCATGAGTTTAATGTGTAATCTTGTGGGTTCAAGGGTTGTTTGTGATCAAGAGCATGATTTGAGTTCATTTTGTTGAAATTGAGGCTTGATATGTGCATGCATGTAATGAACTCCCATGGAATCACAAATCTAGCATGCAATTTGTGAAATTGTGAAAGATTGGTAGTGTAATCCCACATGCAAGCATGTCTTTGTCAAATTTTATGGGAATGAGCACTAATTGCATTATTTGAAGTGAATATGAAGTCAAAAAGGGCATGCATGTACAAATCATGGGAGTATAAGTCTTGAATGTTTGAATTTGAGCATGTTGGTGATGAGGTTGTGATATTTTGGGACATGTATGCAAATAAATTAAGAAATTGAGCTTCAATATGTTCTAAATTATGCTTGTACCATGTTAGTACATGTCAATGAGTAATTTGAGCCATAACATGCATAAATGGTTGGTTGAAAGTCGGAATGAAGCTCAAGAACACAATTCTGGGTTTTCTAGAATTTTGAGGTCCGCTCGAGCGGGGAACCTTCCGCTCGAGCGGGAAATGTGTGCTCCCAGTACTTTTTGTAGACTTGATGTCCGTTCGAGCGGGGTAATTCACGCTCAAGCGGGGGAGCTATTTTGACAGGCCTTCCGCTCGAGCACCCTATTTAACGCTCGAGCGTATTTTTGATGTAACCAGCACTTTTGCAGGCCTATAGGGTCTGTTCGAGCAGGAAAGTCCACGCTCGAGCGGGGACCCTGTTTTCTGAAATTTTGTTCATGCGTTCTGTGTTTCGTTTCCCGTTCTCTTTCACTTGTAAGCACTCTTAAGTATTAAGCATTGTAAATGAGTTAATGAGATAAGAATAAAGCCTAAAGAGGAATATGTGAATTAAGGAATGGATTGAACTGTTAGTGACCCTTTTGTGTTCATGAAATGTGTAGGGTCAAGCTCCAGGGCAAATCCACAAGCCAATCACTGTGAGTAATATCGATATTTGAAAGCTTGTCAATGTCCAATTGGTTATTCCCTTATAAGCTTTATAAGTTGCAAATTGGGATTGTGGACAAAAGTCTGACATGAACGAATGAATGGACCGAAGGTCGTTTTGATATAAATAAATGGACCTATGGTCATTTTGATATAGATAGATGGACCTAAGGTCGTTTTGATACAAATAAATGGACCTAAGGTCGTTTTGATACAAAGAAATGGACCTAAGGTCATTTTGATACAAATGAGTGGACCGAAGGTCGTTTTGACATATATAAATGGACCTAAGGTCGTTTTGATACAAATGAATGGACCGAAGGTCGTTTTGACAAAAATGAATGGACCGAAGGTCGTTCTGATAGAAATGAGTGGACCGAAGGTCATTTTGACATATATGAATGGACCTAAGGTTGTTTTGACATGAATGAGTGGGCCGAAGGCCTTTTGACACGAACGAATGGGCCGAAGGCCGTTTTGACGTAAACGAATGGGCCGAAGGCCATTTTGACAGAAACGAATGGGCTGAAGGCCGTTTTGACGTAAATGAATAGGCCGAAGGCCGTTTTGACATGAATGGAAATCTGAAGGGGCCAAGGGCCAGAATGTTTGGAACTACAGTCACTTGATTTGAATTTCGTGTAGTTATATACCTATTAAATAGAAATATGAATTGGGCCCAAGGTCGTTTGGAACTTGTTGTTCTACATTGTTATGTAATTTCTGTATTTGATATTATTCACTAGGCTATTGCTCACGCTCATTCATGTGTTTGTAGGTGAGCCAAGAGAAGTCCAAACCCAGCCCCAGTGAAGTCTGCCAGGAACAACCTGAGTTTTGGAGAGTCAGCCTTGTGTCTCACGCACGAGACTTATCCTTGCCATTTTGTTATGTATTTATATTTTGTCTTGTTGGCAAGGACTTTATGTATATCTGTATATAGTTTTGATATGGGTTGACTCAGTTTGGATGATCCTGTCTGTAAAGGATTTTATGGTACTGTATTTTGTTGTGGGTTATTAACGTCTATGTGTATGGTTTGTTTTAAAGTGCATATAAGCATGGCTCTATGGACAAAGTTTTTAATTATTGCTTCCGTTTGGCCCCTTTACTCTGTTGAGTTATGTCTATTTTGGTTTGAGGCCGTAGGTAATCTCAGGATTGCTAGCCGGTTATGTTACCATAGGGGCGGGTTCGGGTCATGACATAAACATTGTTTTCAGATGTGTTATTAATGATTTCCCTGTGTTAAAAATGATAAGAGTTGAGCCATGATTCCACCTCTCTTGTAGTTTCCCTTATTTCGGTACAAAACTATCTTTTTCATACCAATCTCTCAAACTTTCCAAAGGCACACCTTCAAGAAAATTTTCTAAGTTTAATATATGTTATTTAGCATGTTTTCATCACAAAAGAAATGAAAATTTTCCCTTAGTGGATCTCTTTTCTCACAAATCTTCTTGTTTTGGGTATTGTGCCTTAAGAATTTGTTTTCACAGCCAACTTTCAAAATTTCTAGAAAAATTTAGAAAATTATTCTGGACCTCCATGTTATGTCAAAATCGTCCTTAAGGAGTTAGCTTTCAACTAAAATTGGTTTCATTGAAAAACAGTGAGCGGTTTGTAAGAAAATCAAATTTTTGTAACGGTCGACGAATTTGGACAGTGCTGGAGTGTTTCTTAAATAACTAAAAATCTAGAAAAACTATCCCATTTCCGAAATATGTTCTGGAAACTAGATTAAATGCTTTACGAACCATAGGAAGGCCGAGTCCAGTAAAAATCTAAAATAGCCCTTTTTATTTTAACCTTTAAGTGATATTGAATCTGGAAATTTTGTTGTGCATGGGTGTTTTATGCTCTTGTGTTCATGAAAATGCTTATTAGCTTATGACCATGTCTTGGCATGATATTGTATGTGTTATGGTTATGTTCTTTATCTTCTTTATCTTAATTATGCATGCTTATGTGGATATTATATCTTGTTAAGTTGGTCTAACCGTGATTTAAAACATTTAACTCCACGGAAAACTTAATTGGGATGGTATTGGGTTTTCGATCACTTGAGTAATGAAAAGATGAGAATATGTGATGTATGGATTGTTGGGATGCGTTCCCTATTTGGAAGTTAAAATCTTGCGCAAGTGGTTTTTGGAATCCTTGAACGGAGCGGTTGTATTCGGACCCTAGGTGGTTTGGTGTGAGGAGGGATTTGGGCAAGGCCCATTATTATCGTCACTTTTGAGGCCCTGCGGTTGGCGTTGCGCGGTACATAACCGTTGGTAGGCATCCAAGGTAAGGTTTGCAACAAAGTAGCAAAAGAGGGGGCATACCGAATAATCCGATTCTTGTGGTTGGGAGGACGAAATCTCTTTGGGGGATTTCTAGTTTACTAACATCTAACCTTGTAACCCTTTATTTATTTAGTTGAGTATCATGCTTTACTACTTGCTGTCATATTTGTGATTGTGTATTGGACAGGGAAAAAATGAACGGGGTGTGTGTGTGTTTATTGGGCATTCAAAGCTCATGACGTATCATGCCAGGTGCCGAAGAGGAGCTTATAGCTGGAGACGACGAGCCTGAAACCTTCGAAGACTTTTGGCTATCTTAAAAAAGTTAGAAATTTCCCTTTTGATATTTTGTAAGGCTCATATGAAGATTTAAATTTTCTTTTGGGATGTAATGTAATGGAACAAGCTTTTTTTGAAATTAATGATATTCGTGGTTATTATGTACTTATATTCTATATATATGTATACACCTTATCGTTGCTTACGAGACCTTGTGTCAATACCTTTTAAGATCTGTCAAAAGGGTAGTGCGCTGCCTAAGAAAGCCGGACTTAGAAGGGAGGCTAATTTGACTCCTCTGGTGATTTGGGATCTTACTTGATTATTGACCATATGACTCATTAGTGACTCTCCCTTGACTGCAACAAATAGTGTAGATTCGGGGTGTCACAGGGGGTGTAGTTGAACTTGATAAGTTGGCCTGATTGTCCTTGGTGAAAGACCAGAAAACCGCGCGGATAGGTGTCGAGCCTTCCGGTTAATACCGGTAAAAATGACAGTTTGGTAGTACTCGTAGAATCTAATTGCAGACACCAGCCGAGGGATTACCAGTGTCGTATTTACCGCCCCTGTTAATTTAAAATTAGAAGTTTTGAAATGTGTTGAGATTGCAAGTTTTTATTAAAAATGGAAACTTTTCGAGAAGAGCATGAAATAAAATTTCCTTAAAAGAGCATGGCATGGCATTAGCATTTGCATTTGTTTAAGAGTTTGTATAACTGTATATACTTTGTGAGAATTCTCTACTGGGCTTTATGCTCACTCCTATGGGATTTGGTGTAGGTAAAAATATGGTGATCCTGTCGAACTGAGGGCGCAGATATTTTGTGAAAAGTAAATAGCTCTCATATTTTTGCTGTAAATTTTGTAAAGCCAAGGGCTAAATGTATGGGCCCGAGAGACCATTTTGTGTAACCGGGCTATTGCCTTGGAAGATGTAAGCCCGTAAGGGCATTTTATTGTTTTGAGATTAGATGCCTCACATGCTATAGATTCATGTGATTTCTTTTATTGTTGAATGTATATCCGCATGTGAACTTTTGTATAAACTCTCTTATTAACTATGTAAAGATGGAAGGCTTAATGCCATGGTTTGGTGAATGTTAATTAATGTGGGTAGTCCATGTCGAATTATTTTTGGGGCGTTACAACCACCATTGGAAAGTAGACTCTTGGGGCTTCAATTTAGACCCAAGAACCACCTAAAATCAAGTCTATATAAGGGAGATATGCCCGTTTGAAGTTGGGTTTAATGGCAAATTTTGTTGACTCGGCCCAAAACAATAACAACCCATTTTTCTTGGTTTTGGTTCAATTGGGACACCCCATTTACCAATTTTCTAATCCATTCAAGTGCATCCACTTATCCTCCATTATACCTAATCATCTCCTATTGTCAAAAAGAGGTTTTGTTTGCATCCATAAAGAAGTATCCCATGTAACCACCTTGAAAATTTGCCCTCCTATCACATTCTTGTCTCCCACCTTCTTTTTGACCTTTACTCTCCCTCATTGCCTATATAGAATGATCATATTATAAGAGAGAAGGAGGACCACAAAATTGAAGACAAAAGAGTGAGAAAAGGGTGAAAAAAGAAAGAAAAATTAAGTTTTTGAGTCAAAAACATTCCTATCTTCCATATACACCTCATACCTTCTGTACAAACTGAAATTCCATCTTTCCTACACCCAAAACTCCTCCAAAAATTTTGAAATGGCTAAATTTCAGTAGTGATTGATCAAAGGAAAGAGTGAGTGTTGTTGAAAGTGAGGAAAAAATAAAAGAGTTAGCCACTTTTCCACCATACATACCCAAAGTTCCATTCTAGTTTCAAATTGAGGATTGAGAACACACTTCCTAAACTTGAGGGTGATCAAGAGGAAGTTTGGAAATTAAGAAGTTCAATCTTTCTTTGGAAGGTGAATTTCTAGTCTTTCATTTTCTTATATTTTATATCTCATATTTATTTTCTCGTTTCTTATTTTATAGTGTTTTGTTATAATCCAAATGGTTTGTTTATCTCATATTTATTTTCTTACTTTATATTTCATAGTGTGTCGTTGTAATCTAAGTGGTTTGTTTAGCTCATAATTATTTATTTATTTATTTTTATTCACTTGCTTTAATTTCATATTAGTTTTGTTGTAATCTTGCATATTCTACCTCATATTTGCTTTCTTATTTTAGGTTCATCTTAGTTTTATTGTAATCTTGCATGTTCTATCTTATATTTGCTTTCTTGTTTTAGTTTCATAGTAATTGTGATGTAATCTTGTATCTCCTAGCTTATATTTTTCTTATACTAGTCATATATTAGTTTTGTTGTAATCTTACATGTTCTACCTCAAAATGCTTTTTTTTTTTTTTTTTAGGTTCATGTTAATTTTGTTGTAATCTTGCATATTCTATCTTATTTTTGTTTTCTTATTTTATTTTCATAATAATTATGTTGTAATCTTGCATTTCCTAATTTATATTTTTCTTGTATTAGTCTCATATTAGTTTTCTTGTAATCTTGCATGTTCTACCTTATATTTGTTTTCTTGTTTTAGGTTTATGTTAGTTCTGTTGTAAGTTTTCACTTTTTTTATTTTATATTTGTTTTCTTGTTTTTAATCTAACTGATAATGGTTAGTTGGGCCACCTACATATTTCTTGTTTGTTCCTTTTTCTTGGTTTCGCAATAAAACAGATTTTGCTAGGCCTAGTTGGCCGGCTGGCCTATTTGGCCAGCCGGTTAGCTTCTTTTGGAGAAGACGGCGTTGCCTTTCGATATTAACCAACTTCCGGTGGTTTCCAAGGCGCATGAAACTTTTTTTTTTATTTTTTATTTTTATTTTGAGTGTGTTTTGAGGTTTATTTTGTTGTAATATTCTTCTCAACCCCCTCCAATTTGGTTTGTAATAATTTATTCAAAGTGTTGTAATAATTTTCCACCCCACTTCTTTCTATCCCGTTCTTTTATTGTTTTCCTTATTTGTGAATATGCATCATGTTTATTTTATTTTTTGTCATTATATCCATGCTTTGCATCTATGTTTCATGCATCTTGATTCGGCTAAGTTTGCATTTGTGGATTTAATCAATTCCTATGTGATTATGTGCGCTACCTCATGTTCTTGAGATGATTCGCATGTCATATCTTAGAAGCCGAATCTTTAGTTGCATCTCATGAGTGAATTGTATTAGGACTTTGTATATAAGATCATGCATGTTTTACTAACTTTGTTTTGTAACTGTTCGTGGGACGTCAGTAAATATGTAAGTTTTTATGCTTTAACATCCCGTTTGTGTGTATTTTTCTTATTATGTTTAAGCATCCTGTCATATGGCTATTTGCTTATGTGATATAACTCTATGAATGCCAGTGGATAGAGGTTATGTTGCTTAATTTGAAATGATGATGAGTTTCATGTTTGTAAGCTCAATCTATTTGGGTTGTACATCTTCAAAACTCTTTCAAAATACATGAAATCAAATTATTCCAAAATAAATGACATAGTCTATACTTGTATGCTTCACATAGTAATTTTTAGGATTTATTAAATAATCAAAATATGAACATATAAAGTAAATAAAATTCATATCATGGTTTAGTAAAGGTCGATCTTTTGATCGGGTGAGCGGGTGTGCTCAATTAATGACCTTCCCCTCTCATACCTAAGGTTTCGAACTGAGACAACTTTGGTTATGACGAACAGTGGCCTTGGCACGAGTCATGGGTTTCCTAATTTGCCAAAATATTAGGTGGTGACTCTGAGATCTAATGACGCAGTCCATTTATAGCAAAAGGTTTTGCAATAAAAATGGATTTTCTAAAAATTGCCAAAAATGGATTTTCTAAAAATTATCAAAAATGGATTCTTGTCTACGTTTCACATTGCACTCGTGAGACTAGATCAAAGAGACAGAGGGTCCGAACTGTTTAACGCACGCGGGTGCCCCTTGGGCATGTTACATTGCCCAAAGTTAAATCCACAACGTCGATGTCGAATCCATGACGACAAGCCACTCTGGAATCCACCAACACTTCAGGCTCAAATTCTTCGAAACCCACCGAAGAATAAGTCTCTCTTGTGTGAATGAAAAAAACCAAACAAACACCTTGATGATGTTGATATCAAGTTCATGGATCCATTGATCACTCTTAAATCATCAAGGAAACACTCATAAAGCACCCTTGAACATAAAATACTTTGTTTCTTCTTTGTCTCTGAAATTTGGATAGCTCGAACCATAAAAACATCAAACAGTGCACTTTATAGAAAACAGGATCACATAGATCGCTCGAGCAGTGTGAGTAAAGGCGGTGCAAAACATATAGGCTACCGCTCAAGTGCAACTTTCACCGCTTGAGTGGTAAAACTTTTATCCAAAAAGTTTAGGCTCCGGAAAAGTATTGAATGATCCTTTTCTTTGCTCGAATGCACAAATGACCATTCAAGCGATCAAACAACTTCGACTGCATTTTTACTTTTTTCTTAAATAGCTTGATCCCCATATATAGTCAAAGAAGTGACAAACATGAAAGCCTCAAGATCACAAACTCCTATGTATAGGCACAATTCGGGTTGGATTTGCATCTAAACACTCATAGCCTCACTGAAATAAAAGAGCAAATAAAATTACAACTTAAAGGAGTTTTGTCGAAAGGGATTTCCAATTACAAAAAAAACTTAACACCCCACATCATTTGTCTTTCTCTCTTCTATTCAGACCACAACTAAGAAAGGTTTTTTACAACTTCAAAACCCAGATGAAGTTTCTATTTTGGACCAACGGTATAGAATGAAAACCACTTATAATCGCTCACCGTTAGTGAATGGAGAATTGAATTATAAAATGACCAAGTAAAAATCTTAAGACTCACAATTTTTTTTGTTGACAAAATGTCCCAAGGACTTCACATTTTCAAGGGACAAAAGCCTATTTCTCATCCTATGACCTAAACAAGCCTTACTAAATTTCAAAGACTCCAAAAACAAAAACCAGAAAGAAGTTTCAATTGCTTAAGGATGTATTAAGCACCCCCAAAAAAAAAAATTGAAAAACCTATTTTTTAGTCAAAAATCTTCAAGGCCAAGATAAACATCATTTTATCATCAATTCCTATATTATCAAAATCATCGGTGTAAAAAAGGGTGAGAGAGAAATGACGGGGAGAGGGAAAGTAGTGAGAGGTGAAAAAGTGATGATGTGAAATGAGGAGATGATGCGTGGGAAAAAGTTTCATACAACAATAATTTTCGTCTCGTCGAACAATAAAAAGATAATGGGTCATTATTGTCATTTGCCACCCATGCAAACATTGCATGTCCTTTTTAGAAGGCAGTGCTTTAATCACTATGGAAATGTCCAAGAAACTCAATTATATAGCTTATATGCCCAACAAATATTGACAACATCAATTCATATCAACATCATCAACTAAAGAAAACAAAAAGAAAATGACAAGCAAGATTGTAACTACAAAGACAACAAGGGTCAATCTCTCTCTCTCTCTATATATATATTATCACCTCAAAATCTAAAGCGACCCCGGTCTTTTCCCATTTGATTATTGTATCCAGACTTGGGTTCCGTAGATTCTGTCTTTATATAATTGTTGTTGTCCTTTAAATCCCTATTCTTAAGTTATAGGTTGTGTTGGGCAGGTTTGTTACAGGTTGGTTGAGTCCGGAAACCAAGTGTTGCTGTTCAGTTTTTGGGTTGGTCGCTCGAGCGAGGGTTGAGTTTTGTCTCTGGTGGCTCGAGCCCGGGTTTCTTCGCTCGAGCGAGCGATTGCGTCTAGTATAGATCTGAGAGCAGTGTTTCTTCGCTCGAGCGAGCTTTTCTTCGCTCGAGCGAGCGAGGTGTATGTTTTCGAGTTCTTCGCTCGAGCGAGCATTCTGTCGCTCGAGCATGCTTCTGGGTTGCAGACCTGAAGCATTGCACTCTTGGCTCGAGCGAGCTTTTCTTCGCTCGAGCGACTCTTTTTTGTGTCTGGTCGCTCGAGCGACCATGTCTTCGCTCGAGCAAGCCTATCCAGTTTAAATAGACACCAGCGGGAATTTAATCAGTTTTTCATCCTCTTTTTGATTCTAAACCCTAGTTCCGAGTTCTCTCTCTCTCAACTCACCTTTTCTCTTAGGTTTGATCTATTTAGAGTGTGTTTCTACCCTAGTTACTTTATTAAAAAGGTAGTGTGGGTCGAGGGCTTCAGTTTAATCTGAACAATCTTGGAGTTGGAGCACTTTGAGTTTGGGTCATCATCTTCGTCTTCTCTTTTTGGGTTATTTCTTCGAGGTAGGGATTTCCTACTCCAATGTATACGTTTTGTTCAGAGTTCTGGCATTTTAATATGTTGGGGGTATTTTGGTAATTTTGGAAAAAACCCTAGTTGTTTAAATAAATTGAATGGTTTATTTAATTTGAGGAACACTGAGGAAATTCATGAGATGGAAGAACTTATTGATTAAATGGGGTAGTTGGTTAATTTAAAACACTCGTCTATTTAATTGTTGAATTATTTATTTCCAAGTCTAGAAATAACTGATTTGGGCTATCGGTGGAGGATAGCCGTGATTGTTGTAGACATTGCATGTGGATTAGGGATAACTGAAACTAATCATTGGTTAAATCATTAATTTTGACTGTTGAATTAATACAGACATTATGTGTATTGATTGTGTGTTGTTTATGTTATGTGTTTACATACATTATTTTGTGTGGGAGGAGATAGGGGATGTACTCCACGGTTTAGGGGAAGATAGGGGATGGACCTCTAAACCGGATTTTGTTTGGGAGGAGATAGGGGATGGACTCCATTAGCATCACTTTTATGTGTGCTTATTTATATTGAAGTGTTTTATTGATACAACACTAAAATGTGTATCAATCTGGAAGTATGAAGTGTTTTGATATGAGCCTGAGTCTCATTTGTGTTGTTGATATTGGAAGTAATGTGAATATGCTATATAGTTCACCGTGTAAGTTTGGCCAGGTTCTGAGCCACATTGATAATAATGGATATTGATAAGTGTCATAGACATTAGTGTCTTAAGATTGTATATTGATATAACTGATTATCATTGTTAACCATCTATTAAGTGTTATTGCTTTATTCAATGCTTATACTTGGTTTAGTATATTTCTACTGGGCTGTGGCTCACCCTATATGGGAACATCATTTTCAGGTCCAGGTGATTCGCTACCTCCAAGGAATTAGCTTGGAAGGAGTTGGACTTTGAAGCCTTGATTTCAATTATTAGTTTTTATCTGATGTAAACATTCAAGCCTAGGGCTTTATTTATATTTGAGTTAGAACTCATAATTTTGTGTCCAAGTGTTGGCTTGGCAAGATGTAAGCCCCTAGGGCATTTATTTTGATGTTACATGTAATGTCTTTAATTAGAAATACTCTGATGAATGATTTGTGGTTTATTTACTTCAGTAATGTATCTTATTATTGTGTATGTTGGGTTATTATTTTGAGGGCGTTACAAAATCCCCCATACAAGTATAGTCCTCCACCAATATACCATTCTCTCTCTCTCTCTGTGAGCCATGGAATTTTTTAACTATCTAAGTTTGCTACTTTTACTTATTCCTATATTTCTCTTCCTCACTAAGAAAACTTCTAACAAGCTCCCACCAGGTTCCATGGGATTACCCATCATAGGTCATAGCCTCAGCCTTCTACATGCCATGTGAGCAAACAAGGGTGAGGCATGGTTCCATGAAAGAATAAGAAAGTATAGTCCCATTTCCAAACTCAGTCTCTTTGGAACTCCTATAGTTTTTCTCCATGGACAGGATGCAAACAAATTTATATACACGTGTGACAGCAAGACGTTTTCCAACCAGCAACCAACATCAATGGGGAGAGTTTGTGGTGAGAACAATTTACTGGCGTTGAGTGGGGAAGATCACAAGCAAATAAGGGGATCACTTGTATCCTTTTTGAAGCCTGAAGCATTAAAGGAGTATGTTGGGAAGATGGATGAAGATGGTTCTTTCTTTACAAAAGCAAATCATGACGTCATAAGTAGAACAAGAGACGCGCATAAGGTTTCTGTTTGGCTAGTAGCTATTTAAGAATCTACAAAACCAACCACATATACACATGGAGAAATGACAATTTCCATTGGACCTTCGACATGTTAACCTATTAATTTTTCCTCCTTGCATTAATAGCATGAAACAATTTGTTGATAATATAGGTGATATCTTTGATGAAGACCCTCACATTCAACATTATTTGTTTACTCATATTTAGAATAGAACAAGGAGCAAGAAGAGATCCACTAAGAGGTTTATTTCAAAACATGATTAAAGAAATGCTGTCAGTACTAGTGAATTTTCCTTTCACACACTTCAACCATAGCCTCCGAGCGAGGGAAAAAATGAAAACCATACTCATGGACCTTATAAGTGAGAAGAGGGTAGCCTTGGAAAAAAAAGGTGCTTCCCCTTATCAAGATCTCATTACTTGCTTGCTTAGTATCCGTAATGAAGACAATTCAGCTCTACTATCTGATGAGGAGATTAAGGATAACGAGGTCATTATAATGATTGGAGGATATGACACATTCTCCATCCTCCTTACCTTCTTGATCAAGCTTTTAGCCAATGAACCATCCATTTATGCTGCTATTGTTCAAGATATGCCCCCAACTGCTCCCTCATCATGATTCATGAGAAAGATTTAAGAACTGAAAAGATAAAAGGATACTAGAAAATAGAGCATACTAAAAAATTATCTGTTTTGAGATTGCAGAACAAGAGGAGATTGTTAAAAGCAAGACACTGGGGTAGCTTCTCACATGGGATGATCTTAGAAAGACGAAGTATACATGGAGAGTGGCGATGGAGACTCTAAGGATAACCCCTCCTGGGTTCTGTTGCTTCAGGAGGGTCCTCAAAGATACATAATTTGGAGGATATCTAATACCAAAAGGGGTGCAAGTATGTGTAAATATTGCTAATATTTCCATAATTGTAGATTATTTACTGGAACAAATCTGTGTAATGTGAATAAAATAAGAGGTAAAAGTAACACAAATTTCTGATAAACAGGTGGTATGGGCAGCAAGCATGACTCACATGGATGAGACGATTTTCCCAAATCCATGAAAGATCGATCCAACACGCTTTGAGTAGCAAGCACCATCCCCTCCTTACTCTGCTTTATTGTATTGGCGATTCTTTCTGCGGAGATCCAATGCCAGTTTTTGATCAGGGGCTCTACCAATTCATATTAAACCAAAAAAATCTAAAGGTGCGATTTAAGTTCATTGACTTTGATGAAAAACAATATTTACCCCCATTGAATAAACCTAATGTATCCGTTTAGTGGAAACAATTCAGCTACAAAAGTAAGTAATTGACATTAAAAAAAAAAAAAAAACCACCCAAAAAAATTAAAATAAAATTAATGAAATTGAAACTCTCAAGTTAATTCAAAAAATATGTAAAATGTTGGGAATTTTTTTTTTATAATTTGTCCGTTTAATTATTAATATTTATAAATTTTGTCATTGATTTGAATTTTTTTTTCAATAATATACCGAGTTCCTTTAATTTTTTGGAAAATAGATAGAATCATTATGATTAAACTATATCTTAAAAATCAATTAGCCCTCCAAATATTAAAAAAATTAGATATTTAATTAATAATTTTTTCTTTCAAAAATGAAAAAAAAAACTTTAAATAAAAAAATTGAGTGCTAGTCCTGTTGAGTATCATTTAGCCAGTAATTGAATTTTATTTTTTTGTACCTACTCAGTTTTGAAATTACTGTTAGTCAATCAATTCTATTGCAATTAATTTAGAGAATAAACTAGTTACAATTGCGCGTACGCACACATAGAGTAGCCACAAAATAGTTGGCTCAATTAATTTCTTTAGGATTGACTCGAGATAATTTGAGCTTAAAGAGATAATTTTAAATGAGGATTTTATATTTTATATTTTTTTTTGCAAAGTATATTATTTATTTCATTATTGAGATAAAAATTTATTTATTAAATATTTAAATTTAATTTTTTTATATTTGGGGGGTTAATTGATTTTTATGGTAAAGTTTGGGGGATAAAATGAAGTTCCAAATGAAATTTGGTACCACGTCAGTAAGTTCCATTTGATTGTAGAGGGAAACAAACGGCGGGGGATAAATTGATCAAATTTAAAAAAGTTTTGGGGTCAAATTAAAATTTGTGAAGTCTAGGTGCCAAATTGAAAATAGTTTGGAGTGTAAAATGATATTTCCTCTTAATTATTTCGGTTTTAAGTTAAGGGAAAACTAGTGAAACATCCATCTCCAACTTTGTGTAGTATGAGAGGTCTAAGATGTTTTTTTTTTTTTTTTATTAGCTAAGGTCTCTTAACATTTTCACAGAGAAAATTCGACTTAGAGAAATTTTGCTTGACTCGGAGAAATTTCACCCGACTTAGTGAAATTTTGGTCCCAACTCAAAGAAATTTCAAAACTTCTTTGGTATGAAATTTCTCTGTGAAATCAGAGAAATTTTTCTGTGAAAATTGAAATTTCTCTGAGTCGGGGTGAAATTTCACTGAGTTGAGCAAAATTTTTATAAGTCAAATTTTCTCTGTAGAATTGTTGAGGGACCTTAATTACTATGAAAATATTATATGCCTTTTATTTTATAAAACTTAATATCAAGGACCTTAAAAAAATTCCCCTTAAGTTAAATTTGGTTATCAAAATAAAGTTGAATAGAGTAATCATTTCATCATAATAGCCATTTTTACGTTTGATTTACTAAAAAAAGATTTCAAACGAAATCATCATTCATCATTGTGGGGGAATAGTAATTTTACAAAGAGACTAAGTAAGGACCATTACATTCAATTTAATTTAATTTCAGTGAACCAAACACTATATTATAGTATGAATTAAAATGAAGATTTAAAGAAACAATTGAATTGGTCCATTATTTAAAAATAATGGATGGTTGTTTGTCGAATGTATGAATTATTTATAGAATATTGTTTGACTATACAAGTTATAAATGCTTCTAGAGAAATAATTTTCTTTAAGTTAAAGTTAATCAAATTTTATAGTTTAATTTATTACATTAGAAAAAAAAATGAGAATAAATTAATAGTGTTAACAATAAAAAATGTTCAAAATTTATCTCAATAATTATGTGTACCACATGCAATAAATTTATAGCAAGTACAAGTAAAAAATAAAAATAAATTGAAAATGTTTATTATTTTACCAATACATATATTTTTAAAATATATTGTGGACGCGCCCTGAGAGAGGGCCTGGTGCTTTTCCACAGTTCGGACTCAATTGTGTCACAGTTCTTAATCTGATCTTGCAAACTGCAATGCAAGACTAATAAATCACCAAAGAGTCCAGATCCGGCAAATCGTTTTGGAAAACTGATTTGTAAGAAAGAAGTGCCAAACATGAACTGCTTTGCCAGATACAAAGTCGCCACCTAAATATTTTATTTTGGGGAAATTTAGGAAACCATGACTCGTTGCCTAAGGCCACGTGTCCGTCATCACCAAAGTTGCCTCGACTCGGGAACTTGGGTACGATTGGGGAAGGTCAGCTATGAGCACCCCCGCTCGCCCGATCAAAGATCGGCTACTACTAAACATGATATCGAGTTTTTGAAAACACATGCATTCTTATTCCGATTAATTAGCTAGAATTACTATGTGATGCGCATAACACACAAGTATAGACTAGATCGCCTAATTTGGAATAAAGCATTGCATATCCGCTTGTTTGGAAAATAGTTTGAGGTTTGCTACTCGCAAGTAGGCTAAAATACGGATTTCAATGAATTATCCCAATTCAAGCAATCCAACCTTCACCCATAGGCATTCAGGCAGTTATATCACATAAGCAATTAGCCTTATGGCAAGCATGCTTTTATGTTAACATTCACATACATGCAAGATGCTAAAGCATAAACACTCACAGTGTACTCCGAGCCAAAACAAGAAACTAGTTAGTAATCATGCATGATCCTAATTCATGTTAGCAATGGCTAATGCAACACATGTGGAATGCAATTAGAATAGGCTCAACTAATAGTATGTATTCAACTTGGAATTGAAATACGATGTAGTTAGTATGATGCGCCGAGCCCGGTGCATGCAATACAGATGAATGATGCAAACATGCAAGCATAAGGTATGCTAATTGAAACATGCCCTAAAACTAACCATCGTAAGCGGTTAAATAAAAGGGAGAAAGAAATAGAGGTTAAAAAACATGCATCACACACACGCACGCTTATTACAAAATTCGCCCTCTCGACGGAGGGTACGAATGAATAATACAAACCAGCTAATTAACTAACTAACAAGCTAATTAATTAATTACAAAACCACTTAACTAATTAAACAAATTAATTAAGCTACTAAACCAGTAAAGCAGCCTTGGGAAGAGGGACAAATGCATGCATGCTTGGCTCCGCTCGGAAATCTATTGCCATGTCACATGTTGCCACTGTTTGCACTGCTCTGCACCTCTGAAAACTGCACAAGTTTCAAGGATGCTTCTGAACCACCTTCTGGGTACTGTGAGAAGTCACCGGCCAAAAGGAAAGGCCATCAGCCAAGGAAAACTGGTCATCGACCATGTGTGAGCCTCTCAGCCAACAATTCATAGCCGGCCGGCACTGAAGATGGCCGACCAACCATCTCTTCCTGCAAAATGCTGTTTTGCTGCAACAGAGGACAGACAGAGCATGACAATGCATTTTTAAGGCAATGTTTGCACCACCACCCTTCATATCATGTTTAAGACTCAAAGGAGTATGGTTCTCGACCCTCAGGCCATCAATCACGCATTTCAATGCATGATGACCAAATGTGCCAAATGTGCAATTCAATATCAAATGAAATGCACAGAACACATAAGGGACCCCAAACTTCTATCATGGTTAATCAAGAGGTAAGGGATGCAAACATGCAAGAAAAACTAATGTGACATGAGCATGTTAATGGCAAAGCCATGCAAGGCTAATGGTAATAAGCATGCCAGATACAATGTAACCTAAACAAGCATGCAAACATGCAAGGCATGTGACAACATTCAAGGATAGGCAAGCATGTAACAACATGTAACCTAACAAGTATGCATGGTGGATGAACATGCAACAACATGTCAATAGGCTTATAACCTAAGCAATGCAACCATACATGACACACAACAGTAGGCAAAATGAAGCAAACATGCAACAACATGCAAGACATGCATGCAACAACATGCGAGGATGGCCTTAAACCAAAATGGGCAGCTCTCAAATAGGCCCAAATCAGTTGCCAAAATGATGCAACAAGGGCATGAAATGCACATACAAACATGCATGCTAATTGGCCTAAAGACTAAGGCATAAAAGGCAGCTCTTAAGCACACTTAAAAGAAGACAAACATGGAGATTAGATCAACATGTTAAGCTCTGGAAACATGTGAAAGGTGATGCCAAATCAACCAAATCAAACAAGTAAGGCATGCATGCAAGCCCAAAGCTTGAAGTTACCAAAGGGGCTCGAACTAAGGCTACGTAAAGCAAGCCCCAAAGGACCAAGGGGACCTAAAACAGTCCCAAGGCAGGTCTGAACAAGACCTAAAGTGAGCTCAAAACTAGCCAACACAAGCTACAACATAATGCCAAAAACATGAGGCATGCAAGGCTATCAAAGAGGTGTTACACTACACCTAATACAACCAAACATGGCATGATTTAAGCAGCCAAAAATAGAGTTATGGCACGTCAAAATGAGCCCGAAGACCCACTTAGATGGCACATTCATGAGGCATGAAATATCAACTCTTCAAATCATTAAAGGAGTGATAAATGCAAGCATACAAGCATGGAGTACGGACGGAAATAACATGACTAGTGATGCCAAATCACTGAAATAGTCCAAATAGAGCATGCTGATGGCTTGGACACTTAAAGCTAACAAGCTAGATTGCGTGGTGGCTATACAAAACAATGCAAACTGGACCAAAACAATGAAAAACAGAGCTTAAGCATGCTACAACAAGGCTAAAAGCTTCATGAAGTTGAGCCAAAATCATGCTATAAAGACATGTTACAACATGATGCATGTTAAGGCAAATCATGAGATTACAAGGCAAGTATATGAAGCATACATGGCATGTCTAAACCAACTCAAAATAGAGGTGTATCATGGCAAAACAAAGCCTAATACATACTGAAATGAAGCTAAAACAAGCTAAGCACACATGCTACTACATAAGCCATTTATGCAAGCATTAAAGACAACATGGAGAGGGGATGACCCTCTCCTGTTTAAGACACCAAAACCACCTCTCCACCACTAAAAATTCTTTGGATTTCAGTGGTAGTGAGGTCATGCAAGGATAAGAACAATGGCCAAAATGGATGGCCTTAAACAAGGCCTAACAAGGCCTTGGAGGGGGGAGACAACCCCAAACCTCAAAGTGACCTTAAACAAAGTTCTAAAGCGCACAAAATCAGAACTTTTATCAGTTATAGTTGAAGCTTAAAACAATAAGGAAGAATGGCTAAAACCCTAAGCAAGAAAGGGGGATCTAAACTCGCCCTTGTAGAACTTCTTCAAGAACAAAGCTCCAGCAGGTTTTCTGAGTTTAAACCAACCCAAGAGCACTGAAATCAACCTCCTAGCACCTCAGCTCCCAAGGATGGTGTTCTAGTGTGTGTTTGTGCACAATAGTAAGACAATACTACACTTTTGGACACAAAACTAGACTAAACAAGGAAGGATAGATACAAGGCTATTTCTATCCTCTCCAGGGCAATTTTTTTGAACCGTAAAGGAGGGAGGAGGAGCTCCCTCTTTATAGAAACTCAATTTCTAAAGCTTCTAAGAGAAGCTAAGCAAAGAGGCCAATCCCTCTATACACGTGTCTGGAGGGGGTTAATTGTGAATGGCAGCTGCTCCAGCTGGCATAAAATATCTGCGTAAAGCAGATGAATAGGGTTCGACCGGCAAAAATGGCCAATCGACCAAAACAGTGGCCGGTCGACTAAATACAGTGCCGATCGGCCAATACATTTGGCCGGTGGCAAGATATCATGGCCGGTGGCCTCAAGCCATGGCCAGTGGATTGAGGGGATGGCTAACAAGCCACTTTCTACCCTCAGGTGCAAAAACCACAAGTCCTTGGTCCAATCAAGTACAAAACATGCAAGTTGAGAGATCCTGAGGCAAGGCACGCGGTTAAGACCTCTGGGAACTCAAAACGAACACAAACATGGATGATCATCGAATGTTCAAATGATGACGTCCAAGTCTTAAGGACGGTCAAAAATGGGTGTCTATAGTTGCCCCTCTTTGACAGGACTCGAAAGTCATAACAATGACGGGAGTGAATGTCAGAGCCCAAAGACAACCCATTTTTGAGAAGGCCGAAGACTTAAACAAAGCATACAAGCTACATATAAAGATATGCACCCGAAGGCAGGGGTAAAAATGCAAGAACAATGCACAAAGCCGAGCATAACTTATGATCATGCAAAGATAGTTGTAACGAAGCATATCATGCAACAGTTTTAAGCAAGTAGAAACCAAACTACATTACAATGCAGAAAGGATGTAAGAGAATTATGCAATTCTCGCTACGTCTCACACGGAGAATACAATACCTGTCTGGTTCGTCTAGTCACGCCAGCTTCAAATGAACCGTACATACAATATCGTGCCAGTAAAAGAAAGAAACTTAACAGGTACAATATCGTTAGCAATATGCATAACAATGCAATTTTTTTTTAAAAAAAATTTGCGTGACAACGTGAGTGAAAGGGTGCATGACAATGCAACCTAAATGTGATGCATAACAATGCGAGTGAAAGAGGTGCATGACAATGCAACCTAAATGTGACGCAACCTAAATGTGACGCATAATAATGCGAATAAAAGAGATACATGACAATGCAACCTAAGTGTGACGCATAACAATGCGAAATGGATGGAAGACAATGCAACCTAAATGTGACGCATAACAATGCGAGATGGATGCAAGACAATGCATCCTAAGTGTGACGCATAACAATGCGGGTAAAAGATGCAAAATGATATGCAATATTACAAAACAATGTAATAATCTATAATGTATTGAAACAATGCAAATGATATGTAATGTATTTGAGATGATCAAACCACAAGCAGTACAAAGTCACACAAATATCATAAAGAGATGGAGATACAACATCAAACTCTGTCTACCATAGAAAAGGTGCCGACACCCTCAAACCACAATCCCCTTAGTGGAATAGGCGCGTACACATGCAGAACTATGTGTTTGTAGACAGAACACAAAATACAAGTAATGGGTGGTATGATATTAGTGAGGCATGATCTGCTGAGGAAAGATCATGATCCTAAATGCTGGATGCAACAAACTAAAATACAATGCAATGGATGCAATGGATGAATTGAATAAGGCACGCGACCAAACCATATTTTGCCTAGAAAAGGCATGGACACAAACAAACCACGTCTAACACAGAAATGGTGCCGTCACCCTCAAACCACAATTCCCTCAGTGGAATAGGCGTGTACACAAAATCTCATAACCATGCTTTGACGTGAAAAGTATGAGCACATACCAGACCAAGCTCAACATGGAAAGACGCAAGCGACATATGGGCAATGCAGTTGCATGTAACAAACTACGATGCAATGAATGCAATGGATGCAGTGGATAAGGCACACGACCAAACCATATTTTGCCTAGGAAAGGCATGGACACAAACAAACCGCGTCTAACACAGAAATGGTACCGTCGCCCTCAAACCACAATTCCCTCGGTGGAATAGGCGCATACACAAAATCTCATAACCGTGTTTCAACGCGAAAAAGTATGGGCACATGCCAGACCAAGCTTAACACGGAAAGGCGCAAGCGATACAATGGAGGTGATACAATGGATATGCAGTAAATGCATGTGATATATGCTATGTACGATGCAATGTACATACTAGATGATGTAGTAGTTAGGAAGTGAAGGTACCTTACAGGGGCATCTGACAATGACCTACCTCAGCAATGTCCTACCTCATGCTGATGTGGGAATCTTCCCCTCCTTCTTGATTGAACCGCAGGTACCCTGACCATGGTCGTAGCTTTCCTTATTCTCCAACAGGGTGACAGACTAAGTTGATTTGGTATCCAGAATTGAGGCGCATACACATGCTATCTCAATCTATGGGGTTGCCATACAGATTTCAAGCCGAGGATATACCCATGGGTATTTAAACCAGACTTTAGTCTCGAAAATCCCGAACCTTTGCGTTCTAGGCATGAGCCATTCGAACTCTAGTTTCCACCGTCTCAGTTGGTCTCCTAGGAACTCACTGCAAACACAGACAGGTGGCTATACCAGACCACCGGAAGTCGTTAGGGCACGACAAACACCAAAGGAATTGCACCTTCAGAGGATTTAAGGTCTCCTAGACCGGAACACCAGAAGTCGGTCAGGCAAGACAAACACCGAAGGATTTGCACCTTCAGACGATTTAAGGTCTCCTAGATCGGAACACCAGAAGTCGTTCGGGCATGACAAACACCGAAGGATTTACACCTTCAGAGGATTTAAGGTCTCCTAGACCGAAGAGTGCACAAGACAGTGCAAATAAGGATGTAGGATTTAACGTCTACTAGACCAGAGGATTTAAGGTCTCCCAGACCGGAAGATGCACAAAACGGTGCGAATGAAATGCAATGCACTAACAAGTGCGGGTGAAGGTGCGCAAGAAAGTGTGATGAAATGCATGCACAATGCAAGCAATGGTCACAGCAGAAAATAGCGCGATAAAATGCATGCAAAATGCAAGTAAGGTGCACAAAACAGTGTGATGTGCAAAACAGCGCGATAAAATGCTTGCAAAATGCAAGTAAGGTATGCTTGCAAAATGCAAGTAAGGTGCACAAAACAGTGCGATAAAATGCATGTAAAATGCAAGTATGGGACGCGACGCAAAATAGCGCAATAAAATGCATGTAAAATGCAATACAGTGCACTGACAAGTGCATATGATGCAGTGTGCAAAATAGCGCGATAAAATGTAATGCACTAACAAGTGCAGGTAAAGTGCACAAGAAAGCGCGAACAATGCAATGCACTAACAAGTGCAGGTAAGGTGCGCAAGATAGCGCAAGATAGCGCGATGCAATGCACTAACAAGTGCGGGAAAGGTGCGCAAGATAGCGCGATGCAATGCACTAACAAGTGCTACAAGCATTTTCTATGCAAGATGAGAGAGAGTATGTAATGAAATGCACAAGATAGTGTGATGCGCAAGAAAGCGCGAGTGTAAACTGCACAAAACAGTGCGATGCGCAAGAAAGCACGAGTGATAAACTGCACAAAACAGTGCGATGTGCAAGAGAGCATGAGTGTAAACTTCACAAAACAGTGCGATGCCCAAGAGAGCGCGAGTATAAACTACACAAAACAGTGCGATGCGCAAGAAAGCACGAGTGTAAACTACACAAAACAGTGCGATGCGCAAGAGAGCGCGAGTGATTTGAAATGCACTAGACAGTGCGATGCGCTAAACAGCGCGAGTGATTTTGAAATGCACTAAACAGTGCGATGCGCTAAAGAGTGCGAGTGATTTTGAAATGCACTAAACAGTGCGATGTGAAACATAACCACAAGGTGCACAAGACAATGCGAGTGATATGAAATGTGAAAGTGCACAAGACAGTGCGAGAGAGATACAATGCACAAGAAAGTGCGAGGAAGGTGCACAAAAGAAGTGCGATAAAATGCATCTTCTGTGCAAGTAAAGTGCACAAAAAAGTGCGATGAAATGCATGTTCTATGCAAGTATGGGGGCATTTTCTATGCAACATGGAAAGCATATTCTATGCAATATTGAAAACATATTCTATGCATGAGACAGGCATATTCTATGCAACATTGAAAGCATATTCTATGCATGAGACAGGCATATTCTATGCAACATTGAAAGCATATTCTATGCATGATTGAAAGCAAAACATATTCTATGCGGAATCGAAAGCAAGCATATTCTATGCATGAATCATAACGATGCGTGTCACGCATGAAACAGAAGCATATATAAAAGTGTACATTCTATGCAATAGAGGGGCCTCAAACATGTACTTTGGTGCCTCCAATTTATCTCTCAGAGGGCTTTGCAACACACTAGCTGCAAAAGGGTACACCCTATTTATATTGGCAAGAGATAACATCTGCATGTAAAAACCACATGTGCTGCTTGGACTGCCATTCTGACTTGAAGCAAGCTTACACTTGAGGTAGAGGCGCACTCATACTTCGGTAGCATTAACAAGGCCTGAGGAGGTGCATATGGAATGCAATCTCAGAATTTTCTAAAGGTCAAACACACTCAGATGCTCAAAATTTTCCCCATTTTCTTTTGCTTTGCAGTTTGGAACCTATATAGCTTCAGATAGGTCCTGGTTTTACTGTTCTCACATGACCTGGGTTGAACCCTGCGGTTTTATGAAAGAACAAATTCTGTTTTGCACAAATGTGGAGAACGGCACAGCACTCTGAGCACAAAACGATTTATTTTTGAAATTGAGAGATGAGAAAAAGTTTTTGACTAGGTATTTGACGACTGAACACAGTGCACCATGACTCAACAAAGGAAACAAAAGGTGAACAACCTAAACACATCGAGAAACACTCGAAACGACTCACAACAAGAATCGAGACAAACAAAACAACGGACACGACACTCAGACGTGTTCCAAAGACAAGGGACCTCTCAGATCACGAGGAGCCAGTTTCTCCGGGTATTGTTTTCCACCCTTTCTCATTTGTGATTCTCACATCACTCTGGCACTCAATCTCTATTTTTTCGAAAAAGCCCTTTTCTCCCTTTTTCTCTCATCGCACATCTCTCTATTCTTCAATCTCTCATTTTTTATCCCTCCCCTAGGTGGTTGATGGATGAACAGGAAATTGCGGGCTCATGCCCCTAACATTCTGCTAGATTCTCTTTTTTCTGCTCACAACAGTGAACTTCCCCATGGAGGAGTTGTGCTACAACTGGGTGTGTAGCAAATCTGCAGCTGACATTGGTTGACGATGCACTGCTGGGGGGTTTGGATGTGATCAGATCTGCCCAGATGAGGGAGTGGAATATCTAGATCCATTCCAGTTCGTGCTTCGCACTTAGCTTGATACCTCGTTGCTCGGAGGATGAGAGAGCGTTCAGCCCCTTTGTTGTTAGGTTCGGTTGTGCCCTTTTCTGGCAAGCATATCCTTTCTGGCAAGTAGAGCGTCCTTTCTAGCGAGTATGTTGACAATGGGGGAAAGACAGAACACCTGACTCAACTGTGCCCCTAGTTCATCATTTTGACCATTTTTTTGTTTTTGCTTTCTACTAAAACAATTTTGACCAACATGAGAGTTAGATTAACACACTTGTTCGATTTTCTGATTTAAAATCATGCAAGTTAGGTTATGAGCACTGAAAATTTTCCCTTTTTGGGTCCAAGAAATGGTCCAGTTTTGGAAAAGATGGAATAATTTTCGAGAAAATTAGCCAACCTCATTAAAAATTCTCAAAAACTATTTTTGCAAATGGCCATTGCTCGACCAACACAGAACTTACTCTTGAGATGCACAACCTCAGATCCAAAACAATGGAACTGCCCCTTGTCTGAAAGACACTGCATGGCAACGAAAAGTTGCCCCTTGTTTGAATAGCACTGCAGCACATTGTATGGCAACGAAAAGTTGCCCCTTGTCTGAATGGCACCGCAGCGCATTGTAATTAGTCTTCAGAGTAACGATCACAACCGAACTCTCGGATACAGAGAAGACAAAAACCATTACATGGACACATTTGATTTGGAAGTGTTTGTGGCTGGACTTCAGAATGAGGTTGCCTACGTATCCCAAACATGGGAATCAAGCCTTACGTAGTTCAGGTTAAGGTACACTCATGTAATAACCCTCACCTTTTACGCTCTAACTTTTGCCAAGGCCGCCCTTTCGGGTTTTCAACCTTGCGAGCTTTGTTTTTCTTTTCTTTTCAACTATTTTCATTTCTTTTCATTCTTCTTTTTTCATCTTTTCTTTGCATTTTTCTTCTTTTGTATTTTTTTTTCTTCATTTTTGTTCTTTTTCTGTTTTTTTTCTTCTTCTTTTTCTTGGTCTAACTTTTGCCTGGGTCGCCCTTCCGGGTTTTCGGCCTAGCGAGCCTCTCAAGGGTAAAAGTGTAGCTTTATCCATGTCAAATGGGTTTGAGATCCTGAAGTCATCTAAATCTAGGAAAATGGCTGCTGTTTGCTAACGATGTAGGAGTCCATCCAATGGGGGTTGAATTGCCCTCACTATTGTGGATAGGAACTCGGTTGTTCTTCAGCAATACTTTTTTCTTTCCTCCCTTTTGGGATTTGGCATTCTTGCCAGTTTTCATTAGTTTGCAGAATGATCCATCATTTTTGCCCCTAGTTTTTGGGGTGCTTCTGATCTAACTTCGCAAGCTTCTTTTGACGACGTCTGACCTTATTGATCTGACTTTCTTGCCTCTTGTTAGAGGGTTGTTTTTGAATCTGGCCACACAGGCCTCATTTGATGGTTGACCTTTGAACACTTTGAATCTAAGTTCAAGGTTGAAAAGCAAAGGGGGGTCGAACCTCGTGGCTGAGAGTGATCCTATGCTGTACAATCTCAAGAGCGATTCCACACAGGTCTTCGTAGGACTGCGCAAAACATTTTTTTTGAAAAGTTTTAAGAAAGCGACATATTGCTCGCGCTGAAGACAATGTAGAACCAATCTGGATCAAGCCAGGATCCTTCTCAGTACTCACATTAACAAACATGATCTCATTCATTAAGGGCTTAGCATGCCTTTCTTTCTCTCAATTGATCAAATTTTTGCAAATCCCGAGGAATTCCTTCCTCTTTGTTTTCAACACAGTATCAGAAAAAGTTTTGAAAAACTTAGATCAATGCAATGATTTCGGGGCACAGAAAAGCAAGTGAAAAGCATCGCCATTCCATTCAAACTTCGTCGGCACAACAGGCTCAAAGTAGCAGTAAGCACAAAACACGACAGCCACAACTATTCTATTCAGATTTTCGGGTTGCAACTAGCTCCACAGCAGAGACAGACTCAAAAGAAAGGGAAAAGACAAACACAAAACAAAACAAGTGAGGTCCGAGGTGACATCCCCGGAATCATCTGACATTCTATACAATGGGACTGGCTCGATACAACACGACAGACCCTTAAGTAAAAAAGACTGACTCAAAACAATGAGACAGACTCAAAACGAAACCAAAGAACTGACCCAACACCCAAGTCAGAAACTAAAAAACTAGCATTCACAAATGCTCAAAACAGTGCGTGCCATACGCCACATCTGAGGTAAATCGAGCGCCGCTCGCAGGTGGTCCAACCCCTGATCACGTACTTGTATTGTCCTCGAAGTCCACCGACCTAGTGATGACAGACTTTGCTGAGCTTGGCGGGAGGATGACTTTATTGTCAATCAAATCCTATACCTCATGGCGAAGTCGAAAGTAGTTGTTGGTGCTGTGACCGATTTGCTGGTGGTACGCGCAGTATTGAGTAGCATCATGTGAGAGAGGGAGGTTACTCAGGAAAGGTCGAGGCTCGAGGGGTTTAAGATGCCCCTTTTCAGCAAGGATTTGAAGTCCCTTGGACAAAGGCATATAGAGGGCATGAAAGACCCTGCGACCTCGAGGCAGATACTTTGAAGTCTGTGGACTTTTACTGGACGCACTAGCAAAAGGATCAGCAGGTGCCGCCTTGGCTCTCTAATCTTTTCCAGGTGCAGGGTTAGGACTAGAAGGAACTGTTCTGGCACGACGGTCCCTATCGTGATTTTCCCTCTGGCCTGAACTACTCTCGGCCTAAATGGGGAAGATGTCATCCACAATCTTTGCAGTGACCGCGAACACTTGTTGTTTGTTCAATCCTCCGGCTTTCAAAGCCTCAACCGCTTACTGAAGTTGTTCATAGGGATCAGTGTCCACCTTCATCTTATTCTTTCCACTAGCCTCAGCTTGGTGGAAGGTTTGGTTTGCTTGGCCAGTGTGAAGTTCGGCTGCTGTTGGCATGTCATTGCCAGAGCTTGGGACAGCTTCAGGTTGGCTAAGCTCAATTACAATTCGCCCCAGTAGCGGGGGCTCTTGTGGCTTGAAGTTCCCGGCATACGGTGTGGTTAGTGGCGAAGCCAACATTCCATAGGTGAGATCAGCCATGGATCTTTGAAGGTCACCAATCATTCTAATCAACTCAAATGTGGTGGGCTCACGAGCTTGGAACAATTAGGGTTCCCAGATCGGACGTGCGGCAGATGACCTGGGCCGGTGTTGCACTTCAACGTCCGTCTCACCTAGCAAGGTGATTCCTTGGTCTAGTGCGACTGCCATAACCACAATTTCCTTTGAATTTTGTGTCATCACAAGTTCGCTGAACTGAACGGAGGTGATGTGGCCAGTGACTGACGAATCAGATGTCTGCCTTGCCTCAGCAAAGGAGAACACTGGCTATTCTGAACTAAATCTCTGAACTGAAAGAGAAAATAGGCAGCATTTCAGCCAAATTCCACTAGAACAGACATAAGCATAGCTGAATAACAGTACTTTACTACTGATCACTGTTCCCCAAGTTAGTGTCCCAAAACTGACTGATACCCATGGAGATAACTGATTCTCAAAACACTGATACTGATACCCGCAGGCCTGATACCTAAACTTGCAAACTGATACATGCATTCCTGTAGAGGCACACTCTAAAAGCACATAGCAAGCAAGTGAGAGCGAAAACACCCCTATGTTGGGGTAGGGTTTCCCTGTCCTATTTTGTCAGGAGCTAGGGTTTCACTACGCACACAGCGGTTTCAAAAACCTATAATCGGGTAAGCAATATGTCCTAGTTTGGAATGGTCACTATGGATTCCGAATATGCACTAGGTCGAATGGTCAAAAAGGGTGCCCTGGTAAAAACCGGGGTCTGTGTTCCCGTCGTGGCAGAGCCCACAACCGGTCAGCCTTATGGCACACTTCTCAAAGCAAGCCTCCGACAAACCGTTCAGGAATAGCATACGGAAAACACAGTGTCCTAGACGCACCAATGCACATGCAATGCAAAGAGGCACATAAGTGTAATCAAAACAAGATATCACGAGTTCAAGTCAAGCTCTCTAAGTCCCCAGCAGAGTCGCCAGAAACTGTGGACGTGCCCCGGGAGAGGGCCTGGTGCTTTTCCACAGTTTGGACTCAATTGTGTCACGGTTCTTAATCTGATCTTACAAAGTGCAATGCAAGACTGATAAATCACCAAAGAGTCCAGATCTGGCAAATCATTTTGGAAAACTGATTTTTAAGAAAGAAGTGCCAAACATGAACTGTTTTGCCAGATACAGAGTCGCCACCTAAACATTTTATTTTGGGAAAATTTAGGAAACCCTGACTCGTTGCCTAAGGCCACGTGTCCATCATCACCAAAGTTTTCTCGGCTTGGGAACTTGGGTACGATTGGGAAAGGTCAGCTATGAGCACCCTCGCTCGCCCGATCAAAGATCGACCACTACTAAACATGATATCGAGTTTTTGAAAACACATGTATTCTTATTCCGATTAATTAGCTAGAATTACTAGGTGATGCGCACAACACACAAGTATAGACTAGATCGCCTAATTTGGAACAAAGCATTGCATATCCGCTTGTTTGGAAAATAGTTTGAGGTTTGCTACTCGCAAGTAGGCTAAAATACGGATTTCAATGAATTGTCCCAATTCAAGCAAACCAACCTTCACCCACAGGTATTTAGGCAGTTATATCACAATAAGCAATTAGCCTCATGGCAAGCATGCTTTCATGTTAACATTCACATACATGCAAGATCTAAAGCATAAACACTCACAGTGTACTCCGAGCCAAAACAAGAAACTAGTTAGTAATAATGCATGATCCTAATTCATGTTAGCAATGGCTAATGAAACACATGCGAAATGCAATTAGAATAGGCTCGACTAATCTAAGATGTCATATGAGATGCTACAGATAGCATGTATTCAACTCGGAATTGAAATACGATGCAGTTAGTATGATGCGCCGAGCTCGGTGCATGCAATACAGATGAATGATGCAAACATGCAAGCATAAGGTATGCTAATTGAAACATGCCCTTAAACTAACCATCGTAAGCAGTTAACTAAAAGGGAGAAAGAAATGGAGGTTGGAAAACATGCATCACACACACGCACGCTTATTACAAAATTCGCCCTCTCAATGGAGAGTCCGAAACAATAATACAAACCAGCTAATTGACTAACTAACAAGCTAATTAATTAATTACAAAACCACTTAACTAATTAAACAAATTAATTAATATACTAAAGAAGGAAAGTGTAACAACGCCCGCGAGGGGGCCTCGCTACAGTTCGGACTCGATTTTGTTGCGGTTCCAAATCTCGAACCAAAGAGTCCAAATCCGGCAAATCGTTTTGAGAAAAACAGATTTTTTGAAAGAAGTGCCAAACATGGACTGCTTTGCCAGATAACAGAGTCGCCACCTAAATATTTTAAAATGGGAAATTTAGGAAACCCTGACTCGGTGCCAAAAGGCCACGTGTCCGTCATCACCAAAGTTGGCTCGGGAACTTGGGTACGATTGGGGAAGGTCACATCGTGAGCACCCCCGCTCGCCCGGTCGAAGACCGGCCTCTACTAACCATGATATCTGTTTTTGAAAACATTGTATGCTCTTATTCCGGTTATTAGCCTAGGTTACTATGTGATGCTCGCAGCAAATAAGTATAGATTGGGCCGTCTGAATTGGAACAAAACATTTCATGTTTGTTTGCTTGAAAATGGTTTGATGGTGCTACCCGCAGGTAGGCTAAAATGCGGATTTGCCACCCTCAGGTGGGCTTAGTAAAAAACATGATTTTGCCACTATCTAGTGGGCTTAAAAACAATCAGTGCATTGTCCCAATTCAAATAACTCAACCTCCACCCACAGGCATTCAAGGCAGTTATATCACATAAGCACATAGCCTCATGGTAAGCATGCTATTCATGGCAGTCACTTACACGCATGCAAGGATGCTAAAGCATAAACACTCACCGAGTACTCCAAGCCAAAACAGAAAACTGATTAGAAATCATGCATGATCCTAAAACATACAGGATTGCCTAATGCAACGCATGCAAAAATGCAACTATAGCAGGCTCGGCTATTTTAAACATGGCATATGAAATGCTACAGCTATCAAGTATTCAACTTGGAATTGAAATACAGATGCAGTTTGTATGATGCGCCGAGCCCGGTGCGTGCAAAACAGATGAATGATGCAAACATGCTGTCATACTGTATGCTATTTGAAATATGCCCTATATCTAACCATCGTAAGCGGGTAAATAAAAGGGAGAAAGAAATGGGGGTTGGAAGACATACATCACACTCACCCACCCTTATTACAACATTGCCCTCGCGCAGAGGGTCCGAATAAATAATAATACAGACCCAGAATGAAAGAATATACAGTCCGAATATTACAGTCCGAATAATATACAAATTCTTAATTAATTAACAAATTAAATAAGAAAGCTGTAAAACTGGCATGCGAGCCAGGGACTGCCTTGCTTCTGGTAGATGCCGCCTGTTGGGCTGCCTGGCGCGAAAATCCACTGGGATGCCCCGATCCGCCTCTGTTTGCAATTTTTCTCGAAATGCGCGCCGGACTCCGAAAAGTAGCTGATTCTTGATTTTGCTGCAACAGAGAGCAGGAAAAGGGCGCAGCAGTGTATTTCACAAATATATGCATGCCTCGATCCTCGCACCACCAATCACGCATATCGATGCATGATGGCCGAGGAATCGAATTGCACAACTCAATATCGGATGAATGCAGATGGATGCTACAGCAAAAACCTAACTCCATCATGGGTAATCCGGAGTGTCGGTGACTTGGGAATTGAGACATGCTCCGCTACTCGGAGTACGAAACGTGCCTCGTTTCCCGTGCAATATGCATGATATGCATGAAATGCAACTAACATGTGATATAGCATGCACAATGCTGATGAAAAAAGAAATGCCTCGAAGTGCGTGCTCACGGGCACGCAAACCGAGAAAATGCGGAATGACATGCGAAATGTAATGATGGGCTTATACCAACATGAAGGGGGCCTCAGCCACACTCACATAGGATGCCGGAATGATAAAAAATGAGGTGCCTCGAAGTGCGTGCTCACGGGCACGCAAATCGAGACGATGATGAAATGTAAATCGGATAAAACAAAGTGCCTCGAAATGCGTGCACACGGGCACGCAAACCGAGGCAGAGGCACACGCAATGCAAACCGGATAAAACAGAATGTCTCGAAATGCGTGCACACGGGCACGCAAACCGAGGCGGAGGCATACGCAATGCCAAGCGGATAAAACAGAGTGCCTCGAAATGCGTACACACGGGCACGCAAACCGAGGCGGAGGCATACGCAATGCCAATCGGATAAAACAGAATGTCTCGAAATGCGTGCACACGGGTACGCAAACCGAGGCAGAGGCATACGCAATGCCAAACGGATAAAACAGAGTGCCTCGAAATGCGTGCACACGGGCACGCAAACCGAGGCGATAACATGAAGTGCAAATCGGATAAAACCGAAGTGCCTCGAAATGCGAATCGGATAAAATCGAAGTGCCTCAAAGTGCGTGCACACGGGCACGCAAACCGAGGCGATGCTAAAATGAACTGCGAATCGGATAAAACCGAAGTGCCTCGAAATGCGTGCACACGGACACGCATACCGAGGCGATGATGAAATGCAAATCGGATAAAACCAAAGTGCCTCAAAGTGCGTGTACACGGGCACGCATACCGAGGCGAAGATGCTAAAATGCAAATCGGATAAAACCGAAGTGCCTCGAAGTGCGTGCACACGGGCACGCAAACCGAGGCGGAAGCATATGCAATGCCAATTGGATAAAACAGAATGTCTCGAAATGCATGTACACGGGCACGCAAACCGAGGCAGAGGCATACGCAATGTCAAGCGGATAAAACAGAATGTCTCGAAATGCGTGCACACGGGCACGCAAACCGAGGCAGAGGCATACAAGCATAAAAATGCAAATTGGGCTTACGCCAACATGAGAGGGTCTCAACCACACTCACATAGGCTGCCGGCGGATAAAACGAGGCTGCCTCGAAATGCGCGCACACGGGCACGCAAACCGAGGCAATGATAAAAAGGCACAAAATGGCATGGAAATGATATGCAAGCATGCAAACTAAATTCCAGCAACTAAATGAAGGGAAAACAGCCTCGAAATGATGATAAAAATGCACCCGATGCCCGGAATGTTCCCGAAATGTGATATTTAGCCCCCGAAATGGCCTACAGCTATGCTATACATGCAAAATTGACACATGACAGCAAAAACAGTAGCAAGGAAGCCCAAAAAATAGCATTTTATCAGCACAAAGCATGGCCAAATTGTAAGCCTAGATATGACAACAATAGCTTGCAAAAATACGGAAAAAGAGAGGATTTACAAAGCAAGTGATATCTACAATGCTCAAACCCAAAAAATCAGTTCTACAACATTGAAGATGGAACAAAAATATGCACAAATACAAGAGATGACAACCTCTAAATCAGTATGTATATATGCTAAACATAGCATGCAATATTACGGTAAATTTGGAGAATTGCAAAACAAGTACCAAAAGAAATCACCAAATGGCTTAAGGCCCTTAACAAAACACAAAGAATGGACCAAAATAAGGCTCTTTATAAGCCTGATGAAGGCTGAAAACAGGAGCCAAATAAGCCTAACAAAGCATGCAAAATAATGAGCCAAAGAGAGGTATTGAGACAAGTGGTGTATAGAAAATTCAAACAGCAAAATTTCCTTCTACAACTTTGAAGAGGAACCCAAAATATGCATATTTACAGTTTATGTCATACTCGAAATCAGATTATTCATGAGTCAAATAAAGCATGCAAATTATTGACCTAAAGAATGATATTGAAACAAGTGTATCATGGAGCTCTCAAATAGGGTTGAACCCTTAAAAAAACATGGAGAATAGCTAAAAAAAGACCTAGTTTCAGTCAAGGTCGGAGCTCAAAAGTAAAAGCAAAGAGAGGTAAGAAATGGTGCAAAATAGGGCTAGAAAAGAGGGAAAGTAAACTTACCCTTGAAGACCAACACTTTGATTGCTTCTTGGACCAACTTTGGTGACTTTAAGCTGCTGGAATCCCTCCCTTGCTGCCAGAAATGGAATGGTGATGGTAGGGCTTGAAGATGATGAAGAAATGGGGTTGAAACTTGGAGGTTTTTTGACTTGGAAGTATAGAGAGGGAGAGAGATATAGATATGAGGCTCCAAAACAATTTTTTCTAACCCCTAAATCAGCTGGTGCTGCTGGTTTATATGGCCAAGAAGGGTGAAAATATCTTTCCCCAAAATATCTAGATATTTTGAGGGCAAACAAAAAAGATTTTGTTCGGCCACGAAGTGGGCATCTGAGACCGCAGTGTTCCTCGGAATGATGAAACAGAGGTACCTGCCAAAATTGAACAAAAACTAATGCAAAACGAAAGCTCGGGGACCAAAACCGCGCGGGGTCCCGAAAATGGGCTGCCGGGCACCGGAAGTGGTGTTCGGCTGCGAAGTGGGTATCAGAGACCCCAGTGTCCCTTGGAAGGACCAAACAGAGGTGTCTTCCAAGAACCGGAGAAAACGGATGCGAAATGAATGCTCGGGACCAAAACCGCGCAGTTTGGGGTCCCGAAAATGGGCTGCCGGGCACCGGAAGGGGTGTTCGGCTGCGAAGTGGGTTTCAGAGACCCCAGTGTCCCTCGGAAGGACCAAACAGAGGTGTCTGCCAAAAATGAACAGACATCGATGCAAAATGAATGCTCGGGGCCAAAACCGCGCGGTTCAGGGTCCCGAAAACAGGCCGCCGGGCACCGGAAGTGGTGTTTGGCTGCGAAGTGGGTCTCAGAGACCCCAGTGTCCCTCGGAAGGACCAAACAGAGGTGTCTGCCAAAAATGAACAGACATCGATGCAAAATGAATGCTCGGGGCCAAAAACCGCGCGGTTCGGGGTCCCGAAAACAGGCTGCCGGGCACCGGAAGTGGTGTTCGGCTGCGAAGTGGGTCTCAGAGACCCCAGTGTCCCTTAAATGGGAGTAAATGAGATGCATGCCAAAAACCGGAGAAATCGGAGATGGTTGGGCGGTCCCGAACCGAGGCACACGGCCTAACGGCTCCGAAAACCGGGAACCGGGCTCCGAAATGGGAAAAATGGCCTACGGCCATGAAAAGTAGCCCACGGCCACTGAGAGATAGTCTACAGGACCACTCCCTTCCCTCAGGAAAGAAAACAGAGAAAACCGAGTCTGGTTCGCAAACCGAGACAAGGCACAGGAGAGAGTTCGGAAGTCCGGAGGCAGGGCGCACGGCCGCGACTCTGAGACTTCTGAACGAGCACAGTATGCAACATCACCGAGCACTCAATCGGTGACGTCTGAGTCTTAAGGTCGGTCAAAAATGGGGTGTCTACAGTTGCCCCTCTTTGACAGAACTCAGAAGTCATAACAATGACGGGAGTGAATGTTAAAGCCCAGAGACGACCCATTTTTGACAAGGCCGAAGACTTAGACAACCATACAAGCAACAGAAAAAGATATGCGCCCGAAGGCAGGGGCAAAATGCAACACGACATGCACAGAGCCAGGTGATCATGCAAGTGCAGCAAGCTGTAATGAAGCAAGTATTAACAAATAGATGCAACAGTTTTAATCAAGAATGCAAAGCAAACAACTACATTTCATGCGGTTAGGAATGCGGAGAATCATTCAATTCTCGTCGCGTCTCACACGGAGAAGATACGATACCTGCGTGATTCGTCCGGTTGAATGATACAGTGCACAAAATAGTGCGATACGCTAAACAGCGCGATTGATTTGAAATGCACAAGACAGTGCGATACGCAAAACAGCGCGATTGATTATCTGCACAAAACAGTGCGATGCGCAAAACAGCGCGATCGATTTGAAATGCACAAGACAGTGCGATGCGCAAAACAGCGCGATTGATTTGAAATGCACAAGACAGTGCGATACGCAAAACAGCGCGATCGATTTGAAATGCACAAGACAGTGCGATGTGCAAAACAGCGCGATTGATTAACTGCACAAAACAGTGCGATGCGCAAAATAGCGCGATTGATTTGAAATGCACAAGACAGTGCGATTGAGGTGCGCAAAATAGCGCGATTGATTAACTGCACAAAACAGTGCGATGCGCAAAATAGCGCGATTGATTAACTGCACAAAACAGTGCGATGCGCAAAATAGCGCGATTGATTTGAAATGCACAAGACAGTGCGATTGAGGTGCGCAAAATAGCGCGATTGATTAACTGCACAAAACAGTGCGATGCGCAAAATAGCGCGATTGATTAACTGCACAAAACAGTGCGATGCGCAAAATAGCGCGATTGATTTGAAATGCACAAGACAGTGCGATTGAGGTGCGCAAAATAGCGCGATTGATAAACTGCACAAAACAGTGCGATACGCTAAACAGCGCGATTGAAATGTAATGCACTAACAAGTGCAGGTGAAGTGTGCATGACAATGCGGGTAATGAGCATGGTGTGATTGATACACAAAATGAGCAGAGTATGATAGATATACTAAAGGTGAACACAAAATGTGATAGATGCACTAAGTGAAATGAGAAAGAAACTTGATAGGTACAATGCAATACAATGCATGATGCTTACGGAAAGCAATAAATGGACAAAGCGGCGCTTTTAGAAAGCACCTCATGAGGTGAGTGGCGGTGAACCGCTCTACTCTGATGGGGATCTCCCCTCGTGCTCTTCGAACACTTACCTTCAACTCACAGTACAAAGGCTCTGGAATGCTGACAAGGGTCAACATCTGGATGTGGGAGCCACCGCTGCTGCTTGTCTTCCTGATCATACTCACAACTTTCCCTATTCTCCAACGGGGTGACAGACTAGGTTGGTTCAGTATCCAGAATTGAGGTGCATACATGCTATCTCAACCTATGGGGCTTCCATACAGATTTCAAGCCGAGGGCACGCCTCTGGGTATTTAAACCAGACTTTAGTCTCGGAAATCCCGAACCTTTGTGTTCTAGGCCACGGCCATTCGAACTCTAGTTTCCACCGTCGCAGTTGGTCTCCTAGGAACTCATCGCAAACACGGCCAAGATGCCTCTGGCAGGGAATGGTACTCAGGGAGAGCACTTCTGATTGCCATTCTGGCTTGAAGTAGACTTGATCTTGAGCTCGAGGTAGAGGCACACTCATACTTCGGAACATTGGCAAGACCTGAAGAGGTACACACGGAATATAGTCTCGGAACTTACTGAAGTTGGAACAAACTCAGATGTCCGACATTTTTCTCTTTTGCTTTTGCTTTGCAGCCCGAAACTCATAGCTTCAGATAGGTCCTGATTTCACTGTTCTCACATGACCTGGGTTGAACCCTGCGGTTTTGTGAAAGAACAAATTCTATTTTGCACAAATGCGGAGAACGGCACGGCACTCGGAGCACAAAACGATTTTTTTGAAATTGAGAGTGAGCAAAAGTTCTTAACTGGGTATTGAGCCTACGACTGAATACAGCACACTACAACTCAACAAGAAAACAAAAGGCACACAACCTAGACATATCGAGTAACACTCGAAACGATTCAAAACAAGGATCGAGATAAAACAAAAAGACACGACACTCAGACGTGCACAGGGAGCCTGTTTCACCGGGTAGTGTTTCCCACCCTTTCTCATTTGTGATTCTCACACCACTCGACCCTCAAGCTCTGTTTTTCTGAAAAAGCCCTTTTCTCACTTTTTCTCTCATCGCACATCTCTCTATTCTTAAATCTCTCATTTTTCATCCCTCCCCTGGGTGGTTGATGGATAAACAACAAGTTGTGGGCTCGGGCCCCTAGCATTCTGCTCGATTCTCTTTCTTCCGCTCACAACGAGTGAATTCCTTCCACAGAGGGGTCGTGCTACAACTGGGTGTGTAGCAAATCTGCCGCTGACATCGGTCGATGATGCTCTGCTGGAGAGTTTGGACGTAATCAGATGTGTCCAGATGAGGGAGTGGAATATCTTGATCCATTCCAGTTCGTGCTTCGCACTTGGCTTGATACCTCGTTGCTTGGAGGATGTAAGAGAGCTTTCAGCCCTTTACTGACAGCTTGAGTGGTGCCCTTTTCTGGCAGGTAGAGTGCCCTTCTTGGCGAGTATGTTGATAATGAGGAAAAGACAGAACACCTGACTCAGCTGCGCCCTTAGTTCATCATTTTGACCATTTTTTGTTTTTGGCTTTCTAAAAAAAATTTGACCAAAATGAGAGTTAGATTAACATGTTTGTTCAATTTTTGATTTGAAATCATGCAAGTCAGGCTATGAGCACTGAAAATTTTCCTTTTTCGGGTCCAAGAAATGGTCCAGTTTTAGAAAAATGGGATAATTTTCGAGAGAATTAGTCAACCTCAGTAAAAATTCTCAAAAACTATTTTTGCAAACGGCCATTTGCTCAACGGGTATGAAACCTACTCCTGAGATGTACAACCTCGGATCCAAAGGAAAACTGGCCCGTGCTTGAAGAAAGCTGCATGGCAACGGAAAGTTGCCCCTTGTTTGAACGGCACCGCGGCGCATTGAATGGCAACGGAAAGTTGCCCCTTGTTTGAATGGCACCGCAGCGCGTTGAATGACAACGGAAAGTTGCCCCTTGTTCGATTGGCGCCGCAGCACACTGAATGGCAACGGAAAGTTGCCCCTTGTTTGGATAGCATCGCAGTGTACTTGTAGTCAGTCCTCAGAGCGACGAACACAACCAGACTCTCGGATACAGAGGAGGCAAAGATGATCAAAATCATCACATGGACACAATTGAATTTGAATTGTTTTATGGCTGGACTTCAGAATGAAGTTGCCTACGTATCCCAAAGATGGGAATCAAGCCTTACGTAGTTCGGGGTTAAGGTACACTCGGGTATTTAACCTCTCCTTTTTATGCTCTAACTTTTGCCAAGGCGCCTATTGCAGGTTTTCAACCTTGCGAGCTTTGTTTTTCTTTTCTTTTTCAATTCTTTTCATTTTTTTGTCCTCTTTTTTTCTCTTCTTTTCTTTTTTTTCTTTTCTTTGCATTTTTTTCTTTTTCTCTTTTTTTGTTCTTTTTTGCATTTTTCTTTTTTCTTTTTCTTTTTTTTCTGTTCTTTTTTCTTTGCTCTAACTTTTGCCTAGGTCGCCCTTCCGGGTTTTCGGCCCAGCGAGCCTCTCAAAGGGTAAAAGTGTAACTTTGTCCATGTTGAATGGTTTGAGATTCCGAAGCCATCCGTATCCAAGGGAATGACTACTGTATTGACTTGCAGAAGGATTCATCTTCGGCTCTTCGAGCACATCTGACACATTTTGCCCCTAGTTCGAAGGGTACTACTGTTCTAGCTTTGCAAGCTTCTTCTGATGAGGTCTGACCTTCTTGATCTGACTTTGGTGCCTCTTGTTCGAGGGCTGCTTCAAATCTGGCCACACAGGCCTTGCATTGTGGTTAACCGTTGAACATTCTGAATTCACGTTCAAGGTTTGAAAGCAAAGGGGGGTCGAGTCTCGAGGCTGAGAGCAATCCTAAGCTACACAATCTCAAGAGCGATTCCACACATGTCTTCGCAGGACCGCGCAAAACATTTTTTGAAAGTTTTTAAGAAAGCGACAAATCGCTCGCGCTGAAGACAGTGTAGGATCAATCTGGATCAAAGCCAGGGTCCTTCTCAGTACTCACACTAACAAACATGATTTCATTCATTAAGGGCTCAGCACGCCTCTCTTTCTCTCAATTGATCAAAGTTTTGCAAATCCCGAGGAATTCCTCCCTCTTTGTTTTCACCGCAGTGTTCAAAAAGTTTTGAAAAACTTAGGTCAATACAATGACTTCAAGGCACAAGAGAGCAGGTGGAAGGCATTGCCATTTCATTCAAATCCTGGCACAACTAGCACACGGCAGAAGCAAATGCGAGAGTATGGAAATCACTGCTGTTTCATTCAAATCTGCTGGCACAACTAGCTCCCTGGCAGAAACAGACTCAAAACAAAACAAAAAGACAAACGCAAAACAAAATGGTGACACCCGAGGTAACACCCCCGGAATCACCCGACTCCTATACAACAGGACTGACTCGAAACAAAAGGACAGACTCAAAACAAAGTAGCAAAACTGACCCAATACCCAAGTCAGAAAACACAAAAACTGATCTTCGCGAATGCACCACAGCTGGAGTAATTTGAGTGCCGCCCACAAATGGTTCATTCCCCCAATCACATCACATTATCCCTTAAGTTCACCGATCCTGTGCCGATAGACTTTGCAGAGCTTGGCGGGAGGGCAACCCCGTTGTTAAATAGATCCTGTACTTCATGGCGAAGACGGAAGCAGTCGTCGGTAGTATAAAAGTTTGCTGATGGTACGCGCAGTACTGGGTATCATCATGTGTAGCCGGAAGAGGGTTCGGGAGAGGCCGAGGCTCAAGGGGTTTGAGATGGCCTTGTCCTACAAGGATTTGGAAAGCTTTGGACAAAGGCATGTGGAGGGCATGGAAGACCCTCCGACCTCGGGGTTGGTACTTCTGGGTTTGTGGATTTTTGCTGGGCGCACCAACAGAGAGATTGGCAGGTGCTGGCCTGGCTTGCTGATCTCTTCTAAGTGCAGGATTATAGCTGACAGGATTGCCTCTGGTATAACGGCCCTTCTCCCGGCTTGCCTCTCGATTCAAACTGCCCCCAACTTGAGTGGCAAAAGTGTCGTCCACAGTTTTTGCAGCCACTGCAAGCACTTGTTCTTTGTTCAGTCCCTTGGCTTTCAAAGCCTCAAAGCCAACAAAAGATGCTCATGGGGATCCATGCCTACCCCTACCTTGTTCTTTCCACTAGCCTCCACTTTGCCAAGGGATTGGCCTTCCTCAGATGTAGCCCGTCCCAAGCTTGGGGAGCCTTTTGACATGAACTCCCTGGTAGGCGATGTGGTTGATGATGGAGCCAAAACTCCAAAGGCTAAATCCGCCACTGTTCTCTGAAGATCTTCAATCATCCTCATCAGCTCGGAAGTAGTGGGTTCACAGGTTTGAGATGATTGGGGTTCAAGTGCATCCATCGTGCTTAAGCCCATCCTTTCCAGGATAAACATCTCGGGCTTGAGTATATGGGTCGGGGGGTATATACTGGGGTTGTAGGTGGGTGGCAGTGTATGGCCGAGGTTGGGATGTGGATGAGGTACTTGGTCCTTGGGGTTTTGAAATGGGGCTATTGTCCGGTTGTCAATGAGATTCTGGATCTCATGACGAAGGCGGTAGCAACCATCGGTACCATGGCCGCGCTGCTGATGATATACACAGTATTTGCTGGGGTTGTGTTTGGCAGGGAGTGGATTTGGCAAAGGTTGAGGATTAAGGGGTTTGAGATGCCCTCTTTCCATCAGGACTTTGAATGCACTGGTTAGGCTCATATAGAGGGGGGTGAAAAATCTACCCTGAGCTCGGGCTGGGCTGGCTGGTTGTGAGGCAGATGCCCCAGATGGGCGCTGCGTTTCAATACTGGTCTCAGCCTGCATGGCAGTTCCCTGATTTGACACTGCTATCATAACCACAAATTCTTCCGAACCTTGTGCCATCACGGGTCTACTGATGATGTGACTGGTGACTGTCGGATCAGATGCACAAATGAACCCTGTCTGGCCCTTTTTTGCCTTATCACTGGCGAAGGAAAACTGGTTGCCCTTGAACTGAATCTCTGACCTAACAAAGCCTATCAGCACAAGTCCAGTGTACTCGAGGGATATTGAAGCCTTCTGAAGCTATGGTTCCAGAACTACCTAGCAAAAGAGAAAACATGCAGCATCTCAGCCTGACTTCACCAGAACAGATATGAACAAAGCTGAATGAGTGTGCTCTCTACTGAATTCTGCCCAAATCTCTGCCCTGTAAACTGATACCCTCGGGTAAAACTGACTCCCAAAATACTGATGCCCGCAGGCTTGATACCCAAAATACTGAATTGGTGCCCGCAGGCCTGATGCCCAAACTCAACTGATGCCCGCAGGCCTGATGCTCAAACTCAAACACTGATACATGCATTCCCTGTAGAGCCGCACTCTAACAAGCACATAACAGATAAATGAGAGCCAAAACACCCCTATGTTGGGGTAGGGTTTCCCTGTCCTATTTTGTCAGGAACTAGGGTTTTACTACGCACGCAGCGGCTTCAAACAACCTATAAACGGGTAAGCAACCTGTCCTAGTTTGGAATGGTCACTATGGATCCGAATATGCACTAGGTCGAATGGTCAAAAAGGGTGCCCCGGTAAAAACCGGGGTTTGTGTTCCCATGCTGTCAGAGCCCAGAGCCGATCAGCCTTACGGACATGACTTGACAAGACAAGCCTCCGGCAAATCGTTCGGGAATGGCATATGGCAAACACAGTGTCCTAGGCGTACCAATGCAAATGCAATGCAAAGAAACACACAAGTGTAGTCAAAACCAGATATCACGAGTTCGAGTCAAGTTCTCTAAATCCCCAGCAGAGTCGCCAGAAACTGTAACAACGCCCGTGAGGGGGCCTCGCTACAGTTCGGACTCGATTTTGTTGCGGTTCCAAATCTCGAACCAAAGAGTCCAAATCCGGCAAATCGTTTTGAGAAAAACAGATTTTTTGAAAGAAGTGCCAAACATGGACTGCTTTGCCAGATAACAGAGTCGCCACCTAAATATTTTAAAATGGGAAATTTAGGAAACCCTGACTCGGTGCCAAAAGGCCACGTGTCCGTCATCACCAAAGTTGGCTCGGGAACTTGGGTACGATTGGGGAAGGTCACATCGTGAGCACCCCCGCTCGCCCGGTCGAAGACCGGCCTCTACTAACCATGATATCTGTTTTTGAAAACATTGTATGCTCTTATTCCGGTTATTAGCCTAGGTTACTATGTGATGCTCGCAGCAAATAAGTATAGATTGGGCCGTCTGAATTGGAACAAAACATTTCATGTTTGTTTGCTTGAAAATGGTTTGATGGTGCTACCCGCAGGTAGGCTAAAATGCGGATTTGCCACCCTCAGGTGGGCTTAGTAAAAAACATGATTTTGCCACTATCTAGTGGGCTTAAAAACAATCAGTGCATTGTCCCAATTCAAATAACTCAATCTCCACCCACAGGCATTCAAGGCAGTTATATCACATAAGCACATAGCCTCATGGTAAGCATGCTATTCATGGCAGTCACTTACACGCATGCAAGGATGCTAAAGCATAAACACTCACCGAGTACTCCAAGCCAAAACAGAAAACTGATTAGAAATCATGCATGATCCTAAAACATACAGGATTGCCTAATGCAACGCATGCAAAAATGCAACTATAGCAGGCTCGGCTATTTTAAACATGGCATATGAAATGCTACAGCTATCAAGTATTCAACTTGGAATTGAAATACAGATGCAGTTTGTATGATGCGCCGAGCCCGGTGCGTGCAAAACAGATGAATGATGCAAACATGCTGTCATACTGTATGCTATTTGAAATATGCCCTATATCTAACCATCGTAAGCGGGTAAATAAAAGGGAGAAAGAAATGGGGGTTGGAAGACATACATCACACTCACCCACCCTTATTACAACATTGCCCTCGCGCAGAGGGTCCGAATAAATAATAATACAGACCCAGAATGAAAGAATATACAGTCCGAATATTACAGTCCGAATAATATACAAATTCTTAATTAATTAACAAATTAAATAAGAAAGCTGTAAAACTGGCATGCGAGCCAGGGACTGCCTTGCTTCTGGTAGATGCCGCCTGTTGGGCTGCCTGGCGCGAAAATCCACTGGGATGCCCCGATCCGCCTCTGTTTGCAATTTTTCTCGAAATGCGCGCCGGACTCCGAAAAGTAGCTGATTCTTGATTTTGCTGCAACAGAGAGCAGGAAAAGGGCGCAGCAGTGTATTTCACAAATATATGCATGCCTCGATCCTCGCACCACCAATCACGCATATCGATGCATGATGGCCGAGGAATCGAATTGCACAACTCAATATCGGATGAATGCAGATGGATGCTACAGCAAAAACCTAACTCCATCATGGGTAATCCGGAGTGTCGGTGACTTGGGAATTGAGACATGCTCCGCTACTCGGAGTACGAAACGTGCCTCGTTTCCCGTGCAATATGCATGATATGCATGAAATGCAACTAACATGTGATATAGCATGCACAATGCTGATGAAAAAAGAAATGCCTCGAAGTGCGTGCTCACGGGCACGCAAATCGAGACGATGATGAAATGTAAATCGGATAAAACAAAGTGCCTCGAAATGCGTGCACACGGGCACGCAAGCCGAGGCAGAGGCACACGCAATGCAAACCGGATAAAACAGAATGTCTCGAAATGCGTGCACACGGGCACGCAAACCGAGGCGGAGGCATACGCAATGCCAATCGGATAAAATAGAATGTCTCGAAATGCGTGCACACGGGCACGCAAACCGAGGCAGAGGCATACGCAATGCCAAGCGGATAAAATAGAGTGTCTCGAAATGCGTGCACACGGGCACGCAAACCGAGGCGGAGGCATACGCAATGCCAATCGGATAAAATAGAATGTCTCGAAATGCGTGCACACGGGCACGCAAACCGAGGCAGAGGCATACGCAATGCCAAGCGGATAAAACAGAGTGCCTCGAAATACGTGCACACGGGCACGCAAACCGAGGCGATAACATGAAGTGCAAATCGGATAAATTGAAGTGCCTCGAAATGCGAATCGGATAAAACCGAAGTGCCTCGAAGTGCGTGCACACGGGCACGCAAACCGAGGCAATGCTAAAATGAACTGCGAATCGGATAAAACCGAAGTGCCTCGAAATGCGTGCACACGGACACGCATACCGAGGCGATGATGAAATGCAAATCGGATAAAACTAAAGTACCTCGAAGTGCGTGCACACGGGCACGCATACCGAGGCGAAGATGCTAAAATGCAAATCGAATAAAATCGAAGTGCCTCGAAGTGCGTGCACACGGGCACGCAAACCGAGGCGGAGGCATACGCAATGCCAATCGGATAAAATAGAATGTCTCGAAATGCGTGCACACGGGCACGCAAACCGAGGCAGAGGCATACGCAATGCCAAGCGGATAAAACAGAATGTCTCGAAATGCGTGCACACGGGCACGCAAACCGAGGCAGAGGCATACAAGCATGAAAATGCAAATTGGGCTTACGCCAACATGAGAGGGTCTCAACCACACTCACATAGGCTGCCGGCGGATAAAACGAGGCTGCCTCGAAATGCGCGCACACGGGCACGCAAACCGAGGCAATGACAAAAAGGCACAAAATGGCATGGAAATGATATGCAAGCATGCAAACTAAATTCCAGCAACTAAATGAAGGGAAAACAGCCTCGAAATGATGATAAAAATGCACCCGATGCCCGGAATGTTCCCGAAATGTGATATTTAGCCCCCGAAATGGCCTACAGCTATGCTATACATGCAAAATTGACACATGAAAGCAAAAACAGTAGCAAGGAAGCCCCAAAAATAGCATTTTATCAGCACAAAGCATGGCCAAATTGTAAGCCTAGATATGACAACAATAGCTTGCAAAAATACGGAAAAAGAGAGGATTTACAAAGCAAGTGATATCTACAACGCTCAAACCCAAAAAATCAGTTCTACAACATTGAAGATGGAACAAAAATATGCACAAATGAAAGAGATGACAACCTCTAAATCAGTATGTATATATGCTAAACATAGCATGCAATATTACGGTAAATTTGGAGAATTGCAAAACAAGTACCAAAAGAAATCACCAAATGGCTTAAGGCCCTTAACAAAACACAAAGAATGGACCAAAATAATGCTCTTTATAAGCCTGATGAAGGCTGAAAACAGGAGCCAAATAAGCCTAACAAAGCATGCAAAATAATGAGCCAAAGAGAGGTATTGAGACAAGTGGTGTATAGAAAATTCAAACAGCAAAATTTCCTTCTACAACTTTGAAGAGGAACCCAAAATATGCATATTTACAGTTTATGTCATACTCGAAATCAGATTATTCATGAGTCAAATAAAGCATGCAAATTATTGACCTAAAGAATGATATTGAAACAAGTGTATCATGGAGCTCTCAAATAGGGTTGAACCCTTAAACAAACATGGAGAATAGCTAAAAAAAGACCTAGTTTCAGTCAAGGTCGGAGCTCAAAAGTAAAAGCAAAGAGAGGTAAGAAATGGTGCAAAATAGGGCTAGAAAAGAGGGAAAGTAAACTTACCCTTGAAGACCAACACTTTGATTGCTTCTTGGACCAACTTTGGTGACTTTAAGCTGCTGGAATCCCTCCCTTGCTGCCAGAAATGGAATGGTGATGGTAGGGCTTGAAGATGATGAAGAAATGAGGTTGAAACTTGGAGGTTTTTTGACTTGGAAGTATAGAGAGGGAGAGAGATATAGATATGAGGCTCCAAAACAATTTTTTCTAACCCCTAAATCAGCTGGTGCTGCTGGTTTATATGGCCAAGAAGGGTGAAAATATCTTTCCCCAAAATATCTAGATATTTTGAGATATTTTGAGGGCAAACAAAAAAGATTTTGTTCGGCCACGAAGTGGGCATCTGAGACCGCAGTGTTCCTCAGAATGATGAAACAGAGGTACCTGCCAAAATTGAACAAAAACTAATGCAAAACGAAAGCTCGGGGACCAAAACCGCGCGGGGTCCCGAAAATGGGCTGCCGGGCACCGGAAGTGGTGTTCGGCTGCGAAGTGGGTATCAGAGACCCCAGTGTCCCTTGGAAGGACCAAACAGAGGTGTCTGCCAAGAACCGGAGAAAACGGATGCGAAATGAATGCTCGGGACCAAAACCGCGCAGTTTGGGGTCCCGAAAATGGGCTGCCGGGCACCGGAAGGGGTGTTCGGCTGCGAAGTGGGTTTCAGAGACCCCAGTGTCCCTCAGAAGGACCAAACAGAGGTGTTTGCCAAAAATGAACAGACATCGATGCAAAATGAATGCTCGGGGCCAAAACCGCGCGGTTCAGGGTCCCCGAAAACAGGCCGCCGGGCACCGGAAGTGGTGTTTGGCTGCGAAGTGGGTCTTAGAGACCCCAGTGTCCCTCGGAAGGACCAAACAGAGGTGTCTGCCAAAAATGAACAGACATCGATGCAAAATGAATGCTCGGGGCCAAAAACCGCGCGGTTCGGGGTCCCGAAAACAGGCTGCCGGGCACCGGAAGTGGTGTTCGGCTGCGAAGTGGGTCTCAGAGACCCCAGTGTCCCTTAAATGGGAGTAAATGAGATGCATGCCAAAAACCGGAGAAATCGGAGATGGTTGGGCGGTCCCGAACCGAGGCACACGGCCTAACGGCTCCGAAAACCGGGAACCGGGCTCCGAAATGGGAAAAATGGCCTACGGCCACTGAGAGATAGTCTACAGGACCACTCCCTTCCCTCAGGAAAGAAAACAGAGAAAACCGAGTCTGGTTCGCAAACCGAGACAAGGCACAGGAGAGAGTTCGGAAGTCCGGAGGCAAGGCGCACGGCCGCGACTCTGAGACTTCTGAATGAGCACAGTATGCAACATCACCGAGCGCTCAATCGGTGACGTCTGAGTCTTAAGGTCGGTCAAAAATGGGGTGTCTACAGAAAGCAGCCTCGGGAAGAGGGACAAATGCATGCATGCTCGGCTCCGCTCGGAAATCTATTGCCATGTCACATGTTGCCTCTGTTTGCACTGCTCTGCACCTCTGAAAACTGCACAAGTTTCAAGGATGCTTCTGAACCACCTTCTGGGTACTGTGAGAAGTCACCGGCCAAAAGGAAAGGCCATCAGCCAAGGAAAACTGGTCATCGACCATGTGTGAGGCTCTCAGCCAACAATTCATAGCCGGCCGGCACTGAAGATGGCCGACCAACCATCTCTTCCTGCAAAATGCTGTTTTGCTGCAATAGAGGACAGACAGAGCATGGCAATGCATTTTTAAGGCAATGTTTGCACCACCACCCTCCATATCATGTTTAAGACTCAAAGGAGTACGGTTCTCGACCTTCAGGCCATCAATCACGCATTTCAATGCATGATGACCAAATGTGCCGAATGTGCAATTCAATATCAAATGAAATGCACATAACACATAAGGGACCCCAAACTTCTATCATGGTTAATGAAGAGGTAAGAGATGCAAACATGCAAGAAAAACTAATGCGACATGAGCATATTAATGGCAAAGCTGTGCAAGACTAATGGTAACAACCATGCCAAATGCAATGTAACCTAAACAAGCATGCAAACATGCAAGGCATGTGACAACATTCAAGGATAGGCAAGCATGTAACAACATGTAACCTAACAAGTATGCACGATGGAAGAACATGCAACAACATGTCAATAGGCTTATAACCTAAGCAATGCAACCATACATGACATACAACAGTAGGCAAAATGAAGCAAACATGCAACAACATGCAAGACATGCATGCAACAACATGCGAGGATGGCCTTAAACCAAAATGGGCAGCTCTCAAATAGGCCCAAATCAGTTGCCAAAATGATGCAACAAGGGCATGAAATGCACATACAAACATGCATGCTAATTGGCCTAAAGACTAAGGCATAAAAGGCAGCTCTTACGCACACTTAAAAGAAGACAAACATGGAGATTAGATCAACATGTTATGCTCTGGAAACATGTGAAAGGTGATGCCAAATCAACCAAATCAAACAAGTAAGGCATGCATGCAAGCCCAAAGCTTGAAGCTACCAAAGGGGCTCGAACCCAAGGCTACATAAAGCAAGCCCCAAAGGACCAAGGGGACCTAAAACAGTCCCAAGGCAGGTTTGAACAAGACCTAAAGTGAGCTCAAAACTAGCCAACACAAGCTAGAACATAATGCCAAAAACATGAGGCATGCAAGGCTATCAAAGAGGTGTTACACTACACCTAATACAACCAAACATGGTATGATTTAAGCAACCAAAAATAGAGTTATGGCATGTGAAAATGAGCCCAAAAACCCACTTAGATGGCATCCCAAAGACTAATGCATGATGGCATACACAATGGCACATTCATGAGGCATGAAATATCAACTCTTCAAATCATTAAAGGAGTGATAAATGCAAGCATACAAGCATGGAGTATGGACTGAAATAACATGACTAGTGATGCCAAATCACTGAAATAGTCCAAATAGAGCATGCTAATGGCTTGGACACTTAAAGCTAACAAGCTAGATTGCATGGTGGCTATACAAAACAATGCAAGCATGACCAAAACAATGAAAAACAGAGCTTAAGCATGCTACAACAAGGCTAAAAGCTTCATGGAGTTGAGCCAAAATCATGCTATAAAGACATGTTACAACATGATGCATGTTAAGGCAAATCATGGGATTACAAGACAAGTATATGAAGCATACATGGCATGTCTAAACCAACTCAAAAAAGAGGTGTATCATGGCAAAACAAAGCCTAATACATACTGAAATGAAGCTAAAACAAGCTAAGCACACATGCTACCACATAAGCCATTTATGCAAGCATTAAAGACAACATGGAGAGGGGATGACCCTCTCCTATTTAAGACACCAAAACCACCTTTCCACCACTGAAAATTCTCATGATTTCAGTGGTAGAGAGGTCATGCAAGGATAAGAACAATGGCCAAAATGGATGGCCTTAAACAAGGCCTAACAAGGCCTTGGAGGGGGGAGACAACCCCAAACCTCAAAGTGACCTTAAACAAAGTCCTGAAGCATACAAAATCAGAACTTTTATCAGTTATAGTCAAAGCTTAAAACAATAAGGAAGAATGGCTAAAACCCTAAGCAAGAAAGGGGGATCTAAAGCAAAGATGCTCACCCTTGTAGAACTTCTTCAAGAACAAAGCTCCAGTAGGTTTTCTGAGTTTAAATTGACCCAAGAACACTAAAATCAACTTTCTAGCACCTCAGCTCCCAAGGATGGTGTTCTAGTGTGTGTTTGTGCACAATAGTAAGACAATACTAAACTTTTGGACACAAAACTAGACTAAACAAGGAAGGATAGATACAAGGCTATCTCTATCCTCTCCAGGGAAATTTTTTTGAACCCTAAAAGAGGGTGGAGGAACTCCCTCTTTATAGAAGCTCAATTCCTAAAGCTTCTAAGAGAAGCTAAGCAAAGAGGCCAATCCCTCTATACACGTGTCTGGAGGGGGTTAATTGTGGATGCTAGCTACTCCAGCTGGCATAAAATATCTGCATAAAGCAGATGAACAGGGTTCAGCCAGCAAAAATGGCCAATCGACCAAAACAGTGGCCAGCCGACTAAATATAGTGCCGATCGGCTAATACATTTGGCCGGTGGCAAGATATCATGGCCGGTGGCCTCAAGCCATGGCCGGTGGATTGAGGGGATGGCCAACAAGCCACTTCCTACCCTCAGGTGCAAAAACCACAAGTCCTTGGTCCAACCAAGCACAAAACAGGCAAGTTGAGAGATCCTGAGGCAAGGCGCGCGGTCGAGACCTCTGGGAACTCAAAACGAACACAAACATGGATGATCATCGAGTGTTCAAACGATGACGTCCAATTCTTAAGGACGGTAAAAAATGAGGTGTCTACATATATATATGAAACTTCAAACTCTATTTTTTGAGTTCGTCTTAAGCCTCAAAAAATCGGGGCTACTCGTGTTCATAGGGAAAACATAAGAAACATACAAAAAGGAAAAAAAAAAAGAATTAATCACACCACTTAGAGAGAGAGAGAGAAATTGAAAGAAATAGAGAATTTTATGTTCCAAATTACCATTTTGTTGAGCCCTTTATATGGTGATGAATTGAAGAATCTAATCAAACCGATCTTTTTGGGTGGCTTTTGAGTGTATTAGTTTGATTATGGGTTTTCAAATCATCAAGCAATAGGACTGAGTTGGTTATTTGTTTAGGCCTTGCCTAAATTAAGCCAGCCCGAAAACCGAACCTATTTGTATATATATTTTTTAAATTTTATTTATATTGGCATATCTTCACCGAATTACTCTATTATAATGGATTTGATTATACCTAATAATTTTTTACATACAAATTATTAGGTAAATGAAGGAAGTACTAGAAGTTTCAGTTAGATTTTGCAATTGATTTAATTTGCATTAGTTGTGTTAATGGATTTAATTTCAATTGCTTATATTTAAACTTGAGTTCGATTTAATTTGTATTAGTTTGCATTCAACAATATTTTGCTTTTTGTTTGTGTTATGTTTAAATGTTAAAAGATTTGTTTCTTTTAATTATTTATTATTGATTGATTTACTTATTTTTAATATAGTAGAACCGTGGTTTCAACGCTAAGCAACCCAAGTTACATTGGGTTGGATTAGTTCTAGTGCATGATTTATTTAGTTCTGGGTTCAAAAACTTGGAACCAATCATGATTGGGTTAGGGCATCTCCAACGGTGCATTACTTTTTTCATTAAATTTGAGTAAAAACTCTCTTTGATATTGCTTGCTCTAACAGAGAGATTTGACTTTTCATCAAACCATCGGTCGATAGGACAGACGACCGGCCAGTGGACCAGTCAGTGCAAAAAATAAACCAACAACAGTTGAATTGGGAAAGAAACAGAAACTGATTTTGTTCATTTCCATTTTTGAAATAAATTCAAATCTCAATTTGATTAAGACCATATATCATGTTGGAACATTTTATAATATATTAATATATGTTTAAATGTATAATATAGTTATATGAATGATTAAAGGGATGTGACTTTTGGGTTTAAACCAAAGGGTGTAATCATTGAGTTTAAGCAAAAATGTGTGTCTTTTGGATTTAAACCATGGGGTATAACTATTGGATTTAAACTAAAGGACATGACTCTTGGATATAAAGGGTGTCAGTTTTGAATTTAAAGGACACGACCTTTGGTCTAAAGGACACAAACCCATGCCTATAAAAAGGCAGAATGGGTTGGAAATTAAAAGAAATCATCAATATGAAATCCATGGAATTTCTCTCTAACATTCATATTATTATTTTCCTCTATACTTGGTAGATTAGAAAATTCAAAAGTATTCAGGATCTGATTTCATTCATGCATAACATAGTTAGACATCAGTCTTTAGATTGGGCTTCATTATATCCTGAAGGCTGATTAGCGACTAACCCGGTGCACACCATATTCGACAGAATTGGTGGGGGCGAATATCGTCTTATGGAAAACAACTTTGTAAAGCGCCTTGAAGCAATACTAATTATTTTCCTTTCAATCACTTTCCATCTCATTTACCAAATTTGCATGGGATTAATATTTCTTTGAAAATATTAGAAACAATTAAAAGATTGACTTTTAATTCTAATTTGGTGTTTGACCGTCAAATTACAATCAAGGTGATAAAATAGTTTGCTTCAATTTATTATTGGCAAAGGTATGTGTAGACTGCCCGAAACTCTGTTCCGCGCGCGAGGGCACAAATCGTTGTTCTTAGCTACTACAGTTCGGACTCGTGTCACGGTTCTGAATCTAATCTCACAAAGTGCAATGTAAGACTGATAAATCACCAAAGAGTCCAAATCCGGCAAATCGTTTTGGAAAACTGATTTTTATCAAAAAACACCAAACATGGACTACTTTGCCAGATTTCAGAGTCACCACCTAAATATTTTATTTCGGAAAAATTTAGGAAACCCTGACTCGTGCCTAAGGCCACGTGTCCGTCATCACCAAAGTTGCCTCGGTTCGGGAACTTGGGTAAGAGAGGGGAAGGTCCTGAAATGAGCACCCCCACTCGCCCGATCAAAGATCGGCCTTTAATAATATCATATGTTGTTTTTGAAAACACATGCGTTCTTATTATGATTATTAGACTAGCTTACTATGTGATGCGCGCAACATACAAGTATAGACTAGATTGCCTAAATTGGAACAAAACAATTCAATGTTTGTTTTTCAAAAATAGTTTGAAGTTTCTACTCGCAAGTAGGCTAAGATGCGGATTTGCCACCCTCAAGTGGACATATAAAACATGGTGATTTTTCCACTTCAAGTGGGCTTAAAACTCACATGTCAATGAATTGTTCCAATTCAAGCAGTAAAACCTTCACCCACAGGCATTCATGCAGTTAAACACTTAAGCAGTTAGCCTCATGGCAAGCATGCTATCATGGCAGTCACTTATACACATGCAAGGATGCTAAAGCATAAACAGTCACAGTGTACTTCGAGCCAAAAAAGAAGCTAGTTAGAAATCATGCATGATCCTAGCTATGTTAAGATGCCTAATGCAACACATGCAAAAATGCAACTAAAATAGGCTCGGCTAGCTAAGATGTCATGTGAATGCAACTTGATAACATGTATTCAAATTGGTATTGAAATTCAATGCAGTTTGTATGATGTGCCGAGCCCGGTGCATGCAAACCAGATGAATGAATGCACTCATGCAAGCATAAGGATGCTAATCAAAACATGCCCTAAAACTAACCATCGAAAGCTGATATGTAAAAGGGAGAAAGAAATGGGGTTGGAAGACATGCACACACACGCACCCTTATTACAAAATTGTGCCCTCTCGACGGAGGGCCCGAATAATAATCTAACCAGCTAATCTAAGCTAATTAAACTAATTATTACACAACACAAATTGAATTTGAATCAACTAGCTAATCTGAGCTAATTAAGTACAAAGATGGAATCAATTAGCAAATACATTAACTAACTAATTAGCAAATTAACTAACTACACAAAGTAGTTAAAACAACCTTGAGGAGAGGGGCATACGCATGCTCGGTCGACTTCGCTCAGAAATCCACTACCGTGCCTCCTGATGCCTATGTTTGCACACTTTTGTATCTCTGAAAATTGTGCCAAATTCCAAGGTACTTCCAACCCACCTTATGAACATTCTGAGCGGTGGTTGGCCAAGAGGGAAGGCCATCGGCTAAGGCTAATGGTCATCGGCCAAATTTGGATAGCCGATCGACAACCTTTGATGACCGGTCGGCAGCTTTGATGGCCGGTCGGCAGCTTTGATGGCCGGTCGGCCACTGATTCTTGCAATTTCTCCTTTTTGCTGCAAGAGAGCACAAACAAGGGCATGGCAGCGTATTTGCAAGGTATGTGTGCACAACCACCCTCCCTATCATTTCTCAAGCTCAAGGGAGTGTGGTACTCGACTCTCGAGCCATCAATCACGCATCTCAATGCATGATGGCCAAAGAGTCAAGCTTGCACAAACTCAACATGACAAACAAGACACTTGGACCATCACCTTATCATGGATAATCAAAGGCAAGGGAGACAAAGGAGATTGGCCCATTTTCATCACTTCAAGTATGAAATGGACCAATTCACTTTGTGTTCAACATAACGTCCGGTTGAACACAATGCAACGCACACATGCAACATGCTTATCTTGGCACATTTTACTTGATTGATTTTGTTTACACATTTTAACATTACCAATCCATTCATTAATCAACTTGTCCAAATATGAGAGTCCTCTAATGAGAGAGAGGTCTATCAAAGACAATGGTTTAAGGCACGGCAGAGACCAATGCGTTTGACTAGGAGTAACCCTCAAAAGAGGGTTGAAGCCATTTAAGCATAGGCCTCAATCCCAAGCATTAAACACAACCTCAAGACAACCCAATCCTCAAAAAAAATCAAAAATGAAGAAATGAGGGAGATGGCAGATTTTTTAGTGCTAAAGTGGCATGATAAACAAGACTTTAACATGCAAACACTTCAAGTACAACATGCTAGTAGGCTTAAACATTGAAACTAGTAAATAACACAACACTAGAATCATGCAATACCGTGCTCAATGGACTAAACCAGCTCTAAAAAGACCTTATGCATGCCAAAATAATGGCAAAAATGGACTGAAATGATAGCATGATGAGCAAGAAAAAGCATGCTCAAATGATGGCTCGCAAGCAAGGCATGAAGACACAACTCTCAAACATTGAGCATGTTAGACTAGTAAGCATGGATTACACGACAAGTGCATGAAGCATGCAAGAGGTGAACTCACCAACCAAAATCAGAGTTATGGCATGCTAAAATAAGCCCAAAAATAAGCTAAGAATAAGCCAACACATGCTAGAAAAACATGCTCAATAATTAGGCCAACAAGGCATACAACCAAGAAGCAAGGAGGGAAGGCCACCCCCTCCTATTTTGGGCCTCAAAACATGGTTTCCACCACTAAAATACATCTGATTTTCAGTGGTGAAAAAGCCAAAAAAGTTGGATTTGAAGGTGGTGAGAAGTTGCACAAAAGGCCTCACAAGCCAAGAAACAAAAAAAGAGAACAACCCCCAAACTCACCAAGCCTTAAACTACTATTTTTACACCTTAAAAAGAGAGTTTTTTACAGTCCAAAACTAGCCTCAAAATAGTCCAAAAGAATGAGAAAAGGAGGGTAAAGCAAATGTGCAAAAACAAGATTGAAAAGGGGAAGTGCTTACCCTTGAAGCACTTTGAAGCACAGCAGCAAAACCAGCCAAAATCTAAGCCAACATCAACCTTTTGGAGCTCAAACAAAGTCCCAAGCTACCTCAACCCAAAGATGATCAACTTTGGTTAAGGGTCTCTTTGCAAAAGTGTAGGAAATTCTCACTTCTAAGCCTAAAGCAAGAGGAGAATGAGAGAATTCTAGAGAGGGAGAGAGTTTTGCTCACAAAACTTCTAGAGAGACAGGATTCTAGAGTGACAGGCTCTCAAAATTTTTTAATCCTTCAAAAATGTTCTAACCCCTGGAATATGAGATATAAGGCTTCATTATATAGCAAAATATCAAGTTTGGTCGAAATATCTGATTTGGGACAGGTGACATGAGCTGCAAATAGCTGGAGGAGAAATATCTGCCAATTCTGGCTTTCTGGAAATTTCTGGCTGACCGGTCAACATTTGTGGCCGATAAGGTTCACTTTTGGCCGACCTATGGCCGATGATGTCCAATTGTGGCCGATGGACTCCGATAGAGGCCGATGGAAAAAATCAGTCTTGGTCCCTGAGTCGAAGCAAGCCTAATTCCTTTATTTGGACTCCTTTTCAGGTTATTCTTGAGCCTAAACTGTAGCCCCGAAAGTCTTCTTTCCAATTATGAAGCCTCACGTCAAAATTCCACGTGTGCTAAGAGATATCCCTCTTTTAGTGAAGGCTGCTCAGCTTCGGTCCAACCGAAATGATGCCCAACTTCAACCAATGATATCTCCCCCATCCGGCCTCGGCTTTAGGAGATTCTTAAGTGAAAAATGAAGCCCCGGAAGTAAGCTTTCCAACGGTGGTGGCCTCACAGCTGAAATCCACTTAAAAGGATAGGCCTGATTTAGCGAGAGCTACTCGACTCTCTCTTAGCGATTCATGTCCATCTTTTTCTCCAACTTGGTTTCTTCCCTCTTCTCCTCTTTTCTTCAACTCCAAACCCCTAAACAATGTGTTTTGAAAGATTTTTCAAAGATTTCAACTCTCTTTCATTCATTTCCACTTTGTCCTTGCTCGATTTACCGAAAAGCGCATCATTTAACAAAATGTGAGTCTCAGAGCATCGTAGAAGCTTTATTTCAAAAATATTTTGAAAGAGAGGGTTTTAAGGTCTAAAAACCATCCAAAATAGCTTTGGTCCAAAATGGGGTGTGAGGTTAGGATTTGACTCTCCTTTTGCCGAAGAAATCGAACCTTTGCCCTGCACATCTTTCATCACCAAGTAAACCATCAATAGCGCCCAAGTCTTAAGGGCGGTCAAAAATGGGGTGTCTACAGTTGCCCCTTTTTGACAGAGCTCGAAGTCATGAAATGACGTGAGTGAATGTCAAAGCCCAGAGACGACCCATTTTTGACAAGGCCGAGGACTTGGACAAACAAACAAAGTGTAAATGCAGAAATAGATAAAATAAATGGTTGTACCTGCAGGCTGCCTACGTATCCCTTTGTAGGGAATGAAACCAGCGCAGTTCAGGGGTAGGATGCAAAATGATACACACTACAACAGAACAATGAAATGATATACAATGCAACGAAACAATGCAAATGATATGCAATGTAATTGAATTAACTAACCATAAGTAGTGCAAAACCACACAAATATCGTAAAGAGATGGAGATGTAGAATTAAACTACGTTTAACATAGAAAAGGTGCCGGAAATCACAAACCATAATTTTCTTAGTGGGATAGGTGTGTGCACAGGCAGAACTATGTGTTTCGCAGAAAGAATATAAGTAATTGGGTGGCATGATATAAGTGAGGAATGATCTGCTAGGGAAAGACCGTGATCCTACATGCTGAATGCAATAAACTACAATGCAATGGATGCAATGGATGGAGTGAGTAAGGCGCGCAGCCAAACCACATTTTGCCTAGAAAAGGACACAAAATAGACCGCGTTTAACACAGAAAGGTGCTGACACCCTCAGACCACAATTCTCTTAGTGGAATAGGCGCATACACATTATCACAGAACCATGCTTTAATACGAAAAGTATGGGCACATGCCGGACTAAGCTTCACATGGAAAGGATGTCAGCGGTAAATGGATAATGCAATACATGCATGCAATATATTCTATATGCAATGCAATAGACATAACAGCTGTGATGTAATAGATAATAGATGCGATGTAACAGATAGTACAGTAGATGCAAAGGGTGACATACTCTAACCACGCTAAAATCATGAGAGGAGGAAAAACAAATCCCAAACACGCCGAAATCGTGTGAGGACAAGAACACTCAAACCACGCTGAAATCGTGAGAAGAGGCCCAAAAACAGCCGCCTAGGTGCGCGCACAACGCAACCTGAGATGAATTCCAAACATGCTGAAATCACGTGAGGAAAAGAACACTCTAACCACGCTAAAATCGTGAGAAGAGGTCCGAAAACAAACTGCTCAAGTGCATGCATGACGCAATGTGAGATAAATTCCAAACACGTTGAAATCTTGTGGGGAAAGAGGACACTCAAGCCACGCTGAAATCGTGAGAAGAGGTCTGAAAACAACCAATCAGGAGCGCACTCGACGCAACCTGCGATAAATTCGAAACACGCTGAAATTGTGTGGGGAAAGGAACACTCTAACCACGCTGAAATAATGAGAAGAGGTCTAAAAACAAACTGCCTAGGTGCGCACACGATGCAACCTGAGATAAATTCCAAACACGCTGAAATCGTGTGAGGAAAGGGGGTACTTAAGCCACGTTGAAATCGTGAGAAGAGGTCTGAAAACAACCAATCAGGAGCGCACTCGACACAACCTGAGATAAATCCCAAACATGCCGAAATCGTGTGAGGAAAGGAACACTCTAACCACGCTGAAATCGTGAGAAGAGGTCCAAAAACAAACTGCCCAGGTGTGCGCACGACGAAACCTGAGATAAATTCCAAACACACTGAAATCGTGTGAGGAAAGGGGACACTCAAGCCACGTTGAAATCGTGAGAAGTGGTCGAAAAACAACCAATCAGGAGCGCACTCGACGTAACCTGAGATGAATTCCAAACACGCTGAAATCGCGTGAGGAAAAGAACACTCTAATCACGCTGAAATCGTGAGAAGAGGTCTGAAAACAAAACCGCCCAGGTGTGCGCACAACACAACCTGAGATAAATTCCAAACACGCTGAAATTGTGTGAGAAAAGGGGGACACTCAAACCACGCCAAAATTGTGAGAAGAGGTCCAAAAACAAACCGCCTAGGTGCACACACGACCCAACCTGAGAAAGCCCCGAGGGGATAACAATCCTAAACATTGCTCAACGTAAAAGGATAAATGATTCGAGATAACACGAGATGTAAATAAATGCAATAAGTGTGATGATATGATACAAGCAATGCAGTGCATGATGCTTTGGGAATGCAATAATCAAACAAAGCGGCGCTTTAGCAAGCACCTCATGGGGCTAGTGGTGATGAACCGCTCTACTCGGACGGGGATCTCCCCTTGTGTTCTTCGAACTCTTACCTTTAACTCACAATACAAAGGTCCTAAAATGCTGACAAGGGGTAACTTCTGCATGTAGAAACCACAAATGTCATTTGCCTTCCTGATCATATTCACAGCTTTCCCTATTCTCCAACGGGGTGACAGACTAGGTTGGTTTAGTATCCAGAATTGAGGCGCATACATATGCTATCTCAATTTATGGGGCTGCCATACAGATTTCAAGCCAAGGATATACCCCTGGGTATTTAAACCAGGCTTTAGTCTCGAAAATTCCAAACCTTTGTGTTTTAGGCAACAGCCATTTGAAATCTAGTTTCCACCGTCGCAGCTGATCTCTTAGGAATGCATTGCAAACACAACCAAGATGCCTCTGGCAGGGACTGGTATTCAGGAGAGCACTTCTGATCGCCATTCTGACTTGAAGCAGGCTTGATCTTAAGCTTGAGGTAAAGGCACACTCATACTTCAGAGCATTGACAAGGCCTGAAAAGGTACACCCGGAATGCGATGACAGAACTTACTAAAGTTAAAACAAACTCAGATACCCGACATTTTTCCTCTTTTCTTTTGCTTTGCAGTCTGGAACCCATATAGCTTCAGATGGGTTCTGGTTTTACTATTCTCACATGACCCGAGTTGAACCCTGCAATTTTATGAAAGAACAAATCTTGTTTTGCACATATGTGGAGAACGGAACAGCACTTTGAGCACAAAATGATTTTTTTTTGAAATTGAAATTGAGAATGAGTTTTTGATCGAGTATTGAGCCTACGACTAACCACAACAAAAATGACTCAACAACGGAAAACAAAGGTAAAACAACCTAAACACATCTATTGACACACGAAATGACTCAAAACAAGAATCGAGACAAACAAAACAACACACACGACACTTAGACCTATTCCAAAGGTAAGAGACCTCTCGGTTCGCGTGGAGCCAGTTTCTTCGGGTATTATTTCCCACCATTTTCTCATTTTTGATTCTCACAACACTCTGACACTCAATCTCTTTTTCTCTAAAAGGCCCTTTCCTCACTTTTCTCTCAGCGTACATCTCTCTATTCTTCAATCTCTCATTTTTTATCCCTCCCCTAGTTGGTTGATGGATAAACAAGAAGTTGCTGGCTCTTGCCCATAGCATTCTGCTAGATTCTCTTTCTTCTGCTCGCAACAGTGAACTTCTCCCATAGAAGGGTTGTAGTGCAATTGGATGTGCAGCAGATCAGCAACTGACATCGGTTGACGATGTGCTTGGCCAGCTTGGATGTGATCAGACCTGTCTAGATGAGGGAGTGGAATATCTTGATCCATTCTAGTTTGTGCTTCGCACTTGGCTGGATACCTCGCTGGTTGGAGGTCAAGAGAGCTTTCAGCCCTCTATTGTTAGCTTCAATTGTGCCCTTTCTAGCGACTACATTGATAATAGGGAACAAGCAAGAAACCCAACTCAACTGTGCTCCTAGTTCATCATTTTGACCATTTTTTGTTTTGACTTTCTACAAAAACAATTTTAACCAATATGAGAGTCAGATTAACATGCTTGTTCAATTTTCTGATTTGAAATCATCCAAGTTAGGTTATAAGCACTAAAAATTTTCCTTTTTGGGTCCAAGATATGGTTCAGTTTTGGAAAAATGGAGCAAATTTTCGAGAAAATTAGTCAACTTCATTAAAAATTCTCAAAACTTGTTTTTACAAATAGCAACTGCTTGACCAACACAGAATTTACTCTTGAGATGCACAACCTCAGATCCAAAATAATGGAAAATTGCCCCTTGTCTAAATGGCACTGCATAGCAACGGAAAGTTGCCCCTTGTCTGAATGGCACCACAGTGCACTGTAATCAGTCCTCAAAGTGACAATCGCAACCAAACTCTCAGATATAGAGAAGACAAAGATGATCAGAACCATTACATGGACACAATCGATTTAGAAGTGTTTATGGCTGGACTTCAGAATAAAGTTGCCTATGTGTCCCAAAGATGGGAATCAAGCCTTACATAGTTTGGGGTTAAGGTGCACTTGGGTATTAACCTCTCTTTTTGTGCTCTAACTTTTGCCAAGGCCGCTCTTCTAGGTTTTCAACCTTACGAGCTTTGTTTTTCTTTCCTTTTCATTTCTTTTCATTTTTTCATTTTTTTTATTTTCTTCATTTTTTCATTTTTGTTCTTTTCTTTGCTCTAACTTTTGCCTGGGTTGCCTTTCCGGGTTTTCGGCCCAGCGAGCCTCTCAAGGGCATAGCTTTGTCCATGTTGATCAGTTTAAGATCTCAAAGCCATCTGAATCCAGGAGAATGGCTGTCGTTCGATGATGATGTAGGAGTTCATCCAACCGGGTCTGAATTGCCCCCAGTGTTGTGGATAGGAACTCAATTGTCCTTCAGCAATACTTTCTTCTTTCCTCCCTTCTGGGATTTGGCATTCTTGCCAATCTTCATTAGTTTGCAAAATGACCCCTCTTTTGAATCTTTGAGCACATTTAACATTTTTTTTGTCCCTAGTTCAAGGGCTACTTATGATTGAGCTTCGCAAGCTTCTTTTGACGACGTATGACCTTCTTAATCTGACTTTCTTGTCCCTAGTTCGAGGGCTGCTTCGAATCTGACCTGACGAGCCTCATTTGATGGTTGACCATTGAACATTCTGAATCCAAGTTCAAGGTTTGAAAGCAAAAGAGGACGAGTCTTAAGGCTGAGAGCGATCTTATACTGCATAATCTCAAGAGCGATTCTGCACAGGTCTTCACAGGACCACGCAAAACATTTTTTGAAATCTTTTAAGAAAGCTAGTAGTTGCTCGCGCTGAAGACAATGTAGAACCAATCTGGATCAAGCTAGGATCCTTCCTAGTACTCACATTAACAAACATGATCTCATTCATTAAGGGCTTAGCATGCCTTTCTTCTTCTCAATTGATCAAATTTTTGCAAATCCTGAGGAATTCCTCTCTATTTGTTTTCAACACAGTATTCAAAAAGTTTTGAAAAAACTTAGGTCAATGCTACAATTTCAAGGCACAAAAAAGTAGGTGAAAAGCACTGCCGTTGCATTCAAATTTGCTGGCACAACTGGCTCAAGGTAGAAACAAACACAAAAGCGTGAAAATCACTGCTGTTCCATTCAGATCTTCTGGCGTAACTGGCTCCATGGCAGAAACAGACTCAAAAGAAAGGGGTGTAAAAGACATATACAAAAAGATAGTGATGTCCGAGGTAACACCCCCGAAATCATCCGACTCTAACAAAACAGGACTAACTCGATACAACAAGACAGACTCAAAACAACACAACAAGACTGACCTAATACCCAAGTCAGAAAGTACAAAAACTAGCATTTGCCCAATGCTCAAAATAGTGCGGTTCATCCATCACATCTGGAGTAAATTGGGTGCCATCAGCAGGCGGTTCATCCCCCGATCACATAATCACATTATCCCCCAAGTTCACTGACCCGGTGCCGATAGACTTTGCAGGACCCGGCGCGACGATGACCTTGTTATCAATCAGATCTTGTATTTTGTGGCGAAGACGAAAACACATGTCAGTGCCCTGACCGGTTTGTTGATGGAAAGCACAGTACTTGGGCAGCATCATATGAGAGAGGGAGGTTATTTGGTATTGGCCGCAACTCCAGGGGGCTTGAGATGGCCTTGTCCTATGAGGATTTGGAATGCTTTGGACAAAGTCATGTAAAGGGGATTGAAGATCCTCTGGCCTCGGGGTGGGTACTTCGAGGTTTGTGGAGTTTTGTTGGATGCGCCAGCAAAGGGATTAGTAGGCGCTGACTGGGTTTGCTGATCTCTTCCAAGCACGAGATTAGAGCTGAAAGGAACATTCCTAGTTCGAAGCCCTTCTCCCGGCTTGCCCCTTGATTCAAACTGCTCTCATTTTGAGTGGCAAAAGTGTCATCCACAGTTTTTGCAACAACTGCGAGCACTTGCTGTTTGTTCAGTCCCTCGGCTTTCAAAGCCTCAACAGCCCACTGAAGGTGTTCATGGGGGACCAATGCCTAACTCTACCTTGTTCTTACCACTTGCCTCTACTTTTCCAAGGGATTGGGTCACTATATCAGAGCGAAGCCCTGTTGTCAACACACCAACACCCAGGTCTGAGATGGCTTCAGGTTGGCCCTTTTCAATTGTCGTTTGCCCCAAGATCAAGGAGCCTTTTGGGATGAAACTTCTGGCCTATGATGTGGTCGATGACAGAGCCAATATTCTGAAGGCCAGATTTTGCCACAGTTCTCTGCAGATCTTTAATCATTCTTATTAGCTCAGAAGTAGTGGGTTCATGGGTTTGAGATGATTGGGGTTCAGGTGCATTCATCATGCATAAGTCCATGCTGTCTGCAATGAACACCTCAGGCTTAGGTAAAATGGGCTGGGGTGATGTATATACTGGGGTCATAGGTGGATGGCAGTATTATGGATGAGGTTGAGATGTAGAGGTGACGAGTCAGAGGTGGCCCGAGGTTCTTTTGGTGGAGCTAAGGTGCCTTCGTCAATAAGATCCTGAATCTTATGATGGAGGTAGATGCAGCGGTTTATATGATGACCTTGTTGTTGATGATAGGTACAGTACTTGGCTGGGTCATATCTTGGTGGAAAAGGATTTGGAAGGGATTGGAGTTCTAGGTGCCCTTCTTCTAGCAGCATTTCCAAAGCTTGAGAGAGACTCATGTAAAGAGGATTGAACTTTCGGGGTTGGGGCCGATTTGAAGTGGTTGGTTTTTGGCCATTGAGGAAAGTGGTGATAGTGTCTACTTCTGAGCATTTCGCAGCTGTACTACCGTCAGTAGTAGCATTAGAACTACGAGCAACATTCTTCTTCAAAGGCTCACCATCTTCCGGAAAGACCCCTTGTCTGATGGCATCCTCGATTTGAACCCCTATTTCATGAAGGGCTGGAGAGGTAAACAGAGTTAGAACGATCATCTTTTCCAGCAACTTGCCATGCAGATTCTGAACAATCATCCTGATCTGATCTTTGTCAGAAGGCCTTGTAGTCATCATTGAGGCCTTCGCTCTCCATCTCGTCACAAACTCTGAGAAACCCTCATTTGGCTCTTGGCGGATGACTTCGAGATCATGAGTTATGACCTCGATCTGTGTGTTGTAGAAGTATTGAGCAATAAAGGCCTCAGCCAGCTTTTTCTAGTTCTATTTCACAGAGTCCTCTAATTTTGCATACCAGATTGCGGCTATCCCAGACATGGTTCGGCCGAAGAGAGACAACTTCTGGGCTGTGGTCAAACCCATTGGTCTAAAGATATCATAAAACAGGTGGAGGTGCACCCTTCGGTCTCCAGAGCCGTCGAAGCGGTCGATACATGGCATTTTAAACCGCTTTGGTAAGGTAACTGCAGATTCAGTATACCCGTCCTCTAAATCCGGGATGGAGTTCACTCCATGTGCTCATCTGAACAACTTCTCCAGTTTATTGACCTTAAGTGCAGTTGGGTCAACCTCAAATCCAAACACAACTTCAGCTTGATAGACAGGAGCTTTAGAGACTTGCTCCGAAATTGGCTCCGCTGGATTACCCTGAGTCTGTTGGAAATTAGCAGTATAGGCAATGGCTCCGGGTGTCGGGTTACCCGTGGGAGGTGCATGAGATGTAGAAGCCGCAGCCTGCTGTGGCTGTTGTTGTTGTAGCTGAGTTATCATTTCGGCCTAACGAGCCATGACATTAGCCTGACGAGCCGTGACTTCAGCCTGACGGACTGCGTCCTGCTGTAGTGCCTCGATTGTTTGTTGTAGGTACCGCATCTGTTCTTCCATACTGGCTGGGGGATACTAAGCCATGGGAATGGGTGATTGATCTCATGCTGAGCTGAATACAGACAACTGTTCCCAGACTAGACTAGACCCGGGTGAACTGAGGTGTGACTGCTGTAGAAACTGTACTGGTGAATTTTGCCTGAACCTCCTTCGTCTTGTAACCAGTGGGGGTGAGGCAAACACTGGTTGCTTCTGAACCAATTCTGACCTAATAAAGTCTATCAATACTAGTCTAGTGTACCTGAGGGATATCGGAGCCTTCTGAAGCTATGGTTCCGAGACTACCATGCAAAAGAAGAAAATAGACAGCATCTCAGCCTGATTTCACCAAAACAGATATGAGCATAGCTGAATGACTACACTCTTTACTGAATTCTGCCCAAAATTTTGCCTGTAAACTAATACCCTCTGGTGAAATTGATTCCCCCAAAATACTGATGCCCTCAGGCCTGATACCCAAACTTGCAAACTGATACATGTATTCCTGTAGAGACACACTCTGAACGCACATAGCAAACAAGTGAGAGCCAAAACACCCCTATGGTGGGGTAGGGTTTCCTTGTCCTATTTTGTCAGGAGCTAGGGTTTCACTATGCGCGCAACGGTTTTCAAACAACCTACATTCGGGTAAGCAACCTGTCCTAGTTTGGAATGGTCAGTACGGCTTCCGATATGCACTAGGTCGAATGGTCAAAAAGGGTGCCCCCGGTAACAACTGAGGTTTGTGTTCCCATCGTGGCAAAGCCCGTAACCGGTCAACCTTATGGCACGCAACCTCCGGCAAACCGTTTGGGAATAAGAGACGGCGAACACGGTGTGTTAGGCGCACCAATGCAAACGCAATGTAAAAAACACATAAGTGTAAGCCAAACAACATATCTTGAGTTTGAGTCAAGTTCTCTAAGTCCCCAATAGAGTCGCCAGAAACTGTAGACCGCCCGAAACTCTGCTCCGCGCACAAGGGCGCGACTCGTTGTTCTTAGCTACTACAGTTCAGACTTGTGTCGCGGTTCTGAATCTTATCTCACAAAGTGCAATGTAAGACTGATAAATCACGAAAGAGTCCAAATCCGGCAAATCGTTTTGGAAAACTGATTTTTATCAAAAAGCGCCAAACATGGACTGCTTTGCTAGATTTCAGAGTCGCCACCTAAATATTTTATTTCGGAAAAATTTAGGAAACCCTGACTCGTGCCTAAGGCCACGTGTCCGTCATCACCAAAGTTGCCTCGGTTCGGGAACTTGGGTAAGAGAGGGGAAGGTCCTGAAATGAGCACCCCCGCTCGCCCGATCAAAGATCGGCCTTTACTAATATCATAAGTTGTTTTTGAAAACACATGCGTTCTTATTATGATTATTAGACTAGCTTACTACGTGATGCGCACAACATACAAGTATAGACTAGACTGCCTAAATTGGAACAAAACAATTCAATGTTTGTTTTTCGAAAATGGTTTGAAGTTGCTACTCGCAAGTAGGCTAAGATGTGGATTTGCCACCCTCAAGTGGGCATATAAAACATGGTGATTTTTCCACTTCGAGTGGGCTTAAAACTCACATGTCAATGAATTGTTCCAATTCAAGCAGTAAAACCTTCACCCACAGGCATTCATGCAGTTAAACACTTAAGCAGTTAGCCTCATGGCAAGCATGCTATCATGGCAGTCACTTATACACATGCAAGGATGCTAAAGCATAAACAGTCACAGTGTACTTCGAGCCAAAAAAGAAGCTAGTTAGAAATCATGCATGATCCTAGCTATGTTAAGATGCCTAATGCAACACATGCAAAAATGCAACTAAAATAGGCTCAACTAGCTAAGATGTCATGTGAATGCAACTTGATAACATGTATTCAAAGTGGTATTGAAATTCAATGCAGTTTGTATGATGCGCCGAGCCCAGTGCATGTAAAAGAGATGAATGAATGCACGCATGCAAGCATAAGGATGCTAATCAAAACATGCCCTAAAACTAACCGTCGAAAGCTGATAAGTAAAAGGAAGAAAGAAATGGGGTTGGAAGACATGCACATACACACGCACCCTTATTACAAAATTGTGCCCTCTCGACAGAGGGTCCGAATAATAATCTTACCAGCTAATCTAAGTTAATTAAACTAATTATTACACAACACAAATTGAATTTGAATTAACTAGCTAATCTAAGCTAATTAAGTACAAAGATGGAATCAATTAGCAAATACATTAACTAACTAATTAGCAAATTAACTAACTACACAAAGTAGTTAAAACAACCTTAAGGAGAGGGGCATATGCATGCTTGGTCGACTTCGCTCGAAAATCCACTACCGTGCCTCGTGATGCCTCTGTTTGCACACTTTTGTATCTCTGAAAATTGTGCCAACTTCCAAGGTACTTCCAATCCACCTTATGAACATTCTAAGGGGTGGTCGGCTAAGAGGGAAGGCCATCGGCTAAGGCTAATGGTCATCGGTCAATCTTTGATAGCCGATCGGCAGCCTTTGATGGCCGGTCGGCCACTGATTCCTGCAATTTCTCCTTTTTGCTGCAACAGAGCACAAACAAGGGCATGACAGTGTATTTGCAAGGTATGTGTGCACAACCACCCTCCTGTAGACACCCCATTTTTGACTGACCTTAAGACTCAAACGTCATCGATTGAGCGCTCGGTGATGGTGCATGTTGTGCTCGTCCTGAGGTTTCGGAGTTTCGGCTGAGAGCCTTGCCTCCGGGCCTTGGAACTTTTTGTGCTTCGACTCGGTTTACGGACCAGGTCTTGTTTTCTCTTCCCAAAGGGAGGGAGAGGTCTTGTAGACCATCTCTTAGTGGCCGTAGACTACTTTTCGTGGTCGTAGGCCACTATTCCCGTTTGGAAACTAGTTTTTGATTTTCGGAGCCGTCGGCCGCGCGCCTCGGCTCGGAACTGCTTACATTCTCCGTTTGGCATGGTTTTTGGAACACACCTTGTTTCCTCTGTCTAGAGGGACATTGTGGTCCGGGAGACCACTTCTGTGGTCGTACGCCACTTTTGGTGCTGAACAGCCAATTTTCGAGGCTCCCGGTCGCGCATTTTGCCTCCCGAACTCTCGTTTTGCATCCGTGTTGGTTCGTTTTTGGTACGGATCTTGTTTTCCTTGTTTGGGAGGTGGTACAAGGGTGGGACACCACCTTTTCTCCTTGGAGACCACTTTTCTCCCCACCAGCCGATTTTCTTGTCGGGAAACTGGTTTTCTTGGTCTTTGGGCCACATTTACGGGTCTCCCACCCCACCACTGGCTTGGTCTCAGTGTGGAGATCACCAATTACACTGGCTGACCAATTTTCTTCATGGGAGACCACTTGCCCTGGTCGGCCGACCAGGGAAAGTGGTTGGCCGACCACCTTTTCTGGTCGGCAGGTTTCTGCTTGTTTTGTTTGACTGTGTGGATGCCAACTGTGCCAGCTGAAGGGCATAGACTGTATCCTCCATACACGTGTATGGAGGATTTGTATCCTTGTTTTAGCTTCTTGAGGAAGCTTTAACCTTTTTTTTTCTATAAGAGAGGCCCTCCCTCTCCTTTAACCAGGTTTAGATTTTAGCTAAGGCAAAAATATATATCTCTCTATATCTCTACATTTTGAGCAAAAGAAGTGTGTTGTTCTTGACCCATTGCACCACACCTCATAGCCATACACCTCCACCATTGATCTGAGGTTCTTTGAGGGCAGTTTTGGTGGTTAAAGAGTTGGTTCTTGGCTGAAGAACTTGCTGGTTTTGCTGAGCTTCAAGGGTAACTCCTTTTTCCCTCTTTTTAAGCTTTATCTTGATCATTCTCTTAGCCATACTTGAATGCATATTTGAGCTTTGTTTTAAACTGAGAAAAGTTTTATATTTAAGTGCTCAACATGTTTGTTTAAGACCCTTTTGGTGTTGAGGGTCATCTACCCTTTTGCATGCTTCATTTGGCCTTGTTTTGTGCCATGCCATAAGGCCTTTGATTTAATCTTTGCTTGGCCTTTTAGCCACTGAAATTCAGTGGATTTTTAGTGGTTGGCATGTGGTTTTGAGGGCCTAAATCAGAGAGGGGTGACCCTCTCTCTTTTTGTTTCATATGCTTTCATTTTTGGCCTATCAAAGGAGAATACATTTTCATATTTTCAGAGCTTGGTCCTAACCCTTTTTGGTGAGTTTTAGGGCCTGCCTAGACTCTGTCTAGGGTTGGTTTGGTCACCTTGGGCTTGCCTCTTGCATGTGTAGAGTAATCCCTTTTATGGCTTATCAAAGTAGCATGTTGTAGACATCCCCGAACGTCCCGAGGGGAGATCCCCCGTTTTGCTCATATTGGGCTCACTACAGTTCGGACTCAAATTGTCACGGTTCTTAATCTGATCTTGCAAAGTGCAATGCAAGACTGATAAATCACCAAAGAGTCCAAATCTGGCAAATCGTTTTGCAAAATAGATTTTTTAGAAAGAAGTGCCAAACATGGACTGCTTTGCCAGATACAGAGTCGCCACCTAAATATTTTATTTTGGGAAATTTAGGAAACCCTGACTCGTTGCCTAAGGCCACGTGTCCGTCATCACCAAAGTTGCCTCGGCTCGGGAACTTGGGTACGATTGGGAAAGGTCAGCTTTGAGCACCCCCCTCTCGCCTGATCAAAGACTGGCCTCTACTAACCATGATATCGAGTTTTGAAAACATTATGTGATATTATTCCGGTCATTAGCCTAGAATTAATATGTGATGCGCACAACATACAAGTATAGACTGGATCACCTAAATTGGAACAAAACATTTCATGCTTGTTTTTGAAAGCGGTTTGCTACTCGCGAGTAGGCTGAAAATGCAGATTTTGATGAATTGTCCCAATTCAAGCAATCCAACCTTCACCCACAGGCATTCAGGCAGATATATCACATAAGTACATAGCCTCATGGTAAGCATGCTATTTATGGCAGTCACTCACACGCATGCAAGGATGCTAAAGCATAAACACTTACCGAGTACTCCAAGCCAAAACATAAACTAGTTAGTAGTCATATGCATGATCCTAGTTCATGTTAAGATGGCTAATGCAACACAGGCAAGATGCAACTTCAATAGGCTCGGCTATTCTAAGATGGCATATGATGATACTGCAGCTAACACGTATTCAACTTAGAATTGAAATACAAATGCAGTTAGTATGATGCGCCAAGCCCGGTGCGTGCAGTATGAATGAATATATGCAAACATGCTATCATAGGTATACTAATTAAAATATGACCTAAAACTAATCATTGAAAGCAGGTAAGTAAAAGGGAGAAAGACGTGGGGTTGGAAGACATACATCACACACACGCACACTTATTATAACATTGCCCTCCTCGGAGGGTCCGAATAAATAATACAGTCCGAATAAATAACTGGCTACTCTAGCTAATTAAATATTACAAAACTTCTAATTAATTAACAAATTAATTACAAAAAGAATGTGGCCGTAGCCCTGCCTCGGAATGCTGGGATGATGCATGCTCGGTTCACTTCGCCTGGGAACCCGGTACCATGCCACTGTTCGCCTTTGTTTACACTGCCTTGCTTCTCTGAAATTTATGAAAGTTTCCAGAGTCCTTCTGAATCACTCCCGGAGTGTTGTGAAATGTCACCGGCCACAATTAAAATCCACCGGCCATGATAATAGGCTTATCGGCCAAATATTGAACCACCGACTAGACACTGATGGTCGGTCGGCACTGTATGTAGCTCGGTCGGTCAAGTATGCCTGCAGAATCCTGTTTTGACAGCAGCAAAGGGCAGACAGTGCATGGCATGGGATTTTCAAGACAATGTGTGCATGTCCACTCTCCCCTATCATGTTGTGGACTCAAGGGAGTGTGGGCCTCGGTTCTTGGGCCACCAATCATGCATTTAGATGCATGATGGCCAAAGGCACCAAGTTTGCAAGTCAATGTAAATGCATGCGACAAAACAAATGAATGCCTCATGCCCTATCATGTTAAGGTCAAGGGCATCGGTGACCGAGGATTGAGGCGCGTTACGTCACTTTTGAGTATGAACGCACCTCATTCCTCATGTTTGGTTTGACACCCCAAACCAAACATGATGCAATGCATGTATGCAGTATGGCTCAATCATGCAAAATGTCTCAAGCATGCAATATGAGGCTAAGGTAACAAACATGCCAAGTGCAATGTGCCAAACATGCAAGATATAATGCAATGCAACCTATCATGCAAGCTAGGATATGAAATGCAACTAGCTAAACAACATGCAAACGTGCAAAGATGATACAATGCAAGCATGAACTCAAAGTAATGCAACATGTCAAAACATGCAATGGTGGACTTAAACCGCAAAGGGCAGACCTTAACCTTGCCATAAACAGTGGCCAAAGATGATGCAAAAGGGCACGAATCATGCATGCAAAGCATGCACACACTAAGGCCCATCACCTAAGGCATAAAAGAGGCAACTCTAAGCATACTTAAAAGAAGCAAACAAGGGCATTTTCAAACATGCTGAGCTCTGAAATCATACTAGGAGAGTCAAATCCAAGCCACACAAGTAAAACATGGCATACAAAGAGGCCCAAGGCTTGAAACAAACCAAAGGGTTCAAACCATGGCCATACCAACCAAGCCTCAAAGGGCCAAAATGACTTAAATCAGTCCTAGGGTAAACCAAAATAAGACTAGAACATGCATGAAACATGGTCAAAACATGCCAAGAAATGGGCCCAAAACAAAGGGCATTCAAGGCCACAAAAGGGAGCATTCCACTACAACTACCATAACCAAACATGGCATGGATTATGAAACCAAAAATAGAGTTTTAGTGCATCAAAATACACCTCAAAATCCACATGAATGGCATCCCAAATGACTTAAACAAAAGGCATGCACTATGACCCATTTCAAGGCATAAAAGAACAACTCTTCAAGGCATGAAAGGGATGATGAATGCAAGCATACAAGCATGGATTATGGGCTGAAATATCATGAGAAGTGATTCTAAATCACCGAAACAACCCAACTAAAGTATGCTAAATGACTCACACACTCAAGGCTCACAAGCCAAAATGCAAAGAGGCTATACTAAACATGGCAAACATGATCAAATCAGTACCCAAAAGACCTTAAGCATGGAAAAATGTGACCAAAAGCTTCATGAAGTCAAGCTAGAACATGCAAGCATGATGGCCTAAATACATGGCACATGTTGAGACAACAAAGGGGATTACTAAGCAAGTGTGTGATGCATGTAATGGACCATAAAATCTGACCAAAGACAGAGATATAATATGGCCAAATAACACCCAAAAACCTCTGAAATGAAGCTAAGAAAAAGCTAAGCATGCATGCTACCCTTATGAGTCAAAACACAAGCAAAAAGAGAGACTAAGGGAGATGGGTGTCCCTCCCCCTATGCGAGACCTCAAAACCTCTTCTTCACCACTGAAAATCCACTGGATTTCAGTGGTGATAAGGCCAATGCACAAAAGGTTCCAAAGCTCAACAAAAGAAGGCACAAAAAGGGCCAAACAAGGCCTAAGAGGGGGAGGTTGACCCCAAACACCAAAGAGACCTTAATAAAAACATCTTAAACATGAAAAATCAGTGTTTTTATTAGTTATACACAAAGCTCAAAACAGCCATGCAAAGTGGGTTTAAAAGCTAGTGCAAGAATGGGGAATATAAAGTAACTAGCTCACCCTTGAAGAACACTTGAAGAATAGCAAGTCCAGCCCCTTTCTTCTGATCAAAACCAAACTAAAAACTCTAAGAACAACCTCCCAACACCCCCCAAAAACTGAAGTATGGTGTAATGATAGGTGCCTTAGTACAAAACTAAGAACAAAACACCCTTTTGAACCCTCAAACACACACAAATGAAGAGAGAGAGAGAGGGAGATATATATATATATATAGAAGAGAGTGATATATGAGATATATCAGATGTATATGTCTGATTTCTTGAACCTCTTCAAAGGAGGCGAGAGGCTCTCTTATATAGAGCAAGATAAAGGGCTCAAAGTTTCTAAGGGAAGCTAAATGAAAAGGGGTCAAGGGGGTCAAGCTTCTCAAGGAAGCTAACCCAAAGGTCCAAGCTTCTTGAGGAAGCTAAGACAAAGGTCAAGCTTCTCCAAGAAGCTTGGGTCAAAAGGGTGTAAAAGGTGCAAGTCCTCCATACACGTGTATAGAGGACAAGTCCGAGCACTCCAGCTGGCACAGCTGGCATGCACAATGCCTGAAAAAGGCAAAAAAGGTGGTATCGGCCAGAAAAGGAGGCAATCGGGCCAAATAAATGGTCGGCTGACCTCACCAAATGCCGACCGGCCCATCATCAATGGCTGGTAGCATCAAAATAGGGCCAGTGGCCTCAAGCCAAGGCCGGTGGGTATCAGGGATAGCTAACAAGCTACTCTCTACCCTTAGGTGCAAAAACAAACAAGTTCTTGGTGCAAAACCAAGCACAGAACAGGCAAGTTAAGAGATCCTGAGGCAAGGCGCACGGTCGAGGCCTCTGGGAACTCAAAACGAACACGAATATGGATGATCACCGAGCGTTCAAACGGTGACGTCCAAGTCTTGAGGACGGTCAAAAATGGGGTGTCTACACATGTCATTCTTGCATGTATTGGTCATATTTCAGTGGGTTTTTGGTCATCATTTGGCATGCCATGACTCTATTTTTGGTTGGTTTGGTAGCCTCTCACATGCTTCATATGCTTGTAGTGCAAATCATGTTTACTAGCTTAGAATGCATGGTGTTTTGGCTCACTATTCTATCATATTTTGGCCATGCACCAACTTGGTTTTGTTCATATTTTGGGCTGCCTTAGCTCTATTTTGAGGCCTCTTGGTCGAATGATGCTTGCCATACATGCTTGTTGTGCAATAGCCTTGACTAGCTTCGAGTTTTGGGGTCCCTTGTATGCATTGCTTGAGGTATTTGCATGTTTTGGCATCAGGGGGAATGTTATTTCAGAGCTTATACTTGTGCCACATTCTCATGTTTGTCACTCCTTCAATGTGTTTGAGAGTTGTGCTTGTATGCCCTGTTTCTGAGCTATTGCATGAGCTTCATTTTTGTGCCTTTCAAGTCATCATCTTAGCTCATTTTGCTACTATTTTGGGCTTGCATAGAGTCTGTTTAGGGTTGGTTTGGCCATTTGAGCATTGCTTTGCATACCTATAATGTAATGCACTTCACTAGTTTCGGTGCTTGAGTCTTTTAAAATGCATTGCATGAGTTGTTTGCATGATTCGAGGCCATTTTGCATGCCATTTCAGAGCTGAAACACATGCCATTGCACTCCATATTTCATCCTTTCAATGCATTTGGAAAGTTGTGTTTTGTGCCTTAGGCTTGGAGCCCTTGCATTGTGCATGTTTGCATGAGTCTTGGGCCTTGTTTTCATCATCTTTGGCCGCTGATTTGGGTGTGGCTGAGGCCCATCAATTTTGGTTTAAGTCCATTTTGCATTGTGTATGCCATTGTAGTTCATAGCATTGAGTATGCCATGTTGTCGCATGATTGATCATTGCATTGTGCATGCCTTGTTCATCTCATTGTGTATGTTAGTTTCTACGTGCATTGTGCATGCTAAGTGCCATGTGCACTGAGTATGCCATTGTTAGTTCATAGCATTGTGTATGCTAGTTGCATGTTTGCATGTTATCCCTTGCATGTGTTGCATGACTTAGTTGCATTGCATTAAGATTGCATGCTAGAGTTGCATTGGTGCATGCCTTATTTGTTGCATTGTGTTTGGGACAGGAGTCAGTCCAAACATGGGAAACGAGGGATGTTTCATACTCGAAGTGATGAAACGTGCCTCAAATCCTGGTCGCCAACACTCTTGACTACCCATGAGGGAGTTGTTCGCTTTAGGTGTTTGTATGTGCATTCATTTCACATCGAGTTACGCAATTCGACTCCTCGGCCATCATGCATCGAGATGTGTGATTGATGGCCCGAGGGTCAATGACTACACTCCCTTGAGCTTATGTAATGATGGGGAGAGTGGTCGTGCACACATTTGTTGAAAATACTTTGCCATGCCTCTCTCTTTCCTTTTGTTGCAGAAAACTAGAAACCAGGAGGAGAACCTGGTTGGCCGACTAGGTTTTCTGGCAGGCTGACCACTTTTTTTGGTTTCCACCACAAAAGGTGGTCGACAGGTGGTCTCCCATGCCAATGGCTGGTCGGCAGCCTTCCCACAGATTTCCAGGTTGGAGTTTCATCTCTCTGGAGCTTTGTGCAAGTTTCTGAGATCAATTGCAAACAAAGGCGAGTTGGGCATCGTGATGGATTTTCGGGCAAGGCGATCCGAGCATGCATGCATCCTTCATCATCCAAGGCAGAGCTGATGCAGTCCATTTCATCTAGTTTGCATGCTAGTTTAGATTGCTCACTTAGTTAATTTGTTGATTAATTAAAGTTGTGTAATAATTAGATGTAACTGATTATTCATTTTGGTTGTGTAATAACTAGTTTAATTAGATTAGATTAGATTTGCTAGTTGGTTCTGTATTATTTATTTGGACCCTCCGTCGAGAGGGCAAATGTTGTAATAAGTGTGCGTGTGTGTGATGCATGTCTTCCAACCCCCATTTCTTTCTCCCTTTTATTTACCAGCTTACGATGGTTAGTCTTAGGGCACGTTTTCAATTAGCATTCTTATGCTTCGCATGTTTGCATCCATTCATCCGTATTGCACGCACCAGGCTTGACGCATCATACTAATCGCATAGCATTTCAATTCCAACTTGAATACGTGTATCGAGTTGTCGCATTTCACATGCCATCCTTAGAGTAGCTGAGCCTATCTTAGTTGCATTTTGCATGTGTTGCATTAGCCATCTTAATATGAACTAGGATCACGCATTGATTACTAACTAGTTTCTGTTTTGGCTCAGAGTACTCGGTAAGTATTTATGCTTTAGCATCCTTGCATGTGTGTGAGTGACTGCCATGATAGCATGCTTATCATGAGGCTAACTGCTTATGTGATATAACTGCCTAACTGCCTGAATGCCTGTGGGTGAAGGTTGGATTACTTGAATTGGAACAATTCATTGATTGCGAGTTTTAAGCCCACTTGAGAGTGGCAAATCACCATGTTTTCTAAGCCCACTTGAGGGTGGCAAAATCTGCATTTTAGCCTACTTGCGAGTAGCAAACTGCTTTAAAAAACAAACGTGAGATGTTTTGTTCCAACTTAGGTGATCCAGTCTATACTTGTATGCTGTGCGCATCACATAGTAATTCTAGGTTAATAAACCTGAATAAGAGCACATGTGTTTTCAAAAACAAGATATCATGCTTAGTAGTGGCCGATCTTTGATTGGGCAAGCGGGGGTGCTCATTGCATGACCTTCCCCAATCGTACCTAAGTTCCTGAGCCGAGGCAACTTTGGTGATGACGGACACGTGGCTTTAGGCACAAGTCAGGGTTTCCTAAATTCTCCCAAAATAAAATATTTAGGTGATTTTAAAACAGTGGCCTCTGTATTTGGCAAAGCAGTCCATGTTTGGCACTTCTTTCTTAAAAATCAGTTTTTCAAAACGATTTGCCGGATTTGGACCCTTTGGTGATTTATCGATCTCACATTGCACTTTGTGAGATTAGATTCAAAATCGTGACATTTGAGTCCGAACTGTAGTAAGCCCAAATGAACAAAACGGGATTTTCTCGGGACGTTTGGGCGCGTCTACACCTCCCTATCATTTCTCAAGCTCAAGGGAGTGTGGTACTCAACTCTTGAGCCATCAATCATGCATCTCAATGCATGATGGCCAAAGAGTCAATCTTGCACAAACTCAATAAATGCATGACAAACAAGACACTTGGACCATCACCTTATCATGGATAATCAAAGGCAATGGAGATAAAGGAGATTGGTCCCTTTTCATCACTTCAAGTATGAAATGGACCAATTCACTTTGTGTTCAACATAACGTCCGGTTGAACACAATGCAACGCACACATGCAACATGCTTATCTTGGCACATTTTACTTGATTGATTTTGTTTACACATTTTAACATTACCAATCCATTCATTAATCAACTTGTCCAAATATGAGAGTCCTCTAATGAGAGAGAGGTCTATCAAAGAGAATGGTTTAAGGCATGGGAGAGACCAATGCCTTTGACTAGGAGTAACCCTCAAAAGAGGGTTGAAGCGATTTAAGGATAGGCCTCAATCCCAAGCATTAAACACAACCTCAAGACTACCCAATCCTAAAAAAAAAATCAAAAATGAAGAAATGAGGGAGATGGCAGATTTTTCTGTGCTAAAGTGGCATGATAAACAAGACTTTAACATACAAACATTTCAAGTACAACATGCTAGTAGGCTTAAACATTGAAACAAGTGAAGAACACAACACTATAATCATGCAATACTATGGTCAATGGACTAAACCAGCTCTAAAAAGACCTTATGCATGCCAAAACAGTGGCAAAAATGGATTGAAATGATAGCATGATGAGCAAGAAAAAGCATGCTCAAATGATGGCTCGCAAGCAAGGCATGAAGACACAACTCTCAAACACATTGAAGGAGTGGAAAATGTGAGAGTGTGGCAAGGATAAAAGCTCTGAAATTCCATGCTAAATAATGCCAAGGCATGCAAACATCACAAGTATAGCATGGTAGGGACCTCAAAACTCAAGACTAGTCAAGGCATTTGCACTATAGCTATACAAAACATGAGTCATATGACCAAGGCAGCCCAAAATAGTCCTAAAACAGCCCAAATAGAGTTCTAAAACATGCTTGAAATGAGCTAAGAATAGCTAGAATGAAAGGCTGACACAATAGCACATGTTAGGCAATTTAGCACAATTGCACTACAAGCATACGAAGCAAAGTTTGAATGATCAAACCAACTCAAAATGGAGCTAAAGCATGCTAAAACAATAGCTAAAGCAAGTTGGAGTTAAGCTAAAATGAGCTAGCATGATTGGCCAAAACATCAAGCATGTTAGACTAGTAAGCATGGATTACACTACAAGTGCATGAAGCATGCAAGAGGTGAACTCACCAACCAAAATCAGAGTTATGGCATGCTGAAATAAGCCCAAAAATAAGCTAAGAATAAGCCAACACATGCTAGAAAAACATGCTTAATAATTAGGCCAACAAGGCATACAACCAAGAAGCAAGGAAGGGAGGCCACCCCCTCCTATTTTGGGCCTCAAAACATGGTTTCCACCACTAAAATACCTCTAGTTTTCAGTGGTGAAAAGGCCAAAAAAGTTGAATTTGAAGGTAGTGAGAAGTTGCACAAAAGGTCTCACAAGCCAAGGAACAAAAAAAGAGAACAACCCCCAAACTCACCAAGCCTTAAACTACCATTTTTACACCTTAAAAACAGAGTTTTTGACATTCCAAAACCAGCCTCAAAATAGTCCAAAACAATGGAAAAAGGAGGGTAAAGCTAATGTGCAAAAACAAGCTTGAAAATGAGGAGTGCTTACCCTTGAAGCAGCTTGAAACACAGCAGCAAAATCTAAGCCAAAATCAGCCTTTTGGAGCTCAAACAAAGTCCCAATCTACCTCAACCCAAAGATGATCGACTTTGGATAAGGGTCTCTTTGCAAAAGTGTAGGAAATTCTCACTTCGAAGCCTAAAACAAGAGGACAAGGAGAGAATTCCAGGGATGGAGAGAGTTTTGCTCACAAAACTTCTAGAGAGAGAGGATTCTAGAGTGAGAAGCTCTCAGAATTTTTTAAGCCTTCAAAAATGTTCTAACCCCTTGAATATGAGATATAAGGCTTCATTATATAGCAAAATATCAAGTTTGGTCAAAATATCTGATTTGGGACAAGTGGCACAAGCTGGAAACAGTTGGAGGAGAAATATCTACCAATTCTGGGCTTTCTGGACATTTCTGGCCTACTGTCCAACATTTGTGGCCGATATGGTTCACTTTTGGCCGACCTATGGCCGATGAGGTCCAATTGTGGCCGATGGACTCCCATAGAGGCCGATGGAAAAAATCAGTCTTGGTCCCTGAGTTGAAGCAAGCCTAATTCCTTCATTTGGACTCCTTTTCAGGTCATTCTTGAGCCTAAACTGTAGCCCCGAAAGCCTTCTTTCCAATTATGAAGCCTCACATCAAAATTCCATGTGTGCTAAGATATATCCCTCTTTTACTGAAGGCTGCTCAGTTTCGGTCCAACCGGAATGATGCCCAACTTCAACCAATCATATCTCCCCCATTCGGCCTTGGCTTTAGGAGATTCTTAAGTGAAAAATGAAGCCCCAGAAGTAAGCTTTCCAACGGTGTGGCCTCATAGCTGAAATCCAAGTATTAAAAAGGATAGGCCTGATTTAGCGAGGTCTACTCGACTCTCTCTTAGCGATTCATGCCCATCTTCTTCTCCAACTTGGTTTCTTCCCTTTTCTCCTCTTTTCTTCAACTCCAAACCCCTAAACAAGGTGTTTTGAAATATTTTTCAAAGATTTCAACTCTCTTTCATTCATTTCCACTTTGTCCTTGCTCGGTTTCCCGAAAAGCGCATCATTTAACAAAATACGAGGCTCAGAGCATCGTAGCAGCTTTATTTCAAAAATATTTTGAAAGAGAGGGTTTTAAGGTCTAAAAACCATCCAGAATAGCTTTGGTCCAAAATGGGGTGTGAGGTTAGGATTTGACTCTCCTCTTGCCAAAGAAATCAAACCTTTACCCTACACATCTTTCATCACCAAGTAAACCATCAATAGCGCCCAAGTCTTAAGGGCGGTCAAAAATGGGGTGTCTACAGTATGTCTTAATGTTTTGCTTTGTGATTTTTATTTGAAGACCATGCTTATAATTTGAACATCACAAAAGTTCGTAGGTTGTATGAAAACTATGTTTACTTATAATTGTCATTAAAATAAACACTTTATTTGTTCAATACTAGATCATGTGGTATTGGTTTGATAGTAACAATATATGTATAGATTTCGTTGCTTCTGGAATTTTCAAATTTTATATGATTTTATGATTAGTTGCATGATAAGAAGTCTTTGATTCCAACTTTTAAATTTTAACTATTGCAATCATGTCTATGCAAAGGTGTTGTGCCTATGTTTATGCTTAACAACCTATTCTTGTTATTGGTCTAAACAATATATATGAGTGAATTTTTTGATTGTATGATTGTCAGTTTCTTTACAACAAAATTTGTAATTTTTAGATTTTGTGTTCTATGTGTATATATTATATGCCTTATTCATGACATCACTGTTTTATAAGGGAAATTATATTGTTGATTATTAGTTGAACATAATGTTCAACATTTTGGAAAGTCAACTGGAAATGTTTTAAATTAAATTTTCTAATTTAAAATAAATATATAAATATGGCCTGTTTGTGTGTTTGGCACAATGGTTTTTTCTGATATTTTAGAGAAGTTATTTTGATGGTTTTGAAATATCTTTCTACATACTCATCTCGTTGTTTTTCAAGCGAGACAAAAAATGGTGGGACTCACTATTTGTCAATAGACTAGTAATCAAATTTTATGTCAATGCTTTTGATGCAAAACGACAAACCGATAGGTCATGACAGTTGCTGCACCAACAATCTTCTTATACTACTAATAATTCTGTTAACATGTTTCTATATGAATTTTCAGATTTATTTGACACTTGTTTTATATTTAAATTTTTGTTCATGTAAACTTTTTAAATATTATGGGTCTAGGTTTGATCCATGGTGTATGCTCACAATGAAGCTATTGGTTAGGGAGTCGGTTGCTGAAGACTGCCCCAAACTCTACTCCGCGCGCGAGGGTGCGAATTGTAGTTCTAGCTACTACAGTTCGGACTCCTGTCACAGTTTTGAATCTAATCTCACAAAGTGCAATGTAAGACTGATAAATCACCAAAGAGTCCAAATCTGGCAAATCGTTTTGGAAAATCAATTTTAATCAAAAGCGCCAAACATGGACTGCTTTGCCAGATTTCAGAGTCGCCACCTAAATATTTTGTTTTTTGGGAAATTTAGGAAACCCTAACTCGTGCCTAAGGCCACGTGTCCATCATCACCAAAGTTGCCTTGGCTCGGGAACTTGGGTACGAGAGGGGAAAGTCATGCAATGAACACCCCCGCTTGCCCGATCAAAGGATCGGCCTTTACTAACATGATATGTTGTTTTTGAAAACACATTTGTTCTTATTCCGGTTATTAATCTAGAATTACTATGTGATGCGCACAGCATACAAGTATAGACTCAATCGTTCAATTTGGAACAAAACATCTCATGTTCGTCTGCTTGAAAAAATGGTTTGTAGTTGCTACTTGCAAGTAGACTAAGACGCGGATTTGCCACCCTCAAGTGGGCTTAGAAAACATGGTGATTTGCAACTTCAAGTGGGCTTAAAATACACATTTTGATAAATTGTTCCAATTCAAGTAATGAAGCCTTCATCCACAGGCATTCATGCAGTTATAGCAGCTAAGAAAATAGCCCCATGGCAAGCATGCTAACATGGCAACACTTACATACATGCAAGGATGCTAAAGTGTAAAAGCTTACCTAGTACTCCGAGCCAAAGAAAACTAGTTAGAAATCAATGCATGATTCTAGCTATGTTAAGATGCCTAATGCAACACATGCAAAATGAAACTAAGTAGGCTCAGCTATCTAATCATGACATATGATTCAAATTGATAACATGCTGTTAAACACGTATTCAAATAAGTATTGAAATACGATGCAGTTTGAATGATGCGCCGAGCCCGGTACACACAATACAAATGAATGATGCATGCATGCAAAGCATAAGGTATGCTAAATGAAATATGTCCTAAACTAACCATCAAAAGATGGTAAATAAAAGGGAGAAAGATGTGGGGTTGGAAGACATGCACACACACACGCACACTTATTACAAAAGTTATGCTCTCTCGACGGAGGGTCCGAATAATAAGCTAATTAGCTAATCTAAGCTAATTAAACTAATTATTACAAAACAAAACTAATTAACTAACAAGTTAACTAATTAGTTATTACAACACAAATTGATAGCTGAGTGCATTAACCACTTAAGTACAAAACCAAAGCATTAGCTAACTAAGCAAAGAAGCTAAGTAAAGTAGTAAAAAGATGTCCTCGGGATGAGAAGTGCATGCATGCTATGTTGCCTCGTTCGGAAATCCATCGCTATGCCCCAAGTTGCCTCTGTTTGCATTTGTTCTTAGAACACTGTACAAACCTCCAAAATGCTTTTACACCACCATGGAGATCTCCAGGAAGGCTACCAACACTAAGGCTATACAATGCAATACTCAATGGACTAAACCACCCCTAAATAGACCTCATGCATATCAAAATGATAGCCAAAATGCTCTGAAATGATGGCATGAAAGCAAGAAAATGCGTGCTCATGTATTGGCCCATCAGCTAAGCATAAAAGCACAACTCTCAAACATGATCAAGAAGTGGCAAACATGGAAGTGTAACAACACTATATGCACTGAAATATCATGTGAAATGATGCCAAATCATGTACATGTCACAAATGAAGCATGCTAGGAAGCTCAAAACTCAAGGCTAGCAAGGCCAATTGCACTACAACTATGAAATACATGAACCATATGGCCAAGGAAACCCAAAACAGTCCTAGAACATGTCAAAATGATGTTAAAACATGCATGGAGTATACCCAAAACAAGCTAGCATGAAGGGCATGAAGCATGGAATATGCAAGGCCAATAAGGAGGATTACACTACACCTACCAAAACCAAGCATGAGATGACTTTACCAACAAAAATTAGAGTTATGGCATGTCAAAATAACACCAAAAATGCACTGATATGGTGACCCAAAAGCTCATGTTTAAAAGCATGAACCCTCCAATGCATTGGAAGAGTGAAAGATGTGAGGGCATAACCCGCTACATGCACTGAAATCACATATCAAATGATGCTAAATCATGCAAATAGCCCAAGCAATGCATGCTAGTGACTTGGAAACTCAAAGCTAGTGAGCTAGAATGCACTATGGCTATACAAAGCAAGGCATGCATGACCCAAAACACTTAAATCAGATCTAGAGCATGCTAAAACATGGCCAAAAGCTTGCTAGAGTAGAGCCAAAAGCATGCTAGAATGATGGTCAAAAGCAAGATGCATGTTAGGCTAGTAAGGAGGATTGCACTACATGTGCAAGGAGCATACAAGAGGCTATCAAATCAACCTTAGGCAGAGGTATACCATGCTGAAATAAGGCCAAAAACATGCTAAGAACAAGCCAACATAAGTTTAACAAACATGCTCAAACATGAGGCCAACAAGGCAAGTAACCAAGATACAAGGAGAGGGGATGACCCCCTCCTATTTGGGACCTCAAAACTACCTTTCCACCCCTGAAATTCCTTTGAGTTTCAGTGGTGAGAAGGCCAAAAAGAGGTGGTCCCAATAGCTTAGAAGGAAAGCTCAAAACAAGGCCAAACAAGGCACAAAAGGGGGTAGACTACCTCCAACACCAAAGAGGCTTCAAACCAACATCTTAAACACTTAAAACCAGAGCTTTTTACAGTTTAAAGTTAGGCCTAAATTAGCATGGAAATAGGGCCAAATAAGCAATGAACACAAAGCTTAAAAGAGGGCTAGTGACTCACCCTTGTAGAACAACTTCAAGGAAGCAACTCCAGCAACTTTTCTAAACTAAAAACCAACTCTTGAGTTCAAACAAGACCCTCAGGTACCTCAGCAACAAGAGTGTGGTGTTTCACTAGGTGTTTGTGTGCAAAAGTGTGAAGAAACTACACTTTCAAGCACAAATATGGAGCAAATGGAGCAATACAGAGATAGAGGTATATGTATATGCCCTAAGCAAAATTCTGACCCTAAAGCAAGAGGGAGGAGGTTCCCTTTTATAGAAAATCAAGCAACAAGCTTGTTGAACAAGGTTTAGGCCCCAAGCAATCCCTCCATACACGTGTATGGAGGATGCCTTCTGTGCCTAGCAGTTGGCACAACTGGCAAGAAAATATCTGCACAAAACTGTAGGAAAGCTGCTGACCAGTTAAAGTGGTCGGCCAGCTACTTGCACTGGTCGACCGACCACCAAAAGTGGTCTGCGAGAAGATCACCTGGTCGACAAGGGGGAGAGGTGGTCTGCACATAGAAAGCAAGGTGGTGGCATGGCTGCCGACCACTTTTGGTGGTCCAAAAGACCACCAAGACTAGTTGGCCGGCCAGAAAACTGGCTGGCAGGGAAGAAAAGTGGTTTTCAGGGAGAGAAACTGGTCTACAACCCCTATTCCACCCCTCAAGCAAGGAAAACAAGGTTTGTGCCAAAAAAAATCCAAAAAGGATGCACGACAAAAGTTCGCGAGACAAGGTGCGTAGCTGGAAGCCCCGAAAACTAGTCTACGGGCACCAAAGGTGGCCTACGAGGGAAAAGTAGTCTGCGACTACAAAAAGTGGTCTACAAGACCTCTGCGTCCCTCTAGGCAAAGCCAACAAGGCATGGTTCAAAAAACAAGCCAAGAGGAGAACGTTAAGAGGTTCCGAGACAAGGCGCTCGGCCGAAGGCTTCGGAAACTGGAAACTAGTCTACAAGAGGGAAAAGTGGTCTACGGACCTCTCTCTCCCTCCAGGCAAGGTCAACAAGGCATGGTCCACAAACCAAGCCAACACACAAAGAGTTTTTTAGGCCCAGAGGCAAGGCACTCAGCTGAAAACTCTGAAAACTCGAAACGAGCACAGACATGCACAAACATCAAGCACTCCAATTATGATGTCTGAGTCTTAAGGTCGGTCAAAAATGGGGTGTCTACAGTTGCCATGTGTGAATGTCGAAAGATGCCAAATGGTGTCTTTAAATTTGCACTTGAATTGGTGCTTGGACCTATCATGTTTTTCTTTAGAATTAAACTCTTTATAATGAGCCTAGTATATTGGTCACTGAATGAGTTTCTAATCTGACTCTTCTTTTTTTTTTTTTTTTTTATGAATATTATGTATTTAAATTTTATGATTGTGAGATTTTTCAATTATGTATAATTCTTTGTAAGTTAGTATATCAAGATCCTTGTTTTGGATTTCAGGAAAGACACAAAATATTTGAAATATATTTTGTGAAAGTTTTCAAGAATATGTTTTAAAATTAGATTTTGATTTTAACTGTTAAAATCAAGGTATGATGCTTGAATTGTGATTTCTTGAACTTTCGAAAATATAGAGTATATATTATATACTTGGTAAATTTTCTTGAGAAAATATAGAGTATATGTTATGTACTTGGTAAATTTTCTGAATAAATAAATTAGAATTTCTAGTTTATGTAACTTGTATTTCAATTAAATTTTTTTATTGATTGGTTAATTTATAATTCAAAACAAATACAAACATAAAATCATGAAACTTAAAATATAAGAAAGTATTAGTTCTAAAGATCTTAAGTATTGATTGTTTAAGTCCCACAATTTAATTTCTCAAAGTTATTGAGAATGGTTAGTTTATATGTTAAAGTAGGTATCTGGTCAGTTGAAAGGATATATAGGCGCCAGTTTAAACACTTACCTTTAAAACTATGACTTAAAGTAAACAAATGATTACTCTTGGTAGGGGTTTATCTCTTAGAATTAAAGAGATAATGTTTACAATTTGTTAGTCTCTTGTAACAAAAGAAATGGAGTGACATGGTATTTTTGTCATGGATTTTTCTTGAATTTTTCAAGATACAAACTCATCAGCAATATGAGTTGATAGTTATGACAGTGATTGTTAGTCTGGACATGTCGATCTCGTCATAAAACTGTGGTAATACATAGCTATGTAAGAATTTTGTTCACGTGACTGTGAATTATCTAAGAAATACTTGCCAGGGATTTAATGTGAGATCATCAAAGGGGACGGGTCTTAAGCCCAAGTAACATATCACTCCTAGTGGAAACTTGACTCAATGCTTGAAGAAACATCAAGTCCTTGAGTTCAATGAGCCCAAGTGCACCATATGTCGTGATTGCAAGCATTTAAATTTTTATTTTTATAACCATCCCAACGTATAAAGTGCTTGGGACTTGTAATGCAAAAGAGGAGGCTGAGCTACTTAGCTCTTAATAAGTTTACAACAGTGAGTTAGGGTACTTTAGTTACAAGGATACTCTCAGTAACTTACCTATATGAGTGTGAGGTGGTGCCACTTCCTATGAGTCTAAGGGCTTAACTCTAGAGCACTCATGAAACATGATATAAACACAAGGCCAATCCACGTGTCAGCTTTTTGAATTACCTAAAGAGAAAAAAAATTGTGTGTGAGACGTGTCCGGTTAATCGTATAAGATCGCTAGTTCAAAGACAAGTCTACTATGTCATCTTGATTAATTTTTATGTGTTTTCACTTAGTGAATGATTCAAATCGAAAGATATCTTCATTTATGCATAAATTTTCCTAATCTATCTGAATTGTTATTTTCATATATTTTGAAAATGGTGGGGGATTGTTGGAACATTTTCATTATATATTTATATATATATAAATGTATAATATAGTTATATGAATGATTAAAGAGATATGACTTTTGGGTTTAAACCAAAGGGTGTAACCATTGAGTTTAAACAAAAAGGTGTGTCTTTTGGATTTAAATCATGGGGTATAACCATTGGATTTAAACCGAAGGACATGACTCTTGGGTTTAAAGGGTATCACTTTTGAATTTAAAGGACAGGGCCTTTGGTCTAAATGACACAAACCCATGCCTATATAAAGGCAAAATGGGCTAGAAATTAAAAGAAATCATCCATATGAAATCCATGGAATTTCTCTCTAACATTCATATTGTTATTTTCCTCTATACTTGGTTCATTAGAAAAATCCAAAGGTATTCAGGATCTGATTTCGTTCATACATAACGTAGTCAGACATTAGTCTTTAGACTGGGCTTCATTGTATCCTGGAGGCGGATTCGTGAGTAACCTGGTGCACACCATATTCGATAGAATTGGTGGGGGTGAATATCGTCTTAAGAAAAGCGACGTTGTAACGCGCCTTGAAGCAATACTAATTATTTTCCTTTTAATCACTTTCCATCTCATTTACCAAATTCACACCAATATATCATACATCTTCAAGACATGATCTTGAGCCATAGAATAGGAAATGCCTGACAATCACAAGGGTTTTCATCTAGGGAATTCTAATTTGACAAAATCAGAAGTGGGTCCTCATATATAGCTTCCTTGAAGGCAGAAAGAGCATACTCTGCGCAAAACCTAGAATCCTCAGTGAGAAGAAAAACTCTGTAAACCCCAAATCATATGCAATAGTAATATGAATAATAGCATTAAAATAGAAACCCTATACAGAATTGTGCATAAAGAGTGACTAAATCAAAGATCCAAGCAAGAAACAAGAAGAGCAAAGAGATAGAAAGACCTACATTTTTTAGCAAAGGCTTCACAGGTCACAAGAAAGAGTCCCAAACAAGCCCATACAAGTTGAAATGCATTGAATGGTCTCATTTTCTCTGCAACTCCACAATCTCTCAAGAACTCATCGAGTTGGAAAAGAAAAGAAGATAGCTTAAATGTAAATCCACAAATCTGCAATGACCCATGAAAGCAAAACACTGGAAAAAGAAAAAAATGAGACAGTGAGAGACTCAAGTTGTTAGAGGTTTCGTTATGAGAAAACTTGGATTCAAAGAGAGGTTTGTTGTCATAAACACACACACACACACAAACACACACAGAGAGAGAGAGAGAGAGAGAGAGAGAGAGAGAGAGAGAGATTTGAAAAATAAATGGATAAGCCGATGGGGGGCAACTGGCCAGACATTCGGCCAGTCGTTCGATGGGACCCACCTTCAACGTACACACACAATAAATTGGTGAAAACTGGCCTAGTTCCTCAGTTTGGTGAAAGATTTGAAATGTTCTCAATTTGATACAGCTTTGATAAAATTGTTGGAGGCCAAAAAGTTGTACTTTTTCACCAAATTTAAATTTGGTGATGGATTTGGTCAAATGTTGGAGATGGCCTTAGATCAATCCCACCGTGAGGCATGGATCTATCCCACCACGGGGATTGAAAATTGAAAATTGAAATTTTGACATTTCCAGGTCACTGGTTCTAACATACCCTTCTGTCAAAGTGAAGCTGTGGATCTGTCCTACCACGGGGTTGTGGATCCATCCCACCACGGGACTTGAAAATTGAAAATTGAAATTTTGTGCCTTCATTCTAGAGTTGTATTTTTTAGAGTTGAGGAGGCCCAACTTTGATCCGAGGTTGATTGTTTTTGCACCTAATGCATGTGTAGGTACCCAATGTTAAGCATCTTTGAATTGACTCATTCTCTCCATGAATACCATGATGTTCTTGTAATGGGGCAATCTTTATGCTTTATAACAAGCATTTGTGTGGATAGATGTCCTTCCAAGAAATTGCAAAAACATGCTAAACCATTTAAGGCAATTAATGAGTAAATGGCATATTTTCCCTCATTCTCTTTCTCAACATCATGAGAGACAAACTTTGTGCACCCATAGAAGACTAGATTTGCTAATGGAAGCAAAATTTCTGCCTTTATTCTGATCAACGGTCGGGACAATAGGAAGCTTGATGTTTGACTGGAAGTTCTAATGAGAAGAATGAATGAAGGTCGCTCCATTATCCTTGCCATAATTGTAAAGACTTGTTGTAGCCTCTAACAACCTGTCAAGTCATCTTTACAACAAAGGATAGCATCCAAAGAATTGCTTCCTTGCAAAATGTTCTTTATGATAGTGATAAGCAGGTTGCTTTTTTGGATAGAGACCAGTCTTGGGCCAAGGGATATTGTTTGAAGGGAATTGGTGGTTGCTTTGAAAAAATAACTCAAACTCTTAATGATTTGGACGGGAGTGAAAGTGACAAACACAAAGGACAAACACAAAGAACATGCTCTAGGTGCTTGAATGTCGGACATCAAGCTTGGTTTCTAATTGACTCTCTTGATGAATGAATGAATTGATTATTTAAAATCTTCTCGAGTTGAATTCTTGTTCCATTGGTGGATTCTAAACTCCAGGATGAATTTGAAACAGAATTGCATAATGGTGATCTTTTGCTCCTGTACTTATGCTTTAACATTTTGTCAATAGATACGAAGCAATACTAGTTTTTCAATATGCAATAACATTTTGAAAGTGAAATGTATGCTTTTGCAAACCATTTTTGTAACAATTAATATAAGACAAATTGAGTTCATATGGTTCTCAGAAGATATTACCTTTGATTTGAATCTCATATTTTTGCCCTTAGCACACATAGATCATGATTTATCGGTTCATTAGTCAAACAAATTTGGAGTTGGTCTGAGCCATCAAGATGCTGGGGCTAGCCAAAGATGCATGTTTTCAAAAGCATCCAGATTTTGAGCTGTGGGCAAGTTGAGTGAGACTTTTGAATTGTATGTTGCCCGAAATGATTTGGATGCTAAAATGTTATGGATGAAAGAAGATTTGTGAGCTTGAGAAAAGGTTGTATGAATTGGAGGTATGGGTGGGGATGTTGGGTTTGAGGTATGAGTGAAACCCTTTGATAGTTCGGGGTTTGAACTTTGGACTTGTTGAAAGCTGAAATTGCATTGGTTGGTTCGTCTGCTATTGCAGCTGTCATCAAGTGATGATCCTAATGCACTCCATATAGCACCTTGATATAAGAGAGTTAATCCCAAACTATCAAAACACTATCCTAGTGTTAAGAACTTTTTTCTTTTGAGCAATGAGAATTTGATCCAATCTTAAAGGTCTTTTATTTGGACTGTAATGTAGGCTTTAGGTTAGGGTAATGAAAGAAAGGGATGCATGGAGGCAAAAATAAAATTTGTGTGTTTTTGTGTCCCAGTGTCATCTTATCCAAATGGTCTCCTAACACTTGTCCCTGAACTTGGGCTGTGATGAACTCTGAATATCTGCAAAACCTTAATTTGACTTGTTAGACTTAGTTTGGGAGAACTCATTTTGTTGTTTTATTTTATTTTATTTTGTGTGTGTATCTCTCATAGCTAGAATGAGTTGAAAGTTTCACTTTGTTCCCAACATTCGGTTTTTTTTTTGGTTGACCTAGTGTTCTTTTGGCACTTCACTTGAGAATTGCCCCAGTTCTAGGACTCTTCTTCAATTGAATGCTCTATTTGGATTTTCCCTAGTGTAGAGGATAACCTTTGAGGGGCTTACTAGAAATGACCATAGCAGGCTCAAAGGGTTTAACAAGGGGTTTTGATCGTAAAAGAACTAATGGTGGCAGAAATGTGGGCCTTTGTTCCTTTTAGATTTGAATCTCATTGCTCATTAGAAGAAGTAAATTACACATGGTAGTGCATTGATTGAGTTGATGAAACCTGGGAATATGATTCGGTCTGCAAGGGTATCGCCTAAGAGTTATTGACATTGATGTTGGCCTTTAGCCCTTGTGAGCAACTTGATGCACTACGTTCCTTCAATCCTTGGAGGATTGCAATCTTGTACCAGCATAAAGATGATGGTTGAAGGCTTGTTGCTCAAGAACTAGGTTTATTTGGTGTTAGAGGTTATTGGCTTGAAGGCTTGAAGGGGATATTGTTTAGAGGTTGGGTTTGGTGGTCCTTTGGTTTGATTTGGAAAAGCCTTGGAATATTGGAATGGAAAGCTCTAATGGATGAATCCAATTTATTTTTCATTTCTTACACTTAATGTCTTACCGGGTGTGCCAACAATTGTTGGCTTATTTTTCCTACGAAGGAAAATACCATAAATGCTAGCGTGCCAGTAAGGATTGAAAAATCCTTGCAGATTAAGCCAATTATCAAGTGATTGTATTGATGGTTCTTTTGCCTCAATTAAGAGGACTTCAAAATTGCTAAGTGTAGAGAAAAGAAAAATTAACAGAAGAATGAGGGAGATGGAAAAAGATGATTTAGTGAACAATCGAGATGAGTGAACAATCAAAGTAACAATTACTTACCTTTACTCCTATGCTTTGAAAAGGAAGTGAATAAAATGCTTCGAAAAGGAAGTGCTTAAAATAAAATGCAGAAAATATAAATGACAAGAAAAATATAAATCAATTGTCTTTGATTTGAGCTCTGGCTCCTTTACAATGTAGCCATGAATGACTATTTATAGACAAATATTTGTAGGAAAAAACTACCTAATAACTGCCTTGTTCTTCCATCTCCTCCATTTCATACTACATGATCTTCCATAACTTCCTTCAACCTCTATTTCATGCTTCATCTTCTCCACTTTGTTCTCCATCATCTTTCCACATTTCATAACTTCTCATAACCTATAAATGAGTAGGAGGATGCCACATGTCCTGCAATTATATAAATAATAATAATAATAATAAAATTGTAGATTTATGGTGCCAACAATCATACTATAAAAATATAACTTAATAATGACTAATATTAACACAAAAGATGTAATTTCAGTTATATCATACTATAAAAATATAACCATGAGAGAAGGATTTGAAAAAAAGAAAAAAGAAAAAAGAAGAAGATAAAATGGCACCGTATGGACCACAGTAGGGAACAGTAACTGGAGTCACACAGCAGTGACCCTGCATCCCTAAAGGAAAAGCCAGATGGTAAACTATTAGGGTTTTACAAAAAGTGAGTCACGAATTGAAGGAAATGGAAGACAGAGGTGCACATCTATCAGGTAAAGCATAACTTCGCAATATTTTATAACAATTGATTGTCTTTGTTTGTGTGTGGGGGGTTTTTACAATGATTTATTGATTTATCATTTTGTTTGTTTGTTGGTTCTGTGTGTGGGTTTCTAGAACAATTTCTTGGATCAAGTGTAACTTTTGTTCGATTTTTTTATTTACTACTTTATTGGTTGAAGAAAAATGTGGTCCCGAGTGTATTGGCTAGTCTTTGTCTATTTGTATTAACACTTGTATTGTATTTGGTTCATGGATTTGTATTGAAATTTGAAAAGGAAAAGGGGAAAATATGGTGAAATTTGAATGAAATATATCTACATTTCAAATACATTTTCCCTTCCATTTTCTAAATCCCTACCCAAATCAATAAACCACTTACACTTTTAGTTCACAGTGGACATTTATGGACTTTTTGTGGTCCTAAACTCATTTGTTTATGAATTGTTTAATTAAAATGGTGGAAGAAAATTTATTTATGACTTTGTGGTCTCTAAACTGTTTTCTACAAGGGATGGTTAATGTTTTACTATTAAGATTCACCATGGGGGTGACTTTGTTTACTCTCTAAGAAAGATGTACATTGGTGGAAACATTACTTTAGTTGAAAATTCTGATCTTGCTAAATTTTCTTTACTTGACTTTAATGCTGATGTGAAGAAATTTGGGTATGATGGTTTAATTATTTACTTTTACAAAATCCATGGAATGGACTTAGATAATGGTTTAAGGTTGCTAGCAACTGATGCTAATTTGGTTGAAATGATTACTCAAATGCCTCATAGTAGAGTCATTGAAGTGTACTTAGAAAATGTTCCAGTAATGGATTGTTGGGACAACCATGTGGAGTCATGTGATGTTTCTGGGAGTAGACAACTGTCACGCCCCCAAAATATAGCCATAAGTTCAATCCAAATATATATAAATAACTACATAAATCAGAATGTAAAATCCTTTCATTTCAAAATGTTAATAGTACAAAAGAGTTTAGCATAAATAAATGCCCTATAGACTTACACATTTTCAAGTCTTGGCTTGGTTACAACAAAAGTGAGACTAGCTCACACAAATTAAGCCCTAGGCTATACAAAAAGTGAAACAAAACAAAGAAGCTCTTGCTTCCCAAAAATCCCTCAAATGCTATTGCCTTGGTGGAGGCATGCCATCATTACCTGAAAATGTTTTTTCCAAATAGGGTGAGCCACAGCCCAGTAGGAATAATCTAACACAATATATGAGATTTAACAAAGAATTAAGTGCAATGTGCATGTATAGTGCCAGGAATAAAACATTTATACTTTTATATAGCCATAGAATACCAAATCCATATTTCATTTCATATTTTCTTCAATTCATTTCAATACATGAGCCAATTCCATTATCCTTTGATTAACCCAATTGAGACTACACTCAATGGTTCTACAATCCCATTATTTACACACAAACATTTCAACTGCCATTTTACGGATATTTCATCCGCGGGATCGGCATCCATGTATAAGTTTTGGGACTTTCACCCAGGACACTTCGACAAACTTAATTATAACAGGAGTCCATCTCCTTTCTCCTCCCAAAGAATGGAGTACATCCCATTTCTCCTTCCAAACAATCATACATATACAATGTATTTAAACATAATCATATACAATGATAACCAACCATGGATTAGTTTCAATTCACCTAATCCTCATGCAATTTCTACAACAATCAAGCACCTTTTTGCTATATGAGAAGTATTATAAACTCTACAAGAATAGTATAAGAATGACAAGATCATATAGTTGCACTCCTTGTTTTGTTTACTCTTATTGTAAAAAGGGTTGAAAGATCCTTTTTTTCTTTAAGATGTGACCTTTAGCATACCATAATATTAAACTTGTAAATCAAGGCAGTAAGGCCTTATTAAATCAACAAAACTAATCCCATACAATAGTTTATCATCATACAATTATATCAAACCTGATGCCAATCAAGAAAAAAAAATCAATCCAAAGGTTTCAAGTGTAAGAAGTTGATCCAGACACAAGTTTTTCTTGTTTTTAGTAACAATAATACTCTCAAAAATTTTCATGTGTTGCTTATTCAATATTTGTCCTTAGATATTCCAATTTCTGTTGCATGAAAAGTTGCCAAATTATTGGCAGAGCTAGGTGGGTGTTAGTTCAGTTATGTGATTCACTGATTGAAAATTTGACAAACCAACTTGAAACGTTAGAGCCACTGTGAAATGGGGTGCATGGATCCATAAATGTAGCGACAAGAAATAGAGAAGAAATATCAAAATGAGCTCCACCTTACTTGGATGTCATTTGTGTGCAGGCCAAATGTTTCCAACTAATTGTCTTGGTTTGCAATATTGAAACTGCTACTCTAAATAAAGGTCTAATGTGTGCTAAATATATGAAGAGTGAATAAAGGGGATAAGTGTACTCATGTGTAATTTTACTTTTGCATTGCAATTGAGCTTTTGTCCAAAATAATTTCTCATTAACAATGTCTTATGTATGTTTTCATGCATCTTTGTGACATATAGTAAAAATATTTGGCAACCCTAGGGGGTTAGCCTGGTGGCAAGGCCTTGAGTCTTAGGGGTGTGCTCCCTCCAAGATTCAGGGATTGAAATCTCTTAGGTGCTGACAATTTCTTGGGGCCATCAGACTGGGAGAAAACCCTTGAATTAACTGCAGTGCACTTGCAGGAAACTCCTTGCCTAGGGCCTGTGTACCCTTGGGGATTAGTCGGGCTTTGATTCGAACATCCGAATGCCAATCAAAAAATAAAAAGTAAAAATATTTGGCCATTTCCTCTCTATTGGAATGTGATTGACTACTAATACCTCAAGAGTACAAAAATGAATTGTTGCTCAAGTTATAAGGGGTGGTCAAGGACAAAGAAGAGATTGTGGTTCATTTGAACTATGCTTATGTTGGGGAACCTGGAGGGTCCACCTGTGCAATAACTATGCCCAACACTTTAGAACTTATACTACTCTAGATGACAACAACTATATACTTGTCTAGAATCTGCATTCCACCAATCTCATAGTCATTCTATCGGCAACCATCCTCGGTTAAGTTAAAGAAAGAAATTTCTTGTAGCTCTACTATTAAAAAGCACTTCTCTTGATTTAGTAAAGTAGTACAAGTGATGCCCCATTTTAGGAGGAGAAACTATGCACTTTCAAAAAAGTTTAGAAAAAATGCACAAAGTTTAAATCTATATTTATATATTATCTATTGGATGTTTTTTATGCAAAAAAAGACAAAACGGGATTGGACTTCCACTGATAAGGAATGATACATATCTTTGACAGGGTTGTATTTTTGCTTGAAATGGGATGGTGTTCAAATTCTATAAAGGACGAGCTGTTTAACTTTGAAAACTTAGCTAAGGTCAAGGCCAACAGTATTCTATTGTACAGCCACTTAATCTTAATAGTAGAACAACTATTTTTGTTTAATAGTACAACAACTATTTTCGTAGTACTGAACTCTCAAGGAAATCTTCAGTTCCTCTTGTTAACATAAAGGTCACCTATTTTTGTTTGCATTCATTACAAAGTAAACTAAGCCTAACTAACCACGACATACTCAATGCAACCAACAAGTTGCATACTTGGTCAAAATGAAATAGGTTCATTCCTGTCAATAGCAAGAGCCCTCGAGTTTGCTTTAGGTCTAGATTGATTTTCATGCTAGTTCTTGCTCCAGCATGAAAGTTCCATTTTAGGGAAGGATGACATACCGTAATACTTTTTGTTTAAACTTGTATGTGGTGTATCTATTCAATATAAATTAAGAACCTTTCCTCTGACTAGTTACTCCTCTAGGGCTTAGCTCAACCATTATTCACCTTTTACTCTCTCTCCACATGTTCTCTCTTCATCATCTCTCATTTTCAACAGTTTTTCTCTCTCCTCCTATCATTTGTCTTTCTCCCTTCTACTTAGACAACAACTAAGAAAGGTTTTTTAAAACTTCAAAATCCAGATGAAGCTTCTACTTTGGACCAACGGTATAGAATGAAAAGTAATCGCCCACTGTTAGTGAATGGAGAATTGACTTATAAAACAACCAACTAAAGATCTTAAGACTCACAATTTTTTTTCTTGACAAAATGTCCCAAGGACTTCACATTTTAAATGGAAAAAAAGCATATTTCTCATCCTATGGCCTAAACAAGCCTTACTAAATTTCAAAGAATCCAAAAACAAAAACCAAAAAGAAGCTTCAATTGCTTAAGGACATATTAAGCACCACAATTTTTTTTTTGAAAAACCTATTTTTTAGTCAAAAATCTTCAAGAGCAAGACGAACAACATCATTTTATCATCAATTCCTATATTATCAAAATTATCGGTGTAAAAATGGTGAGAGAGAGAAATGACGGGAAGAGAGAAAGCAGTGAGAGGTGAAAAGGTAATGATGTGAAATGACGAGATGATGCGAGGGAACAAATTTCAAATGACAATAATTGTCGTCTTGTCGCACAATAAAAAGATAATGTGTCCTTATTGTCATTTGCCACCAATGCTTTTCCTTTTATTCTTCTTCTTCTTCTTCTTCTTCTTCTTCTTCTTCTCTTTTGCAAAACTTAAAAATGCCTCAAAAAAAGATAAGTCGCCAAGAAAAAAATGCCAGATGACAAGGTGATAAATGGCATTTTAACTATGGCTCTTGTTTGAATGTACATGACAAATTGTAGTGTACAAATAGTTTTTATAATTAAGTTTGGACCTTTGTTGCTGCTCATTGGAAATAGAGCCCCTTTGGAAGGAAGTGCTTTAGTCACTATGGAAACATCCAAGCAACTCCTTTGTAGTTTATATCTCCAGCGAATATTGACAACAGCATCTATTCATATCAACATCATTAACTACGGAAAACATTGCAGGTCCTTTTTAGAAGGCAATGCTTTAATCACTATGGAAATGTCCAAGCAACTCCATTTTATAGCCTATGCCCAACAAATATTGATGACATCTATTCATATCAACATCATCAACTAAAGAAAACAAAAAGAAAATGACAAGCAAGATTGTAACTACAAAGACAACAAGTATCTAAAAAAAGAAAATGACAAAGCAAGATTGTAACTACGAAGACAGCAAGGGCCAATCTCCCTCTCTCTTTCTCTCTCTCTCTCTCTCTCTACAAAAAGAAAATGACAAGGCAAGGTTGTAACTACAAAGACAACAAGGGCCAATCTCTCTCATTTGTTTAGGTAAAAGAAGGGTTGTCCTTATCACCTCAAAATCGCCCATATATGTATAGTCTTCCACCACCTTAAAGTTTCATACCCAATATACCTCTCTCTCTCTCTCTCTCTCTCTCCCTGAGCCATTGAATTTATTAACTATCTGAGTTTGCTACTTCTACTTATTCCTATCTTCCTTTTCCTAACCAAGACAACTTCCAACAAGCTCCCACCAGGTTCCATGGGATTACCCATCATAAGCCATAGCCTTAGCCTTCTACATGCCATGTGATCAAACAAGGGTGAGGCATAGTTCCATGAAAGAATAAGAAAGTACAGTCCCATTTCCAAACTCAGCCTCTTTGGAACTCCTACAATTTTTCTCCATGGACAGGCTGCAAACAAATTTATATACACGTGTGACAACAAGATGTTTTCCAACCAGCATCAATGAGGAGTTTGTGGTGAGAAAAATATACTGGAGTTGAGTGGCGAAGATCACAAGCAAATAAGGGGAGCACTTGTATCCTTTTTGAAGCCTAAAGCATTAAAACAGTATGTTGGGACAATGGATAAAGAAGTTAGAAAGCACATGGAGACGCATTGGCATGGCGAAAATGAGGTCAAGGTATGTTGTAACTTCAAAACTCTAGATTTAAATCCATAGTAACTAGTCAATAAAATTATAATGAAATGAAGATGGTTCTTTCTTTGCAAAAGGAAATCATGACATCATGAGTGAAACAAGAAACACAGATGAGGTTTATGTTTGGCTAGCAGCTATTTAAGAATCTACAAAACCAACCACATATACACATGGAGAAATGACAATATCCATTGGACCTTAGACATGTTAAACTATTAATTTTTCCTCCTTGCATTAATAGTATGAAACAATTTGTTGATAATATAGGTGATGCCTTCGATGAAGACCCTCACATTCAACATTATTTGTTCACTCATATTTAGAATAGAATGAGGAGCAAGAAGAGATGCATTAAAAGGTTTGTTTCAAAACATGATTGAAGGAATGTTGTCAGTACCAGTGAATTTTCCTTGCACAAGTTTCAACCATAGCCTTTGAGCAAGGGCAAAAATGAAAACCATACTCATGGACCTTATAAGTGAGAAGAGGTAGCCTTGGGAAAAAAAGGTGCTTCCCCTCATCAAGATCTCATCACTTGCTTGCTTAGTATCCACAATGAAGATAACTCAGGACTACTGTCTGATGAGGAGATTGAGGACAATGCGGTCATTATAATGATTGGAGGATATGACACATCCTCTATCCTCCTTACCCTCTTGATCAAGCTTTTAGCCAATGACCCATCCATTTATGCTGCTATTGTTCAAGGTATGCCCCCAACTGGCAACCTCATCATGATTCATGAGAAAGATTGAAGAACTGAAAAGATAAAAGGATACTAGAAAATAGAACATACTAAAAAATTATCTGTTTTGAGATTGTAGAACAAGAGGAGATTGCTAAAAGCAAGGCCCTGGGGGAGCTTCTCACATGGGACGATCTTAGCAAGATGAAGTACATTTAGAAAGTAGCAATGAAGACTCTAAGGATAACCCCTCCTAGGTTCTGTTCCTTCAAGTGGGTCTTCAAAGATACAAAATTTGGAGGATATCCAATACCAAAAAGGTGGCAAGTATGTGTAAATATTGCTAATATTTCCATAATTGTAGATTAATTACCAGAACAAATGTGTGTAATGTAAATAAAATAAGAGCTAGGAGTAACACAAATTTCTAAAAATCAGGTGGTATGGGCAGCAAGCATGACTCACATGGATGAGACGATTTTCCCAAATCCATCAAAGATCAATCCAACACGCTTTGAGCAGCAACCACCAGCCCCTTGCTGCTTTGTGGCATTCGGAGGAGGACCAAGAATGTGTCTTGGGTATGAGTTCGCCAGAATTAAAACACTAGCTTACTTGGTGAGCCAATACATATGTAAGCTTTCTTGCATTGACGATTGTTTCTACAGAGATCCAATGCCATTTTTCAATCAGGGGCTACCAATGCATATTAAACCAGAGAAATATAATGGCACGATTTAAGTGCACACAACTTTCATTGACTTTGATGAAAAACAATATTTCCCCTATTGAATAAAGCTAATGTATTAGTTTTGTGGAAACAATTCAGCTATAAAAGTAAAAAAAAAAAAATTAGAAAAAATCACTTTCTACATTTTATTGTGTGCTGCAAGGCTTCTTCACAAGGTCAAGGGAATCACTCCTTGACAATTTGATTGATTTTCATGTCCAAGCACTTAAAAAGAATCAGTGGGAGCATTTATGTCTTTATTACCATTTTGGTTCCTTATGAAGAAAATGGTGTATAATAAAAAATGCCAATTATTTTGATGACCCTAGGCATAGCACCATTTCCAAAAAGTTCAAGTCAAGTCTAAATGCTATGTTGCCTTTAGTTCATTGTATCCTAGAGGAACTTTTATTGAACTTATGATATTCCACTTTATGAGTGGGGTTATGTGGCACATCAATAGGTAATCTAGCTCACCTTAACTTCTCAATGGGTAAACATTTTTCTCCACAGTGTTCAATTTGTCTAATCTGCTTCATAATGAAATTTGGTCAAAACTTCATTTTTGCTTTCTGTCAAATATAAAATTTAAAAGAAGAAATAAAGTTTGTTAAATAACAATTCAATTCAACTGCCCACTCAATCAAACCAGAATCTAGAATTATCCTACGAAGAAGTTAGTTGGCATTTAATCTTTGTCAAGACTAGCATAATGCCTAATCCCTTTTTCAATATTATGTGATATTGTAGAAGTACCATCTGAAGCTCATTCAAATCCCTACTTCCACAGGAATTTTTCGGGCACTAACATTATCAAATTTTATATCAATAAATTATCTAATATCCAAATGCATCTCATTCTAAGACAGGAACATATTAGACTCTACGAACATTCCAAGCTGATTACAATGGTGAAAAAACCTCTAGCCTTAAAACTTCAAATCTTGTTAATCCCCATATGTTTTATGTTGATATAAGATTTGGATGTGCAACTTAATATATCATATAAAGTCCTATATTTGATAAAATATAGACACTTCCACTATTTTTATTCAAGAATCCTTACAACATAGAAAAGAAAATTATTTCAATAAATAGAACCAAACAAATTCAAACTGAAACCAATAACGATTATATTACCAAATCAATAATATTAAATGTAAACAGCACCTTTAAAGTATAGAGGCTATTACCACGTTTACTCTAAAAGCTTTTTTCCTTTGATTCATGGTATCCACCATGAGTGATGCACTTTGTTCACTTTTCTGCTTCACCACCTTCTCCTGCTCTTCTACTTGCTGCCCTCTATTTTAATTGGGTTCCACTTTCTAGGCCAAAGCCTTAACTTCCTGAGAACACTAAAAAACCCAAGGAACAGTGGCTACAAATAAGAATACAGAACATGGGTCAATTTCAAAGGTCAACCTCTTTTAATCAAGCCAGCTGTAAATAGATTTGTACTCATTGATGATAGGATTGTACTTTCCAATGAGCAGCCAAAACCCTTTTTTTAGTAAGCTTTTACTACAAAAAAAAAACGTACCCAAAAAAGAAGAGTATACAGTGGAACTCAAAATACTGCGAAGAGGCCATCTTGCTATAGAGGCACACACAAAGGACCTAACCTAGAAAGGAAAGCCCCTCACAATCCAAGAGGAATTGTAACGCCCTCAAAATAAACTCATAATATATATATATATAATATTGACATGCATTGACATAAGAGAATAAAACATTCTTCCATTCATCAGAGTATTCTTACTAAAAGACATTACATGTAATAACGAAAGTAAATGCCCTACGGGCTTACAGCTTTCCAAGCCAACACTTGGACACAAAAAATGAGTACTAACTCAACTATGGATTAAGCCCTTGGCTTGAATTTTACATGTAATATCAAAATAATAAAATAACTAAAAAGAGTCTTTAACTCCAAATCCTTCCAAGCTAAGTCCTTGGAGGTAGCATATCACCTGGACCTGAAAATGATGTTCCCATATAGGGTGAGCCACAGCCCAGCAAAGATATACTAAACCAAATATAAGAATTGACTAAAGTAATAGCATTCGATAGATGGTTAACACTTAAAATTCAATTGCATCACAATACAATTTCATGACCATTATGTCCATGATACGTTCCACTTTCCATTATACAAACATGGCTCAGAACCTGGCCAAACAATAAAATGAGACTACATCTCACTTTAATATTACCTCCAATATCAACAATTCAAATGAGGCTAAGGCTCATACTAAAACACTTCCATAAATCAATAAGTACACATATTTGCTATACTAATGGAGTCCATCCCCTTTCTCCTCCCAAACAGGTTTGAGAGTCCATCCCCTATCTTCCCTCAAACCATGGAGTACATCCCCTATCTCCTCCCAACCAATATGCATATACAATGTATTTAACACTTGTCATACACAATATTCAACCAATACACGCATTTGTTGTATTAATTCAACCATCATTTTCAATGACTTATTCAATGTGATTAGTTTCAGTTTTCCCTAATCAGCATGCAATGTCTACAACAATCACGACTATACTCCACCGATAGCCCAAAACAGTTATTTCTAAACAGGAAATAAATGCATCAACAGATATAATCTCAACATTTTCATAGGTGAGTGATTAAATTATCCAACTACACCATTTCATCTCATAATTCCCCAATTTCATGAATTAAACTTAATTCCACATTTTCCCAAAATTAATTATACCAATTAATTTATTACAACACTTAGGGCTTTTCCCCCTTTTCTCAAAAATCAACCCTAAGGTTCAATTTTCTCAATTCGACACTATCAATGTCATTTTTCATGACTTACAAATACATGGAGTTTAATATATATGAAAAACTCCCTTTTTCCCAAATTTCAAATCAAACCCTACCTTTCCCAAAATTACCAAACAACAACAACATCTCAAAATGACCAAAACTTATGACAAAACCTATAAGATGGAGTAGGGTATCCCTACCTCGAAAATAGAAGCCCAAAAGAGAAGATGACCAAAACCCAAAGTGCTCCAAATCTGAGATTTTTTAGATTAAAAGAGAGCCCTCGTGAAGCTCTACCTTTCTTCCAAAGGAACTAGGGTAGAAGACCACTGGAAGTAGATCAAATCTTAGAGAGAAGGTTAGTGTAGAGCGAGAAGCTCTCAAATGGCGGTTTTCAAAAAGTAAGAGAGAGAAAAGAAGTCAAAAAGTGATTCAAAGAGTGAAATCTCGGACTGATGTAATCGACTCCCCACTCGAGCGTGGAAACCCCCGCTCGAGCTTCAGACACAACCTCACGTTCGAGCGTGAAAAGTGCCGCTCGAGCGTCGATTACACATTTCCAGAAGTTTTGCAGGCGATGGTCCCCGCTCGAGCGTCAAACTCCCCGCTCGAGCGGAGGGGCAAAATCAAAGGGTCACGCTCGAGCGTCAAAACTACCGCTCGAGCGGACGAAGACCTACAGAGCAAAGTACTGGGAGATGGAAAATTAAGCTCGAGCGTCAAAACTCCCGCTCGAGTGGAGAAGCCACAACGAAGGGCCCGCTCGAGCGTCAAAAGCTTCGCTCGAGCGTGAAGGCCAAAATCTGGGCATCAACTTTTGGTTTCAAAGCACAACCCACCTGTTTCAAACCTGCCCAACACAACCCAAGACTCAAATACAACGAGTAAAGGCTAGAAATGAGACTGAGATAACAACAAGTCCACGGAACCAAGTCCGGATTACAGTATACAAAGGAAGGGAAAACCAGGATCGCTATAGGAATAGTCACAAAGGACACTTAATTAACACGAGACACCAAACCCAAACCCACCAAGAAACAAGCCTCTCATAACCCAAAAGAATGGGCAGAAAACACACTTCTCACAACCCACAATAAAGCTAGACACAAAAACAAAACATAAAAAGAAAGAAAACCACTATCCTACATTTTCTTGCAATTCCACAATAAAGTTCTTGGGATTGGTAGACAATTTAGCAAAAGATTTTACCTATGCATGCTTTAGATTAAGAATCTTCTTGTCGAGGTTCCTCTTGGTCTCATCTCTAGAACAAAGAATGCAATCCATATTTCTTTTAGTTCATCCTTGATTTCCTTTTCTCTAGGAGTAGAAGACACATCTTTAGAAGGCACACTTTCAGAAAGGACAAGCCCATCCAAAGTCTCCTCCTTTGAAGGGGTGCTCATCATTTCCCTTTCATTCACATCCCCTGGGTTGTGCAAACCTTTGGAATACACCTTCTCCTATTCCTTACACTCTACCTCGTTTGTTTTCTCCACCTTTTTTGAATTACACGATGCTAACAAATCAAAATTATTAGATGAAGATGGAAGGTAATTGAATTCTACCAGAATTTATTGATGAAATATTACAAGCAAGTGGACAGTTCTAGACACCAGAAGCATTTAAGACACAATAAGATTAAGGGTTAATCAGGTAACACCTACAGATGCATGGTCAAAATATGGTTTACAAAAATTCTTAACCCAACCATGGTAATAAAATTTCACTTTCTAAAAAAGAAAGGAAGAACATCAACAAGAAACTAGTATTGTACATGTGCCTCTCTATGTCCTTAACAAAGGTAGTAGAAAATCTCCCACTCAGTCCAACAAAAAGTTTCTTACATTAACAGAACACTCAATGTACCTGGAAAAGATTCCTTGAAACATATCGTATCATTAGCAGTAAGTTGAAACTAAGGTCACTCACTAAAGTGCAACTTTTGTGACAGGAATTAAATTCCCTTTAAACTAATGGAGAGTGTTCCTAGAAAATTTTTCTGTGCAACTAGCTTTAAGTTAAAAATGAGGTAACTCAATAAAACACAAATATTTTTGTAAGGACTTCAGTAAATCAAACGGGGAGTCTTTTTCAAAATGTCTATTACAGGATCTTTTTTTTATTGGAAACAAAAATAATATATTAATAAGCATAAATAAAGAAAATTACAAGAAGTGGGAAACAATAAGTCCACCAAAAAAAGAAAAAGAAAAAAAGAAAAAATAAATAAAAAGAGCAAAACTCATCAAGGTTATAGACTATTGATGACATGCCGCCCACCGATTCTAAAAAACAAAAATAATTGAATCCCCTTAAAAGGAAATGAAAGCAAAGCCCCAAATGAGGATAAAAAACACTCTATCCCAAAGAGAATCAATGTCCTTAAATTTGTCCTGTAGGATTCTAGAATTGCGCTCCACATAAATACCCATGAACAAAAGACACAATTCCACAAAGCCTAGTGTAGACACCCCATTTTTGACCGTCCTCATGACTTGGACGTCACCGTTGGAACACTCGGTGATTATCCATGTTTGTGTTCGTTTGGAGTTCCCGGAGGTCTCGGCTACGCGCCTTGCCTCAGGATCTCCGAACTCGACCATTTTGTGTCTGGTTTTGCACCAAACACTTGTGTTTTGCCTTGGAGGGGCAGGGAATGCCTTGTGAGGCATCCCCACACATCACCGGCCGTGGCTTGAGGCCACCGGCTGTTGTTTGTGTCCATTGGCCATATATTTGGCCGACCGGCACTCTTTTTAGCCGACCGGCCATCAATTTTGTCAAAATGACAATTTTGGCCAGTCGACTACTGTTCATCTGCTTTTAGCAGATATTTTGTGCCAGCTGTGATAGCTGGCACCCACCCTATTCCCCTCCATACACGTGTATGGAGGGATATCCCTCTTGAAGGGCTTGTTTTGGAAGCCTTACAAGAGGGAATTGCTTATATAGGAGAGCTTATTCTCTTGACATTAGGGGGAGACATTTTAGATAGCTTTTGTAAAGCTTGAGTTCTAGGGTTAGGGTTTGATACATACTCTATCTCTATAAGTGTGTGTTTTGTCCTACTTTTGCTCACAAACACACACCAACACACCATCTCTTGGACTTGAGACCCTTGGAGAGTTGTTTTGGTGTTTTGGAGCTGGATTTAAGCCAAAGAAGGCTGTTGGAGCATTGTTTGTGAAGGAGGGCTTCAAGGGTAAGAAACTTCCCTTTTATTTCCCATTTTTGCATTGCTTTTCTACCTATCTTAGAATTGTTTTTGTGCTTAGTGTATAATACAAAAAAGTTCTATTTTTAATCCCTCTTGATTGTTTGTTAAGAGTGTTTTGTGGTTTCGAGGTGTTTGACCACCCTTAGGCCTTGAGAGGCCCCCATTTTGTGCCATTTTTGGTGAGCTCCGAGACTTTGGTGCTTGGGCCTCCTCACCACTGAAATCTTGAGGGATTTCAGTGGTGAGGATGGTGCCTTGAAGTCTCAAGAAGGAGAGGGCCACCCCCTCTCCTTGTTGTCCTTGGAAAGGGCACTTTTTGGCCTCTTGAGGGAGCCTCATGCTTGAGTGTTTGTTGATCATGTCTAGGCTATTTTCCATGCTTATTATGCCATGATATAACATTGTTGTGTGTTGGTTTGGTACACCATGCATGCTTAGCATACCTACCATGTAATGCCATGTTATTGCCTTAATATGCCTTAGGTTGTTAGCCTTCATTCTAGCATGTTTTAGGCTTAACCTTGTGAAGGTTTTGTGTTTATTTTTCCATGTTTAAGGTCTGTCCATGTTTGTTTGAGTCGATCTTGGCATGCATTACATAGCTCCTTTGTATTGTGGCTTGTTGGCCTCAAGTATGTGAATGTGTAGCATGCATTGCTTGCATCACTTAAGTGGTTTGGAACCACTTAGCACATCATTTCAGTCCCTAAGACATGCTTGTATGCTTGCCTTGGACGCCTCTTTGAAGCTTTGAAAGCTTGCCTTGTATGCCCTATGTTTTGACCATTGTGCATGCCTTTGAATTTGAGTCATTTAGATGCCATTTAAATGGTCTTTTGGCCTTGTTTTAACATGCTAAAAATATGTTTTTAGTTGTTTAATGCATGCCATGTTTGCCTTGCTAAGTGTAGTTCAATGCATCATTAGCTTGCTTTGAATTCTTGGCCATTTTGCATGCTTTGCTTGCTTTGTTAGTTGGTTTGGCACCTCCTATAGCATGATTTTCAAAGCTTCATTTGCATGCCATTAGTCCATGTTTGCCCCTTTTAAATGTGTTTAAAAGTTGCTTCATTATGCTTAAGTCTTGAACCATGCATCTATGCATGTTTGCATGAGCATTCGCCTTCATGAACTTAGCATTTTGGCCACTGTTTTGGGCCTATTTAGAGCTGCCTAAATCATGTTTAAGTCCATCTTTTCATTAGTTTGTATTGCCTCATGCTTGCTTGTATGCTTGCATAAGTGCCTTGCCATGCGATGTTGCATCCTTAGCTTGCATGCCTAGATTGCATTGCATCTTGCATGCATGCTTTGTCCCTTGATTAGTGATAGGGATTGGGCTTTGGTTTGTTTGTTTGCATTGCATTTCATTTGAAATGAAAGATGCACACTTGGCCTCTTGGGCCATCACGCATTCAAATGCGCGATTGGTGGTCCAAGAACCAAGGACCATGCCCCTTTGTGTTGTACACATGATAAGAGGCTTGGTTGGTGCATACATTGCTTGAATTGTATTGCCATGCTATGCCTTGCCCTCTGCTGCTGTCAATTCAGGTTCTGCAGGCATTCTTGGCCGGCCGACAATATTTAGTGCTGACCGGCAATGTACTGGTGGCCAATGGCCTCATTTCCAGCCGATGATCACATGCTGCAGCCGGTGGCCATTCTACTCAGCCGATGGTGATCCCCAGTATCTGAAGAAGCATCTCTGAGACTTTGGCAGTCTTCAGAAGGGCAGAGCAGGGAAAACAGAGGCAATCTATGCATGGCAGTGCAATTCCGAGCAGGACCCGAGCATGCGTTGCATCAGGCTCTCCTCCCGAGGCGGTTTACTGTTTTTCCTAGTTTAGTTAGTTGTTAACTAATTAGGCAATTTGTAATATTTAATTAGCTTGCGTAGTTAATTAATTTGTATTATTCTTTTGGTCCCTCCGAGCGAGGGCGAATCTGTAATAAGTGTGGGTGCGTGTGTGTGCATGTCTTCCAACCTCCACTTCTTTCTCCCTTTTATTTACCTGCTTATGATGGTAGATTAGGGCACGTCTAAATTAGCATACCTTATGCTATGCATGCGTGCATCCATGCATTTGTCTTGCATGCACCAGGCTCGGTACATCATACAAACTGCATTGTATTTTCAATTCCAAATTGAATACGTGATAATTGTAGCATTTCACATGCCATTTTAGGGTTAGCCGAGCCTACTCTAACTGCATCCTTGCATGTGTTGCATTAGCCACTTAACATGAACTAGGACATGCATATTTGCTAACTAGTTTATTGTTTTGGCACGGAGTACAATGTAAGTATTTACGCTTTAGCATCTCGCATGCGTGTGAATGTTAACATGACATCATGATTACCATGTGGCTAAGTGCTTATATGAGATAAACTGCCTGATTGCCTGTGGGTGAAGGTTGGATTGTTTGAGTTGGAAAAACTCGTTGAAATCCGTGTTTTAGCCTACTTGCGAGTAGCAAATTCCAAAGCATTTTCTAAAACAAACGGATATGCAATGCTTGTTTCCAAATTAGGCAATCTAGTCTATACTTGTTTGCTGTGCGCATAACATAGTAAATCTAGGCTAATAATCGGAACGAGAACACATAATGTTTTCAAAATCGGATATCATGGTTAGTAGAGGCCGGTCTTCGGACCGGGCGAAAGGGGGTGCTCATAGCTGACCTTCCCCGATCATACCCAAGCTCCCGAGCCAAGACAACTTTGGTGATGACGGATACGTGGCCTTTGGCACCGAGTCAGGGTTTCCTAAATTTCCCCATTAAAAAATATTTAGGTGGCGACTCTGTATCTGGCAAAGCAGTCCATGTTTGGCACTTTTCAAAAATCTGTTTTCTCAAAACGATTTGCCAGAGTTGGACTCTTTGGTTCAGATTAAGAACCGCAACAAACAAAAAAGGAGTCCGAACTGTAGAGCGAAGCCCAAGGGCGCGTCTACACCTAGTTTTCATGTTGGTACCCTAAGAAGCACAGGAACTTCTGTAGATAAAGAATGTGATGTTCGATACCTTTGTCCGACACCGACAATCTTTGAACTCTCCTAAAAGCATGTCTGACACTTCTTCAACATGTCCTACTTGAAACATCAAATCCGAACACTTTACTGACACTTCGTGGACACCACTTCAATCCTTCAAACACATCTTATATGATGAATCCCTTAATAATAACAATATTTTGCATTCTTTTAAACACAATTTATGCATTGTACATATGTTTTGAAACATTTATAATATTAATACATCATGTGCAGTACAATATTCTATAAATGTTTTGCATTACTTTGAACGTAATTGTTAAGTGAATGATATCTTGATGTTTAAGTTATGAAATATATAGTTTTTTAATGTAATTTGTATTAACGTACATATTTTTTTATTATATTTGAATAAATTATTCATATATATGACATAGGATAAATTTGTAAAAATATAAAATTTTAACTTGTCCCATGTGTGTTGTGTCCTACATTTTTTGAAAATTGATGTGTCGCGCATCCTTATCCATATCATGTTGAGTATCCATGTCTATGCTACTTATTTGGTACCAAAAGTTCTAAAGTCTATCAAAAGCAATTAAGAGCAAGAAGATGAAGCCACCCAACACATATCCATCGGTTGGATTAAATGGTGCCATATAGACAAGGCCAAAGGACAATGCAAAAACAAGTGATCCAATGATTTCTCATTCCTGCTACATATGATACACCATTGAGGGCGAAGATCGCAATTGGGTCTTCTTTTTTGAAATATGTAATTGGTTGTAAGGCTCTTGTGAACCAAAGTCCACACAAAAACCTTAACGATTTGCTTCAAATTGTTCCAAATCCTAGAATGATGTAGAAAAGAACGAGCATTGTGATTACCAATGATCTTGTTGAAAAACGATTTGCTTGAGAAGATCCCCGAAGAATTAAGTGACCAAACCCATTTATCATTGACATTGGGTCTCAAGGAGAAACTTTCAAGGATGATCAACAAGGATGCCAAGTTGCCAACTCAATCGATTCACGATCATTAATATTTCTATAACAAATTTGAAATTTCATGAAATCGGTGCTGATTGGGAAAGCACTATAGATGCGATGGAACATTATGAGAACAAACCAAATGGTATAAATGTGGGAACAAAACATCAAAAGAAGAATCCCCAAGCCAAGTATCTTCCCAAAAAGGAACACTCCCACCATTTTTTGACCCTTATAGAAAGGAAGCTGGAGTACACCATCTAATGTAATTTTTTTTAATTAACAAAAATAGAATTTATTGATAAACAAAGTGAGGTTATGTCACGCCCCAAATTTTATCACCCGGATACATTACCAGAACCTTTAATTTAAGTCCATTTACAAAACATAATTTGGAGTAATAATTACACTTGAGTAAATAGAAAGTGTCCTCTCTCAAATAAATACGACAATAGTTAGATGCCCAAGGTTTGTAATGAAATATTCAAAATAAATAATTACATGAGAAGAGACTCATCGATCCCAAATCACCACATATCTTTCATTTACACTTTATATAACAAATACATAAAGGAAGATAGACTTCTTGAATCTTCAAATCAGTGTTTCCGACTCCATTCCTGAAAATGGTAAAAATAACGTGGGATGAACAAACATGCCTTGTAGGGATCTACAGTGATTCCCAACAATAAACTCAATAGATATATGTGATCATGCAAGCTAACAGGTGATACACAGTCAGATAATGTGCCTTTTATACCCAAAATAAAGTACAAATAAGTAATACCTTCCTCATAAGAATTCACTAATTTTCAAAGAAAACGGATTCTTTTATCTTCTTACCCTTGTATAATCTCAAACAATTTTCTCAAAAACCCCTTTTTAACATTACATAAGGATCTTAGGTTTATTAACCATGTACTACTAATGATCATACATCCTACTCTGTAATTCACAATTACCATCACCTACCATAATCCACAAAACTTCAATACATGCATATATATACATGTATTCCCAACACATATCACATCACTAATCCATATAAAACAAATCAATTCATTTCCATCTTTTCTCACTCACACAGTTCAATTCTCCAATTCCAATTATCACATTCACACATACAAATCCCCTTATAATTATCCCACAAAAAAGTTCACTATCAACAACCAGTTCCATTACCAGGCCATACCAACAAACCACAGTTTTTCCTAACGCTACTCCGGAAAGAAGGCGGAACCTCTATCAAGTGCCACGCCTTACCTGTCACAAGTCGGAAGGAATGCAGAACCTCCACATATCTCAACAAATCACATGCTTTTCCAAGCGTTACTCTGGAAGAAAGGCGGAACCTCTATCAAGCGCCACACTTTACCGGTCACAACCTGGAAGGAAACAGACCCTTATTCCAATATCATCATCTACCAGTTCATCATATCAATCCTTGTTTCACTTAATGAAGAAAACCAACAACACAATGAATAATAATTGTAAAACTTCGTCTTTAGCATTCAATGTAACATATTCCCACAATATTCCATACATCTCAACATCAATTCCCTTTTATTCAATTTATACATCCCAATTAATTTCGTACACTTTCCAAAATGCATTGAACCAATTTCCATTATCAATTTCTTTAATATACGCCTCTTATGCAATAATCATTCTTACAATAATTATTAATCACCCTTCACACTTATTTCAACCCATCATTTACTTAATTCCAAGAATCTAAGGTCAATTGAACTAAGGGTAAACTACCAATAGGTCCTAATAGTTGGACTTAATTCCCATAAAGTCCTATTGAAAATAAGTCTTGGTAAAATTGTCGCTAAAAATAATTTTTTTGTGACAATTTTTTATATATGTTGCCAAAAATTGACAATTAGTAACTTTTTTTTGTCATGATTTTCCTAATTGTCGCTAAAACTTACAATTAGTGATTTTTTTTATTAGAAATTTTTTTCATATGACCTATTAGACAATAAGTTCACTTATTAGGACCTATACATAAATAGCCCTTGAACTAAATACTCATTTCAAAAATAAAATCCATAGCTAGGGTTTGACAAAAATTAGGGCTTTTTACTTTAAGGAGCAAAATCATATTCCAATTGTCCGAAACTCTCTTAAATCCCAAAAATCATAATTTAACTTCCATGATTTGGATAACCCTTACTTGATCTATATGCCTTTTCTAAGAAAATTCCTCAACAGGAGGTGTTATGCAATACAACATACTACTCACTGTTGTGAAAGGCGCACCTAGGCGCAAGGCGTAGTGAGGTGCTACGGCTGTGCCTGCAAGTACCCAAGGTGAGGCAACTACTTGAAAGAGGCGTGCGCCTTATATGCAACTTGGTGAGGCGAGAAAAGGCAAAAGGCACATGCCTAGGTGCGACTTTTGATTTTGGATCTCTGAATGAATCTAATGGCTCAAATCATGCTTTTAAAGGCTCGAATTATAGAGGATTTACAACTTTGAGCTATATGCGAGAATACCCAGCCCCAAATCCATCAAAATGCCCTAATTTCCATTTGTATTTGCTCGAAAACTTGCTAGGTCTCTCTCTCTTTTCCCTTCGGCTCGTCTGGGACCAAGTGAGTTCTTCTTCTCTTCTTCTTCGACTTTGCTCTTTTTCTTTTTTCTTTTTTCTTTTTTTTGTGTTTCTTCAACTTTGAGTCTCGACTCTCTCACTTTTCTTCTTCTTTGCTCTCTATTTTTTTATTCCTGCTTCTTCGACTCAATTTCTCTCTCTCTTCGTCTTTGCTTTCTTGTTTTTTTCCTTGCTTATTTGACTCGGTTTCTCTCTCTCTCTCTCTCTCTCTCTCTCTCTCTCTCTTTGTTTTTTTTTTGTTGTTGGGCAGAGTTCTTCTTCTTTTTCTTCTTCTTCTTCTTCTTTGCTATCTGTTGCTATGCTAGGCTTTTTTCCCTGTCTTTTTTTTTTTTCTTCTTCTCTATTTTCTTTTTTGCTTCATACATGGAATAATGCAAAAATGAGAATAGCAGTAGTTTGTATAAGCTAGCACATGTCTTCTTTTTCTTGTTTATTTTATTTTATTTTATTTTTTTTGGCTTCTCTTCCATGCTTGTTTCTGTTTCTTTTTTTTTTTTTTTGCAATTATGTCATTGTCTTTGTTTTGAGTCTTTGTTAGAATAAAAAAATTACAAATAATTAATTCATGACATCACAAGTTACATTATGAATGATTAGTCTATATTAATTTATCTATTATTTATTAAGATTGTGTGCCTTGCTTCAATAAAGACTACGCCTCGCCTTGCGCCTTGCGCCTAAGCCCCAAGAGACCTTTAGTGCCTTGGTGTGCCTTGAGCCTTTAAAAACACTGATACCACTCATCTATCTATAGGAAAATATTGAAGTAAGAAATCCCTACCTCTAGGAAGAAGTGGAAGAGCTCCAGAAATTCAACTTTGATGAAAACACGATCCGCTCAGATTGATAGGAAGCACTCATCGTGCTCTTCATTTATATATAAGGGACATTGGTGAGAATCTTACTCTAAAGAGATGAAATCGAAGGTTTTCTAAGCTTGGAGCTCCAAAAATGGTTGAAAAGAGAAAGAGGAGAGAGAAGGAATCTGATAGAATGAAGAAAAATGGACCAAAAATTGACTTTTTAAAGTGTTAATCCCTAACATACCGCTCAAGTGACCAATCTTATGCTCGAGTGTCAGAGACACGACATCGCTCGAGCGATGAAACCTTCGCTCGAGTGCATAACTCATACTCCCAGAATCTCAGACCTGCAAAAGAACTGGGAGCCTCGCAAGATCGCTTGAGCAATAAACTCATCACTCGAGTGATGAAAAGGAAAAAAAAATCTGGAGTGTTACAGGTTACAAGATAAGGACAATGAGTCCTCTTACAAGTAAAGACAAAGAAAAACCACTATCAAATATACTGAAGAAAACAAACCAATATTCACAAACAGCTCTCCAATCAGTAGATATGAAAAAAGTAAATGTCAACCCCAGAAAAGCCTCAAGACCACCTCATCTAACTATGATTACATATGACTATAGTTGTTGAGGATTCCTTTGAACTCGAGAAGCTGAATGCTATATTCTATCTTTCAATGCTAACTTCATATTTGCATGGGGTCACCAGTAATACAAGTACTGATTAATGACAAAAGACAAAACTGTACATTTTTCTCAAGGAATGCTAAATCCCAAAAGAAGGGTGAGGAAAAAGACCATTTCTCATAAATTGACTATTTTACTTCTTAAACTAAAACGAAAACATAACCCAATAATATATAATCTTCCTAGTTGTGATTGGTAACACATCAAAAAGGTGTCGGAACCCCATTCAAAAATACCCAATCCCTAACTTCTTGTCAACTGATACAAGCATATAATTTCAAATTTGAGTTATAATTGTTTTCTAAAACAAAGAAGACAAATGAGGTCAATGCACTTTGTTAGAAAACATATCCCATAGAATTCAGAAACTAAGAGGGCAACTAATGTTATTTTTGTGCCAGCTATTTGATTGATGAAGAAAATCTTATTTGACAACATTTACGCCCTTCAAACAAGGAAAATAAATCCATATGCTAGGTAGTGATTTTAACATCATGACATGTGGGCTGTGACTATATTCACAATGAACCCTGCTCATGATTTTCATCTCGTGGTGCAAGGAATGTGATTTTCCCAAGTAATTTTACATCTTTTGTTGACTAGTTTCAACATTGAACTTAAATCAAGCAGAAGGATCCATAAAGTTGTTCTTGATCTCATAAACGAGTAGATGAATGGTATAATGTTGTGCACCACAGAAGATGAGCTCATCACATGCACACTCAGAAACATGGTGAAGATAATGCAGTCACAATGATGGGAAGACATTGAGGATAATGCTACTATTATTATATTTATGACACGAGGCTTTGTCTGACCTAACATTCTTAATGTAGTTCTGTCAATGGCTTCAGCATTCATGTAATGACCCTCATCCTCGTCTTAACCATGTTCATGTGCATCTGCATGATTTTGTTTTGTTAAGCTTGCATTTGTAGACTTCGACTTGTTTTGCCTAAAGAAAAAGGTCCATGTCTTGTTTTGTGCTTATGTGATTTGCTTGAGTGTTGCTTGTATGCTTTGTTCCTTGTCTGATGTGTGTAGCCTAGGTCCTACCCTTGAACCTCTTATACCTAGGGCCATCTTGGAATCCACTTTGGTTGACCTCCACCTTCACCCTGGCATATTGGCTGAGATGTCGTCATCCAGGCCGAGGTGTGCATCACCTAGGCTGAGATGTGTATCATCTAGGCCAAAATGTTATCATCTAGGCATCCAACATCCTTGATCCTTGCATCTAGTGATCTTGTTCCTGGACTGGTATGACCTAGACCGAGGTGTGGCACATCTAGGCCGAAGTGTGGCATAGCTAAGTCAAGTGTTATCCTTCCTAGCCGAAATCATTGAGACCTTACTTGCCGAAGCCTATGTCTTGATCCGAGGTCATTGCCTTGTCAGAGTGTCCTTGTCACCTTACTTGTTGTACACCCTTTGTCATGCTCTTATCTGATCACTCAGTCACCTTTTTGAGGAAATCCAATCCGGTAGTGCCACGTGTCCCAGTAGAGGGTTAAGTTAGTCGACATTAGAGAAAATATATCATTTGCTTTGTATCCTTGTCCTAGAAGAGAGAAGTAGATTTCCAAGCTTGATCCTTAGAGCTTGAACCATTTGATTTGTGTTTTGAGGTTAGAATCTTAATCTTCTTTAGTCGTTCTTTGTATATATATGATCACATTGCATGATCTAGCATTATTCATGTGCCATGCATTGATTTAATGTTTGGTTTTAGAAAGAGAAACTGATGTTCTTGTGTTCTTCAAGAAAACCCACGTTTTGATCTGAAAGTTTGTATCGAGATCCATGTTTTTGTGTTTGTTTTCATGGAATCTTCAAGTATGGGTACCCAGGTCCATGTTTTTAAACTCATATCATGAAATCTCAGATTTTGAATAAAGAAGTAATGATTTTAGCATTCATGTTCTTTAAAAGGAAACCCAGATTTTTCCAGACTTCATTTCCTTGAATGTGGTCACCGGGACCACACCTCGGCCAAGAGGTGTGGGACCTCGGCCAAGACATGTTTGGTACCCAGCATGCTTTCCCAAGATGAAAAATAGCGTTTTAACCCCCAACACATGTTTTGCTTTGTCTTGACCTAGTTTTGAAAGAAATGTCGGGATCATTTACACTCATGCAAAGCTTGTTTTAGGAATCCATTGCACAACCATCTTTGAGCATCTCGTCTTGTCTTCTTGAAATGCATTCAACGGACTTTGCCATGTATTTATAGGTCTTGGATCCTTGCCTTAATCCCTACACCCGAAGAGCTATGTGGGTGGTATTTTAATAAAGCTATGTTCTAATGTTTTGATAAAAGCTTTGCTTGTTTCGTTTTGGAAAAGTGTTTGTTCAAGCATGAATGATTATTCCTAGTTTTGTATCAAATACTATCTTGTCTTGATGACATTCTTGGAAAGTCCTTAGTGCTAGGGGACTATAACGCAACTAGTACCCTTGTTTAAGATATCTCCCTTGCCAGCGACGGTCTTGTACGGGTGGGTTTGCCTAATCGATTCCGGGTTGATTATTCCCTTGTTTTATCAGGAATGTCATCCCTTGTATTATGTTGATGCTAGTAAGCATCCCTTGAAGCTCTGAAAGACTTGATAGATGAACTTGGTTCATCCCTTGATTTTGTACAAGATATACTATGTATTGTTTTGATAAAGATCTCGAATATCATTCATTCAAACCTTTATTACTAATAACATTCACTGAGTATCCAAGCTCACCCTCTCCTTATATATATGTAGGTGACGAGCAAGAAGGCAGCGATGCCTAGATGTTATTTGCAAGTTGATTTAGATTCATGTTTTCCTAGCACCTTGAAGATTATGCTTCTTAGCTTTGTATTTCATGTCTTTTGTATATGTCAGCTTGAGAAACCTTTTGGTCAAGATGTAATATGTACTCTGTTTTGTTTGTACTCAAGTTGTAAAACCATGTTAAAATGTATGTCATTTCATTTGACTTATGCACAGCTCTCGTGGACTATTTATACGTAAATTTATTACTTCCGCACATGTAAGCCCCATAAGTATACTCTAATTGTGCGTGAATTCTTGTAAGTTGGCCTTTGGTAATCTCGGATTACTAGCCATCATGGCACCATTCTACTAGGGGCGGAATGGGGTCGTGACAGATTTGGTATCAGAGCACTGTAGACACCCCATTTTTGACCGTCCTTAAGACTTGGGCGCTACTGATTATTTACTTGGTGATGAAAGATGTGCAGTGCAAAGCTTTGATTTCTTCGGCAAGAGAAGAGTCAAATCCCAACCTCACACCCAATTTTGGACCAAACCTATTTTGAATGGTTTTTAGACCTTAAAACCCTCTCTTTCAAAATATTTTTGAAATAAAGTTTCTACGATGCTCTAAGGCTCGCATTTTATTAAATGATGTGCTTTTCGGTAAACCGAGCAAGGACAAAGTGGAAATGAATGAAAGAGAGATGAAATGTTTGAAAAATCTTTCAAAACACCTTGTTTAGGGGTTTGGAGTAGAAGAAAATTGGAGAAGAGAGAAGAAACCAGGTTGGAGAAGAAGATGGGCATGAAGCGCTAAGAGAGAGTCTAGCGGTCCTCGCTAAATTGGGCCTATCCTCTTGTATACAAGGATTTCAGCTATGAGGCCATCACCGTTGGAAATAAGACTTCTGGGGCTTCATTTTTCACTCAAGAATCTCCTAAAGCCGAGTCCGTATGGGAGAGATGTGGTTGTTGGAAGTTAGGCATCAATCTGTTTGAGCTGGAAATGAGCAACCTCCACTAAAAGAGGGCTATCTCCTAGGACACTTAGAATTTTGATGCAAGGCTGCCACCATTGGAAAGAGTACTTCTGGGGTTTCAATTTGGACACAAGAATGACCTGAAAAGGAGTCCAGATAAAGGATTTATGCCTGGTGCAAGTTGGGGACTCAGGTTAGTTTTTGCCGTCGGCCTCTATGGGAGTGCATTTGCCACAATTGGAGCTCATCGGCCATAGGTCGGCCAAGAGTGAACCTAATCGGCCACAAATGGTGGCCGGTCGGCCAACAAAGTGGTCGGTCGGCCAGAAATGTGCAGAAAGCCCAGAATTGGTAGATATTTCTCCTTCAGCTGTTGTACATTGCTCCAGATATTTCCAATTGAGATATTTTCGGCCAAAGCTTGTATTTTTGCTATATATGGAGGCTATATCTCACATATTGCAAGGTTAGAACATTTAAGAAATTTTTGGAAGCCTCTCTCTAAAAAAAAGTCCTCTCTCTCTAGAAATTTCAGACCTAAATTTCAGCCTTTCTCTCTAGTTTGCTCTCTCTCTCTTTCTCTCTCTCTCTCTCTCTCTCTCTCTCTTGCCCTTTTGTGCATAGAAGTAGAGAAACATGCCTAGTTTGCCTATGCATCCTTGATCAAAGTTGCCTACCTTTGGGAGGACGTTGCTTGAAGCTTACCTGGGACTTTGTTTGAGCTCCAAAACCTTATTTGAGCTCAAATTTTTGCCTATTTTGGTGCTTGGCTTCAAAAGGTATAAACTCTACCCTTTAAACTTGTTTTGCATAGCTTGTTTTGCTATCTTCTTCAACTATTTTGGGGCTGTTTTTTGGGGTGTTTTTGAACTGAAAAAAACTCTATTTTTCAGTCCTCAAAATGTTGGTTTAAGCCTTGTTTGGCTGGGGGGTGTTTCCTCCCTTTTGCTCCTTGGCTTGTAAGGCCTTTTAAGCTATCTTTCAAGCTTATCAAACAACTTCCTTTTGGCCTTAAAATCACTAAATTCCAGAGGAATTTCAGTGGTAGAAAGGTGGTTTTGAGGTCCCAAATGGGAGGGGGTGGTCCCCCATCCTCTTGCCTTGTTAGCATGTGTTGTTGGCCTATCAAATGAGCATGTATTTCTCCCTTCTTGAGGCTTAGTTTGAGCATGTTTTTGTGACTTTTTGGGCCTGCTCTAACTCTTTTTTAGGCTGGTTTGGTTGTTACTTGCATGTTTCATACACTTGTAGTGTAATCCTACTCACTAGCTTAACATGCTTCATGTCTTAGCCTTTGATTCTAGCATGTATTAGCTCCACTCCAACATGTTTTTGGCCATTATTTAACATGCTTCAACTCTGATTTTAGTTGGTTGGATCACCTCTTGCTTGGTTCTTGCACTTGTAGTGCAATCATGCTCCTTAACCTAGTGTACTTAGTGTTTTGGCCTCTCATTCTAGCTTGTCTTGGCTATACTCCATGCATGTTTTGGTACTATTTTCATATGCTTTAGGACTTTTTTGAGTTCTTAAGGTCATTTGAGCATTGATTAGCATGGTTGTAGTGTAAAACCCTTGACTAGTTTTGTATTTCAAGTCTCTTGGCATGCTTTATTTGAGCTATTTGCATAATATGGCATCATTTGGCATAGTATTTCAGAGCATATACTTCCATCATACACTCATATATATCGCTCTTTAAGTGCTTTTAAGAGTTGAGCCTTATGCCTCGTTTATGAACCAATGCATGAACATCATTTTCTTGCTTTTCATGCTATCTTCTCGGTTCATTTGAGCCACTATTTTGGCCTGTTATAGCTCTGTTTTGGGCTAGTTTGGTTGTTTGTGCATTGTATTGCATGCCTCTTGTGTTATGCTCTTTACTTACTTCAATGCTTTCGACTCCGAACATGTCTTGCATGCGTCATTTTCATACTTCGATGTCATTTAGCATCCTATTTTAGTGCTGGAATATGTGCCATTGCATGCCATCTTTCATTTGTTGTATCACTTTGAAAGAGGTCTTAAGCCCTTTGTTGGTTTGAGCATGGAATTGAGACTTTCATGCCTAATGGTTTTAGCCTTCTCTTGAGGGTTTCTACTAACCAAAAGCGTGAGGCTTCTTCCATGATCAAGGTGCTTGTGGCTTAGATCCACTTTCAAAATTAGAGGACTCTCACTTGTGGACTTAACCGATTAAAGGATTAATTGGTAATCTAAAACGAGTAAACAAAATGAATCAAAGTAAAACATGTCAAGATGGCATGTTTGTGTTGCATTGCATGTGTTTGGATCGGACGTTAATCCAAACACGAGAAATGAGGGACATTTCATACTCAAAGTGATGAAACGTGACTCATTTCTTAGTCGTTGTCCCCCTTGATTGTGCATGATAGGGTGGAGGCTTCTCAAGTCTTGTATGTAACTTGTGCATTCATCAACATTGTGCAAGCTTGACTCTTTGGCCATCATGCATTGAGATGCGTGATTGGTGGCTCGAGAGCCGAGCACTACACTCCTTTGAGCTTGAGACATGATAAGGAGTGTAATTGCACACACATTCTCTTGCAAATACACTACCATGCCTCTGCTTGTGCTCTGTTGCAGCAAAATAAGAAATTGCAGGAAGCAATGCCGACCGGCCATCAAAGCTGCCGACCGGCTATCAAAATTGGCCGATGGCCATCCCTCTTGGCCGACCATCACTCAGCATGTTCCTAAGGTGGATCAGAAGCATCTTAGTAGTTGACACAATTTTCAAAGGTCCAAAAGAGTGCAAACAGAGGCATCTTTAGGCAAGGTGGTGGATTTCCGAGAGGACGCGACCGAGCATGCATATCTCCCCTCGCCTGCGAGGCCATTTATCGTTTTGCTAGCTAGATGTAGTTAATTACCTGTGTTGTAATTAATTAGTTTAAAATGTTGTAATATTCTAAATCAGCTTAGCATAGCTAGTTTTCAATTCGGTTTGTAATTAATTAGCTAGAATAGTTAATTAGTTTATCTGTAATAAGTAGCTTAGCTTAGCATAGCTTAGCCTGTTTATTTGGACCCTCTGTCTAGAGGGCACAACGTTGTAATAAGCGTGCGTGTGTGTGATGCATGTCTTCCAACCCCATTTCTTTCTCCCTTTTACTTATCACCTTTTGATGGTTAGTTTTAGAACATGTTTCAATTAGTATACTTATGTTTTGCATGCATGCATCATTCATTCGTCTTGCATGCACCGAGCTCGGCGCATCATACAAATTGCATTGTATTTCAATACACTTCCTTGAATACATGTTTGAAAGCATATTATCGAATGTTGCATTCATATGCCAATCTAGATAGCCGAGCCTACTTAGTTGTATTTTGCATGTGCTGCATTAGGCACTTAACATAGCTAGGATCATGCATTGATTACTAACTAGCTTCTTTTTAGCTCAAAGTACACTGTGAGTGTTTATGCTTTAGCATCCTTGCATGTGTGTAAGTGACTTCCATGTTAGCATGATTGCCATGAGGCTATCTGCATAAGTGTTTAACTGCATGAATGCCAGTGGGTGAAGGCTTCATTGCTTGAATTGGAACAAATCATCAAAATGTGAGTTTTAAGCCCACTTGAGAGTGGCAAATCATGTTTTTAAGCCCACTTGAGGGTGGCAAATTCGCGACTTAGCCTACTTGCGAGTAGCACTTTCAAACCATTTTCAAAAACAAACATGTGATGTTTTGTTCCAAATCGAGTGATTTAGTCTATACTTGTACGCTGTACGCATCACGTAATAAGTTAGATTAATAACCGGAATAAGAACACGTGTTTTCAAAAACAACATATCATGTTAGTAGTGGCCGATCATTTGATCGAGCGAGCGGGGGTGGTCATTTCAGGACCTTCTCCTCTCGTACCCAAGTTCTTGAGCCGAGACAACTTTGGTGATGACGGACACATGGCCTTAGGCACGAGTCAGGGTTTCCTAAATTTCCCAAAACAAAATATTTAGGTGGCGACTCTGAAATCTGGCAAAGCAGTCCATGTTTGGTACTTTTTGATTAAAATCGATTTTCCTAAACGATTTGCCGAATTTGGAATCTTTGGTGATTTATCAGTCTTACATTGCACTTTGTCAGATTAGACTCAGAACCGTGACGAGAGTCCAAACTGTAGTAGCTAGAACTATAATTCATGCCCTCACGCGCAGAGCGGAGTTCGGGTGGTCTACAGTTTCTGGCGACTTTGCTGGGGATTTAGAGAACTTGACTTGAACATTATGATATGTTATTTTGTTTACACTTATGTGTTTCTTTGCATTGCATTTGCATAGGTGCGCTTAGGTCACAGTGTTTGCCATCTGCTATTCCTGAACGGTTTGCCGGAGGCTTGCTTGGAAAAGCGTGCCATAAGGCTGACCGATTACGGGCTTTGCCGCGATGGGAACACAAACCTCAGTTTTTACCAGGGCACCATTTTCGACCATTCGACCTAGTGCATATCGGAAGCCTTAGAGACTGTTCCAAATTAGGACAGGTTGCTTACCCGAATGTAGGTTGTTTGAAACCGCTGGGTGCGTAGTGAAAGCATAGCTCCTGACAAAATAGGACAGGGAAATCCTACCCTACCATAGGGGCATTTTGGCTCTTACTTGCTTGATATGTGCTGTTAGGGAGTGTCTCTACAAGGATGTATGTATCAGTTGCAAGTTTGAGTATCAGCTTGAGGATATCAGTTTACAAGCAGAATTTTGGGGCAGAATTCAGTAGAGAGCACAATCATTCAGCTATGCTCATATCCGTTCTAGTGAAATCAGGCTGAGATGCTGTCTATTTTCTCTTTTATAAGGTAGTCTTGGAACCATAGCTTCAGAAGGCTCCAATATCCCCCAGGTACACTGGACTTGTATTGGTAGACTTTGTTAGGTCAAAATTGGTTCAGAAGCAACCTGTGTTTACCTCACCCCCATCGGTTATAAGACGAAGGAGGTTCTGGCAGAATTCGCCAGTACAGTTTCTACAACAGTCACGCCTCAGTTCACCTGGGTCTAGTCTGGTCTGGGAACAGTTGTCTACATTCAGCTCAGCACGAGATCGATCACCCATTCCCATGGCTCAGTATCCCCTAACCAGTGTGGAAGAAGAGATGCGGTACCTGCAACAAACAATTGAGGCACTACAACAGGACGTAGTCCATCAAGATGAAGTCACAGCTCGTCAGGCTGAAGTGATAACCCAGCTACAACAACAACAGCCACAGTAGGTTGCAGCTTCTACATCTCATGCACCTCCCACGGGTAACCTGACACCCAGAGCCACTGCCCATACTGCTAATATCCAAGAGACCCAGGGCAATCCGATGGAGCCAATCCCAGCACAGGCCTCTAAAGCTCATGTCCATCAAAGCGAAGCTCCCTTTGAATGTGAGGTTGACCCAACTGCACTTAAGATCAATAAACTGGAGAAGTTATTCAAACAAGCACAAGGAGTGAACTCTATCCCGGATTTAGAGGACAGGTATACTGAATCTGCAGTTACCTTACTGGAGCAGTTTAAAATGCCGCATATTGACCGCTTTGATGGCTTTGGAGACCCAAGGGTGCACCTCCACCTATTTTTTAATATTCTAAGGCCAATGGGTTTGACCCCAGCCCAGAAGTTGTCACTATTTGGCCGAACCATGTCTGGGATAGCTGCAATCTGGTATGCAAAATTGGAGAACTCTGTGAAATAGGACTGAAAAGAGCTGGTTGGGGCCTTTATTGCTCAATACTCCTACAACACACAGATCGAGGTCACAACTCATGATCTTGAAGTCCCCCGCCAAGAGCTAGAGGAAGGTTTCTCAACGTTCGTGATGAGATGTAGAGCGAAGGCCTCGGTGGTGACTACAAGGCCTTCTGACAAAGATCAGATCAGGATGATTGTTTGGAATCTGCATGCCAAGTTGCTGCAAAAGATGATCGTCCTACCTCTATTTACCTTTCCAGACCTTTATGAAACGGGGGTTCAAATTGAGGATGCTATCAGACAAGGGATTTTTGCGGAAGATAATGAGCCTTTGAAGAAGAATGTTGTTCACAGTTCCAATGCTGCTACTGATGGTAGCACAGTTGCAAAATGCTCAGAAGTAGACATTATCACCACTTCCCTCAATGGCCAAAAACCAACCACTTCACATAAGCCCCAAGCCCGAAATTTCCATCTACTTTACATGAGTCTCTCTCATGCTTTGAAAATGCTACGAGAGGAAGAGCACCTAGAGCTCCTAGAACCTCAACCCCTTTCAAATCCTCTGCCACCAAGATATGACTCAGCTAAATACTGTGCCTATCATCAACAACACGGTCATGATACGAACCATTGCATCCACCTCTGTCATAAGATTCAGGATCTTATTAACGAAGAGACCATAACTCCACCAAAAGGACCTCGGGCTAGTACTAACCCATCACCTTTCCATCTCAGTCTAATCCATATACTGCCATCCACCTATGACCCTAGTATGTACATCACCCCAGCCCATTTACCTAAGCCTGAGGTGTTCATTCTAGACAGCATGGACTTGTGCATGATGAATGCACCTGAACCCCAATCATCTCAAACCCATGAACCCAATACTTCTGAGCTAGTGAGAATGATTGAAGATCTTCAGAGAACTATGGCAGATCTGGCCTTTGGGATATTGGCTCCGTCATCAACCACATCACATGCCAGAAATCTCATGGGACAGGTTGCATTGGAAAAAGGCCAATCCCTTGGCAAAGTGGAGGTGAGTGGTAAGAACAAGGCAGGGGCAGGCTTTGGTCCCCATGAACACCTTCAGTGGGCTGTTTAAGCTTTGAAAGCCGAAGGGCTGAACAAACAGCAAGTACTCACAGTTGTTGTAAAAACTGTGGATGACACTTTTGCCACTCAGAATGAGAGCAGTTTTAATCAAGGGGCAAGCCGAGAGAAGCTTCGACGTACCAGAAACGTTCTTTTTAGCTCTAATCCTGCACTCGGAAGAGATCAACAAACCAAGTCAGCACCTGCCGACCCCTTTGCTAGTGCATCCAGCAAAAATCCACAAACCTCGAAGTACCAACCCCGTAGTCGGAAGGTCTTCCATGCTCTCTACATGCTTTTGTCCAAAACTTTCCAAATCCTCGTTGGACAAGGCCATCTCAAACCCTTTGAGCCTCGGTCTCTCCTTGGTCGTCTTCCAGCCAGTCATGATACTGCCCAGTATTGTGCCTTCCATCAACAAATCGGTTATGGCACTGACCTTTGTTTTCGTCTTCATCACAAAATACAAGATTTGACTGACAACAAGGTCATTGTCGCACCAGGTCCTGCAAAGTCTATTGGTACTGGATCAATGAGCTTGGGGGATAATGTGATGTGATCGGGGGAATGAACCACCTACAGATGGCACCCAGTTTACTCCAGATGTGATGGATGGCCCGCACTGTTTTGAGCATTGTGCAAATGCTAGTTTTTGTACTTTCTGACTTGGGTATTGAGTCAGTCTTGTTGTGTTATATTGAGTCAATCTTTTTGTATTGAGTCAGTCGAGTCTGTCTTGTTGTGTCAAGTCAGTCCTGTTATGTTAGAGTCGGGTGATTTCGGGGGTGTTACCTCGGACATCACTCTCTTGTTTTGTGTTTGTCTTTTGCACTCTTTCTTTTGAGTCTGTTTCTGCCTTAGAGCCAGTTGTGCCAACAGATTTGAATGAAACAACAGTGATTTTCACCCTTTTGCGTCTGTTTTTGCCTTTGCGCCAGTTGTGCCAGAAGTTCTGAATAAGATGACAGTATTTGACTAAAAACTGTGTCTTTTCTGTGCCTTGAAGTCATTGCATTGACCTAAGTTTTTTAAAACTTTTTCTAGCACTGTGGTGAAAACAAAGAGGGTGGAATTCCTTGGGATTTGAAAAAATTTGATCAATTGAGAGAAAGAGAGGCATGCTAAGCCCTTAATGAATGAGATCATGTTTGTTAATGTGAGTACTGAGAAGGATCCTGGCTTGATCTAGATCGGTTCTACATTGTCTTCAACGCGAGCAACTAGTCGCTTTCTTAAAAGATTTCAAAAAACGTTTTGCGTGGTCCCGCGAAGACCTGTGCGGAATTGATTTTGAGATTGTCTAGCTTTGGATCGCTCTCAGCCTTAAGACTCAACCCCTTTGCTTTCAAACCTTGAACTTGGATTCAGAATGTTCAACGGTAAACCACAATGTGAGGCATGTACGGCTAGGTTTGAAGCAGCCCTCGAACTAGAGGCAAGGAAGTCAGCTCAAGAAGATCAGATGTGAACAAAAGAAGCTTGCAAAGCTTGATCAGAAATAACCTTTCAACTAGGGGCAAAAATGTCAGATGTGTTCAAAGATTCAAAGGATGAGTCCTTTCACAAACTAATGAAGAATTGGCAAGAAAGCCAAATCCCATAAGGGACGAAAGAAGAAAATTTATTGCTGAAGGACAATCGAGTTCCTATCCGCAACACTAGGGGCAACTTCAGCGCCCATTAGATGGACTCCTACATCATCAGTGAACAGCAACCATTCTCCTGGATGCAGATGGATTCGAGATTTCAAACCGATCAACATGGACAAAGTTACACTTTTACCCTTGAGAGGCTCGCTGGGCCAGAAACCCGGAAGGGCAACCTAGGCAAAAGTTAGAGCAAGAAAAAGAAAAGAAGAAATGAAAAAGAAGAAAAGTAAAGAAATGAAATGAAAAGAAATAAAAAGAATTGAAAAGAAAAGAAGAACATAGCTCGCAAGGTTGAAAACTCAGAAGGGCGGCCTTGGCAAAAGTTAGAGCGCAAAAGGAGAGGTTAATACCCGAGTGTACCTTAACTCAGAACTACATTAGGCTTGATTCCCATCTTTGGGATACGTAGGCAACTTCATTCTGAAGTCCAGCTGTAAAACACTTCAAATTCAACTATCCTGTCCATGAGATTGAACGGGTCCTCTTTGTCATTTTTTTCTCGATCTTCACTATGAGAACTGGTTATAGTATGCTGCGGTGCTTTTCAAACAAGGGGCAACTTTTCGTTGTTGTATAGTGTGCTGCAGTGCTATTCAAACAAGGGGCAATGTTCCATTGCGGAGCAGTGTCATTTAGGTAAGGGGCAATTTTCCATTGTTTTGGATCTGAGGTTGTGCATCTCGAGAGTAGATTTCGTGTTGGTCGAGCAGTGGCCATTTGCAAAAACAGTTTCTGAGGATTTTTACTGAGGTTGACTAATTCTCTCAAAAATTATTCCATTTTTCCAAAATTAGACCATTGCTTGCACCAAAAAAGGAAATTTTTCAGTGCTCACGACCTGACTTGCATGATTTTACATCAGAAAATCAAACAAGCATGTTAATCAAACTCTCATATTGGTCAAAATTGTTTTAGTAGAAAACCAAAACAAAAAATAGTCAAAATGATGAACGAGGGGCACAGTTGAGTCAGGTTTTCTGTCTTTTTCCCCTTGACAACACACTTGTCAGAAAGGGCACCATATTCGCCAGAAAGGGCACTCTACTTGCCCGAAAGGGCCCAATTGAAGCTACTAACAAAGGGCTGAAAGCTCTCACTTCCTTCGAGCAGCGAGGTATCAAGCTAAGTGTGAAGCACGAATTGGAAATGGAGCTAGATATTCGTTTCCCTCATCTAGGACGATTACGCTCAAACTGGCGTCTGACCCGAAATGGGGACGTAGAAAATGTAATGTATCAGACCAATCAATTGTAAGCCTGGCCGATGGGACATTGTTGTAGCTTATCTCCATCAAGCTAAGCCAAGGGCATCGTCAACCGATGTCAATTACAGATCTGTAGCACATCTGGTTGCACCGCAACCCCTCTGTGGGAAGGCTCACTGTTATGAGCAGAAGAAGGAGAATCTAGTAGAATACTAGGGGCAAGAGCCCACAACTTTCAGCTTATCCATTAACCATCCAAGGGAGGGATAAAAAAAAAAGAGATTGAAGAATTAAGAGATGTGCGCTGAGAGAAAAGTGAGGAAAGGGCCTTTCAGAGAAAAAGAGATTGAGTGCCAGAGTGATGTGAGAATCAAAAATGAGAAAAGGGTGGGAAACAATACCCGAAGAAACAGGCTCCTCATGAACTGAGAGGTCTCTTGCCATTGGAATACATTTAAGTCTTGTGTTTTTCTGTGTTTTTGTTTGCCTCGATTCTTGTTTTGAGTCATTTCGAGTGTCAATAGATGCATTTAGGTAGTTTTACCTTTGTTTTTCGTTGTTGAGTCATTTTTGCTGTGGTCAGTCATAGGCTCAATACCCGGTTAAGGACTCATTTTCCAATTTCAAATTCAAAAATAAAATCGTTTTGTACTCGGAGTGCTGTGCCATTCTCCACATTTGTGCAAAACAGGATTTGTTCTTTCATAAAACTGTAGGGTTCAACCCAGGCCATGTTAGAACAATAAAACTAGGACCTATCTGAAGCTATATGGATTCCGGACTGCAAAGCAAAAGAAAAGAGGGAAAACGTGGGGCATCTGAGTTTGTTCAACTTCAAAAATTTCCGAGATTGCGCTTCGTATGTACCTTCTCAGGCCTTGTCAATGCTCCTGTAGACCGCCACAAACTCCGCTCCACGCGCGAGGACGCAAATCGTTGTTCTAGCTACTACAGTTCAGACTCCTGTCATGGCTCTGAATCAAATCTCGCAAAGTCCAATGCAAGACTGATAAATCACAAAAGAGTCCAAATTTGGCAAATCGTTTTGGAAAATTGATTTTTATCAAAAAGCGCTAAACACGGACTGTTTTGCCAGATTTCAGAGCCGCCACCTAAATATTTTATTTTGGGAAAATTTAGGAAACCCTGACTTGTGCCTAAGGCCACATGTCCGTCATCACCAAAGTTGCCTTGGCTCGGGAACTTGGGTACGAGAGGGGAAGGTCATGCAATGAGCACCCCCGCTTGCCCGATCAAAGATCGGCCTCTACTAATATGATATGTTGTTTTTTTGAAAACACATGCGTTCTTATTCCGGTTATTAATCTAGAATTACTATGTGATGTGCATAGCATACAAGTATAAAATCAATCATGTAGATTGGAACAAAACATCTCATGTTTATTTGTTTTTGAAAATGGTTTGAAAGTACTACTCGCAAGTAGGCTCAGTCGCGGATTTACCACCCTCAAGTGGGCTTTAAAACATGATTTTGCCACTTCGCAAAGTGTGCTTCAAACTCACAATCATCGAGTTGTTCCAATTCAGGCAATCAAGCCTTTACCCACAGGCATTCATGCAATTAAACACTTAAGCAGTTAGTCTCATGACAAGCATGCTAAACATGGCAACATACACATCTCATGCAGGGATGCTAAAGCATAAACACTCATAGTGTACTCCGAGCCAAAAAAAGAAGCTAGTTAGTAATCAATGCATGATCCTAGCTACGTTAAGATACCTAATGCAACACATGCAAAAATGTAACTAAAAATAGGCTCGGCTATTCTAAGATGCCATATGAAATGCAACTCGATAACATGTTGTTGAACACGTATTCAAGTAAATGTATTGAACTAAAATACAATTTGTATGATGCGCCGAACCCGGTGTATGCAAGACAAATGAATGAATGCAAACATGCAAGCATAAGTATGCTAATTGAAATATGCCCTAAAACTAACCATAGAAAGCAGTTAAGTAAAAGGGAGAAAGAAATGGGGGTTGGAAGACACGCATCACACACACGCACACTTATTACAACTGTTGTGCCCTCTCGACGAAGGGTCCGAATAATAAGCTAACTAGCCATGCTAAGCTAAGCGACTAATCTAATTAAACTAATTAGACTAGCTATTACAACACCGAATTGAAAATTAGCTATGCTAAGCTAATTAAGAATTTACAACGATGAATAAAACTAGCTAACACACTAACTAATTAATTACAAAACTGACAATGCTAACTAAGATAACAACTCATTCTAAGTTAACAAAAGTGCTTAAATGGCCTCAAGACGAGGGATGCATGTATGCTCAACTTCACTTGGAAATCCATCACGATGCCCCAACTTGCCTCTATTTGCATTTGTTCTCAGAACACTGTACGAAGCTCCAGATAGCTTCTACTCCATCCAGGACACCTCTAGGAGCATTGCCGACCACTTATTGGTGTTGTCAACCAGCTGCCGACCACTTACATTTGCTCCAGACTAGAAAAATAGGTCGGCCAGCCACTTTTACTGGTCTGCCGACAACTTTTGCTGCCACACTTCGAGTTTGCTGCAATAGAGAACAAGAAGGGGGACGACAATGTATTTGCAAGATATTGTGCACAACCATCTTCCCTATCATTTCTTAAGCTCAAGGGGGTGTGGTTCTCGACTCTCGGGTCACCAATCGAGCATCGCAATGCACGATGGCCGAGAAGCCAAGTTTGCACAATTCAAAGTTAATGAATGCACAAATAACACATAAGGGCCTTAACCTCTATCATGCATGATCAGGAGGGTCGGCGACCAAGAAATGAGGCACGTTTTATCACTTTAAGAATGAAACGTCCCTCGTTTCTCATGTTTGGAATGACACCCAATCCCAACATATTCAATGCAACTCAAGCATGCCAAACACAATGCAAGCAACATGAGCATGCAACAACAATGCAATGCAACCAATGCTCAACCTAACAATGCTAATGGCATGCAAGCACGACGCTATGCAACACAAGCATGTAAACAACAATGCAAACAACAAGCATGCAAATATCACGCAATGCAACAAGCATGCAACAACATGCAAACAACATGCTCAATGGACTTAAACCGAATATGGACAGACCTCAATCATGCCCAAAACAGTGGCCAAAATGCTAAAATGATGGCATGAAATGCAAGACAATACATGCTCATGCATTGGCCCATCCACTAGGCATAAGAACACAACTCTCAAAAGTGCTCAAGGAGTGACAAATGTGAGAGTGTAACAACACTATCTGCAATGAAATCATGCATGAAATGATGCCAAATCATTCAAACAACACAAGCATAGCGTGTTAGGAAGCTTAAGGCACAAAGCTACCAAAGAGCAACACACGGGAGGCATGCAATACATGGTACAAGTGAATGAACCAGCCATGGACAGAGCTCAAATAGGTCAAAACAAAGACCCAAACATGCTGAGATGGGGGCTTAAAGGTCTAGGCATGCATGCATACACATTAAGCCACAAACAAGGCAACAATGCATGACCCTTAAAGGCACTCAAAGAGTGAAAGAAGTGGGAACGTGGTAATGCTATATGCTCTGAAATAACATGACAAATGATGCCAAATCATGTACATGTCACAAATGAAGCATGCTTGAGGCATGAAAACACAAGGCTAGCAAGGCCAATTGCACTACAGGTATGCCATGCATGAACCATGTGGAAAATACAACCCAAAACAGTCCTATAACATGTCAAAATGAGGCTCAAACATGCATGGACTAAAGCTAAAACATGCTAGCATGAAGGGCATGAGGCATGAAGTATGCAAGGCCAACAAAGGGGATTGCACTACACCTACCAAAACCAAGCATGAGATGGCTTCGCCAACAAAAATCAGAGTTGTATCATGGCAAAATAACCCCAAAAATATACTGAAATGATAACTCTCAAGCTTAGGCATGATGGCATACACAATGGCTTGTATTTAAGACGAAAAGCACAAACCCTTCAATGCATTAAAAGAGTGACAGATATGAGTGTATGACCACACTACATGCACTAAAATCACATATCATATGATGCCAAAACATGCAAATAGTCCAAGTAATGCATGCTGGTGGACTCAATACACAAAGCTAGTGAGCTAGATTGAACCATGGCTATACAAAGCAATGCATGCATGACCCAAAACACTTAAATCAGAGCTAGAGCTTGCTAAAACACGAACAAAAGCTTCTTGAAGTTAAGCCAAAAGCATGCTAGAATGAAGGTCAAAAGCGTGATGCATGTTAGGCTAGTTTGTGGGATTGCACTATAAGTGTAGAATGCATGCAAGTGGTGACTCAACCGAGCTAAAACAGAGGTATTCCATGTCAAAATGACCCCAAAAACAAGTTAAGAATAGGCCAACACATGCTAGGAAAGTATGCTCAAACATGAGGCTAATAAGGCAAGCAATCAAGAAACAAGGAGAATGGATGACCCCCTCCTACTTGGGACCTCAAAACACAAGTTTTACCACTGAAAATCCACTGGATTTCAGTGGTCAAAAGGCCAAGAGAAAGTGATCTCAAGGGCCTAAAGTCATGGTGCAAAACAATGCCAAACAAGGCCCAAAAGGGGGTAGACCACCCCCAACACCAAAGAGGCCTTCAACAAACATGTTAAGCACTAAAAATCAGGACTTGTTGCAGTAGAAAGTTGGGCCTAAAATAATATGCAAATAGGGCCAAATAAGCAATGAACACAAAGCTTAAAAGAGGGTTAATGACTCACCCTTGTAGAACCACTTCAAAGCTGCAATTCCAACAACTTTTTCTGAGCTCAAACCAATCCACAAACATTAAAACCAACTTCTAGGTGCCTCAGCAACAAAAGGGTGGTGTTTCACTATGTGTTTGTGTGCAAAAGTGTGCAAGAAAGGCACTTTCAAGCACAAATATGAAGAGAAATGAAGAAGTATAGATATAGATGATATGTATAGCTCAAGCAACTTTTTTGAACCTAAGGCAAGAGGGGGGAGGTTCTCTTTTATAGAAAACCAAAGTTCAAGCTTGTTGAACAACATTAAGGCTTGAATGAATCCCTCTATACACGTGTATGGAGGATTATTTCTGTGCCTAACAGCTGGCACAACTGGCAAGAAAAGATCTTCAGGAAGCTGAAGAAAAGCTGCCGACCACTTGAAGTGGTCGGCAAGCTACTTGCAGTGGTCAGCTGACCAGTACAAGTGGTTTGCAAGGGAGCCAAGTGGTCGGCAGGTGTGGGGAGGTGGTCTGCGCCATGAAAGCAAGCAAATGCCATGGTGGCCGACCACTTTTGATGGTCGAAAGACCACAAAGGCCAGTTGGCTGGCCAGAAAACTAGCTGGCAGGTAGGAAAAGTGGCCTCCAAGGGGAAAGAACTGGTCTCCAACCCTCATTCCACTCTCCAAGCAAGGAAAACAAGGTTTGTGCCAAAAACAAACCAAAAAGGAAGAAAAACGAAAGTCCGCGGGACAAGACGAGCAGCCGGAAGCCCCGAAAACTAGTCTACGGGCACCAAAAGTGGTCTACAAGACCACAGTGTCCCTCTAGGAAAAGGCAACAAGGCATGGTCCGAAAACCAGGCCAAGAGGAGAATGTTAAGTGGTCCCAAGACAAGCCGCGCAGCCAAAGACTCCGGAAACCCGAAACTAGCCTACAGGCGCTCGGCCGAAGGCTCTGGGAACTAGCCTACAGGAGAGAAAAGTGGTCTACAACCATAAAAAGTGGTCTACAAACCTCTCTCTCCCTCTAGGCAAGGTCAACACGGCATGGTCCACGAACCAAGCCGAAACACAAAGAGTTCAGAGGCCCAGAGGCAAGGCACTCAGTCGAAAACTCTGGAAACTCGAAACAAGCACAAATATGCGGGATCACCGAGCGCTCAGTCAATGACATCTGAGTCTTATGATCGTTCAAAAATAGGGTATCTACAGTTGCCCCTCTTTGACAGAACTCGAAAGTCAAGAAGTGACGGGAGTGAATGTCAAAGCCTAGGGACGACCCATTTTTGACAAGGTCGAAGACTTAGACAAACAGGCAAGATAACAAAGAAATTCACTCGCAGGTAGGGGCAAGATGCAAATGACACACACAATGCCGAACATAACTTATGATCATGCAAAGAGAGCTGTGGTGAAGAAATTATGCAAAATAAATGCAACATTTTAAGCGAATGCGAAACAACAGCCTCACACCTTCCAACAGAAAGGATGTAAGAAAATTATACAATTCTCACTGCGTCTCACACGGAGAAGTCTAAAAGTGACTAAAAAGAACACCCGGAGTCTCAAACGAAACACCTCCCAGCATATCAAACGCAAAAGGAGAAGGGGTACGTCCAAACGCATGCCAAACGCGAGTGGACAAGGGTAACAGTCAAGCTGAACCAGAACTTCTCTTGAATGAACCGTACATACAATATCGTGCCAGCACAAAAGAGAAATTTTGACAAGTACAATATAATGGAAACACATGACCAATGCTATATCAAGATACAATATCAACATAAGATAAATGCGTGCACATATGATGCCGATGGAAATATTCATAGAAATGCAAGTGAAAAGTGCATAACAATGCTAGTAAAGAGTGCATCACAATGCTAGTAAAACATGAATGACAACGCAAGTGGAGAGGGTGCATAACAATGCAACTGAAGCGTGCATAACAATGCGACTAAAGTGTGCATAACAATGCAACTGAAAGGGTGCATAACAATCCAGGCGAAACGTGCATGACAACGCAAGTGAAGAGTGCATGACAATGCAGGTGGAGTGTGCGTAATAATGCAACTGAAAGGGTGCATAACAATGCAGGCGAAACGTGCATGAAAACGCAAGTGAAGAGTGCATGACAATGTAGGTGGAGTGTGCACACATATGTAGCTGACAGGGTGCATAACAATGCAGGCAAAACGTGCATGACAATGCAAGTGAAGAGTGCATGACAATGCAAGTGGAGTGTGCATAACAAAGCAAATGAAAGGGTGTATAACAATGCAAGCGAAATGTGCGTGACAACGCAAGTGAAGAGTTCATGACAATGCAGGTGCAGTGTGCATATATATTCTATGCACAATAATCAATGCAATATGCTCAATGATGAAATGTGCGTCTTGACAAGACCGATTCAAACGCAACCTCCGATTTACCTGTTGGAGGAGTTGCAACAAATTAAAAGGATACAACTTGTACGTGCTGAGCATCACATGCTGAAAACACATTCCAGAGCTCCCGCGCAGGCCACTTGAGCTTTAAAAAAAGGTACTTCCTTTGCATTTTCTCGTGTTGTTAGGGATCCCTTGCTTCTGCATCTTACGCCTCCAAGCTACAGGAACAACCTTTCTTCCTGGCCATGTTCACAACTTTCCCTATTCTCCAATGGGGTGACAGACTAGGTTGGTTCATATCCAGAATTAAGGCGCACACATGCTGTCTCAACCTATGGGGCTTCCATACAGATTTCTAGCCGGGGATACACCCCTGGGTATTTGAACCAGACTTGAGTCTCAAAAATCCTGAACCTTTGTGTTCTAGGCAATAGCCATTCGAACTCTAGTTTCCACCGTCGCGGTTGGTCTCCTAGGAACTCATTGCAAACACAGCCGAGAAGCCTCTAGCAGGAAAAGGTACTCAGGAAGAGCACTTCTCATCGCCATTCTGGCTTGAAGCAAACTTGATCTTCAGCTTGAGCTAGAGGCACATTCATACTTCGGAGCATTGACCAGACCTAAAGAGGTACATCCAGAATACAATCTCGAAATTTTCTGAAGTTGAAACACACTCAGATGCTTCGAATTTTCCCTCTTTTCTTTTGCTTTGTAGTCTAGAACAAATATAGCTTCAGATAGGTCCTAGTTTCACTGTTCTCACATGATCTGGGTTGAACCCTGCAGTTTTATGAAAAAACAAATTCTGTTTTGCATACATGTGGAGAATGGCACCGAACTCCGAGCACAAAACGATTTATTTTTGAAATGAGTTCTCGACCGAGTATTGAGCCTACAACTGAACACAACGCATCACGACTCAACAAAGGAAAGAAAAAGGTAAACAACCTAAACACATCTATTGACACTTGAAACGAGTCAAAACAAGAATCGAAACAAACAAAAACAATAAACACAATATGCGAATGGGTTACCACCAGTGGGAGACCTCTCAGTTCAATGAGGAGCCTGTTTCTCCGGGTATTGTTTCCCACCCTTTCTTGTTTGTGTTACTCATATCACTCGGCCCTCAGGCTCTATTTTTCTAAAAAAGCCCTTTTCCTCACTTTTCTCTCAGCGCACATTTCTCTATTCTTCAATCTCTCTTCTTTTTTTTTATCCCTCCCCTGGGTGGTTGATGCATAAACAGGAAGTCGTGGGCTCATGCCCCTAGCATTCTGCTAGATTCTTCTTCTTTCGCTCACAGCAAGTGAGTTCCTCCCACAGAGGGGTTACAACAGGTTGTGCAGTAGATCTATAACTGACATCGGTTGATGACGCACTTGGCTTAACTTGACCAAAAATGAGTCGGCACATCTCACCGGCAAGGTATACAATCGATTGGCCTCACACATTGCATTTTCTACGTTCTCATTCCAGGTCAGACGCCAATTTTTTATTTGATCATCCAGATGAGGGAACCGAGTATCTTGGCCTAGTTCCAGTTCATGCTTCACACTTAGCTTGGTACCTCGCTGCCTAGAGGATGAGAGAGCTTTCTGCCCTTTGCTGTTAGCTTCAGTGGTGCCCTTTTCCGGTAGGTAAAGTGCCCTTTCTGGCAAGTAGAGTGCCCTTTCTGGCAAGTATGTTGACAACGGGAAAAAATACGGAAAACCTGACTCGACTGTGCCCCTAGTTCATCATTTTGACCATTTTTTGTTTTTGCTTTCCACTAAAACAATTTTGACCAATATGAGAGCTAGATTAACATCCTTGTTCGATTTTGTGATTTAAAATCATGCAAGTCAGGCTATGAGCACTGAAAGTTTTCCTTTTTCGGGTCCAAGAAATGGTCCAGTTTTGGAAAAATGGAATAATTTTCGAGAGAAAATTAGTCAGCCTCATTAAAAATTCTCCAAAACTATTTTTACAAATGGCCACTACTCGACCAACACAGAATTTACTCTTGAGATGCGCAACCTCAGATCCAAAACAATGGAAAATTGCCCCTTGTCTAAATGGCACTGCATAGCTACGGAAAGTTACCCCTTGTCTGAGTGGCACCATAGCGCGTTGTACGACAACAGAAAGTTGCCCCTTGTTTGAATAGCGCCGCAGCATACTGTAACCCGCTCTCATAATGAAGATCACAACCGAACTCTTGGATAAAGAAGCGACAAAGATGACCCGTTCAATCTCATGGACAAGACAATTGAATTTAAAGTGTTTTACAGCTAGACTTCAGAATGAAGTTGCCTACATATCCTAAAGATGGGAATCAAGCCTGTCGTAGCTCCAGGTTAAGGTACACTTGGGTATTAACCTCTCCTTTTGCGCTCTAACTTTTGCCAAGGTCGCCCTTCCGGGTTTTCAACCTTGCGAGCTATGCTCTTCTTTTCTTTTCATTTCTTTTCATCTTTTCTTCTTTTCTTTTCAGAATTTTTCATTTTCTTCATTTTTTTTTTGTTCTTTTTTTTTTGCTCTAACTTTTGCCTAGGTCGCCCTTCCGGGTTTTCGACTCGGCGAGCCTCTCAAGGGTAAAAGTGTAGCTTTGTCTATGTTGAATGGTTTTGAGATCTTGAAGCCATCTGAATCCAGGAGAATGGCTACTGTTTGTTGATGATGTAGAAGTCCATCCAATGGGGGTCTGAATTGCCCCTAGTGTTGCGGATAGGAGCTTGATTGTCTTTCAACAACAAATTTTCTTCTTCCAGCTGCTAGAATTTGGCTTTCTTGCCAGTCTTTATTAGTTTGCATAATGATCCATCTTTTGAATCTTTGAACACATCTAGCATTTTTGCCCCTAGTTCGAGGGCTGCTTCTGATCTAGCATTGCAAGCTTCCTTTCATCACATCCGATTTTCTTGATCTGACTTTCTTGCCTCCAGTTCAAGGGTTGCTTCTGATCCGGCCATACAAGCCTCACATTGTGGTTGACTGTTGAACATTCTGAATCCAAGTTCAAGGTTAGAAAGCAAAGGGGTGGAGTCTTGAGGCTGAGAGTGATCCTAAGCTGTACAATCTCAAAATCAATTCCACACAGGTCTTCACGGGACCACGCAAAATATTTTTTGAAACCTTTTAAGAAAGCGACTAGTCACTCGCGTTGAAGACAATGTAGAATCAATCTGGATCAAGCCAGGATCCTTCTCAGTACTCATATTAACAAACATGATTTCATTCATTAAGGGCTTAGCATGCCTCTTTTTCTCTCAATGGATCAAATTTTGCAAATTCCGAGGAATTCCTCCCTCTTTGTTTTCATCACAGAGTTCGAAAAGTTTTGAAAAACTTAGGTCAATACAATGATTTCAGGGCCCAGAAAAGTAGGTGAAAAGCTCTACTTTTCATTCAGATCTTCTGGCACAACTGGCTTATGGCAGAAACAAACTCAAGAGTGTGAAAAAGACAAACACAAAACAAGATAGTGATGTCCGAGGTAACACCCCCGAAATCACCCGACTCCGACACAACAAGACTGACTTGATACAACAACATAGACTCAACTGACTAAGTACAAAAAGATTGACTCAATACAAAACAACAAGGCTGACCCAATACCCAAGTCAGAAAGTAAACAAACTAGCATTTGCACAATGCTCGAAACAGTGCGGGCCATCCATCCCATCTGGAGTAAACTGAGTGCCATCCGCAGGTGGTTCATCCCCCGATCACATACTCATATTGTCCCCCAAGTTCACTGATCCAGTGACGATAGACTTTGCTGAGCTTGGTGCGACAATGACCTCGTCATCAATGAAATCTTGTGCTTCATGGTGAAGACGAAAACAAAGGTCAGTGCCATGATTAGTTTGTTGATGGAAGGCACAGTACTAGGCAGCATCATGCTTAGCTGGAAGGGGATTCGGGAGAGGCTGAGGCTCAAGGGGTTTGTGATGGCCTTGTCCAACTAGGATTTGGAAAGCTTTGGACAAAGGCATATAGAGGGCATAGAAGACCCTCCGACCTCGGGGTTGGTACTTCGAGGTTTGTGAATTTTTGCTGGATGCACTAGCAAAGGGGTCAACAGGTGCTGACTAGGTCTGTTGATCTCTTCTGAGTACAGGTTTAGAGCTAAAAGGAACGTCTCTGGTACGATGACCCTCCTCCCGGCTTACCCTTTGATTCAAACTGCCTCCAACTTGAGTGGCGAAAGTGTCATCCACAGTTTTTGAAACAACTGCGAGCACTTGCTGTTTGTTCAGTCCTTTGGCCTTCAAATCCTCGACAGCCCACAGAAGGTGTTCATGGGGATCAATGCTTGCCCCTACCTTGTTCTTATCACTGGCATCCACTTTGCCAAAAGATTGGGTCGCCATATTAGAGCGAAACCCAGTTGTTGTCGACATGCCACTACCCAGATCTAAGATTGCTTCAGGTTGGCCATTTTCAATTGCAGCTTGCTCTAAGATTGGAGACCCTTTTGGCATGAAACTTCTGGCCTGTGATGTGGTCGATGATGGAGCCAAAATTCCAAAGGCTAAATCTGTCACAGTTCTTTGCAAATCTTCAATCATGCCTTCCAGCTCAGAAGTAGTGGGTTCACGGGTTTGAGATGATTGGGGTTCAAATGCATCCCTCGTGCTTAAGCCCATGCTTTCCGGGATAAACACCTCGGGCTTGAGTATATAGGTCGGGGTGTATATACTGGGGTTGTAGGTGGGTAGCAGTGTATGGCCGATGTTGAGATGTGGATGAGGTACTTGGTCCTTGGGGTTTTGAGGTGGAGCTATCGTCCAGTTGTCGATGAGATTCTGGATCTCATGACGAAGGCAGTAGCAACCGTCGATGACATGGCCGCGTTGCTGATGATACACGCAGCATTTCATGGAGTTATGCCCGACATGGAGTGGGTTAGGCAGAGGTTGAGGATAAAGGGGTTTAAGATACCCTCTCTCCATCAGGACTTTTAGTGCGTTAGCTAAGCTCATATAGAGGCGGCTAAAAGTTCTGCCCTGAGCTCGGGTTGGGTTGGCTGCTTGTATGCTGGTCTTGGCAAAAGGGTCAGCTATGGCGACTGTATTGATTTTAGTGGGTTTGGGAACAGTGCTACTAGCATGGATACTCTTGGAAAACACCATCCTTACTGGTTCACTTGTTCTAGGAATAATCCCTTTGTTGAAGGCATTCTCGATCTGAATCCCCAGTTCATGTAAACTCTTGAAAGTGGATAAGGGAACGACTATCAACTTTTGCAGCATATCAGGCTCAAGATTCTGCACCACTATCTGCACTTGATCCCTTTCAAAAGGGCGATCTGTCATCTGTGCTGCCTTTGCTCTCCACCTTGCAACAAATTTCATAAAAGGCTCTGTTGGGTTCTAGAGGGTTACTTCAAGCTCTTGCAAGGTCATTTCAACCTGGGTATTGTAAGAATGTTGATCAACAAAGGCCTCAGCCAATTTCTTCTAGTTTTGCTTCACTATATCCTTCAACTCGGCATACCAAGTGGCGGCTGCACTCGACGGGGGTCTGGCATATAGAGAGAGTTTCTACGGCTTAGTCAGACCCATCAGTTTCAGGATATCCATGAAAAGCCGGATATGTACCATAGGATCCCCGGACCCGTCGAATCAGTCAATATGTGGTATTTTGAATCTATCTGGGAGCCTTAGGGCAACCTCAGTATACCCATCCTCAATGTCATGAATGGAGTTAAAGCCTTGCGCCATTTCGACCTGCTCCTCAAGGTTCGCAATTTTCTCCGAGCTCGGATCAAGATTAGTAGTATCAAGGGAATAAAGGCTCTCAGTAGGCTGCGCCAACGGTCTGAAACTCGGGCTTGAGCCATCCCTTCTTGGGGATCTAGACCATGCAAATCTTCTGCTAGCGAGAGTGGGTCCAAGTTCAGCTGAGGACCCAAGATTGGATGTGTGGTAAATGCCCCAGATGGGCGTTGCGATTCAGTATTGGTCTCATCTTGCACGGCAGTTCCCTGATTTAATGCTGCTATCCCGACCACAACTTCTTTCGAACCCTGTGCCATCACGATCTGCTGGGTTTGAACAAAGGTGATGTGACTGGTGACTATCAGATCAGATGAACCAATGAGCCCTATCTAGCCCTTCTTTACTTTCCTGCAGCGAAGGAACACTGGTTGCCCTTGAACTGAATCTCTGACCTAATAAAGTTTATCAACACAAGTCCAATGCACCTGGGGGATGTTGGAGCCTTCTGAAGCTATAGTTCCACGACTACCCTACAAAAGAAGAAAACAGACAGCACCTCGGATTGATTTCACCAAAATAGATATAAGCATAGCTGAATGACTGTGCTCTTCATTGAATTCTGCCCCAAAATTCTACTTGTAAGCTGATACCCTTAGGCCGATACTCAAACTAGCGACTGATACATACATCCTGTAGAGACACATCCTAATAGCACATACCACGTAAGTAAGAGCCAAAACACCCCTATGGTAGGGTAGGGTTTCCCTGTCCTATCTTGTCAGGAGCTAGGGTTTCATTACACATGCAGTAGTTTCAAACAACCTACAAACGGGTAAGCAACATGTCCTAGTTTGGAATGGTCACTATGGATTCCGACATGCATTAGGTCGAACAGTCAATAAGGGTGTCTTGGCAAAAATTGAGGTTTGTGTTCCCATCGTGGCAGAACCCGCAACCGGTCAGCCTTATGGTACGTTTTTCCAAGCAAGCCTCTGGCAAACCGTTCAGGAATAGCAGATGGCAAACACGGTATCCTAGGCGCACCAATGCAAATGCAATGCAAAGAAACACATAAGTGTAAACAAAACAAGATATCATGAGTTCGAGTCAAGTTCTCTAAATCCCCAACAGAGTTGCCAGAAACTGTAGACCGCTCTGAACTCCGCTTCGCACGCGGGGGCGCGAATCGTTGTTCTACCTACTACAATTCGGACTCAGGTCACGGTTCTGAATCTAATCTCGCAAAGTGCAATGCAAGACTGATAAATCACCAAAGAGTCCAAATCCTGCAAATCGTTTTGGAAAACTGATTTTTATCAAAAAGCGCCAAACATAGACTGCTTTGCCAGATTTTAGAGTCGCCACCTAAATATTTTATTTTAGGGAAATTTAGGAAACCCTGACTCGTGCCTAAGGCCACGTGTCCGTCATCACCAAATTGCCTCGGCTCGGGAACTTGGGTACGAGAGGGGAAGGTCATGCAATGAGCACCCCCGCTCACCCGATCAAAGATCGGCCTCTACTAACATGATATGTTATTTTTTTAAAAACACATGTGTTCTTATTCTGGTCATTAATCTAGAATTACTATGTGATGCGCACATCATACAAGTATAGATTCAATCACGTGGATTGGAACAAAACATCTCATCTTTATTTTCTTTTTAAAATGGTTTGAAAGTGCTACTTGCAAGTAGGGTAAGTCGCGGATTTGCCACCCTTATGATTTTGCCACTTCGCAAAGTGGGCTTCAAACTCACAATCATCGAGTTATTCCAATTCAGGCAATCAAGCCTTCACCCACAGGCATTCATGCAGTTAAACACTTAAGCAGTTAGTCTCATGGCAAGCATGCTAAACATGGCAACATACACATCTCATGCAGGGATACTAAAGCACAAACACTCATAGTGTACTCCATGCCAAAAAAAAAGCTAGTTAGTAATCAATGCATGATCCTAGCTATGTTAAGATACCTAATGCAACACATGCAAAAATGCAACTAAAAATAGGCTCGACTATTCTAAGATGGCATATGAAATGTAACTTGATAATATGCTGTTGAACAAGTATTCAAGTAAATGTATTGAACTAAAATGTAGTTTGTATGATGCGCCGAGCCCGGTGCATGCAAGACAAATGAATGAATGCAAACATGCAAGCATAAGTTTCCTAATTGAAATATACCCTAAAACTAACCATCGAAAGCGGGTAAGTAAAAGGGAGAAATAAATGGGGGTTGGAAGACACGCATCACACACATGCACACTTATTACAACAGTTGTGCCCTCTCGACGGAGGGTCCGAATAATAAGAAAACTAGCTACGCTAAGCTAAGCGACTAATCTAATTAAACTAATTAGATTAGCTATTACAACACCGAATTGAAAATTAGCTATGCTAAGCTAATTAAGAATTTACAACGATGAATAAAATCAGCAAACACAATAACTAATTAATTACAAAACCGACAATGCTAACTAAGATAACAACTCATTCTAAGTTAACAGCGCTTCAATGGCCACGAGACGAGGGATGCATGTATGCTCAACTTCACTCGGAAATCCATCGAGATGCCCCAACTTGCCTCTGTTTGTATTTGTTCTCAGAACACTGTAGGAAGCTCCAGATAGCTTCTACTCCATCTGGGACACCTCTAGGAGCATTGCCGACCACTTACATTTGCTGCAGACCATAAAAAGTGGTCAGCCAGCCACTTTTACTGATCTGCCGACCACTTTTGCCGCCACACTTCCAGTTTGCTGCAACAAAAAACAAGAAGGGAGACGACAATGTATTTGCAAAATATGTGTGCACAACCATCTTCCCTATCATTTCTTAAGCTCAAGGGGGTGTGGTTCTCGACTCTCGGGTCACCAATCGAGCATCGCAATGCACGATGGCCGAGAAGCCAAGTTTGCACAATTCAATGTTATTAAATGCACAAATAACACATAAGGGCCTTAACCTCTATCATGCATGATCAAGAGGGTCGTCGACCGAGAAATGAGGCACGTTTCATCACTTCAAGTATGAAACGTCCCTCGTTTCTCATGTTTGGATTGACACCCAATCCCAACATATACAATGCAACTCAAGCATGCCAAACACAATGCAAGCAACATGAGCACACAACAACAATGCAATGCAACCAATGCTCAACCTAACAATGCTAATGGCATGCAAACACGATGCTATGCAACACAAGTATGTAAACAACAATGCAAACAATAAGCATGTGAATATCATGCAATGCAACAAGCATGCAACAACATGCAAACCACATGCTCAATGGACTTAAACCGAATATGGACAGACCTCAATCATGCCCAAAACAGTGGCCAAAATGCTAAAATGATGGCATGAAATGCAAGACAATACAAGCTCATGCATTGGTCCATCCACTAGGCATAAGAACACAACTCTCAAAAGTGCTCAAGGAGTGACAAATGTGGGAGTGTAACAACACTATATGCAATGAAATCATGCATGAAATGATGCCAAATCATTCAAACAACATAATAGCATGTTAGGAAGCTTAAGGCACAAAGCTACCATAGAGCAACACACATGAGGCATGGAATACATGGCACAAGTGAATGAACCAACCATGGATAGAGCTCAAATAGGTCAAAACAAAGACCCAAACATGCTGAGATGGGGGCTTAAAGGTCTAGGCATGCATGCATACACATTAAGCCACAAACAAGGCAACAACGCATGACCCTTAAAGGCACTCAAAGAATGAAAGAAGTGGGAACATGGCAATGCTACATGCTCTGAAATAACATGATAAATGATGCCAAATCATGTACATGTCACAAATGGAGCAAGCTAGAGGCATGAAAACACAAGGCTAGCAAGGCCAATTGCACTACAGCTATGCAATGCATGAACCATATGGAAAATACAACCCAAAATAGTCCTATAACATGTCAAAATTAGACTAAACCATGCATGGACTAAAGCTAAAACATGCTAGCATGAAGGGCACGAGGCATGAAGTATGCAAGGCCAACAAAAGGGATTGCACTATACCTACCAAAACCAAGCATGAGATGGCTTCACAAATAAAAATCAGAGTTTTATCATGGAAAAATAACCCCAAAAACATACTGAAATGATAACTCACAAGCTTAGGCATGATGGTATACACAACGGCTCGTATTTAAGGCATAAAGCACAAACCCTTCAATGCATTGAAAGAGTGACAGATACGAGTGTATGACCACACTACATGCACTGAAATCACATATCATATGATGCCAAAACATGCAAATAGTCCAAGCAATGCATGCTGGTGGACTCAATACACAAAGCTAGTGGGCTAGATTGAACCATAGCTATACAAAGCAATGCATGCATGACCCAAAACAATTAAATCAAAGCCAGAGCATGCTAAAACATGAACAAAAGCTTCTTGGACTTAAGCCAAAATCATGCTAGAATGAAGGCGAAAAGCATGATGCATGTTAGGTTAGTTTGTGGGATTGCACTACAAGTGTAGGATGCATGCAAGTGGTGACTCAACCGAGCTGAAAAAGAGGTATGCCATGTCAAAATGACCCCAAAAACAAGTTGAGAATAGGCCAACACATGCTAGGAAAGTATACTCAAACATGAGGTTAGCAAGGCAAGCAATCAAGAAACAAGGAGAGGGGATGACCCCCTCCTACCTCAAAACACAAGTTTTACCATTGAAAATCCACTGGATTTCAGTGGTCAAAAGGCCAAGAGAAAGTGATCTCAAGGGCCTAAAGTGATGGTGCAAAACAAATCCAAACAAGGCCCAAATGGGGGTAAACTACCCCCAACACCAAAGAGGCCTTAAACAAACATGTTAAGCACTAAAAATCAGAACTTTTTGCAGTAGAAAGTTGGGCCTAAAACAACATGCAAATAGGGCCAAATAAGTAATGAACACAAAGCTTAAAAGAGGGTTAATGACTCATCCTTGTAGAACCACTTCAAAATTGCAACTCCAGCAACTTTTCTGAGCTCAAACCAATCCACAAACACTAAAACCAGCTTCTAGGTGCCTCAACAACAAAAAGGTGGTGTTTCACTATGTGTTTGTGTGCAAAAGTGTGAATGAAAGACACTTTCAAGCACAAATATGAAGAGAAATGAAGAAGTATAGATGTAGATGATATGTATAGCTCAAGCAACTTTTTTGAACCTAAGGAAAGAGGGGGGAGGTTCCCTTTTATAGAAAACCAAAGTTCAAGCTTGTTGAACAAGCTTAAGGCTTGAATGAATCCCTCCATACACTGTTTCTGTGCCAAGCTGTG
>CM069909.1:31166285-31365839 GCA_036172215.1 Camellia granthamiana
TTCTGTGCCCAACAGCTGGCACAGCTGGCAAGAAGAGATCTTCAAGAAGCTGAAGAAAAGCTGCCGACCACTTGAAGTGGTCGGCCAGCTACTTGCAGTGGTTGGCCGACCAGTACAAGTGGTCTGCAAGGGAGCCACGTGGTCGGCAGGTGGGGGGAGGTGGTCGGCACCATGAAAGCAAGCTAATGGCATGGTGGCCGACCACTTTTGATGGTCCAAAGACCACAAAGGCCAGTAGGCCGACCAGAAAACTGGATGGCAAGTAGGGAAAGTGGCATCCAAGGGAGAAGAACTGGTCTCTAACCCTCATTCCACCCTCCAAGCAAGGAAAACAAGGTTTGTGCCAAAAACAAACCAAAAAGTAAGAAAGACAAAAGTTCGCGGGACAAGGCGCGCAGCCGGAAGCCCCGAAAACTAGCCTACAGGCACCAAAAGTGGTCTACAAGACCACAGTGTCCCTCCAGGCAAAGGCAACAAGGCATGGTCCGAAAACCAGGCCAAGAGGAGAATGTTAAGTGGTCCCGAGACAAGGCGTGCGGCCGAAGACTCTGGAAACCTAAAACTAGCCTACAGGAGAGAAAAGTGGTCTACGACCACAAAAAGTGGTCTACGGATCTCTCTCTCTCTCTCTCCAGGCGGGGGAAAACAAGGTTTGGTTCAAAACTAAACCAAAAGAGAAGTAAGACAGGGCGCTCGGCTGAAGGCTCCGGACACCGGGAACTAGCCTACAGGAGAGAAAAGTGGTCTACAAACCTCTCTCTCCCTCTAGGAAAGGTCAACAAGGCATGGTCCACGAACCAAGCCAAAACACAAAGAGTTCAGAGGCCCAGAGGCAAGGCACTCAGCCGAAAACTCTGGAAACTCGAAACAAGCACAAACATGCGCGATCACCGAGTGCTCAGTCGATGACGTCTAAGTCTTAAGGTCAGTCAAAAATAGGGTGTCTACAGTTGCCCCTCTTTGACAAAACTCGAAAGTCAAGAAGTGACGAGAGTGAATGTCAAAGCCCAGAGACGACCCATTTTTGACAAGGCCAAGGACTTAGACAAACAGGCAAGATAACTAAGAGATGAGCCTGCAGGCCGGGGTAAGATGCAAATGACATACACAATGCCGAACATAACTTATGATCATGCAAAGAGAGCTGTGATGAAGCAATTATGCAAAATAAATTCCACATTTCAAGTGAATGTGAAACAACAGTCTCACACCTTACAACAGAAAGTATGTAAGAAAATTATACAATTCTCACTGCATCTCACACGGAGAAGGCTAAAAGAGACTACCAAGAACACCTGGAGTCTCAAACGAAACACCTTCCAGCATATCAAACGCAAAAGGAGAAGGGTACATCCAAACGCATGCCAAATGCGAGTGGAGAAGGGTAACAATCAAACTGAACCGGAACTTCTCTTGAATGAACCATACATACAATATTGTGCCTGAACAAAAGAGAAATTTTGACAAGTACAATATAATGGAAACACATGACCAATGTTATATCAAGATACAATATCAACATAAGATAAACGCGTGCACATATGATGCCGATGGAAATATGCATAGCAATGCAAGTGAAAAGTGCATAGCAATGCAAGTGAAAAAGTGCATAACAATGCAAGTGAAAAATGCATAATAATGCTAGTAAAGAGTGCATAACAATGCTAGTAAAGAATGCGTAACAATGCTAGTAAAACGTGTGTGACAACGCAAGTGGAGAGGGTGCATAACAATGCAACCGAAGCGTGCATAACAATGCGACTAAAGGGTGCATAACAATGCAGGCAAAATGTGTGTGACAATGCAAGTGAAGAGTGCATGACAATGCAGGTGGAGTGTGCGTAAAAATGCAAGTGAAAGGGTGCATAACAATGCAGGTGAAACGTGCGTGACAACGCAAGTGAAGAGTGCATGACAATGCAGGTGGATTGTGCATACATATGCAGCTAAAAAGGTGCATAACAATGTAGGCGAAACGTGCGTGACAACACAAGTGAAGAGTGCATGACAATGCAGGTGGAGTGTGCATAACAATGCAACTGAAAGGGTGCATAACAATGCAGGCGAAACGTGCGTGACAACGCAAGTGAAGAGTGCATGACAATGCAGGTGAAGTGTGCATAGCAATGTAACTAAAAGGGTGGATAACAATGCAGGCGAAACGTGCATGACAACGCAAGTGAAGAGTGCATGACAATGCAGGTGGAGTGTGCATACATATTCTATGCTCAATGAAGAAATGTGAGTCTTGACAAGATCGATTCAAATGCAACCTCCGATTTACCTGTTGGAGGAGTTGCAACAAGTTAAAAGGATACACCTTGTACGTACTAAGCATCACATGCTGAAAACACATTCTAGAGCTCCCGCGCAGGCCACTTGAACTTTAAAAAAAGGGTACTTCCTTTGCATTTTCTCATGCTGTTGGGGATCCCTTGCTTCTACATCTTACATCTCAAAGCTACAGGAACAACCTTTCTTCCTGGCCATGTTCACAACTTTCCCTATTCTCCAATGGGGTGACAGACTAGGTTGGTTCGTATCCAGAATTGAGGCGCACACATGTTGTCTCAACCTATGGGGCTTCTATACAAATTTCTAGCCGAGGATACACCCCTGGGTATTTAAACTAGACTTTAGTCTCGGAAATCCCGAACCTTTGCGTTCTAGGCAACAATCATTCGAACTCTAGTTTCCACCGTCGCGGTTGGTCTCCTAGGAACTCATTGCAAACACAGCCAAGAAGCCTCTGGCAGGAAAAGGTACTCAGGAAGAGCACTTCTGATCGCCATTATGGCTTGAAGCGAACTTGATCTTGAGCTTGAGGTAGAGGCACATTCATACTTTGGAGCATTGACCAGACCTAAAGAGGTACATCTAGAATACAATCTCGGAATTTTCTGAAGTTGAAACACACTCAGATGCTTCGAATATTCCCTCTTTTCTTTTGCTTTGTAGTCTAGAACCAATATAGCTTAAGATAGGTCCTGGTTTCACTGTTCTCACATGATCTGGGTTCAACTCTGAAATTTTATGAAAGAACAAATCCTGTTTTGCATACATATGGAGAATGGCACAGCACTCCGAGCACAAAACGATTTATTTTTTAAATTGAGAGATGAGTTCTCGACTTGGTGTTGAGCGTATGACTGAACACAGCGCATCACGACTCAACAAAGGAAAACAAAAGATAAACAACCTAAACACATCTATTGACACTTGAAACGACTCAAAACAAGAATCGAAACAAACAAAAACAACAAACACAATATGCGAATGGGTTACCACAAGTTGGAGACCTCTCAGTTCAATGAGGAGCCTGTTTCTCCGGGTTTTCTTTCCCATCCTTTCTTATTTTTGTTTCTCATATCACTCGGCCCTCAGGCTCTATTTTTCTAAAAAAGCCCTTTTTCTCACTTTTCTCTCAGCGCACATCTCTCTATTCTTCAATCTCTCTTCTTTTTTTTTATCCCTCCCCTGGGTGGTTGATGGATAAACAGGAAGTCGTGGGCTCGTGCCCCTAGCATTCTGCTAGATTCTTCTTCTTTCGCTCATAGCAAGTGAGTTCCTCCCACAAAGGGGTTGCGACAGGATGTGCAGTAGATCTGTAACTGACATCGGTTGATGACGCACTTGGCTTAACTTGACCAAAAATGAGTCGGCACGTCTCACCAGCAAGGTATACAATCGATTGGCCTCACACCTTGCATTTTCTACGTCCCCATTCTAGGTCAGACACTAATTTTTTATTTGATCATCCAGATGAGGGAACCGAGTATCTCGCCCTAGTTCTAGTTCATGCTTCACACTTAGCTTGGTACCTTACTACTTGGAGGATGGGAGAGCTTTCTGCCCTTTGCTGTTAGCTTTAGTGGTGCCCTTTTTCGGCAGGTAAAGTGCCCTTTCTAGCAAGTAGAGTGCCCTTTCTAGCAAGTATGTTGACAATGGGAAAAATACGGAAAACCTGACTCGACTGTGCCCCTCGTTCATCATTTTGACCATTTTTTGTTTTCGTTTTCCACTAAAAGAATTTTGACCAATATGAGAGTTAGATTAACATACTTGTTCGATTTTGTGATTTAAAATCATGCAAGTTAGGCTATGAGCATTGAAAATTTTCCTTTTTCGAGTCCAAGAAATGCTCAAGTTTTGGAAAAATGGAATAATTTTCAAGACAAAATTAGTCAACCTCGTTAAAAATTCTCTAGAACTGTTTTTACAAATGGCCACTGCTCGACCAACACAAAATTTACTCTCGAGGTGCACAACCTTAGATCCAAAACAATGGAAAATTGCCCCTTGTCTAAATAGCACTGCACGGCAACGGAAAGTTGCCCCCTGTCTGAGTGGCACCACAACGCGCTGTACGGCAACGGAAAGTTGCCCCTTGTTTGAATAGCGCCGCAGCATACTGTAACCCGCTCTCATAATGAAGATCACAACCGAACTCTTGGATAAAGAAGCGACAAAGATGACCCGTTCAATCTCATGGACAGGACAGTTGAATTTGAAGTGTTTTACGGCTAGACTTTAGAATGAAGTTGTCTACATATCCCAAAGATAGGAATCAAGCCTGACGTAGTTCCGGGTTAAGGTACACTCAGTTATTAACCTCTCCTTTTACGCTCTAACTTTTGCCAAGGTCGCCCTTCTGGGTTTTCAACCTTACGAGCTATGTTCTTCTTTTGTTTTCATTTCTTTTCATCTTTTCTTCTTTTCTTTTCAAAATTTTTCATTTTCTTCATTTTTTTTCTTTTTTTTTTTTTGTTCTTTTCTTTGCTCTAACTTTTGCCTGGGTCGCCCTTCCGGGTTTTCGGCCCAGCGAGCCTCTCAAGGGTAAAAGTCTAGCTTTGTCCATATTGAATGGTTTTGAGATCTCGAAGCCATCTGAATCTAAAAGAATGGCTACTGTTTGTTGATGATGTAGAAGTCCGTCCAATGGGGGTCTGAATTGCCCCTAGTGTTGCGGATAGGAGCTCGATTGTCTTTCAACAACAAATTTTCTTCTTCCAGCTGCTAGAATTTGGCCTTCTTGCCAGTCTTCATTGGTTTGCAGAATGATCCATCTTTTGAATGTTTGAAGACATCTGGCATTTTTGCCCCTAGTTCAACGGTTGCTTCTGATCTAGCTTGGCAAGCTTCCTTTGATCACATCCGACCTTCTTGATCTGACGTTCTTGCCCCTAGTTCAAGGGTCGCTTCTGATCCGGCCATACAAGCCTCACATTGTGGTTGACCGTTGAACATTCTGAATCCAAGTTCAAGGTTTGAAAGCAAAGGGGTTGAGTCTTGAGGCTGAGAGCGATCCTAAGCTGTACAATCTCAAAATCAATTGCACACAGGTCTTCGCGGGACCACGCAAAAAAAATTTTGAAATCTTTTAAGAAAGTGACTAGTCACTTGCACTGAAGACAATGTAGAACCAATCTGGATGAAGTCAGGATCCTTCTCAGTACTCATATTAACAAACATGATTTCATTTATTAAGGGTTTAACATGCCTCTCTTTCTCTCAATTGATCAAATTTTGCAAATCCTGAGGAATTCTTCTCTCTTTGTTTTCATCACAGAGTTCGAAAAGTTTTGAAAAACTTAGGTCAATACAATGATTTCAAGGCACAGAAATGTAGGTGAAAAGCTCTACTGTTTCATTCAGATCTTCAGGCACAACTGGCTTAAGGCAGAAACAAACTCAAGAGTGTGAAAAAGACAAACACAAAACAAGATAGTGATGTTCGAGGTAACACCCCCAAAGTCACCCGACTCCGACACAACAAGACTGACTTGATACAACAAGACTGACTCAACTGACTTAGTACAGAAAGATTTACTCAATACAAAACAACAAGACTAACCCAATACCCAACTCAGAAAGTACAAAAAATAGCATTTGCATAATGCTCAAAACAGTGCGGGCCATTCATCCCATTTGGAGTAAACTGGGTGCCATCCGCAGGTGGTTCATCCCTCGATCACATACTCATATTATCCCCCAAGTTCACTGATCCAGTGATGATAGACTTTGCTAGGCTTGGTGCGACGATGACCTCGACGTCAATCAAATCTTGTACTTCGTGGAGAAGACGAAAACAAAGGTCAGTGCCATGACCGGTTTGTTGATGGAAGGCACAGTACTGGGCAGCATCGTGCTTAGCTGGAAGAGGATTCGGGAGAAGCCGAGGCTCGAGGGGTTGAGATGGCCTTGTCCAACAAGGATTTGGAAAGCTTTGGACAAAGGCATGTAGAGGGCATGGAAGACCATCCAACCACGGGGTTGGTACTTCGAGGTTTGTGGATTTTTGCTGGATGCACTAGCAAAGGGGTCGGCAAGTGCTGACTGGGTCTGTTGATCTCTTCTGAGTACAGGTTTAGAGCTAAAAGGAACGTCTCTGGTACGACGACCCTCCTCCCGGCTTTCCCTTTGATTCAAACAGCCTCCAACTTGAGTGGCGAAAGTGTCATCCACGGTTTTTGAAACAACTGCGAGCACTTGCTGTTTGTCTAGTCCTTCGGCCTTCAAAGCCTCGACAGCCCACAGAAGGTGTTCATAGGGAGCAATGCCTTCCCCTACCTTGTTCTAGCTACTATAGTTCGGACTCATGTCATGGTTCTGAATCTAATCTCGCAAAGTGCAATGCAAGACTGATATATCACCAAAGAGTCCAAATCCGACAAATCGTTTTGGAAAACTCATTTTTATCAAAAAGCGCCAAACACGGACTGCTTTGCCAGATTTCAGAGTCACCACCTAAATATTTTATTTTGGAAAAATTTAGGAAACCCTAACTCGTGCCTAAGGCCATGTGTCCATCATCACCAAGGTTGCCTTGGCTCGGGAACTTGGGTACAAGAGGGGAAGGTCATGCAATGAGCACCCCTGCTCGCCCGATCAAAGATCGACATCTACTAACATGACATGTTTTTCTAAAAACACATGCGTTCTTATTCCGGTTATTAATCTAGAATTACTATGTGATGCACATAACATACAAGTATATACTCAATCACGCGGATTGGAACAAAACATCTCATGTTTATTTGTTTTTGAAAATGATTTGAAAGTACTACTCGCAAGTAGGCTAAGTCGCGGATTTGCCACCCTCAAGTGGGCTTTAAAACATGATTTTGCCACTTCAGAAAATGGGCTTCAAACTCACAGTCATCGAGTTGTTCCAATTCAGGCAATCAAGCCTTCATCCACAGGCATTCATGCAATTAAACACTTAAGCAGTTTGTCTCATGGCAAGCATGCTAAACTGGCAACATAGACATCTCATGCAGGGATGCTAAAGCATAAACACTCACAGTGTACTCCGAGCCAAAAAATGAAGCTAGTTAGTAATCAATGCATGATCCTAGCTATGTTAAGATGCCTAGTGCAACACATGCAAAAATGCAACTAAAAATAGGCTCGGCTATTCTAAGATGGCATATGAAATGCAACTCGATAACATGATGTTGAAAACGTATTCAAGTAAATGTATTGAACTAATATACAGTTTGCATGATGCGCCGAGCCCGGTGCATGCAAGACAAATGAATGAATATAAACATGCAAGCATAAGTATGCTAATTGAAATATGCCCTAAAACTAACCATCAAAAGCGGTTAAGTAAAACGGAGAAAGAAATGAGGGTTGGAAGACATGCATCACACACACGCACACTTATTACAACAGTTGTTCCCTCTCGACGGAGGGTCCGAATAATAAACTAACTAGCTATGCTACATTTGCTGCAGGACACCGCTAGGAGCATTGCCGACCACTTATTGGTATTACCAACCAGCTGCCGACCACTTACATTTGCTGCAAACCAGAAAAAGTGGTCGGCTAGCCACTTTTACTGGTCTGCCGACCAATTTTGCTGCCTCACTTCCAGTTTTCTGCAACAGAGAACAAGAAGGGGGATGGCAATGTATTTGCAAGATATGTGTGCGCAACCATCCTCCCTATCATTTCTTAAGCTCAAGGGGGTGTGGTTCTCGACTCTCGGGCCACCAATCAAGCATCGCAATGCACGATGGCTGAGAAGCCAAGTTTGCACAATTCAATGTTATTGAATGCACAAATAACACATAAGGGCGTTAACCTCTATCATGCATGATCAAGACGGTCGGCGACCGAGAAATGAGGCACGTTTCATCACTTCAAGTATGAAACGTCCCTCGTTTCTCATGTTTGGATTGACACCCAATCCCAACATATGCAATGCAACTCAAGCATGCCAAACACAATGCAAGCAACATGACCATGCAACAACAATGCAATGCAACCAATGCTCAACCTAACAATGCTAATGGCATGCAAACACGATGCTATGCAACACAAGCATGTAAACAACAATGCAAACAACAAGCATGCAAATATCATGCAATGCAACAAGCATGCAACAACATGCAAACCACATGCTCAATGGACTTAAACCGAATATGGACAGACCTCAATCATGCCCAAAACAGTGGCCAAAATGCTAAAATGATGGCATGAAATGCAAGATAATACATGCTCATGCATTGGCCCATCCTGTGATAACCCTGGTCTGTATTATGCTAATTAATCTTAAATTATGATTGTGATTATGCGTATTATTTGATTTTGTGTGCCATTATGTGAATATATGTGGTTTTGAATTTCTATCTGTTTACCGTAAGGATATCTGTTCAACTTTGTGAGAACCCGAATATACAAATCTAGTAAATAATTAAATAATAATAATATTACAATCTCAAATATTTTGATGATTAATCCTAAAGTGCAAATTAAATATTTGGGGGATCTTTAATTAATTTTTAAACTATAAATAAATTTTTATGGAAGTCCACAATTTTTAAGACTATTGATAATAATCTTAATGATTATAACAACAATAATAATAATAATAAACTAGTTAGTAAGGGGTCATTTTGAAAATTTATTATAGGTGGATAAAACCCTAATGGTGAGATATCAATTCTTTTTTTATTCAACACAACAGCAGCCACTTTAGGCTTAGCAGCCGTGAGTCATTGAGGAAGAGAGATGAAGAAGCTTGTGGCATACAAGGAGAGAGAGGAATTCTACGTAATCAATACTGTGTGGGTAAGTTAATTGTTTATTCTCACTTCTATTATTAGTTTTGATCTTCCATAGTTGAGTTCGTGAAACGCATGGTTTGGTCATTCAGGTATATATTAATTTATGGGCTGGTGTGAAGGGAAGTTTAGTATATCAAACTTGGGTTATGGGAAATAATGATGGAAAAACAGGTGTTGTGTGGTTGCATGAATCTCATTGTGGAAGAGATGTGGCTTTATCTTTTGTGTGTTGTGTTGTCAGGGCACTGGTGCTCCTGTTTGGTATTGTTACTAAAGGTCTAGATATAATGTTTAAGGTTCAAACATTCATGTATAAAGAATGGGTATTATTCAAGGAAACAATTCTGTGCATAATCATAGATTTTAAAAATCAAGAAACCATATCAAATGGATGAATTTTGAACTAAAATTTTTACAAGTAGATTAAGTACATATTGAATTTAATATCTGAATTTTCTCATAATTTTTTAGAGTCAAAATCCATATAAATTGAGATATTCAAATCTGTCCACGAAACCAGTTCGAAACAGTAACTTTGGAAGGATTGTTCTCTTTGGGTATAAATCCAAAAATTATCAAATTAGTGTCATTAGAACCGGTTACGAGTCTAGTTTCATAAGTTTTTGGCCTTGCATTGATTGCTCATGTATATTAAGAGAACCGTCAATTTCTTTAAAGTGCTGCAGAAAACAACCTGTTTGAATATAATAAATTGTAGATAATTATTTTGATAAGCAAATCAAGTGAAACCAATTGGGTTTGAAACTTAGGCTATATTAGATCATATCTGGAGGTTATTGGAATTTTTCGAATAGCGTGCAATGGGCTTTGTAATTTTCAAAGTTAGCGAATAGGTTGGGAAGGCTTGCTTGAAATTCTGTTTTATCTTAAAGTCACAATTAATTAAGTTTTGACTGGAACCCATGTCTTGGGTGATTTTAAACCTTGAAGAACATGAACTTAGGTAATATTTAAGAGTAACAGTGAGTTGGGTTGACCCGTGTTAGTGCGCTTTAGTTGAGGTTACTTAGTTCCTATTTTTTTTTAGTATTTTTAAATTAGTTGTGACGTGTAGTTTTTATACTTGGTTTAGGGCACTAGTTGGATTTTTACACTCTGTTCGATTCAAGGAGTATATTATTTCGTTTCAGGTGAGTACTTTCATGCTACATATTTTTATAAATGTTCTCATACCCTGAACTATTGGAAAATTAAATTGTTGTTTTAAGACTAAACTGTTTTGATAAATTATTATATTATCAATAGAATCAAATTATTTCTGAAACGTGTGTGAACTTGGCATACTGTAAACTATTTGTTTTGGTCTCATGTTTATAATGATGAACTACCATGTTTTGCGAAACTAATGTGTATTGATTATTGGGACAATGTGTGTATTTAGTCCAGGGAAATTATTCCACTATATGTGGTGACTCTGGCCACTAGGGAACAGATCAGGGTTGGGCCGTGATGACTCTAGTGCTCAACGATTGTAAGGAAAAGACCTTTAAAAACAACTAGGTGACCTTCAATCGGATCATCTTTGAGAAAAGGCCCAGGTGCCACCCTGAGGATGACTCTTAGTTCGGTATTGTATCCAACGGGGCTTATAGCCTTGAGAACTGTGTGGCATATTATTTGTTTTTCTTGGTACCCAGAAAATTATTGGTGTTCATGTTATAATCTATTTTAAGTGGAAAATGTTGTTTATCATGTTCTTGCGAGACATGAGTATTTTAAGTGTTGAACTATGGAACCTCCTTTTTGAAACAGATTGTATTTACCAAACTGTATGCCAATCTAGTTTCTGTAATATGTATGTTATTTTGGAATTGAACCATGTTTTCATAACTGTATTTACTATCCATGTTGCTACTCATTGAGCTATCAACTGACTTGACTAGGCCACAGAAATCGAAATTGACTAGGCCATGTAATTAGTGTAATTTTTAGAGCCTACGATGAAATTTAATTGAAAATTGATTCAGATCAAAATAATTAGATTCAGAACGATTAATTAAGTGCCATTAATTGGCTATAATCAAATTTGATTAAGTGGGGCTATAAAAGGGCCATTATACACTCAATTACTCTCTTTTAATTCATTTTGGCTGAATTTAGCTCTCTAGGAGTGAGAGACCCGAATTTAGAGAGAGAGAGAGAGAGAGGGGAGACAATCTAAGGTTTGATCAAGAGGCTTCGAATTTTGAAGTTAAACTCAAAGAACTTGAGTGTTTGAAGCTCCTAGGTGAGTAAACAACCCATAATTCATGAGTTTGAGTTGTGATTTTGTGAATGAAAGATTAAATGGTAATCAAGAACATGAGTTGTGTTGATTTTGATGAGATATGCACATGCATGCATAGAATTGCCACGAATTGCCATAAATTTGCATAATTTAACATGTAGCATGCCAATTAGAAAAGATTGAGAGTTGGATCATACATGCAAGCATGGTTTTGTTGAGTTTCATGAGAATGAACACCATTTGCACCATTTGAAATAGGAATGAAGTCAAAATTGGCATGCATGTTTGATTGTTGAAGATATGGAGCTTTTATGAGGTTTGAGTGCATGAGCCATGATTATACAAAGAAATGTTGATTGATTTTGAAGAATTGGACCTTGATTTTGAATGATTGGCCTCATGTTGCTTACATCCATATGCTATATGATGTATTTGCATGTTTTGGACTGAAATTATGAGTTTTGGACCTTTGAAAGTCGAGTTTGAACATGATGAGCAGTTCTGGAAAACCCAAAATTTGACATGTCCGCTCGAGCAGGGAAAGCACCGCTCGAGCGTGAAATGCGAGCTCCCAGAACTTTTTGCAGACATGGATGTCCGCTCGAGCGGGGAGATTCACGCTTGAGCGAGGAGCCATGTAGTTTGACCTTCAGCTCGAGCGTCCGAATTCACGCTCGAGTGTAAAAATGAGGCAACCAGTACTTTTGCAGACCTAATAGGTTCGCTCGAGCGGGAAAGTCCATGCTCAAGCGGGGATCCCTGTTTCAGAAAATTTGTAAAGATGCTCTATGTTTCATTTTCCTTTCTCTTTCATTTCTAAGCACTCTTAGCATGCATTGAGCATTATGAATGTATTAAAAGAATAAGAAAGAAGCCTAAGAGAGATGTTTGAATTAAGAATGGATTGAATCGTTTGTGACCCATATGTGTTATATAATGTGTAGGGTCGAGCTCAAGGGTAAATCCATCAGCAAAACACTGTGAGTAATATCTTAATAAAGATATTTTGAAGTATGTTATTTATCCAACTACTTATTTCTCTATAAGTCTTATAAGTTCGCTAATTTGAATTATGGACAAATGTTTGCTATGCCAAATGGTTGGGCCAAAGGCCAGTCTGACATGAATGAAAGAACGGTTGGGCCAAAGGCCAGTTTGACATGAATGAAAGATTGGTTGGGCCAAAGGCCAGTCAGACATGAATGAAAGATTGGTTGCGCCAAAGGCCAGTTTGACATGAATGAAAGATAAATGGACCAAAGGCCGTTTGACAAGAACGGATTGGATTTGAGGCCGTCTGATGTGTTTGAAACCGCAGTTACTTGACCTATATATATACTAGATAGAAATATGAATTGGGCCCAAGGCCGTTTGGTGCATGTCATTCTAAATACTGTTTGTGTATCTTCTTTATTTGATGTTATTCACTGGGCTTTCGCTCACGCTCATTCATGTGTTTGTAGGTGAGCCAAGGGAGGTCCAAACCCAGCCTCAGTAAAGTTTGTGAGAAACAGTCAAGGTTTTGGAGAGTCAGCCCATACGTCTCACGTACGAGACTTGTTTTCGCCCTCTTTCTATCTTGCCATATTTTGTCATATTGGCGAGAACTTTGGATTACAGTTGTGTATAGTTTTGGTTAGGCTGACTAAGGCTTGTATGATCCTGTTATGTAAAGTATACATATATTGACTTCCTTTTGATGTGAGTTATTAACAAATACTTTTGTGAAATGTTATGGCGTGCCATGTAAGCACAGCTCTATGGACAAAAGTTTGAAATTGCTTCCGTTTGGCCCTTTAACTTTGTTAAAACATATTTGATTTGGTTTAAGGCCGTAGGTAATCCCTTGATTACTGGCCGGTTATGTCCTTAACCCATGGGGGCGGGTTCGGGTCATGACACATCCACTAGGCATAAGATCACAACTCTCGAAAGTGCTCAAGGAGTGACAAATGTGGGAGTGTAACAACACTATATGCACTAAAATCATGCATGAAATGATGCCAAATCATTCAAACAACATAAGCATGGCATGTTAGGAAGCTTAAGGCACAAAGCTACCAAAGAGCAACACACAGGAGGCATGCAATACATGGCACAAGTGAATGAACCAGCCATGGATAGAGCTCAAATAGGTCAAAACAAAGATCCAAACATGCTGAGATGGGGGCTTAAAGGTCTAGACATGCATGCATACACATTAAGCCACAAACAAGGCAACAATACATGACCCTTAAAGGCACTCAAAGAGTGAAAGAAGTGGGAACATTGCAATGTTATATGCTCTGAAATAACATGATAAATGATGCCAAATCATGTACATGTCACAAATGAAGCATGCTAGAGGCATGAAAACAAAAGGCTAGCAAGGCCAATTGCACTACAACTATGCAATGCATGAACCATATGGAAAATACAACCCAAAATAGCCCTATAACATATCAAAATGAGGCTAAAACATGCATGGACTAAAGCTAAAACATGCTAGCATGAAGGGCATGAGGCATGAAGTATACAAGGCCAACAAAGGGGATTGCACTACACCTACCAAAACCAAGCATGAGGTGGCTTCGCCAACAAAAATCAGATTTTTATTATGGCAAAATAACCCCAAAAACATACTGAAATGATAACTCACAAGCTTAGCCATGATGGCATACACAATGGCTCGCATTTAAGGCATAAAGCACAAACCCTTCAATGCATTGAAAGAGTGACAGATACGAGTGTATGACCACACTTCATGCACTGAAATCACATATCATATGATGCCAAAACATGCAAATAGTCCAAGCAACGCATGCTGGTGGACTCAATACACAAAGCTAGTGAGCTAGATTGAACCATGGCTATACAAAGCAATGCATGCATGACCCAAAACACTTAAATCAGAGCTAGAGCATACTAAAACACGAACAAAAGCTTCTTGGACTTAAGCCAAAATCATGCTAGAATGAAGGTCAAAAGCATGATGCATGTTAGGCTAGTTTGTGGGATTGCACTACAAGTGTAGAATGCATGCAAGTAGTGACTCAACCGAGCTAAAACAGACGTATGCCATGTCAAAATAACCCTAAAAACAAGTTGAGAATAGGCCAACACATGCTAGGAAAGTATGCTCAAACATGAAGCTAATAAGGCAAGCAATCAAGAAACAAGGAGAGGGGTTGACCCCCTCCTACTTGGGGCCTCAAAACACAAGTTTTACAATTGAAAATCCACTAGATTTCAGTGGTCAAAAGGCCAAGAGAAAGTGATTTCAAGGCCCTAAAGTGATGTTGCAAAACAAAGCCAAACAAGGCCCAAATGGGGGTAGACCACCCCCAACACCAAAGAGGCCTTAAACAAACATGTTAAGCACTAAAAATTAGAACTTTTTGCAGTAGAAAGTTGGGCCTAAAACAACATGCAAATAGGGCCAAATAAGCAATGAACACAAAGCTTAAAAGAGGGTTAATGACTCATCCTTGTAGAACCACTTCAAAGTTGCAACTCTAGCAACTTTTCTAAGCTCAAACCAATCCACAAACAATAAAACCAACTTCTAGGTGCCTCAGCAACAAAGGGTGGTGTTTCACTATGTGTTTGTGTGCAAAAGTGTGAAAGAAAGGCACTTTCAAGCACAAATATGAAGAGAAATGAAGAAGTATAGATATAGATGATATGTATAGCTCAAGGAACTTTTTTGAACCTAAGGCAAGAGGAGGGAGGTTCTCTTTTATAGAAAACCAAAGTTCAAACTTGTTGAACAAGCTTAAGGATTGAATGAATCCCTTCATACCCATGTATGGAGGATTGTTTCTGTGCCCAACAGCTGGCACAACTGGCAAGAAAAGATCTTCAGGAAGCTGAAGAAAAGCTGCCGACCACTTGAAGTGGTCAGCCAGCTACTTGCAGTGGTCGGCTGACCAGTACAAGTGGTTTGCAAGGGAGCCAAGTGGTCAGCAGGTGGGAGGAGGTGGTCTGCACCATTAATGCAAGCTAATGGCATGGTGGCCGACCACTTTTGATGGTCCAAAGACCACAAAGGCCAGTTAGCCGACCAAAAAACTGGCTGGCAGGTAGGGAAAGTGGCCTCTAAGTGGGAAGAACTGGTCTCCAACCCTCATTACTCCAAGCAAGGAAAACAAGGTTTGTGCCAAAAACAAACCAAAAAAGGAAGAAAGACGAAAGTCCGCGGGATAAGGCGCGCAGCCGGAAGCCTCGAAAACTAGTCTACGGGCACCAAAAGTGGTCTACAAGACCACAGTGTCCCTCTAGGCAGAGGCAACAAGGCATGGTCCGAAAACCAGGCCAAGAGGAGAATGTTAAGTGGTCCCGAGACAAGGCGCGCAGCTGAAGACTCCGAAAATTAGAAACTAGCCTACAAGAGAGAAAAGTAGTCTACGGACCTCTCTCTCCCTCTAGGCAAGGCCAGCAAGGCATGGTCCACGAACCAAGCCAAAACACAAAGAGTTCAGAGGCCCAGAGGCAAGGCACTCAGCCGAAAACTCCGGTAACTCGAAACAAGCACAAACATGCGCGATCACCGAGCGCTCAATCGATGACGTGTGAGTCTTAAGGTCAGTCAAAAATGGGTTGTCTACAGTTGTCCCTCTTTGACAGAACTCGGAAGTCAAGACGTGACGGGAGTGAATGTCAAAGCCCAAAGACGACCCATTTTTGACAAGGCCAAAGACTTAGACAAACAGGCAAGATAACAAAGAGATGCGCCCGCAGGCACGGGCAAGATACAAATGACATGCACAATGCCGAAAATAACTTATGATCATGCAAAGAGAGCTGTGATGAAGCAATTATGCAAAATAAATGTAATATTTTAAGCGAATGTGAAACAACAGTCTCACACCTTCCAACAGAAAGGATGTAAGAAAATTCTACAATTCTCACTGTGTCTCACACGGAGAAGGCTAAAAGCGACTACCGAGAACACCCGAGTCTCAAACAAAACACCTCCCAGCATATCAAACGCAAAAGGAGAAGGGTACGTCCAAACGCATGCCAAACGCAAGTGGAGAAGGGTAACAGTCAAACTGAACCGGAACTTTTCTAGAATGAACCGTACATACAATATCGTGCCTGCACAAAAGAGAAATTTTGACAAGTACAATATAATGGAAACACAAGACCAATGCTATATCAAGGTACAATATCAACACAAGATACAATATCAACATAAGATAAACGCGTACACATATGATGCCGATGGAAATATGCATAGCAATGCAAGTGAAAAGTGCATATCAATGTAAGTGAAAAGTGCATAACAATGCAAGTGAAAAGTGCATAACAATGCTAGTAAAGAGTGCACAACAATGCTAGTAAAGAATGCGTGACAATGCTATTAAAACATGCGTGACAACGCAAGTGGAGAGGGTGCATAACAATGCAACCGAAGCGTACATAACAATGCGACTAAAGTGTACATAACAATGCAACTGAAAGGGTGCATAACAATGTAGGTGAAACATGCGTGAAAACGCAAGTAAAGAGTGCATGACAATGCAGGTGGTGTGTGCATACATATGTAGCTGAAAGGTTGCATAACAATGCAGGCGAAACGTGGGTGACAACGCAAGTGAAGAGTGCATGACAATGCAGGTGCAGTTAGCAAAACAATGCAACTGAAAGGGTGCATAATAATATAGGCAAAACGTGTGTGACAACGCAAGTGAAGAGTGCATGACAATGCAGGTGGAGTGTGCATAACAATGCAACTGAAACAGTCCATAACAATGCAGGCGAAACGTGCGTGACAACGCAAGTGAAGAGTGCATGACAATGCAGGTGGAGTGTGCATACATATTCTATGCATAATAATCAATGCATATTCAATGCAATATGCTCAATGAAGAAATGTGCGTATTGACAAGACCGATTCAAACACAACCTCCGATTTACGTGTCGGAGGAGCTGCAACAAATTAAAATGATACACCTTGTACGTGTTGAGCATCACATGCTGAAAACACATTCCAGAGCTCCTGCACAGGCCACTTAAGCTTTAAAAAAGGGTACTTCCTTTGCATTTTCTCGTGCTGTTGGGGATCCCTTGCTTCTGCATCTTACGTCTCCAAGCTACAGGAACAACCTTTCTTCCTGGCCATGTTCACAACTTTCCCTATGCTCCAACGGGGTGACAGACTAGGCTGGTTCAGTATCCAGAATTGAGGTGCACGCATGTTGTCTCAACCTATGGGGCTTCCATACAAATTTCAAGCCAGGGATACACCCCTGGGTATCTAAACCAGAATTTAGTCTCAGAAATCCTGAACCTTTGCATTCTAGGCAACAACCATTTGAACTCTAGTTTCCACCATCACGGTTGGCCTCCAAGGAACTCATTGCAAACATAGCCGAGATGCCTCTGGTAGGAAAACGTACTTAGGAAGAGCACTTCTGATCGCCATTCTGGCTTGAAGCAAACTTGATCTTGAGCTTGACGTAGAGGCACATTCATACTTCGGAGCATTGACCAGACCAAAAGAGGTACATCCAGAATACAATCTTGGAATTTTCTGAAATTGAAACACACTCAGATGCTTCGAATTTTCCCTCTTTTCTTTTGCTTTGCAGTCTGGAACCAATATAGCTTCAGATAGGTCCTAGTTTCACTGTTCTCACATGATCCTGGTTGGACCCTGCAGTTTTATGAAAGAACAAATCCTGTTTTGCATACATGTGGAGAATGGCACAGCACTCTGAGCACAAAACGATTTATTTTTGAAATTGAGAGCTGAGTTCTCGATCGGGTATTGAGCCTACGACTGAACACAGCGCATCACAACTCAACACAAGAAAACAAAAGGTAAACAGGAAGTCGTGGGCTCGTTCCCCTAGCATTCTGCTAGATTCTTTTTCTTTCGCTCACAGCTAGTGAGTTCCTCCCACAGAGGGGTTGCGACAGGATGTGCAGTAGTTCTGTAACTGACATCAGTGGATGACGCACTTGGCTTAACTTGACCAAAAATGAGTCAGCACATCTCACCGGCAAGGTATACAATCGATTGGCCTCACACATTGCATTTTCTACGTCCCCATTCCAGGTCAGACGCCAATTTTTGATTTGATCATCCACATGAGGGAACTGAGAATCCCGCCCTAGTTCCAGTTCATGCTTCACACTTAGCTTGGTACCTCGCTGCTTGGAGGATGAGAGAGCTTCTTGCCCTTTGCTGTTAGCTTCAGTGGTGGCCTTTTTTGACAGGTAAAGTGCCCTTTCTGGCAAGTAGAGTGCCGTTTCTGGCAAGTATGTTGACAACGGGGAAAAGACGAAAAACCTGACTCGACTGTGCCTCTAATTCATCTTTTTGACCATTATGAGAGTTAAATTAACATACTTGTTCGATTTTCTGATTTAAAATCATGCAAGTCAGGCTATGAGCGCTGAAAAATTTCCTTTTTCGAGTCCAAGAAATGGTCCAATTTTGGAAAAATTGAATAATTTTTGAGAGAAAATTAGTCAACCTCATTAAAAATTCTCAAAACCTATTCTTACAAATGGGCACTGCTCGACCAGCATAGAATTTACTCTCGAGCTGCACAACCTCAGATCCAAAACAATGGAAAATTGTCCCTTGTCTAAATGGGCACTGTACGGCAACAGAAAGTTGCCCTTGTCTGAGTGGCACCACAGCGTGCTGTACGGCAACAGAAAGTTGCCCCTTTTTTGAATAGCGTCGTAGCATACTGTAACCCGCTCTCATAATGAATATCACAACCGAACTCTTGGATAAAGAAGCAACAAAGATGAGTCGTTCAATCTCATGGACAGGACAGTTGAATTTGAAGTGTTTTATGGCTGGACTTCAGAATGAAGTTGCCTATGTATCCCAAAGATGGGAATCAAGCCTGACGTAGTTCTAGGTTAAGGTGCACTCGGGTATTAACCTCTCCTTTTATGCTCCAACTTTTGCCAAGGTCGCCCTTCCGGGTTTTCAACCTTGTGAGCTATGTTCTTCTTTTCTTTTCAAAATTTTTCATCTTCTTCATTTTTTTTTTCTTTTTTTTTTTTTTGTTCTTTTCTTTGCTCTAACTTTTGCCTAGGTCGCCCTTTCGGGTTTTCGACCCAGTGAGCCTCTCAAGGGTAAAAGTGTAGCTTTGTCCATGTTGAATGGTTTTGAGATCTCGAAGCCATCTGGGTCCAAGAGAATGGCTACTATTTGTTGATGATGTAGAAGTCCATCCAATGGGGGTCTGAATTGCCCCTAGTGTTGCGAATAGGAGCTCGATTGTCTTTCTATAACAAATTTTCTTCTTCCAGCTGCTAGAATTTGGCTTTCTTGCAAGTCTTCATTGGTCTGCAGAATGATCCATCTTTTGAATCTTTGAACACATCTGGCATTTTTGCCCCTAGTTCGAAGGCTGCTTCTGATCTAGTTTGCAAGCTTCCTTTGATCACATCTGTTGTTCTTGATCTGACTTTCTTGCCCCTAGTTCAAGGGTTGCTTCTGATCCGGCCATACAAGCCTCACATTGTGGTTGACCGTTGAACATTTTGAATCCAAGTTCAAGGTTTGAAAGCAAAGGGGTTGAGTCTTGAGGCTGAGAGCGATCCTAAGCCACACAATCTCAAAATCAATTCCACACAGGTCTTCGCAGGACCACGCAAAACATTTTTTGAAATCTTTTAAGAAAGCGACTAGTCACTCGCGCTGAAGACAATGTAGAACCAATCTGTATCAAGCTAGGATCCTTCTCAGTACTCATATTAACAAACTTGATTTCATTCATTAAGGGCTTAGCATGTCTCTCTTTCTCTCAATTGATCAAATTTTGAAAATCCCGAGGAATTGCACCCTCTTTGTTTTCATCACAAAGTTTGAAAAGTTTTGAAAAACTTAGGTCAATACAATGATTTCAAGGCACAGAAATGTAGGTGAAAAGCTCTATTGTTTCATTCAAATCTTCTGGCACAACTGGCTTAAGGCAGAAACAAACTCAAGAGTGTGAAAAAGACAAACACAAAACAAGATAGTGATGTCTGAGGTAACACCCCCGAAATCACCCGACTTCGACACAACAAGACTGACGTGATACAACAAGATAGACTCAACTGACTCAGTACAAAAAGATTGACTCAATACAAAACAACAAGGCTGACCCAATACCCGAGTCAGAAGGTACAAAAACTAGCATTTGCACACTACTCAAAACAATGCGGGCCATCCATCCCATCTGGAGTAAACTGGGTGCCATCCGCTGGTGGTTCATCCCCCGATCACATACTCATATTATCCCCCAAGTTCACTGATCCAGTGACGATAGACTTTGCTGAGCTTGGTGCAACGATGACCTCGTCGTCAATCAAATCTTGTACTTCGTGGCGAAGATGAAAACAAAGGTCAGTGCCATGATCAGTTTGTTGATGGAAGGCACAATACTGGGCAACATCATGCTTAGCTGCAAGGGGATTCGGTAGAGGCCGAGGCTTGAGGGGTTTGAGATGGCCTTGTCCAACAAGGATTTGGAAAGCTTTGGACAAAGGCATATAGAGGGCATGGAAGACCCTCTGACCTCGACGTTGGAACTTCGAGGTTTGTGGATTTTTTCTGGATGCACTAGCAAAGGGGTCGGCAGGTGTTGACTGGGTCTGCTGATCTCTTCTGAGTATAGGTTTAGAGCTGAAAGGAACGTCTCTGGTACGACAACCCTCCTCCCGGCTTGCCCTTTGATTCAAACTGCCCCCAACTTGAGTGGCGAAAGTGTCATGCACAGTTTTCGCAACAACTGGGAGCACTTGCTGTTTGTTCAGTCTTTCAGCCTTCAAAGCCTTGACAGCCCATAGAAGGTGCTCATGGGGATCAATGCCTTCCCCTACCTTGTTCTTATCACTGGCATCCACTTTGCCAAAAGATTGGGTTGCTATATTAGAGCGAAGCCCAATTGTTGTCAACATGCCACTACCCAGATTTGAGATGGCTTCAGGTTGGCCCTTTTCAATTGCGGCTTGCCCCAAGATTGGAGAGCCTTTTGGCATGAAACTTCTGGCCTGTGATGTGGTCGATGATGGAGCCAAAATTTCAAAGGCTAAATCTGTCATAGTTCTTTGCAAATCTTTAATCATGTCCCCCAGCTCCGAAGTAGTGGGTTCACTGGTTTGAGATGATTGGGGTTCAAATGCATCCCTCGTGCTTAAGCCCATGCTTTCCGGGATAAACACCTTGAGCTTGAGTATATGGGTCGGGGTGTATATACTGGGGTTGTACGTGGGTAGTAGTGCATGGCCGAGGTTGAGATGTGGATGAGGTACTTGGTCCTTGGGGTTTTGAGGTGGAGCTATCGTCCAGTTATCGATGCAATCCAGGATCTCATGACGAAGGCGGTAGCAACCATCAGTGCCATGGTCGCGCTACTGATGATACACACAGTATTTCGTGGAGTTATACCCGGCAGGGAGTGGGTTAGGCAGAGGTTGAGGATAAAGGGGTTTAAGATACCCTCTCTCCATCAGGAATTTCAGTGTGTTCGCTAAGCTCATATAGAGGGGGGTGAAAGTTCTGCCCTGAGCTCGGGTTGGGTTGGCTGTTTGTAGGCTGGTCTTGGCAAAAGGGTTAGCTATGGCGACTATATTGATTTTAGTGGGTTTGGGAACAGTGCTACTGGCATGGGTACTCCCAGAAAACACCCTCCTTACTGGTTCACTTGTTCTGGGAATAATCCCTTTGTTGAAGGCACTTTCGATCTCAATCCCCAGTTCATGTAAACTCTTGAAAGTGGAGAGTGAAACGACTATGAACTTTTGCAGCATATCAAGCTCAAGATTCTGCACCACTATCCGTACTTGATCCTTTTCAGAAGGGCAATCTGTCATCTGTGCTGCCTTTGCTCTCCACCTTGCAACAAATTCCACAAAAGGCTCTGTTGGGTTCTGGGGGTTGCTTCAAGCTCTTGGAAGGTCATTTCAACCTGGGTATTGTAAGAATATTGATCAACAAAGGCCTCAGCCAATTTCTTCTAGTTTTGCTTCACTGTATCCTCCAACTCGGCATACCAAGTGGTGGCTCCACCCGACAGGGTTCTGGCATACAGAGAGTTTCGACGACTTAGTCAGACACATCGGTTTCAGGATATCCACAAAAAGCCAGATATGTACCATAGGATCCCCGGACCCATCGAAATAGTCAATATGTGGCATTTTGAATCTATCTAGGAGCCTTACGGCAACCTCGATATACCCATCCTCAATGTCATGAATGGAGTTAAAGCGCTGCACCATTTCGAGCTGCTCCTCAACGTTCACAATTTTCTCCGAGCTCGGATCAAGATCAGTAGTATCAAGGGAATAAAGCCTCTCAGCAGGCTGCGCCAAGGTTCTGAAAACTAAGGCTTAAGCCAACCCTTCTCGGGGATCCGGACCATGCAAATCTTCAGCTAGCGGGAGTGGATCCAAGTTTGGCTGCGGTCCCGAGATTGGATGTGTGGTAGATGCCCCAGATGGGCTTTGCGTTTCAGCATTGGTCTCATCCTGCACGGCTGTTCCCTGATTTAATGCTGCTATCATGACCACAACTTCTTCCGAACCCTATGCCATCACGATCTGCTGGGTTTGAACAAAGGTGATATGACTGGTGACTGTCGGATCAGATGAACCAATGAGCCCTGTCTGGCCCTTCTTTACCTTGTTGCAGCGAAGGGACACTGGCTGCCCTTGAACTGAATCTCTGACCTGACAAAGTCTATCAACACAAGTCCAATGCACCCGGGGGATATTGGAGCCTTCTGAAGCTATAGTTCCACGACTACCCTGCATAAGAAGAAAACAGACAGCACCTCAGCTTGATTTCACCAAAACATACATAAGCAAAGCTGAATGACTGCGCTCTTTACTGAATTCTGCCCCAAAATTCTTCCTGTAAACTGATACCCTCAGGCCGATACTTAGACTAACAACTGATACATACATCCTGTAGAGACACATCCTAACAGCTCATACCACGCAAGCAAGAGCCAAAAAACCCCCATGGTGGGGTAGGGTTTCCCTGTCCTATCTTGTCAGGAGCTAGGGTTTCACTACACATGCAGCGGTTTCAAACAACCTACAAACAGGTAAGCAACCTGTCCTAGTTTGGAATGGTCACTATGGATTCCGACATGCATTAGGTCGAACAGTCAAAAAGGATGCCCTGGCAAAAACTGAGGTTTGTGTTCCCACCATGGCAGAGCCCGCAACCAGTCTGCCTTATGGCACGTTTTTTCAAGCAAGCCTCCGGCAAACCATTCAGGAATAGCATATGGCAAACACAGTGTCCTAGGCGCAGCAATGCAAATGAAATGCAAAGAAACACATAAGTGTAAACAAAACAAGATATCATGAGTTCGAGTCAAGTTCTCTAAATCCCCAGCAGAGTTGCCAGAAACTGTAGACTGCCCCGAACTCTACTCCGCGCGCGAGGGCGCGAAGCGTTGTTCTAGCTACTATAGTTCGGACACATGTCACGGTTCTGAATCTAATCTCGTAAAGTGCAATGCAAGACTGATAAATCACCAAAGAGTCCAAATCCTGCAAATCGTTTTGGAAAACTGATTTTTATCAAAAAGCACCAAACATGGACTGCTTTGCCAGATTTCAGAGTCGCCACCTAAATATTTTATTTTGGGAAAATTTAGGAAACCCTGACTCGTGCCTAAAGCCACGTGTCCGTCATCACCAAAGTTGCCTCGGCTCGGGAACTTGGGTATGAGAGGGGAAGGTCATGCAATGAGCACTCCCGCTCGCCCGATCAAAGATCGGCTTCTACTAACATGATATGTTGTTTTTTTTAAAAACACATGCGTTCTTATTCTGGTTATTAATCTAGAATTACTATGTGATGCGCACAGCATAAAAGTATAGACTTAATCACGCGGATTCGAACAAAACATTTCATGTTTATTTGTTTTTGAAAATGGTTTGAAAGTGCTACTCGCAAGTAGGCTAAGTCACGGATTTGCCACCCTCAAGTGGGCTTTAAAACATGATTTTGCCACTTCGCAAAGTGGGCTTCAAACTCACAGTCATCGAGTTGTTCCAATTCAGGTAATCAGGCCTTCACCCACAGGCATTCATGCAGTTAAACACTTAAGCAGTTAGTCTCATGACAAGCATGCTAAACATGGCAACAAACACATCTCATGCAGGGATGCTAAAGCATAAACACTCACAGTATACTCCGAGCCAAAAAAAAGAAGCTAGTTAGTAATCAATGCATGATCCTAGCTATGTTAAGATGCCTAATGCAACACATGCAAAAATGCAACTAAAAATAGGCTCGGCTATTCTAAGATGGCATATGAAATGCAACTGGATAACATGCTGTTGAACACGTATTCAAGTAAATTTATTGAACTAAAATGCAGTTTGTATGATGCGCCGAGCCCGGTGCATGCAAGACAATAAAATGAATGCAAACATGCAAGCATAAGTATGCTAATTGAAATATGCCCTAAAACTAACCATCGAAAGCGGTTAAGTAAAAGGGAGATAAAAATGGGGTTTTGAAGACATGCATCACACACACGCACACTTATTACAACAGTTGTGCCCTCTCAACGGAGGGTTCGAATAATAAGCTAACTAGCAACGCTAAGCTAAGCGACTAGTTTAATTAAACTAATTAGACTAGTTATTACAACACTGAATTGAAAATTAGCTATGCTAAGCTAATTAAGAATTTACAACGATGAATAAAATTAACTAACACATTAACTAATTAATTACAAAACCAACAATGCTAACTAAGAAAACAACTCATTCTAAGTTAACAAAAGTGCTGAAAAGGCCTCAAGACGAGGGATGCATGTATACTCAACTTCACTCGGAAATCCATCGCGATGCCCCAACTTGCCTCTGTTGGCATTTATTCTCAGAACACTGTGCGATGCTCCAGATAGCTTCTACTCCATCCAGGACACCTCTGAGAGCATTGCCGACCACTTATTGGTGTTGCCAACCAGCTGCCGACCACTTACATTTGCTGTGGACCAGAAAAAGTGGTCGGCAGACCACTTTTGCTGCCACACTTCCAGTTTGCTGCAACAGAGAACAAGAAGGGGGATGACAATGTATTTGCAAGATATGTGTGCACAACCATCATCCCTATCATTTCTTAAGCTCAAGGAGGTGTGGTTCTCGACTCTCGGACCACCAATCGAGCATCGTAATGCACAATGGCCGAGAAGCCAAGTTTGCACAATTCAATGTTAATGAATGCACAAATAACACATAAGGGCCTTAACCTCTATCATGCATGATCAAGAGGGTCGGCGACCGACAAATGAGGCACATTTTATCACTTCAAGTATGAAACGTCCCTCGTTTCTCATGTTTGGATTGACACCTAATCCCAATGTATGCAATGCAACTCAAGCATGCCAAACACAATGTAAGCAACATGACCATGCAACAACAATGCAATGCAACCAATGCTCAACTTAACAATACTAATGGCATGCAAACACGATGCTATGCAACACAAGCATGTAAACAACAATGCAAACAACAAGCATGCAAATATCATGCAATGCAACAAGCATGCAACAACATGCAAACCACATGCTCAATGGACTTAAACCGAATATGGACAGACCTCAATCATGCCCAAAACAGTGGCCAAAATGCTAAAATGATGGCATGAAATGCAAGACAATACATGCTCATGCATTGGCCCATCCACTAGGCATAAGAACACAACTCTCAAAAGTGCTCAAGGAGTGACATATGTGGAAGTGTAACAACACTATATGCACTGAAATCATGCATGAAATGATGACAAATCATTCAAACAACATAAGCATAGCATGTTAGGAAGCTTAAAGCACAAAGCTACCAAAGAGCAACACACAGGAGGCATGCAATACATGGCACAAGTGAATGAACCAGCCATGGACAGAGCTCAAATAGGTCAAAACAAAGACCCAAACACGTTGATATGGGGGCTTAAAGGTCTAGGCATGCATGCATGCACATTAAGCCACAAACAAGGCAACAATGCATGACCCTTAAAGGCACTCAAAGAGTGAAAGAAGTGGGAACATGGCAATGCTATATACTCTGAAATAACATGATAAATGATGCCAAATCATGTACATGTCACAAATGAAGCATGCTAGAGGCATGAAAACACAAGGCTAGCAAGGCCAATTGCACTACAGCTATGCAATGCATGAACCATATGGAAAATACAACCCAAAATAGTCCTATAACATGTCAAAATGAGGCTAAAACATGCATGGACTAAAAGCTAAAACATGCTAGCATGAAGGGCATGAGGCATGAAGTATGCAAGGCCAACAAAGGGGATTGAACTACACCTACCAAAACCAAGCATGAGATGGCTTCACCAACAAAAATTAGAGTTATATCATGGCAAAATAACCCCAAAAACATACTGAAATGATAACTCACAAGCTTAGGCATGATGGCATACCCAATGGCTTATATTTAAGGCATAAAGCACAAACCCTTCAATGCATTGAAAGAGTTACAGATACGAGTGTATGACCACACTACATGCACTGAAATCACATATCATATGAAGCTAAAACATGCAAAGTCCAAGCAATGCATGCTAGTGGAATCAATACACAAAGCTAGTGAGCTAGATTGAACCATGGCTATACAAAGCAATGCATGCATGACCCAAAACACTTAAATCAGAGCTAGAGCATGCTAAAACATGAACAAAAGCTTCTTAGAGTTAAGCCAAAAGCATGCTCGAATGAAGGTCAAAAGCATGATGCATGTTAGGCTAGTTTGTGGGATTGCACTACAAGTGTAGAATGCATGCAAGTGGTGACTCAACTAGCTAAAATAGAGGTATTCCATGTCAAAATAACCCCAAAAACAAGTTGAGAATAGGCCAGCACATGCTAGGAAAGTATGCTCAAACATGAGTCTAATAAGGCAAGCAATCAAGAAACAAGGAGAGGGGATGACCCCCTCCTACTTGGGACCTCAAAACACAAGTTTTACTACTGAAAATCCACTGGATTTTAGTGGTCAAAAGGCCAAGAGAAAGTGATCTCAAGGGCCTAAAGTGATGGTGCAAAACAAAACCAAACAAGGCCCAAAAGGGGGTAGACCACCCCTAACACCAAAGAGGCCTTAAACAAAATGTTAAGCACTAAAAATCAAAACTTTTTGTAGTAGAAAGTTGGGCCTAAAACAACATGCAAATAGGGCCAAATAAGCAATGAACACAAATCTTAAAAGAGGGTTAATGACTCACCCTTGTAGAACCACTTCAAAGCTGCAACTCCAGCAACTTTTCTGAGCTCAAACCAATCAAAAAATACTAAAACCAGCTTCTAGGTGCCTCAGCAACAAAAGGGTGGTGTTTCACTATGTGTTTGTGTGCAAAAGTGTGAAAGAAAGGCACTTTCAGGCACAAATATGAAGGGAAATGAAAAAGTATAGATATAGATGATATGTATAGCTCAAGCGACTTTTTTGAACCTAAGGCAAGAGGGGGAAGACTCTTTTTTATAGAAAACCAAAGTTCAAGCTTGTTAAACAAGCTTAAGGCTTGAATGAATCCCTCCATACACGTGTATGGAGGATGGTTTCTGTGCCCAACAGCTGGCACAGCTGGCAAGAAAAGATCTTCAGGAAGCTGAAGAAAAGCTGCCGACCACTTGAAGTGGTCGGCCAGCTAATTGCAGTGGTCGGCCGGCCAATACAAGTGGTCTGCAAGGGAGCCAAGATGTCGGCAGGTGGGGAGAGGTGGTCTGCACCATGAAAGCAAGCTAATGGCATGGTGGCTGACCACTTTTGATGGTCTAAAGACCACAAAGGCCAGTTTGCCGACCAGAAAACTGGCTGGCAGGTAGGAAAACTGGCCTCCAAGGGGGAAGAATTGGTCTCCAACCCTCATTCCACCCTCCAAACAAGGAAAACAAGGTTTGTGCCAAAAACAAACCGAAAAAGAAGAAAGACGAATGTCCGCGGGACAAGGCGCACAGCCGGAAGCCCCGAAAACTAGTCTACGGGCACCAAAAGTGGTCTACAAGACCACAGTGTCCCTCTAGGCAGAGGCAACAAGGCATGGTCCAAAAACCAGGCCAAGAGGAGAACGTTAAGCGGTCCCAAGACAACGCACGCGGCCGAAGACTCCGGAAATCGAAAACTGGCCTACAGGAGAGAAAAGTGGTCTACGACCACAAAAAGTGGTCTACGGACCTCTCTCTCCCTCCAGGCAAGGGAAAACAAGGTTTGGTTCAAAACCAAACCAAAAGGGAAGCAAGACAAGGCGCTCAGCCGAAGGCTCCAGAAACCAGGAACTAGCCTACAATAGAGAAAAGTGGTCTACAAACCTCTTTCTCCCTCTAGGCAAGGTCAACAAGGCATGGTCCACGAACCAAGCCAAAACATAAAGAGTTCAGAGGCCCGGAGGCAAGGCACTCAATCGAAAACTCCAGAAACTTGAAACAAGCACAAACATGCGCGATCACTGAACGCTCAATCGATGACGTCTGAATCTTAAGGTCGGTCAAAAATGGGGTGTCTACAGCTCCGAAGTATGAGTGTGCCTCTACCTCAAGCTCAAGCCTACTTCAAGCCAGAATAGCAATCAGAAGTGCTCTCCCTGAGTACCATTCCCTGCCAGAGACATCTTGGCTGTGTTTGTAATGAGTTCCTAGGAGACCAACTGCGACGGTGGAAACTCGAGTTCGAATGGCTGATGCCTAGAACGCAAAGGTTTGGGATTTCTTAGACTAAAGTCTGGTTTGAATACCCAGGGGTGTGTCCCCGGCTTGAAATCTGTATGGAAGCCCCATAGGTTGAGGTAGCGGGTATGCACCTCGATTCTGGATACTGAACCAACCTAGTCTGTCACCTCGTTGGAGAAGAGGGAAAGTTGTGAATATGATTAGGAAGGAAAACGGCATTTGTGGTTTCTACATACAGAAGTTACCCCTTGTCAATGTTTCAGAACCTTTGTACTGTGAGTTGAAGGTAAGTGTTTGAAGAACACAAGGGAAGATCCCCGTCAGAGTAGAGCGGTTCATCGCCACTCACCCCATGAGGTGCTTTTTAAAGCACCGCTTTGTTTGTTTCTTGCATTCCCTAAACATCATGCTTTACATTGCTTGTAACATGTATCATATCATCGCACTTATTGCATTTATTTGCACTCTATGTTATCTTGTACCAATTTATCCTTTTACGATGCGTAGCGTTTAGGATCGTTGTCCTCCGGGGCTATCTCAGGTTGCGTGGAATGCGCTCCTGATTGTTTGTTTTTGAACCACTCTTCTCACGATTTCAGCGTGGTTAGAGTGTTCCTTTCCTCATACGGTTTTAGCATGTTTGGAATTTATCTCAGGTTGCGTCGTGCGCGCACCTGGGCGGTTTTTTTTGGACCTCTTCTCACGATTTCAGCGTGGTTAGAGTGTTGTTTTCCTCACACGATTTTAGCGTGTTTGGAATTTATCTCAAGTTGCGCCATGCACGCACCTGGGCGGTTGTTTTTAGGACCTCTTCTCACGATTTTAGCGTGGTTTAAGTGTTCCTTTCCTCACACAATTTCAGCGTGTTTGCAATTTATCTCAGGTTGCGTCATGCGCGCACTTGGGTGGTTTTTATTTTGACATCTTCTCACGATTTCAGCGTGGTTAGAGTGTTCTTTTCCTCACACAATTTCAGCGTGTTTGGAATTTATCTCAGGTTGTGTCGTACGCGCACCTAGGCTATTGCTTTCGGGACTCTTCTCCCGATTTCAACGTGGTTAGAATGTTCCTTTCCTCACACGGTTTCAGCGTGTTTGGAATTTATCTCATGTTACGCCGTGCGTGCACGTGGGTGGTTGTTTTTGGGACCTCTTCTCACGATTTCAGCGCGGTTTGAGTGTTCCTTTCCTCAGACAATTTCAACGTGTTTGGGATTTATCTCAGATTGCGTCATGCGCGCACCTGGGCGATTGTTTTTGGACCTCTTCTCACGATTTTAGCGTGGTTAGAGTGTTCTTTTTCTCACACGATTTTAGCGTGTATGGAATTTATCTCAGGTTGCATCGTGCGCCCACCAGGGCAGTTGTTTTCAGGACTCTTCTCACGATTTCGGTGTGATTAGAGTGTTCCTTTCCTCACACGGTTTCAGCATGGTTGGAATTTATCTCAGGTTGCGCCGTGCGTGCACCTGGGCGGTTGTTTTTGGGACCCTTCTCACGATTTCAGCATGGTTAGAGTGTCTCTTTCCTCACGCGATTTCAGCGTGTTTGGAATTTATATCAGGTTGTGTCGTGCGTGCACCTGGGCAGTTGTTTTCGGGCCTTTTCTCACGATTTCAGCATGGTTAGCGTGTTTCCTTCCTCACACGATTTCAGCGTATTTGGAATTTATCTTAGGTTGCGTCGCCCCTGAGCAGTTGTTTTCGGACCTCTTCTCATGATTTCGGCGTGATTTGAGTGTCTCCTTCCTCACATGATTTCGGCATGTTTGGGATTTGTTCTTCCTCCTCTCATAATTTCAGTATGGTTGGAGTATGTCCCCCTTTGCATCTACGGCATCTTCTATTACGTCTATTGCATTGCATATAGAATCTATCGCATGCATCTACTGCATTGTCCATTTATCGCTTGCATCCTTTCCATGTTAAGCCTAGTCTGGTATGTGCCCATACTTTTCATGTTAAAGAATGGTTCTGTGATTATGTGTGCGCGCCTATTCCACTAAGAGAATTGTGGTCTGAGGGTGTCGGCACCATTTCTGTGTTAGACGTGGTCTGTTTTGTGTCTATGCCATTTCTAGGTAGAAATGTGGTTTGGCCGCGTGCCTTATCCATTGCATCCATTGCATTGTAGTTTGTTTTGTTGGGTTCAGCATTTAGGATCATGATCTTTCCTCAACAGATCATTCCTCGCTTATATCATGCCACCCAATTACTTGTATTCTTTATGTGAAACACATAGTTCTACCTGTGCACATGCCTATCCCACTAAGAGAATTGTGGTTTGAGGGTTCCAACACTTTTTCTATGTTAAACGTAGATTGATTCTGCATCTCCATCCCTTTATGATATTTGTGTGGTTTTGCACTGCTTGTGGTTTGATTATTTCATTACACTGTATTTCATTTACATTGTTTTCTAATATTGCATATCATTTTGCATTATGCCCCTGAACTACGCTGTTTGATTCCTTGCAAAGGGATACGTAGGCAGCCTGCGGGCACAACCATTTATTTATTTGTATTTTGTTTGTTTGTCCAAGTCTTCGGCCTTGCCAAAAATGGGTTGTCTCTGGGCTTTGACATTCACTCACGTCATTTCATGACTTTTGAGTTCTTTCAAAGAGGGGCAACTGTAGACACCCCATTTTTGACCGCCCTTAAGACTTGGGCGCTACTGATTGTTTCTTGGTGATGAAAGATATGTAGTGCAAAGCTTTTATTTCTTCGGCAAGAGGAGCGTCAAATCCCAACCTCACACCCAATTTTGGACCAAAGCTATTTTGAATGGTTTTTAGACCTTAAAACCCTCTCTTTCAAAATATTTTTGAAATAAAATTTCTACAATGCTCTAAGGCTCGCATTTTATTAAATGATGCGCTTTTCGGTAAACCGAGCAAGGACAAAGTAGAAATGAATGAAAGATAGATGAAATATTTGAAAAATCTTTCAAAACACCTTGTTTAGGGGTTTAGAGTTGAAGAAAATTGGAGAAAAGAGAAGAAACCAGGTTGGAGAAGAAGATGGGCATGAATCGCTAAGAGAGAGTCGAGCGGTCCTCGCTAAATCGAGCCTATCCTCTTGTATACATGGATTTCAGCTATAAGGCCATCACCATTGGAAATAAGACTTGCAGGGCTTCATTTTTCACTAAAGAATCTCCTAAAGCCGACTCCGTATGGGAGAGATATGGTTATTGGAAGTTAGGCATCAATCCGTTTGAGCTGGAAATGAGAAACCTCCACTAAAAGAGAGATATCTATTAGCACACTTGGAATATTGATGCAAGGCTACCACCATTGGAAATCTTACTTATGGGGCTTCAATTTAGACACAAGAATGACTTGAAAAGGAGTCCAGATAAAAGATTTATGCCTGGTGCAAGTCGGGGACTGGGGTTAGTTTTTGTCGTCGGCCTCTATGGAAGTGCATCGGCCACAATTGATGATCATCGACCATAAGTCGGCCAAGAGTGAACCTAATCAGCCACAAATGGTGACCGGTTGACCAACAAAGTGGCCGGTCGGCCAGAAATGTCCAGAAAGCCCAGAATTGGCAGATATTTTTCCTCCAACTGTTGTACACTGCTCCAAATATTTCCAATTGAGATATTTTTGGCCAAAGCTTGTGTTTTTTCTTTATATGGAGGCTATATCTCACATATTGCAAGTTTAGAACATTGAAGCAATTTTTGGGAGGCTCTCTCTCTAAAAAAAAGTCCTCTGTCTCTAGAAATTTCAGAGCTAAATTTCAGCCTCTCTCTCTCTCTCTCTCTCTCTCTTGTGCCCTTTTGTGCATAGAAGTAGAGAAACATGCCTAGTTTGCCTATGCATCCTTGATCAAAGTTGCCTACCTTTGGGAGGAGGTTGCTTGAAGCTTACTTGGGACTTTGTTTGAGCTCCAAAACGTTATTTGAGCTCAGATTTTTGCCTGTTTTGGTGCTTGGCCTCAAAAGGTATAAACTCTACCCTTTAAACTTGTTTTGCATAGCTTGTTTTGCTATCTTCTTCAACTACTTTGGGGCTGTTTTTGGGGTGTTTTTGAACTGAAAAAAACTCTATTTTTCAGTCCTCAAAATGTTGGTTTAAGCCTTGTTTGGCTGGGGGGTGTTTCCTCACTTTTGCTCCTTGGCTTGTAAGGCCTTTTAAGCTATCTTTCAAGCTTATCAAACAACTTCCTTTTGGCCTTAAAACCACTGAATTCCAGAGGAATTTCAGTGGTAGAAAGGTGGTTTTGAGGTTCCAAATGGGAGGGGGTGGTCCCCCCTCCTCTTGACTTGTTAGCATGTGTTGTTGGCCTATCAAATGAGCATGTATTTCTCCCTTCTTGAGGCTTAGTTTGAGCATGCTTTTGTGACTTTTTGGGCCTGTTCTAACTCTGTTTTAGGCTAGTTTGGTTGTTACTTGCATGCTTCATACACTTGTAGTGTAATCCTACTCATTAGCCTAACATGCTTCATGTCTTAGCCTTTGATTCTAGCATGTATTGGCTCCACTCCAGCATGTTTTTGGCCATTATTTAACATGCTTCAACTCTGATTTTAGTTGGTTGGGTCACCTCTTGCTTGGTTCTTGCACTTGTAGTGCAATCATGCTCCTTAACCTAGTGTACTTGGTGTTTTGGCCTCTCATTCTAGCTTGTCTTGGCTATACTCCATGCATGTTTTGGTACTATTTTGACATGCTTTAGGACTTTTTTGAGTGCTTAAGGTCATTTGAGCATTGATTAGCAAGGTTGTAGTGTAAAGCCCTTGACTAGTTTGTATTTCAAGTCTCTTGGCATGCTTTATTTGAGCTATTTGCATGATATGGCATTATTTGGCATAGTACTTCAGAGCATATACTTCCATCATACACTCATATATATCGCTCTTTAAGTGCTTTTAAGAGTTGAGCCTTATGCCTCGTTTATAAGTCAATGCATGAACATCATTTTCTTGCTTTTCATGCTATCTTCTCGGTTCATTTTAGCCACTATTTTGGCATGTTATAGCTCTGTTTTGGGCTGGTTTGGTTGTTTGTGCATTGTATTGCATGCCTCTTGTGTTATGCTCTTTGCTTACTTCAATGCTTTCGACTCCGAACATGTCTTGCATGCATCATTTTCATACTTTGATGTCATTTAGCGTCCTATTTTAGTGCTGGAATATGTGCCATTGCATGCCATCTTTCATTTGTTGTATCACTTTGAAAGAGGTCTTAAGCCCTTTGTTGGTTTGACATTGGAATTGAGGCTTTCATGCCTAATGGTTTTATCCTTCTCTTGAGGGTTTCTACTAACCAAAAGCGTGAGGCTTCTTCCATGATCAAGGTGCTTGTGGCTTAGATCCTCTTTCAAAATTAGAGGACTCTCACTTTTGGACTTAACCGGTTAAAGGATTAATCGGTAATCTTAAACAAGTAAACAAAATGAATCAAAGTAAAACATGTCAAGATAACATGTTTGTGTTGCATTGTTTGTATTTGGATCGGACGTTAATCCAAACACGAGAAACGAGGGACGTTTCATACTCAAAGTGATGAAACGTGCCTCATTTCTTAGTCGCCGTCCCCCTTGATTGTGCATGATAGGGTGGAGGCCTCTCGAGTCTTGTATGTAACTTGTGCATTCATCAACATTGTGCAAGCTTGACTCTTTGGCCATCATGCATTGAGATGCATGATTGGTGGCTTGAGAGCCGAGCACTACACTCCTTTGAGCTTGAGACATGATAAGGAGTGTAGTTGCATACACATTCTCTTGCAAATACACTACTATGTCTTGCCTCTGTTTGTGCTCTGTTGCAGCAAAAGGAGAAATTGCAGGAAGCAATGGCCGACCGGCCATCAAAGCTGCCGACTGGCTACCAAGTCTGCCAATCAGCTATCAAAATTGGCCGATGGTCATTAGCTTTGGCTGATGGCCATCCCTCTCGGCTGACCATCACTCAGCATGTTCCTAAGGTGGATCAAAAGCATCTTGGAAGTTGGCACAATTTTCAAAGGTCCAAAAGAGTGCAAACAGATGCATCTTGAGGCAAGGTGGTGGATTTCCCAGAGGACGTGACCGAGCATGCATATCTCCCTCGCCCGTGAGGCCATTTATCGTTTTGTTAGCTTGATGTAGTTAATTACCCATGTTGTAATTAATTAGTTTAAAATGTTGTAATATTCTAAATTAGCTTAGCATAGCTAGTTTTCAATTCAGTTTCTAATTAATTAGCTAGAATAGTTAATTAGTTTATCTGTAATAAGTAGCTTAGCTTAGCATAGCTTAGCCTATTTATTCAGACCCTCCGTCGAGAGGGTACAATGTTGTAATAAGTGTGCGTGTGTGTGATGCATGTCTTCCAACCCCATTTCTTTCTCCCTTTTACTTATCAGCTTTTGATGGTTAGTTTTAGGACATGTTTCAATTAGCATACTTATGTTTTGCATGCATGCATCATTCATTCGTCTTGCATGCACCAGGCTCGGCGCATCATTCAAACTGCATTGTATTTCAATACACTTCCTTGAATACGTGTTTGAAAGCATGTTATCGAATATTGCATTCATATGTCATTCTAGATAGTCGAGCCTACTTAGTTGCATTTTGCATGTGTTGCATTAGGCACTTAACATGGCTAGCATCATGCATTGATTACTAACTAGCTTCTTTTTGGCTCGGAGTACACTATGAGTGTTTATGCTTTAGCATCCTTGCATGTGTGTAAGTGACTGTCATGTTAGCATGCTTGCCATGAGGCTATCTGCTTAAGTGTTTAACTGCATGAATGCTTGTGGGTGAAGGCTTCATTGTTTGAATTGGAACAATTCATCAAAATATGAGTTTTAAGCCCACTTGAGAGTGGCAAATCATGTTTTTAAGTCCACTTGAGGGTGGTAAATCTGCGACTTAGTCTACTTTCGAGTAGCACTTTCAAACCATTTTCAAAAATAAACATGAGATGTTTTGTTCCAAATCGAGTGATTTAGTCTATACTTGTATACTGTATGCATCACGTAATAAGTTAGATTAATAACCGGAATAAGAACACATGTGTTTTCAAAAACAATATATCATGTTAGTAGTGGTCGATCCTTTGATCGGGCGAGCGGGGGTGCTCATTTCAGGACCTTCTCCTCTTGTACCCAAGTTCCCAAGCCGAGGCAACTTTGGTGATGACAGACACGTGGCCTTAGGCACGAGTCAGGGTTTCCTAAATTTCCCAAAACAAAATATTTAGGTGGCAACTCTAAAATCTGGCAAAGCAGTCTATGTTTGGCGCTTTTTGATTAAAATCGATTTTCCAAAACGATTTGCTGGATTTGGACTCTTTGGTGATTCATCAGTCTTACATTGCACTTTGTGAGATTAGATTCAAAACCGTGACAGGAGTCTGAACTGTAGTAGCTAGAATTACAATTTGCGACCTCGTACACGGAGCGGAGTTCGGGCGGTCTATAAGCACTGGTTCCTTATAGTACGTTATTCACACACTTGAGTCCTAAAGAGTACAGGATTTCCCTTAGAATGATGTTAGGGTTGCATCCTATTGCTTGCTACTTGGTATGATGTGCATCATCTCGGCATGATTATTTAGTACATGCATACATGCCTATTTGTTCATTTTGTTTTAAAGTCGCACTTTGCGTACTTCTAGCATCATGAGAAGGGGTAGACCTCCAGTTGGCCGAGATCAATCCGAGGATAGGTTAGACAGATTGGAAAGGTTAGCTGAAGGTTTGGCCTGTGAGTTGAGGCAAACAAGGCAACAGAACACCAACACTACATCTACTCAGGCCGAGCAGACAAACGACCGAAATGCAGTTCCACCTCCACCTCCCCCAATGCCGCAAGTGCCTCCACAGCTAGCTTTATATAGGGATGGCACGATAACCTTGATCAAAGAATTCAAGAAGATGAATCCGCCAAAGTTACATGGGGGTATAGAGCCGTTGAAAGCCGAAGCATGGGTCTTGGAAATGGAGAAGTTGTTTGAGATCTTTCCTAGCACCGACGCTCAGAAGGTGTCATTGGCAGCATTCACATTAAACGACAATGTTCGTAGGTGATGGATGATGATCCGAGAAGGTAATCCTGGTTTGACTTGGGCCAGATTTTTAGAGTTATTCTACGACAAGCACTTTCCCCTCAGTGTTCGAGATCACAAGACCACTGAATTCCAGACTTTGACACAAGGGAACAAAACCGTGGCTGAATACAATCATGCTTTCACCAAGTTAGCAAGGTATGTACCTCACATGATCAATGATGAATATAGAAAAGCCAGGAAATTTGAGAGTGGACTTCGTGGACCCATACAAGATCGGGTGAATATGCTCAACATGCCGACTTACGTCGGAGTAGTAGACAAGGCCATCCTAGCAGAAGCTAACTTAAATAGATACCAGAGTCCAGGAGAGAGGCAGAGGAAGAGGTAGAATTATGACAATCGCCGAGTACCGTTTGGTGCCAAGAAGAAAGCGAATATGGGCAGTTCTAGTAACTTGAATCAGGAAGGTGATACTAGGCCGACATGTTTAAGTTGTGGGAAGCCACATTTCGGGGTTTGTCGTTGGGCATCTGGAGCTTGTTTCGAATGCGGAGAGATGGGCCATTGTGTTAAAGACTGTCCCAACACAAAGGCTAACGATAGCAGGAAAAATGGGAGTACCTCGGGTTCTGCACAGAAAGGTAATGTCGGGAAAGGACAGATGAGGCAGGGCAGAGCTTTTGTATTGGTGCTAGGAGACACTCAGAGCGCCGAGACAGTGGTGTCAGGTACCCTTCCAATTTGCTCTCAAGATGTATATATATTGATTGATTCGGGTTCTACACATTCATTTGTATCTGCTAAGTTTGCCAAGAAGTTAAATAGAGAACTAGAACCCCTTGGTTATGTGTTATCTGTGTCTACTCCATCTGGGAGAACTATCACTGTTGCATCCATTTATAGGGCGTGTGTTGTTGTGATTGAGGATGTTGAATTATTAGTTGATTTGATGCCGTTGAATATGGCTCATTTTGATGTTATACTGGGGATGGATTGGTTAGTAGTAAATCATGCATCCATTAATTGTGTTTCCAAAAGTGTCACATTAGAACCCCCAAACCAAGCTGAGGTTATGTTTCAGGGTAAAGTAGTATCCCTACCTTACTTGATCTCATCCATGAAGGCTTATAAGTTAATCCAAAAAGGGTGTCAAGGTTATTTGTGTAGTTTACTAAGTAATTCGAATGGAAACGTTGAAATGGCCGATATCCCAGTTGTTAATGAATTCCCCAACGTCTTTCCAAATGATTTGCCTTGCCACTTAGTCGATAGGGAAGTAGAATTTACTGTTGACGTTATGTCAGGAACCCAGCCTATTTTCAAAACACCCTATAGGATGGCCCCAGCAGAGCTTAAGGAATTGAAACTGCAATTACAAGGGTTGTTGGATAAGGGTTTTATTAGGCCGAGCACTTCACCTTGGGGAGCACCAGTTCTATTTGTTAAGAAAAAGGATGGTACACTTCGTCTTTGTATTGATTACCAAGAACTGAACAGGGTAACCATTAAGAATAAGTATCCATTGCCAAGGATTGATGAATTGCTTGACCAATTACAAGGAGCACGAGTCTTTTCTAAAATTGATCTCAGGTTGAGCTACCATTAACTCAAAGTTCAAGCCGAGGATGTTGAGAAGACTACTTTTCGGACAAGATATGGCCACTACAAATTCTTGGTAATGCCTTTTGGAGTGACTAATGCTCCTGCAACATTCATGAATTTGATGAACAGAGTCTTTAAGCCATACCTAGATGACTTTGTGGTTGTTTTCATCGACGATATATTGATCTATTCCAAGAGTGAAGTTGAGCATGAGGGCCATCTGAGACTTGCCTTACAGATTTTGAGAGATAGAAAGTTGTACGCCAAGCTTAGCAAGTGTGAGTTTTGGCTTTCTAGCATTTCATTTTTGGGTCATGTGATTAATGAAGAGGGTATCTCTGTTGATCCAAGTAAGATTGAAGCCATTGTGAATTGGCCGATGCCGGCTAATGTGTCCGAGGTTTGTAGTTTTCTAGGTTTGGCAGGTTATTATAGAAAGTTTGTGAAGGATTTCTCAAGGATTGCAGTACCATTGACACAATTGACTCAGAAGGGAGTGGCGTATGAATGGACCGAGGATAGAGATGCAGCTTTTCAGGAGCTAAAGAAGAGGCTAGTCACAGCATCGATCCTTATACTACCATCAGGTAATGAGGAATTTCAGATTTATAGTGATGCTTCGCATAAGTGTTTGGGTTGTATGTTAATGCAAGGAGGTAAAGTCATAGCATATGCATCTCATCAGTTGAAACCTCACGAAAAGAATTATCCTACCTATGATCTAAAATTAGCCACCGTGGTATTTGCTTTGAAAATTTGGCATCATTACTTGTGTGGAGCTTCTTGCCAAGTTTTCACTAATCACAAGAGTTTGAAGTACTTGTTCACCCAGAAGGAATTAAACATGAGGCAGAGAAGGTGGCTTGAGTTATTGAAAGACTACGACATGCAGTATCACCCACGTAAAGCAAACTCGGTGGCCGACGTGTTGAGCAGGAAATTAGTTGGGAGTTTGGCATGTTTAGCAATGATTTCGGTGGAACCGACTATTATTGAGGAAGTGAAGACCAGACAGATAGAGGATGGATTCCGCAAGAAGGTATTTGACGAGATTATCACTAAGCCGAGGCCAGGATATACCATAGAGAATCAGGTACTTAAGTTTGAAGGAAGATTATGCGTGGCCGACGTCCCAGAGTTGAAAAGGAAGATTTTGCAGAAAACCCATGGTTCTAGATTTGCCGTTCATCCAAGAAATACCAAGATGTACCAAGATGTGAAGCAAACTTTTTGGTGGCCAAACATGAAAAGAGAAGTAGCCGAGTTTGTATCTCAGTGTCTATATTGCCAACAAGTGAAAGCGGAACATCAAAGGCCAACAGGACTTCTTCGACCTTTGCTGATTCCTGAGTGGAAATGGGAACACATCTCCACGGATTTTGTGATTGGGTTGCCAAAGACAAAAAAAGGTATGGATTCGATTTGGGTTGTCATGGATAGATTAACTAAGTCAACACACTTCTTGTCCGTTAAGACTACCTTTAATGTCGATCAACTTGCTTTGTTGTATATGAATGAGATTGTTACACTTCATGGAGTGCCAATGTCCATTGTGTCAGACCAAGATCCGAAGTTTGTTTCTAAATTTTAGTAGAGTCTACAAAGAACCTTGGAAATCGAGTTGAGGTTTAGCACAGCTTTTCATCCCCAGACTGCTGGGCAAACAGAAAGAACAATTCAGTCACTTGAAGATATGCTTAGACTATGTGTATTGGACTTCAAGGGAAGTTGGGAAATGCATTTTCCATTAGTGGAATTTTCTTACAACAACAGTTATCAAGCTAGCATTGGCATGGGGCCATATGAAGCTTTGTATGGAAGGAAGTGCAGATCATCAATATGTTGGACCGAGGTAGGAGACAAAGCTTTGATTGGTCCCGAGCTAGTTCAAGTGACAACCGAGAAGATTAAGCTCATTCAGCAAAGAATCAAAACCGCTCAAAGTCGATAGAAGAGTTATGCCGACCAGAGAAGAAGGGAGTTAGAATTTGAAGTTGGGGATCATGTATTCCTGAAGATTTCGCCGATGAAATGAGTTTCAAGATTTGGGAAGAAAGGTAAGCAAGCACCCTGATACATTCGGCCATTCAAAATTCTTGAGAAGGTTAACCCCGTTGCCTATAGACTTGCTTTGCCACCAGAATTAAGTCAAGTTCACAATGTGTTTCATGTTTCGATGCTGAGGAAGTATATTCGGGATCCACTGCATGTGATTGATTATTTCGGGATTGGGTTAACGAAGATTTAGGCTACGAGGAGAAGGCAATAAGAATTATTGATAGGCAAGTGAAACAGTTGCGGAACAAGTCGATAGCGATGGTGAAAATTGAATGGAATGAGCATTACGGCAAGGATGCCACATGGGAAATGGAAGAAGAGATGAAAATCCGTCATCCGGAGTTGTTTTCAGGGCAAGGTGCCTTAAGTTTGGGGACCAAACTTCTTTAAAGAGGGTAGACTGTAATGACCCTCATCCTCGTTTTAACCATGTTCATGTGCATCTGCATTATTTTATTTGTTAAGCTTGCATTTGTAGACTTCGACTTGTTGTGCCTAAAGAAAAGGTCCTTGTCTTGTTTTGTGCTTATGTGATTTGCTTGAGTATTGCTTGTATGCTTTGTTCCTTGTCTGATGTGTGTAGCCTAGGTCCCACCCTTGAACCTCTTATACCTAGGGCCGTCTTGGAATCCACTTTGGTTGACCTCCACCTTCACCCTGGCATATTGGCTGAGATGTCGTCATCCAGGCCGAGGTGTGCATCACCTAGGCTGAGATGTGTATCATTTAGGCCGAGATATTATCATCTAGGCATCCAACATCCTTGATCCTTGCATTTAGTGATCTTGTTCCTGGACTGGTATGACTTAGACTGAGGTGTGGTACATCTAGGTTGAGGTGTGGCACAGCTAGGTCAAGTGTTATCCTTCTTAGCCGAGATCATTGAGACCTTACTTGCTGAAGCCTATATCTTGATCCGAGGTCATTGCCTTGTCAGAGTGTCCTTGTCACCTTACTTGTTGTACACCCTTTGTCATGCTCTTGTCTTATCACTCAGTCACCTTTTTGAGGAAATCCAATCCGGTAGTGCCACATGTCCTAGCAGAGGGTTAAGTCAGCCGGCAGTAGAGAAAATATATCATTTGCTTTGTATCCTTGTCCTAGAAGAGAGAGAAGTAGATTTCCAAGCTTGATCCTTAGAGTTTGAACCATTTGATCCTTGTTTTGAGGTTAGAATCTTAATCTTCTTTAGTTGTTCTTTGTATATATATGATCACATTGCATGATCTAGCATGATTCACATGCCATGCATTGATTTAAAGTTTGGTTTTAGAAAGAGAAAATGATGTTCTTGTGTTCTTTAAGAAAACCCACGTTTTGATCTGAAAGTTTGTATCGACATCCATGTTTTTGTGTTTGTTTTCATGGAATCTTCAAGTATGGGTACCCAGGTCCATGTTTTTAAACTCATATCATGAAATCTTAGATTTTGAATAAGAAGTTATGATTTTAGCATTCATGTTCTTCATGTTCATATTCTTCATGTTCTTCAAAAGGAAACCCAGATTTTTCCAGACTTCATTTCCTTAAATGTGGTCACCGGGACCACACCTCGGCCAAGAGGTGTGGGACCTCGGCCAAGACCTGGTTGGTACCCAGCATGCTTTCCCGAGATTAAAAACAATGTTTTAACCCCCAGCACATGTTTTGCTCTGTCTTGACCTAGTTTTGAAATAAATGCCGAGATCATTTACACTCACGCAAAGCTTATTTTAGGAAAGCATTGCATAACCATCTTTGAGCATCTCGTCTTGTCTTCTTGAAATGCATTCAACGGACTTTGGCATGTATTTGTAGGTCTTGGATCCTTGCCTTAATCCCTACACCCGAAGAGCTATGTGAGTGGTATTTTTAATAAAGCTATGTTCTAATGTTTTGATAAAAGCTTTGCTTGTTTCGTTTTGGAAAAGTGTTTATTCAAGAATGAATGATTATTCCTAGTTTTGTATCAAATATTATCTTATCTTGATGACATTCTTGGAAAGTCCTTAGTGCTAGGGGACTATAATGCAACTAGTACCCTTGTTTGAGATATCTCCCTTGCCACTAACAGTCATGTACGGGTGGGTTTGTCTAATTGATTCCGGGTCGATTGTTCCCTTGTTTTGTTAGGAGTGTCATCCCTTGTATTATATTGATGCTAGTAAGCATCCCTTGAAGCTCTGAAAGACTTGATAGATGAACTTGGTTCATCCCTTGATTTTTTATAAGATATACTATGTATTGTTTTGATAAAGATCTCGAATATCATTCATTCAAACCTTTATTATTAACATCATTCACTGAGTATCCAAGCTCACCCTCTCCTTATATATATATATATATAGGTGACGAGCAAGAAGGCGGCGACGCCTAGATGTTATTTGCAAGCTGTTTTGGATTCATGTTTTGCTAGCACCTTGAAGATTATGCTTCTTAGCTTTGTATTTCATGTCTTTTGTATATATCGGCTTGAGAAGCCTTTTGGTCAAGATGTAACATGTACTTTGTTTTATTTGTACTCAAGTTGTAAAACCACGTTAAAATGTATGTCACTTCATTTGACTTATGCACAGCTCTCGTGGACTATTTAGATTTAAATTTATTACTTCCACACATGTAAGCCCCATAAGTATACTCTGATTTTATGTGAATTCTTGTAAGTTGGCCTTTGGTAATCTCGGATTACTGGCCATCATGGCACCATTCTACTAGGGGCGGAATGGGGTCGTGATAATTCAAGCCAAGGTTCTTCATGCATAGGAAAAAAGACATGCACAACTCATACGCATGCATGAATATGAACACAACTATTGTACCTCAATAGGACAAGAATAGGAAGTAAATACATTTATCAAAAAAAACTATACAACAACTGGGCTCACAGAACAAGAAGACAGAGCTAGGAAAACAATTTCAAAGAGCTTCTCACTAGGGATGACCTAACAAAATACACATGGCAGGCAATAAGAGAGACAATGAGGATTATCCCTCTCCTTCCTCTATTTGGTTCCTCCGTGAGAATCCCCAAAGATTTTGAGCGTGATGGTTACCTAAACCGGAAGTGTGGCAAATAGAGGTAGTTTTGTGCTTCAAGTCTAATTAGTCTTCTTTTCATACGCAAACGTTCTGTGCTTCAAGTCTGACACAAAGAGATGAACAAAACTTTTGTCAATCCATGGAAATTCAAAATCATGAAAATTAACTCCAATTCTAATTCACCAACAAAGCGCCATATTTTGATAGAAGCTGCAGAAAAGTGAATGAAATTTGAACAGAGTGAGCAAGGAGTGTCCAACTGAAACAAAACTTGCATCATAAATGCATTATTCTAAATTTTGAACACTTCTTCGGAGTTATGAGACCTGAAAACATTTACGTTAAACAATTGTGGATGGATTTGCAATGGCATGGAAAAAATCCACTGAATAAAAAACTTACCTCCTTCGAGACTACTCCTCCCAACTTCCACAAAGACAAAACATTTACATTTCTTTTCATGCTAAGTTACTGATCAAACCAGCAATGGCAGGGAGACCAGTTGAAAGAAGGGATGAATTGAAGGTGAGAGAAGAAACAAGAGAAGAATGCTGGTGACACTGAGATGGGATAGGGAAAAATACAAGGCCTGAACAGAGATCTCTTGATGTACATGTTCCCTTTCCCAGCACCAACGTTCTTGTTATCAACCATTGCTTGGGTCTGCCAGTCATGGGGACGTGAATGTTACGACCTTTTCTTCAAATTTTCCACAACCTATAATGCAAGACAAGTGATTGAGGTCTGACAGTTGTGGACCAGCAAACAATTAGGTAATAGATTCCTCTAATGCTTTTGGAACATCAGTCCGTCAATGAAATTAAATATCACTTAGACCTGATTAATAAGGTTGTCTCTGTAATATTCCCCTATCTTGGGGGTTGTTTTACTGAATAGATGAAATGTGGGGAGAACTTAGCAAAATAAAAACATCTAGTAAGAAAGGGACATTGCATGACAAAAAGATCAAGAGTTATCACCTATCCGTATCTATGGAGTCATCCCCAATAGCATAGCAGTGCAATCCCAAATTAATTCCAAATAAGATGACATCCACATAACAATTCTTTGACTAAAATAGCCATATACAGAAACTATTTCAAGGATCAGAAAGCATTTAAGCATCTTCAATTTGATTATAAAATGGGGATACTGGCTCCATGAAGCTATATAAAATTGCACCAAGTTCTTATAATTAGATAATGCAGTAATTTATTTGCAGCATAAAATCCTCTCTCTATAATATTGTTAACTAAAACAAAGAACGCCTTAAAAGATGACAATGACCCATGATCCATTACTTGCTATGAAGATCATAAGGAAGAGAGTTTCCTGATCAAGAAATTCTATATGAACTTTCTGTTTTGTCAACTAGCTGGTATTAATAAATAACTTCAAGAAGAAAGAGAGTTAATTTATCGTAAAGAGGAAAATAAAAAAATAAAAGGTAAAAAGTAAAGTAAAAAACAAAAAAATTGAGTGGATTCAAAAATTAAAGTCCATATCATATTAGGTAAGCCATTTACAATATAATTTTAAAATTTGGCCTACCATTAAACAAATCTGTATTATATCTGACAGACTGATCCTACTTCACAAAAGAACAAAAATACAGGCATACTTCAGTTGCCATACACAACTGTGCAAGGTAATCAAATTTAGAATGATTCAAAACAAAGAAGGTTATAATTACAAGACATGTGAATCCAGATTCCTTCTTAACAAGCTTATCCTCTCTCTTTTCCAATGACAACTAGATGTTATGACAAAACTGAACTTTTTGTCAGGTCGTTGTTATACAAAATGAAGAGATGTGATGCAATGACGATGGATGGAAGTGTTAGGGGATGGGGTAGACCTAGATTGACTTTGGCTAACATAGTAAATAGAGATATGAATATACTTAATTTGACTAATGAAATGGCATTTGATAGAGCCGAGTGGAGAAGAAGAATTCATGTGGCCAGCCCATTTGATGGGACTTAAGGCTTGGTTTGGATTTCGTTGCTATACAAAATGCATTTCATAAAGAAAAATGTATAATAAGACAGTGGCTCTAGTATTGACAAACAGCCACAATGTGGAATGCAATGCACCTACTTCAAGTTGTACAGCAAGAATATGCTTAATAAGAACACATAGTTGCAACATGATCAGATAATTCTGAACTCGAGAATGACTATCTTTGTCTCTTTACCCCCACCCTCCCCCCCTCCCTAAAAAAAAGGACTATCTTTCTGTCCATTAAATAGTTACCAAAAGAATTTTCATCATGAAAAGCAAGATCTGTCTATTTAATTTTGGATTTTTAAAATTGGAATAGACTGTAAAAGCATTACGTGAAATTTATGTTGTAGATTCATTATATCGAAATTGATTATTCTTTTTGTTTGATCTTATGGAAAAGTTAACTAATTGAAACAAAGAACAATGGAGTTACTTTCCAAGCCTTTCATCTTCACTTATCAATTCTATATCCCGTCCAAGTGTGAAGTAACTTAGCCACAAATCAAGAAAATACCCATGCCACAAATATAGCAAACATTGAAAACCACCCCTGTCAAACCACTTGACACTTGGATGAGAAGATGATTAACCATTTCTCCTACATCTTCACCCACATTACACCATTGTGAAGAAATTCTCCCCTTAAAATTTCCTACGTGCCACAGCCAACCATCAGAATTATGCAACCTTGAAGGGCATTTAGTGCTTCAAACTCCTTTCTAAGGGCAATGAAATATTTGCGGTACCCACCAAGACTTCATAGAACAATTTAAACTCAAATATTTCATTTTTAGTGGCGAGCCACTAAATCTCATCATTTCCACTTCTCACAAAGATCAATTTATGTCTCAAAGGACACACCACCTTATTCTTCTAATCAAAAACCAAGATCTTGTGTCTGACATCCCTATGACTCTATCACTCTCTTGCCTATTATAATCTCATAATTTGCCATTGCAGCATTCTTTTGTGCTACTATACCCTGTTAAGAATGGGACAATGACTTCCAAACCAAACACCATGCCCAAAGTCTCTTCATCGTTCTCCTAATAAGGAAATTCACCCCAACCTTTCCTTATACCCTTCATTTACTAACCCATAGGAAGTAGTAGTCTAATCACTCAAATCTTCCCCTCTCACAAGCATATCCCAATAAGGTCCTCACCTAACAAGCACGGACATGTAACACGATATGGACACAACACGACACATTGACCCAATAAATTTCAAAAAATGTCATTATGTGATTATGTGCTTACGTGGAGTGAATTACAGTTGTCCATGTACTAGGACATGTGTTATAGCTTCGGCACATTTGTGAATGTGCTAATAGTCTTCGTTACCTTTATGAGGATGTCAGGACGAGGGCGTGGTAGACGTGGTAGGCGTGGTAGGCAGGAGATGCCTTTACCGGATGATATTTCGGCACAGCAAGAGGGAGTTGGTCAGGCCAATATGGCCGAGCCAGCGGGTCAGCAGGCCATGAGTGCCTTGGCCCGAGAAATAGCAGGAGCTTTGGGCATTCTCAGAGCTGGGAATTAGGATCAGGCCCACGTTACTGAGGCAGGGCCTTCTTTCCTGAAAAGGGAATTCTTCCGGTCTAACCCGGACGAGTTTGTTGGGGATCTGAAGGAGCCACTTAAAGCTGACGAGTGGTTGGAGCAGATGGAGAAGACGTTCGAGATGCTCGGCATTGAGGATGGGGCTTTAAAGGTGACCTTGGCATCCTTCCAACTAAAAGGAGATGCGGGTTAATGGTGGAAGTACGAGAAGGGCCATGTTGGTGGCACTTGGGAGGCTTTTATAGATGCTTTCCAGGAGAAGTTCTTGTCTTCAACTGCTAGGGAAAAACTGAGGGAACAGTTTTTCCAGCTTAAACAGCACGGTTTGTCAGTAGCTGAGTTTGAGGCCATATTTACAAGTTTGTCTAGGTTTGCACCTGAGCTTGTGGCGTCTGAGGAACGCCGCTGCTTTGAGTTTGAGCGGAAGTTGAGGCGTGGACTCAAGTTGAGGGTTGGAGGGTCTTTTATTCGAGAGTATAGACATTTGGTGGATGCTGCAGCTCATATGGAGATTATGATGCAGGGGGAGGATGAGGAGAAGCATAGAGGCTCCAAGAGGAGCCAAGATAGCCAGGGTGATGGCAGGAGACAGAGAGGTTTTAACCCTCAGCAGTCTTAGGGTGGTTTGGCTAGATCGACCTTTCCAGTGCCGAGTGCAGGCTCCGAGAAAGGTAATCAGGGAGGCTTGACTTGTTTCACATGTGGCCAGCTGGGTCACAACTCTTCGGTTTGCCCACAGAAGGGAGGAGGTCAGCGAGCTGCTTCTTCTTCGGCTCGACCTTAGGACCAGAGTCAGGGCAGGGGCCAGCCCTTGTCATGTTATCAGTGTGGTCAGCCTGGGCACCTGAAGAGGTTTTGTCCACAGTTGAGTTTCACATCAGGAGCGTCTGGTTCTAGGCAGACGCAAAGTTATCAGCCAGCTCAACCTGTGCAGGCCTCGAGGGCCAATCCGGGAGCTTCGTCGTCCCAATCAGTGCAGCAGTCTTTTACTCCAAGAGGTGAGCAGGTGGATCAAGGACCTACAGGGCGCGTGTATGCTGTTACCGCGCAGGACCTAGTACCGGCTCCATTAATTGTAAGAGGTACCTTTCTGTTTTACAACTCGGTTGCTAGTGCGTTGATTGATACGGGTGCATCTCATTCTTTTGTATCTGCTGCATTTGCATCTGTGTTGGAGTTGGAGTTGGCACAATTAGCATCTCCTATATGTGTTGTATCACCTGTTGGGGGTGAATTGATATTGAAACACGGATGTAGAGGTTGTGATATAGAGGTCACCGACCGTAGGCTTCCGTTCCCTTTTGTTGTTATGCCCATGACGGGCTTTGATGTTATTTTGGATATGGACTGGCTATCGTCATACCGGGCTGTTATCGATTGTTACCGCCAGAGGGTCACAGTATGTACCTTGAGCGGGGATTGTTTTCATTTCTTGGAGGATCGGGTTGGTAATGTGTTGCCACCGGTGTATGATCTGCAAGGGCGGAGTGAGCTTAGTAGTCTACTTGCTAGCTTCATAAGTGGTGAGTGTGATGAGACCCAGATCGTATTACTGAGAGTGGTTTGTGAGTATTCGGACGTTTTTCCCGAGGATCTCGTTAGTTTGCCACCTCACCGAGAGATCGAGCTCTCTATTGATTTAGTGCCTGGCACGACGCCGATTACTATGGCACCTTACCGTTTTGCCCCAGCCGAGTTGAGTGAGTTAAAGATTTAGCTCCAGGAGTTGCTAGATAAGGGCTTCATCTACCCTAGTGTTTCGCCATGGGGAGCACCGGCCCTCTTTAATAAGAAGAAAGATGGTGCCTTGAGATTGTGTATTGATTACTGAAAGTTGAATCGGGCTATGGTCAAGAATAAGTACCCTATGCCCCATATAGATGATTTGTTTGATCAGTTGAGGGGTTCCCGTTGCTTCTCTAAGATAGACTTGAGATCGGGTTACCACCAGTTAAGGGTCAGGGAGGAGGATATTCCGAAGACGGCATTCCGTACGCGGTATGGCCATTATGAGTTTCTGGTAATGCCATTTGGGCTTACCAATGCACCGGCAGTCTTTATGGACTTGATGAACCGAATCTTCCGGGAATTCTTAGATCGATTTGTGGTCATTTTCGTGGACGACATTCTTATCTATTCGCCTTCTGAGGAGGAGCACGAGGAACACTTGAGAGTGGTGCTTGAGTTGCTTAGAGCCCATAGGTTGTATGCCAAGTTTGGGAACTGCGAGTTCTGGCTAGGAGAAGTCAAGTTCTTAGGCGATTTGGTATCCGGGGAAGGGGTATCTGTTGATACATGCAAGGTTGAGGCAGTGCAAGATTGGACACAACCTAAGAGTGTTTTTGAGATCCGCAGTTTTCTAGGATTAGCTGGGTATTACCGCCGGTTTGTGAAAGATTTCTCCAGGCTAGCTTCACCATTGACTAGATTGACGCAGAAAGGGGTCAAGTTTGTGTGGAGTGAGACTTGTGAAAAGTCGTTCCAGGAGTTGAAAGTTAGGTTGACCACCGCTCCGATTTTGATTATTCCGAAGAGAGGTTTGGGTTATGCAGTTTATTGTGATGCCTCACGAGAGGGTTTGGGTTGTGTGTTGATGTAAGAGGGGAAAGTGGTAGCTTATGGCTCATGTCAGTTGAAAATAGATGAGAAGAATTGCCCTACGCATGATCTTGAGTTAGCAGCCGTGATTTTTGCCTTAAAGATTTGGAGGCACTACCTTTATGGTGAGAGGTTTGAGGTGTTCTCGGACCATAAGAGTTTGAAGTATCTGTTTACATAGAGAGACTTGAATTTGAGGCAGAGAAGGTGGATGGAGTTCATTGAGGACTATGATTTTGAGTTGCACTATCACCCGGGAAAGGCCAATGTTGTGGCCGATGCCCTTAGTAGGAAATCCATTAGTGATGTAGCTTGTATAGCCATCCGGGAATGGGAGATGTTGGGTGCACTTGGTGAGTTTGATTTGTTTCTGGGCGAATCCGTTGAGGCTGCGGCCTTGTTTTCTATTGTTGCACAGCCTACACTTGTGAGCCGAGTGTTAGAGGCACAGAGAGGTGACCTTGAGGTAGAATCCCTCCGAGAGAAGATCTCCAGTAAGAAGGTTGAGAAAGGTTTGACGGTGTATCCCGACCTGAGTGTGAGATATAGGGACCGTTTGTTTGTGCCGGAGTCTTGCTGAGAGGAAACGCTCCGAGAGTTTCACCATTCACGCCTTGCGGTGCATCTGGGAGGCACTAAGATGTATCATGATTTGGGTCGCCAGTTTTGGTGGCGGGGTATGAAAAGAGATGTGGCGGTTTTCGCGTCGAAGTGCCTTACTTGTCAGCAGGTGAAGGCCGAGCATCAGAGGCCAGCGGGTTTGTTGCAACCCTTGCCTATTGCCGAGTGGAAGTGGGAGCATGTCACTATGGACTTCGTTGTAGGTCTTCCGAGGACTCAGCGGGGTAGTGATGCTATTTGGGTGGTTGTAGACTGTTTGACTAAGTCGGTGCACTTTATCCCTATGCGCATGAGAGATTCGGTAGATCATCTGGCTGACTTGTATATTCAGGACATAGTGAGGTTGCACGGGGTCCAGTGACAATCGTCTCAGATAGAGACCCTCGTTTTACTTCTAGGTTGTGGCAAAGTTTGCAGAGTGCCTTGGGCACTAAGTTGACCTTTAGTACGGCTTATCTTCCTCAGACTGACGGGCAGTCTGAGCGTACTATCCAGATCCTTGAGGATATGCTTCGAGGTTGTGTCCTTGACTTTAGTGGGATGTGGGAGAGGCACTTGCCCTTGGTGGAGTTTGCCTACAACAACAGCTTTCAATCTAGCATCGGTATGGCACCGTTTGAGGCCTTGTATGGCCGACCGTGTAGGTCTCCAGTTTGTTGGGCCGAGGTAGGTGATGCTCCTTTGTTGGGTCCAAAGTTGGTTAGGGAGACAACGGAGAAAGTTGAGCTTATCCGTAGGAGGCTTGTTACAGCCCAGAGTCGCCAAAAGAGTTATGCCGACCGTAGGAGGAGGCCTTTGGCGTTTGAGGTAGGTGATCATGTTTTCTTGAAAATATCACCTAGACGAGGTCTGATGAGGTTTGGGAAGAGTGGGAAGTTATCCCCTCAGTTTATCGGTCCCTTTGAGATCTTTGAGAGGATTAGAGAGGTTGCTTATCGTTTAGCTTTGCCACCGCAGTTGTCCGGAGTGCATGACGTGTTTCATGTGAGTATGCTTCCGAAGTATGAGCCGGATCCGTCCCATGTGTTAGATTGGACCGACTTAGAGGTAGATAAGGATGCCTCGTATGAGGAGAGACCAGTTCGGGTCTTGGATAGGTGGGATCAAGTCTTGCGTGGCAAGACCATTCCCTTGGTAAAGGTTTTGTGGAGACATCACGGAGTGGAACAAGCCACTTGGGAACGTGAGTTGGAGGTCTGCGAGAAATATCCGGACTTGTTTGTTGATGTGTAACCATGCATTGGTGATTTTATAATATTGTTGAACTTTAAGAGCATTATATATGTCTTAAGTTGTAAAACATTGTGAATGTTTTGGTTTATGGAAGTATTGTAGAACTTGACTTGAAATGGAAGTTTGTTATAACATTGTATGTGTTCAATGTATTGTAGAAATTGTTGAATTTCGGGAAAAGCATGTTGTTAATGCATAGTGAGATATGTGGTGAATTGCCTCTTGAATAGAGATGGAATGACCAGTAATGGGTCGAGTTGTTAAATTTCATGTTTTAATAATGTTGGGAATTGAGAAAATCTTGTTTTTGAAAAAAGAAAACTTGTATTTAATTTCGGGGATGAAATTCTTTAAGGGGGGAAGGTTATAGCGATTCCAGTTTTCCCTTTTCTGTATTGTTGTACTCCGGACTTTGGTTCCGTGGAGTTGGTGGTTGTATACCGTGTTGTCGTCCTTAAATTCTTTTTTTAAGTTTTAGGATGTGTTGGGCATGTTTTGAGCAGGTGGGTTGAGCCTTGGTCTGAAATCATGTTGCGAGGTTTTTGGTCATTCCACTCGAGCGGGTTGTATAGCGCTCGAGCAGAGATTGCACACTTCCAGTATTTTCATGCTCTACAAAACTTCTGCAGGGGTGATTTCTACACTCGAGCGGATTTCTTGCGCTCGAGCGAGTAGCGCTTGAGCGGGCTTGTTGACGCTCGAGCGGGTAGTACTTTTTTTGGTGTAAGTTCTGGGAGAGGGAAATCTACGCTCGAGCGGACTGGTTTTCACGCTCGAGTGGATGTACTTTATTCTTGTATCTTGGCGCTCGAGCAGGACTTCTTGCACTCGAGCGGACCCAGTATTTTGTTCTTGATGCTCGAGCGTTGTGTTTTCCGCTCAAACGGACCTGTCGTATATCAGAAAGCAGTTGGGCATTTTAAATCACTTTTTACATCCTCACTCTCTCTCTCTTACTTTTCAAAAATGCCATTTGAGACCTTCTCTCTCTAAAACCTCCACTTCTCTCTAAGTATTGATCTAGCTAGGGTAATCTCTGACCCTTTGGCCTTTGTAAAAAGGGTGTTGATCGCCGAGGGCTACACTTTGATCCAAAAATTTCGGGATTTGGAGCATCTTCATTTTCGTCATCTCCTTCATAGGGTGTCATCTCTTGAGGTAGAGATTCCTACTCACTCTTATGGGTTTTGACCTAGATATAGAGTTTGTTGTATAAATGGTTTTGGGTTTTGGAAACTAGGGTTTCAAATGTATAATTTTGAAAGGAGGGTTTTGTTTATTTTGGACCATAAATGTGTATTTGGGTTTCAAAATGAGTATGTTGTTGTTGTTGGTAAAATATGGACTCTTGGAGTCAATATTGGGAATAAAGGGGAAAATGCCATGTTTTGGTATTTTTGGGTCATTAGTGTAATTAATGGACAATTGCTGAGAAAGTATGGAATTGAGTTGAATATAATGAAATTGGCTCATTATGAGATGGATTAGTGAAGTTGGATTTATTAATCGCTCACTTTTGGAAATATGGATATTTTATCTGTTGGTGTTTTTATTATCTGTTTAGAAATAATTACTTTGGGCTACCGGTGGAGGGTAGTTTTGATTGTTGTAGACAATGCATAATGATTAGGCAAACTAAAACTAATCAATTGGATGCGTCATAGAGTATGACGGTTGAAAGAATACATTAACTTTATGTATTGATTGATTATGTATATGACCTTTGTGTATATACGTTGTGTGTGTAAGAGGAGATAGGGGATGTACTCCATGGTTTAGGGGAAGATAGGGGATGGCCTCTAAACCGGATATTGTTTGGGAGAAGATAGGGGATGGACTCCGGTGATATAGCTCATATGCTTTTCTATGGAAGCGTTGATATAGCTCATATGCTTATCTGTTGAGATGTTGATACAGCTAGTATGCTTATCTATTGCAAAATAGGAAACGTTTAATATAAATTATTATCTCATTTAGAGTGTTTGGCCAGGTTCTGAGCCAAGGTTGTGAATTGAGAATTGAATAAGAAATGGAAAATGAAACGAAACATGGTCACAGTGGTCATGTAATGAAAGTGGTGTATGAATTGGTTCATGAGAGTCAAACATTTATAAACTGTTAATATCTTAGTTACTGCTCATATTGTGTTTAGCATATCTCTACTAGGCGTTGGCTCACCCTTTATGGGACATCATTTTCAGGTACAGGTAGCATGCCACCTCCAAGGACATAGCTTGGATGGTTGTGGGAGTTGAAAACTCTTTTTGATTATTTTTTTTGTATTACATGTATATCAAGCCAAGGGCTTATTTTGTATAGAGTTAGTACTCTCCTTTTTTGTAACCAAGTATTGACTTGGAAAGCTGTAAGCCCGTATGGCATTTCCTTTTGTCATTAACATGTAATACTGTTGTAAGAACTACTCTGATGAATAGAAAGGTGTTGATTTCTCTTATATCATTGCATGTCTAAAATGATGGGTTTTATGTATTATTTTGAGGGCGTTACATTGAAGGGGACATCAAAGGTGTGGGTGAGGTATGAGAGCACCAACGCCACCAACATCAGCACATATGTGATTCCTTGGTCAACTGTTGTTCTTGAGAGACCCACAACACCATCAACATTTGTGGTACTCAAATCAGTACATCAAGATTCAAGAATAATCTAGAGTCCACAAGTTTGGACCAAGAAGAAACTAGACACACCAAAAACACAACTGTCGTTGGAATCAGCATAATAGAGAACTTCAAGCAAACTCAATCACATAATCTTATTCTTCAAAATCAAAGTAAGGCATAATAGAGAACTTCAAGCAAACTCAACCACATATCTTATTCAATATTTTACTTGAATATGTAGAATTACTCTTTAATTTTTTTTATTTATTTTTTTTTTTATAAAAAGTAGAATAAACTTTTACTTGTACATCAAATTTATATATATATAAGAAAAATAAGATTGTTTACACATAATTATTTTTTAAAGGCATAAAACAATTTAAAAATAGATTTTTTTAATAACTAATATCATTTTCTTTTTTCTCTCCACAAATTTGACAAACACCACTACACTTGAGTGTTAATCACATTATAATCATAGAAAATTTGACAAACACCATTACACTTGAGTGTTAATCACATTATAATCATAGAAAATGCGATACATAGGAGGAGAATTAGGAAAATAAACAAGCAAGAATGTTTGATTTTTGTTAATAAAAATAGATTTTTTTTAATAACTAATATCATTTTCTTTTTTCTCTCCACAAATTTGACAAAAATCCTGATTTTATTTGTAAAGTACCCGTTCAAAGCTTTTGGTGCCCAATGAAGGAGCTTGTTATATCAGTAGAAATCAAATCTATAGAAATCATATATATATTAGTAGAAATCAAATATGTAGAAATCACACACGCACGCACGCACACACACACACACACTCATATATATATATATATCAGTAGAAATCAAATATGTAGAAATCAAATCTGTAGAAATCACATATATATATACCAGTAACAAAATGAGAATGAAGACGAAAGGGACAAAACGGACCTCGTTGCCGCTTCCCCTCGCCATCATCGCCAAGTTGCAGGAGTCAGTCGGCTGCCTGTGTCGCCCTCTTTGTTTGTCTCTCTCAAAGAGAGGTTAGGGTTCACAAACAAAAGGCAAACGAAAAAGAGGCTAAAAAACAACAAAAGAAGAAGGAAGGGAGGGAAAAAAAAATGGGATCAAAACGATGTCGTTTTGACCCGTTACACGAACCATTGCAGGAAACAACAGTAGAGGATCCAGACTCGCATGGTTGCCACTTTTTAGAAGTGGTTAGTGGGAATGCATTATAAAATGAAAATCTACCTAATATGGAATCATCTGTATTATTATTTTCTCTGTTTTTGTTTTTAACAGCGTGAAAAAAAAAAAAAATTTATAGTTTGCTAGGGGTGGTGGGAGAAAAGGCTGTTGATTTTTCTCATTAAAAAATGGTTATGGAAAATTTTCATTAGAAAATAGCTATTGAAAAGTCACTAAAGGTTAATGGTAGACGTCAAAAAATTATTATCGGTTGATAGTGTGCAGCAATGGCCAATAATGGTTATAATAGTGTGAGGTGATAGGGAGAAAAGATTGATCAATTTTAATTAAAAATATTTTTATCACTTTTTTATATTTTTAAATTTATCTTTGATAAATGAAAAAGTTCTTTTACTTGTCCCTCAAAAAAAAAAAAAAAAAAAAAAAAAAAAAAAAAAAAAAAACCCTTGAGATTGAGGGAGTTCTTACTGAAAATTTTAAATTAGTCTCTTAAATATTTTTATAATCCCATCACTCTCGTTTTGGATAAAATGACACATTTGCTACAAGTATTAAGGACTTGTAGTCCTAGTTTGGTTATATTTGAAAATTCTCATATAAGAATCTTTCAAATCAAGTGATTTTGAATCTTGAAATTCACTAAGCTATTTTCTCTATCTGTTCCATTTTTTATTCTATATGTACAAATTCTCATACATACATAGATATAGAGAGAGAAATCCAAGATTCAAACAGATCGTGCAATAAAATTTCTCAAGTTTGTAATGCTATTATCAAATTTAATTAAAAAAATATTATGACAACTACATTTGAAAGCCATATTTAAAAAAATATATATATATATATAAGACCCAAAATCACTTGATTTGGTTTTAAAAAAATATTTAAAACCCCTGCATCATTATGAATGAATTTAAAAGTCCAAATTATGAGTTTCTAACATTACTCTTTTATTAATGACAAAAAATTACACATCAAATGTTCCCAAATGCAATACCCAAATATGACCAACCAACATTACTCCATTTGATTTGGCCACACCAGCTAAAATTTCAAAAACAAAAAACAAAAACAAAAACAAAAGAAAAACAAAAAAACAAAAAATGAAGAAAATGGTGGCTATAATATCACACGACACTCAAATCCATTTTTTTACAGATCAGTTATACGATATTTTTGAGGATGTTATTTTATTCATCACAAACCTCTAATAACCCAACACACAAAGGTCCCGCTTCACATAATTCACAATACTAAAAGTTGCCTCAAGGATATCATCTAGTTGAAAGAAAAGATATACAATCTAATATATAGCATTAAGATGGTGTCTTAAGAGCAGGAACTATATTTCCTGGGAATAAAAAAAGCATATAGAAAAACTATATTGAATGTTTCGCAGGCTGGGAGTGATACATGCGGCACCTCAGCTGTGATTTTGCAGTGGGTTGCCACAGAAAAATTCTTGTCGGATCGTTTGAATCAACATATCTGCCAAATGAAAAAAAAAATCAGGAATTATGGAACCACAAGATAATCTTCAGCTATATCACTGGCCTTTTTTGGTAAATGAAATCAAATTGAGGATCGTCTGTAGGCCAGCTACTAAGGGTCATAATTTTCTTAAGAAAGCTCTCTCAGACCTCTTTCTTGATTCTATAGGTAGTGGTGTATGGCCATTCTTAGTTGTTGGAGTGATTTGTTTGGTTAATTCCATTAACGAACAATACCTCAAACCTGCTAACAGCTATGTGAAGGTGTACCCTTCACAGCTAGCTTCTTAGAGGATTGGCCCTTTAGGACAAGGAAATTGAGGCAATAATAGGTCTGTGATGCCATTAGATGTTATAGGCCACCTTCAAGTTCTTGGGGGAGGTGTGAAGCAAGTTCCCGACTAAGGAGTTAAAGCAAGAGGGCAAAGTGATTAACTCACTAATAGGAACCAAAGTCACTTATGCGTGTCTCATCATTTCATCCACTGGAGTTTGTGCTGCTTGCAAAGGATCTGTACGCTGCTCCTCCCTAGAAGCCTATTGTTGGCTATACTGCCTCACTGACTTGATCAAGTTGAAAAAAAGAGGGACAAATGTTCCACAACCCCCTTCCTTGAAGAGGATCCTAAAGGCATGAGTTGAGTGCAGTGCCTTGTGTTGGTTATCTGGGACGACCTGGGATTGGCTAGAATAGGAATATGAGTTGTAATCTTAAATGTATGAGGCAGAGTACAATGCGAGTGAACACGGGAAAACATTACTGAGACTTGAAAAAATGAAGCAAAAATAAAAAGTGTACTTAAACACTCCACAAGTCCGGAAATATTGTTGCACAAGAATATTGGTTGGTTAAATTTTTCATCGTGGATGTGAAGCTGAAAATATAGCAAGTTACAGATCAGCATGAGGTGAATCTATGTTTCTATATAACACACCTAAAGGTATCAAATTTGTACATAACCCAGCCTAGGATAACATTAACATAAGTTTTAATTTTCTGGCCATTGACTATAACAGGCTCAACTTAACAAGTGTAATCACAGTCAATTGGGGTCTAGTATATTAGTCCATCTTCTCTGTTCAACTTATATAAACCCATATTCTTGTTTGAGTTTAATGAAGTTGTCATTTCTGGAAGCCTCGACTTAAAACCTGTTTGACATCCTTTTTGTCCTTTTAGCACCACAAACTTGGATCAAGTCTAACAATCACTTATCCATCACAACATTTTCATTTCAGTCTTTTTTTTTAATATGTTATTCCTTAAATGTCTAATACAATATACCATACAACAAATTATCCAATTGTTCGACAGTAATTCAGTTTCCAATACATTCAACAGCATGGATAAGACGAGAAGCATTGCCTTGGTCCAAGATACACTTGGGAGAATAATTGTTAACTACGATTTGGAAATCTCAACAAGTCTCTTTGTAATCCCTATGCCAAATAACAACAATGCCACATCCCCTTAATTTACCACCCCTAAACCTGTTAGATATCAACCCAATGGTAGCTCCACTATGGGAAGATAATGAAGGTGGTTCTTCCACTCCACCTACCCCACTAACTAGTAGATGAAGCTAGTGGAAGGGGTAGGTGGTGACCAATCAAAGTCACTCTCAATTGTGTATAAATTGAGGTAAGGAGGAGGGGTTGAATTGAGAGAGTGAGAAAGAGAGAAAACCAAGAAAGAGTGGGAGATGTGAGGCAAAGAGACCGTCTCTCTCGGTGTGAGAGAGAGAGAGAGAGTGAGTGAATGAGTGAGGATGGTGTGAGCTCCTCCTCTATTGTAATCTTTCTATAATCTCTCCATTGTTATAGAGACAATCGGTTACTCTCCCGTGGACGTAGGCTTTAAGGCCAAACCACGTTAAATATGGTGTTTCCTTGTGTGTGTGTGTGTGTCTTTTTCTGCTTGGTATAATTTCTGGGAGGTCTGGGTATAATTTCAGTGCCTCGTCGGTCGTTTTCGAAACAAAAACAGTATCTTTTTCGAAACTGCCCAAAAATCAAATTGCTCGAAATCAGGTTTTGAGCATACCAAGATGAAGGTCTTGATGAGAGGAGTCTAGAACTGTAAAGCAGAGCTCCAGAGAAGGCTGAACGCGCCCTCACGTGCCACCTGAAGAGGGCACCTGAGACCCAGTCGTAGCACGCGCCCCACACGCCGTGCAGAGCAGCCGGTGCGTCAGACCACTCGCAGACACGCACCCCACGCGCAGCTGAAGAAAGAAGGCGAGGGGTGTGCGCGTATCTATGACGTCAGTGCCACGTCATAGCCAGCTCAGCACACATGTGGCTGACACATCAATCCACGTCAGAACCACGTATCATCCACCTTAGCGCCACGTCAGAGCCACGTGGCGGACCAGTCATCGCCACGTCAGCCAGGACGGCCACGTCAGCAGCCCTGTCAGCGCCACGTTGGCTACCACGTCAGCACACGAAGGAGTGATCCAGTGTTACGCAGCTAAGTGTAGACGTAGATCTGAACCGTGAAAACTGTTTTGGCTTGATCTGAGTCATTTGAAGTCTGTTTCTGATGATCTAGTAGTGCTTTCCAACTATTTGGAGTATTCCAGACACATCCGTACGGTAAAAATTTTTAATCAGATATTTCTATAAAAAGAAGATCAAAGTGGCAGACGACGTCAGGTGCAGTGGATGGAATATTCCGATGGAATAGAATATTCTCTGAACTTCTAAAAATTGCAAGTTGTGGCCCAGCTTTCGGGGATGTTTTTTAGTGAGGTCTCCAGAAGTGCAGGGAAGGTTGGTCCTAGCTAAACGAATAGTTCCGGATGCAACCGCGAGGTCAGACTAGTGAAATTCTGAATGGTTTTTTTGAAGATTGTCAAAACATGGGAGTTTTCCATCTTTAATAGTAGAAGGAAGGTTGCCAGATATTGTGGAACGCTGTGAATTCACTGAAGAGGTTAGAATAGGCAAATTCTGACCAGATTAGACAACCAGATACAGATCAAGATAGATCATTGGAGACCAGAGGAGATCAGGTTTGGTCAAATGGCAAATCTGAGGAGATTAGGATTGGTCAAGGGCGATCAGGAGAATTGCACATGATTATCTCAAGATCAACAATGTCTAGGAACGTTCTGTCAAAAAGACACTGTTTAAGGAGACTGGTTCTTGAGTGGGATTGGTTGTGACCCCACCAGTCTTTCCTGGGAACTTTCCTAGTTGTTGATTTTAGGCGATCGAGAGATCTGTTTCAATCGGAAGGAGACCATTTCATCGGGAGATAGATGATTGGCAACTAGTATAGGCTCAAGGGAATGTTGTGGCAGTTGGAGCTATTGTCAAACATAATACAAGAAGTACCGATAGTATGTGTATGTTAAAAAGCAACAACTACAGTAGTGCACACATAAGGTGTAGAAGCACATGGCTACCATAGCACAGATGAGTACGCAGGAGTGTCATACAAGGTGCATACATATAGTAGTACAAGAGAGTAAGCAGCAGAGTCATACAGAGGTGTAGTGTGTCAGATTTTGGCCTGGCGACAGCAACTAGTTCATAGAAGAAAGCTCCAGACAAAGAAATTGAAAGGGATAAGACGCTACAGCGTGGACCCAGGGAGAGGCAAATCTCTTTCTTTGTCCTGAATCTGGTTCATGGCAGTGAAGTCGCGACGGGCACCAAGAGAGTTTGGGTGGAGTCACCTCAACAAGGAAATGGTGAGCATTCTATTGGAGGATGCAAGTACCTGGTGATAGAGGTACAAGCCATACAGGATTATGCGTAGCGGTTGAAGACATTCCAAATAAGAGGTACAGTTGTAACACCCTCAAAATAAAGCATAAAACTCCCCATTTTAGACATACAATAATATAAGAGAAATAAACACTTTTCTATTCATCAGAGTAGTTCTCACAAAAGTATTACATGTTAACAACAAAAGCAAATGCCCTACGGGCTTATAGCTTTCCAAGTCAACACTTGGTTACAAAAAGGAAGAGTGCTAACTCAAATACGTATTAAGCCCTTGGCTTGAATTTACATGTAATACATCAAAAGAAAACAAAACAGCAAAACAGTCTGTCTGCCTCTAGCGTCTCAAGCTATGTCCTTGGAGGTGGCATGCTACTTGTACCTGAAAATGATGTCCCATATAGGGTGAGCCAATGCCCAGTAGAAATATGCTAAACATAATATGAGCAGTAACTAAGACATTAGTAATTGATAAATGTTTGACTCACATAAATCAATTCATAAACCATTTCCATTACATGACAAATGTGTTCATGTTTCATTCCCTTTTCCATTTCTTATCCAATTCTCAATTCATAACTATGGCTCAGAGCCTGGCCTAACAATTCAGATGAGACAGTGACACATATTAAACATTTCCCACTTCACAATAGATAAGCATACTAGCTGTATCAACACATCAATAGATAAGTGTATGAGCTGTATCAACACTTCAACAGATAAGCATATGAGCTGTATCTACAGAGTCCATCCCCTATCTCCTCTCAAACACTATCCGGTTTAGAGGTTCATCCCCTATCTTCCCCTAAACCGGGGAGTACATCCGCTATCTCCTCCCACACAACACAATGTATATAAACTTCGATCATATACACATTCAATCAATACATAAAGTTAATGTATTATTTCAGCCACCATATTCTATGACACATTCAATTGATCAGGTTTAGTTTGCCTAATCATCATGCACTGTCTACAACAATCAAGACTACCCTCCACCGGTAGCCCAAAGCAATTATTTCTAAACAGATAATAAAAGCACTAACAGATAAATTATCTGCATTTTCAAAAGTGAATGATTTATAAATCCAACTCCACTATCCCATTTATAATGAGCCAATTTCATTATATTCAACTCAATTTCACAAACCCATAACTTTTCCAAATTAATTACACCAATTAATTTATGCACAATTTAGGGCTTTCTCCCCCATCTCTCAATATTAACCCCAAGGGTCTAAATATTACCAACAACATCAATATACTCATTTTGAAACCCAATTACATGTTTATGGCTCAAAATAAACAAAACCCTCTTTTCAAAATTACACATTTGAAACCCCAACTTTCAAAACCCAAAACCATTTATACAAAAGCTCAAAATCTAGGTCAATGCCCATAAGAGTGAGTAGGAATCCCTACCTCAAGAGATGAATACCAACGAAGAAGATGAAGAAAACGAAGATGCTCCAAATCCCAAAATTCTCGGATCAAAATGTAGCCCTCAACGATCAACACACTTTTTACAAAGGCCAAAGGGTGAAAGATTACTCTAACTAGATCAATACCTAGAGAGAAGTGGAGGTTTTAGTGAGAGAAGCTCTCCAATGGTGTTTTTGAAAAGTAAGAGAGAGAATGAAGATGTAAAAACTGATTTAAAATAGCCTAGCTGTCAACTAATATACGACTCTCCCGCTCGAGCGGAGAAAAGGACGCTCGAGCGTCAAGCACAAAAACTGAACCCGCTCGAGCGCAAGAAGATCCGCTCGAGCGCCAAGAAACAACTGCACATCATACCCGCTCGAGCGTGAAAACCAGTCCGCTCGAGCGAGGTTTACACCCTTCCAGTATTTTGTGCCTCTGCAAAACTTCTGCAGGTGTGTTTTTCACGCTCGAGCGGGTTTCCTTACGCTCGAGCGGTCGTGCTCGAGCGGGCTTGTTGGCGCTCGAGCGGGTAGTCTTTTTTTTATAAAAGTTCTGGATGGGCGTAATCTACGCTCGAGCAGACTGGTTTTCGCGCTCGAGCGGGTATGATGTGCAATTGTTTCTTGGCGCTCAAGCGGGTCTTCTTGCGCTCGAGCGGGTCCAATTGTTGTGCTTGACGCTCGAGCGTCCTTTTCTCCGCTCGAGCGGGAGAGTCATATATCAGTTGACAGCTAGGCTATTTTAAATCACTTTTTACATCTTCATTCTCTTTCTTACTTTTCAAAAACGTCATTGGAGAGCTTCTCTCACTAAAACCTCCACTTCTCTCTAGGTATTGATCTAGTTAAAGTAATCTCTCACCCTTTGGCCTTTGTAAAAAGTGTGTTGATCGTTGAAGGCTACATTTTGATTCGAGAATTTTGGGATTTGGAGCATCTTCGTTTTCTTCATCTTCGTTGTTGGTATTCATCTCTTGAGGTAGGGATTCCTACTCACTCTTATGGGCATTGACCTAGATTTTGAGCTTTTGTATAAATGGTTTTGGGTTTTAAAAGTTGGGGTTTCAAATGTGTAATTTTGAAAAGAGGGTTTTGTTTATTTTGAACCATAAACATGTAATTGGGTTTCAAAATGAGTATATTGATGTTGTTGGTAATATTTAGACCCTTAGGGTTAATATTGAGAGATGGGGGAGAAAGCCCTAAATTGTGTATAAATTAATTGGTGTAATTAATTTGGAAAAGTTATGGGTTTGCGAAATTGAGTTGAATATAATGAAATTGGCTCATTATGAGATGGGATAGTGGAGTTGGATTTATAAGTCATTCACTTTTGAAAATGCGGATAATTTATCTGTTAGTACTTTTATTATCTGTTTAGAAATAATTGCTTTGGGCTACCGGTGGAGGGTAGTCTTGATTGTTGTAGACAATGCATGATGATTAAGCAAACTAAACCTGATCAATTGAATGTGTCATAGAATATGGCAGCTGAAATAATACATTAACTTTATGTATTGATTGAATGTGTATATGATCGAAGTTTATATACATTGTGTTGTGTGGGAGGAAATAGGGGATGTACTCCCCGGTTTAGGGGAAGATAGGGGATGGACCTCTAAATCGGATAGTGTTTGGGAGGAGATAGGGGATAGACTCCGTAGATACAGCTCATATGCTTATCTATTGAAGTGTTGATACAGCTCATATGCTTATCTATTGATGTGTTGATACAGCTAGTATGCTTATCTATTGTAAAGTGGGAAATGTTTAATATGAGTCACTGTCTCATCTGAATTGTTAGGCCAAGCTCTGAGCCATAGTTATGAATTGAGAATTGGATAAGAAATGGAAAAGGGAATGAAACATGGACACATTTGTCATGTAATGGAAATGGTTTATGAATTGATTTATGTGAGTCAAACATTTATCAATTGCTAATGTCTTAGTTACTGCTCATATTATGTTTAGCATATTTCTACTGGGCGTTGGCTCACCCTATATGGGACATCATTTTTAGGTACAGGTAGCATGCCACCTCCAAGGAGATAGCTTGGGAGGCTAGAGGCAGACACTCCGGATGCTCAGTGGAATGGAGGCATATTTGTACAACAGTGTTTTATCATCCATGTGGGTGATGGTGGTGAAAAATTTTGTTCACTCGATTAAAGCCAATTGAAGACCCTTCGGAGTCAGTTGTAGAAGTTATCAGTTCATTTGGAGACTCTCGGGTTAGTTGCAGAACTTCAAGGTTCATTAGGTTTTCTCTAGGAGATAGAGAGAACCGGTATTGGTAGAGTATACTATAGAGATTTGGCATGTATGATAAGTCCAAATTGTAGTATTTTATTGGCATTGGCCTTAGTGGAGGCATTGGAGATCATTCATGGATCATTGTTGGAAGATCCGCATCTAGTAAAGCCTTAGTATCCACATTTGTCGATTTGAAGGAGCAGTTGTGGCAATCTACTTCAAATCTTGGTGGAGTTTTGGCGTTCTCTTCAAATTTCTACTGGAGGCATTGTTTGTTGCCGGTCTTTCATGGATTATTGGCGATTGTTCAGAGTCGTGGTTTATTAAGATTCATTATCACAGTTAGGATCTATGATTGTGTCTAATTAGATCCAGGGGTGTCTCCGGTTTGTGAGACTTGATTGTTTCTTCATCTTGTGGATTTTCATTTTCGCAATCTATTCCATATTTGAAGGCATCAGTTATTGGTAGTCTGGGTGACGATTCAAACTCCGGGTGTTTGCTTCTGTGGAAGCGGTATGACCGTTAGTACTCGTTGAAGATTGGAAGAGATTATTGCAGAGAAATGTGAAGATGGTGATTTTGTGAATCTCATGTGTTGGGATCCATCCCTTAATTTGTCGTTGGATTTGGAGGGGATAGATCGTTCGTAGACTCGGTGGAGTCAGCGAGGACTGTTGGAGTTGTGTATGTATAGTACATGCGCCTTTGGGCGATTTTGGTAGCTGTAAAGATGGTGCATCATCTTGTGTCTGCTGGTTGGAATTGTAGTTGGAGAAATCTGGAGTTTGCTCGACACTTCAAAACTTTTTTGGCTCTTGGTATTTTGTAAGTTCATTTGAAGTTTGTTCCGATACTTCTGAACTGGTTAGAGCCTAACTGCATCCACAGTCCAGTTTTGTTTGGTGGAGACTTGCCTCAGTTGGAGAATTTATTTGGATCTCTTGATTAATTTGAGCTTGAAGAGAGCAGTATTATGTTCAATGGTTGATTGGACATGATGTTTTTGGTACCGCTTTTGAAGTTGCTTTGATAGAGAATTTGAAGCCTGTCTTGTTTAGTCTCCTCAACACTAGTTCAAGCGGGTTGCTCACCATGTTTTGTTTGGAATTGTCAAGGACAACTTGTTTGGCGCCTATGGAAATCGGAACTTGGCACTATGGTGGAGTTTGAGTTGCAGAAAATCGAAGAGCTAGCTTGATTGGTTCTGCATGTTCTTTACATTGGCTTAATGTGATTTTGAGCAATAGAATCTGCTGTGCTTTTGGAAAAGCGCTTATGTTTTGTACAAGAGATGGCATTCAGTTTTGACTGAATGGTAGGATACCTGAGTTATGGTATCGGTTTTTTGATTCTGTGGCGGCAAACGCACCTCTTGATGAAACAGAGTAGTTGCGGATCTCTCAGGCGAACTTGAGCACAGGAGGAGAAATAGAGCCACAATGAGCACTCAAGGAGTATGGGTGTGGGTACTATGCTAGGTGTTGCATAGTTGGTTACTTATACAAATCTGTTGAAGTTGCTTTGGCAGAGAAAGCTACTGTCAATCGTCAATCTGGTAGTACAAGTGAAAGATGCACCGGTAATGCGTATCGCTGAACTGGAGATCAGGGATTGCAAAAGGCATAAACAACAAGTGTATTGAAACGCTGGGAAGTTGTTCAGGAGTGCAAAGGGCAAATGCTGATAAGTTCAGGATAGTTTACAGGAAACTCCAAGCAAAGAAAACCAGGAACGTTGACCAGACAAATAAGAGTTTTTTGTTGCTTCAATGATTAATCGTGCGAGATGATGCATGACAATCAAGGGCATCTCAATCAGGGGGTGCAAGACATCCAATCAGGGGGTGCAGGATATCTTGGTTACGCAAGTTCAAGCATAGAAGGTGAAGACATCCGAGACAAGAAGTGTGGAAGAGATCTGTGGGAGATAGAAGCAGAGGCTCTCTCCAAATCAAAGAGTGGTGTGAGTTGAGTTGAGGATGTAGGATTCCCTCCTCCTCTTGTATCTTTGGTGTGTTATCTCTAGCTTCAGGGGATGCAAACGTCTCAGTGCGGAGATGCAGACTATTTTGAAATTTGGGTGTGACAAGATTAGCAGCAGTGTGTACACTAGATCACCTCACATGGGTTGAGGGGGTGATTTGTTGGATATCAACCCAATGGTAGCTCCACTATGGGAAGATAATGAAGGTGGTTCTCCCACTCCACCTACCCCACTAGCTAGTGGATGAAGCTAGTGGAAAGGGTAGGTGGTGACCAATCAAAGTCTCCCTCAATTGTGTATAAATTGAGGTGAGAATGATGGGTTGAATTGAGAGAGTGAGAAAGAGAGCAAACCAAAAAAGAGTGAGAGATGTGAGGCAGAGAGACCGTCTCTCTTGGTGTGAAAGAGGGAGACGGGTGAATGAATGAGTGAGGATAGTGTGAGCTCCTCTTCTATTGTAATCTTTCTGTAATCTCTCTGTAATCTCTCCATTGTTATAGTGATAAGGGGTTACTCTCCCGTGGACGTAGGCTTTAAGGCCGAACCACGTTAAATATGGTGTCTCCTTGTGTGTGTGTGTGTGTGTTTTTTTTTGCTTGGTATAATTTTCTGGGAGGTCTTGGGCGGGATCCCCGATCCCCAACAAAACCATCCCTAATGATGTGGCATTGAGGTTAGACCCCAAATGATGGAATGTTTGACAAATCAAAATTTGACATTTATCAAACACATCATTAGGGGAGGTTTTTAGGAGCGATAAATTAGGTGTCTCAAGCATTTTTTGCCATCTAATTAATATAAAAATTCTAGAGGAGTTTAGTTCCATGTAAACCTCCATCAAGATAAACAAATTAAAATTATGTTCTTCAGTTCTAATTCTAGAGCACTGCGTCAGCAACTCATACTAGTAAAACTATCAAAGTGGTATCAGAGCTCTCTGTTTTGATATCAACATGGGAATCTACAAATAAGCAATATTGTAGAAGAGCACAGCATCCTCTACAACTGCCGGAAGTTCTAAGTCCAGTTCTTCCAATTTATGATGGAGAAGATAATGAGCATTGGAAAGTCAAGATGTAAGATTCATTCAAAGCAGAAGGGTCGTGGAATGTTGTTAAGAAAGGCTACACAGAACCAGAAGACAAGAGCCAACTTCCACGGGCTGAACTGAAAAAAGATTTAGATAAATAGAAGGACAGATGCTAGTGGACCCAACAAAATTCAGAATGGAGTTTCTAAAGCTATTTAAGGAGCCAAGGATTTCTTGGAGCAAGAATTTCGTGGAAGTAACAAAGTAAGAAATGTCAAACTCCAGGCTTTACAAAGAGAATTTCAAAATAAAAAATTGAAAGATTAGGCTTTACAAAAAGAATTTCAAAATAAAAAATTGAAAGATTTAGAAACTGTCTAAGTCTTCTTCTTTTTTTTTTCTAAAGTCATGGAAGTTGTTATTCAGCCTCTTCATAAATGGGGGTAATAAGGCTGCTGTAAGCAAGAGCCTCATGCACTAGGTCGCCCTTGTTTTAGTCACATAGGTTTTGGATCAGATGAGTGAAGTTGTTTCTAATCAGAAAGTTATTAGAGAAAGTTCGTCTTGGGGTTTTAGGGTCAAGGTCCAAACTGAACCCTAATGCAAAGGAATGGTACCTTCTGAGTGATGGTGCCGATGAGGAAAGCCAGTGTTTGTACATCACCTTCTCAAATGGCTATCCTCTTTCCGAGAATCAAATTTACTCATTTTTCTCATTGTAAGTATATATTTTGTATTGTATTTGTAGACAAATTTGAGGGAAAACAATTCAATCTGTGTTTTTTTACTAGGTTAGTGTTATAGAGTTCCATTGTTGTAATCTAATCACTGGCTACACACACTTTACCACCAAATTACACCATGTTAGGTTATGGATATTTGTTACCATTATTTTCATATGCATAACACACATACATAGATTTACAGATTTATGCATTTTTCTATCTTCTGGGATTTAGACCTCAGGCACACAGAAAAAAAAAATATTCATAAAAACTTGTTTATAGTTAAGATTAACACTTGTATGGTCAAATTTGACACGATTGAATTAGAGCAATCGGGATTCAGATTTAGAATTTCTTAGCAATTTTTATTTTATTATTATTTTTTTTTAACGGGGTTCTTAGTCCCTCTAACATTACGTTGTGTGTATATGTGTTTGCCAAGTCTAAATATACACACTGGAAAGTTTTTTTTTTTTTCTCCTTATTTCTACCAATATATTCAACTACAGCATTTTCTTTTTTATTTAAACATAAAATTTGATGGCTTTCAGGAAAAAAAAAAATTTCTAAAAACAACCCAATTTTTAAAACAATAATTCTAGGATCCATAATGATGTATTGGGTGTAGATTTAAGGTTAGTTTTAGGTAGAATAAATCTTATTTATATATTTAAATTCTGTGTTTTTAAATAAAAAAAAAATACCAAAACATTATTTTCAAGGGTTTTAGGTTTTGAGCATACTTGACAAGTATGGATATACTCAATACTATACTTGTCAAGTATGCTGGTCCGAACTCTCTCTAATAACTTTCTCATTCGAGGACTTCTTGCCCTCTCTTTGTTTCATGACTTATATTAATAAAACTCCCTTTGTTGATGCTCAAAAAAAAAAAAAAATGTTGAGTATATTGTTGCAGCTATTGGAGAGTATAGCACCGGGTCCATTCAAGAGTTTGTGGGATCACTACAATCTCATCTCAAGAACAAAGAAAGCTAAAACACTCTGATCAATCTGTTGAAAGTGCATTTCAGTCCAAGTTAAACTTGAAGCCTCAAGATTTTTTGGATGAAAATTCAAGCAATGAAAAGAAGCAAGCATATTCATGAAATCATCATGTAAACATAACGGAAGGAGAAAGTAAGAAAAAAGGTACGAGTCCCCATAACTCTAATGGCATTTCAAGATTTGTAAGGCAACCTAATCATTCTACTTTAAATTGATGGTTTAGTTGCAAAGCCCCAATGTTATCCTTGCCAAAAGTTTGGGCATGTATTAAAAAAATGCGGTCAAATGATCCAGCGATTTTTTCAGAAGAAAAAGAGGAAGATGAAATTTTGATTTATGCATTCCAATTGGCCTCCTGTGAAAAAAATAAATAAATAATTAATAATAATAAAAAATAAAAATAAAAAAATTGGAAACTTGATAATGGCTATAGACTGTATTAATCACATGCCAAGAGAGGAAACAATCTTCCTCGGCATGGATACAATCACATCAAAGCGCATATGGAGAATGGAGCTATTGTTGAAGCAAAGGGGAAAGGCACTAATGCTATGGAAAACAAGGGGGGGATGAGATATACAAGAAATGTTTTGCTTATGCCAGACCTTGAACAAAACTTGCCAAGTGTTGGATAACTAGTCAAAAATGGATATTGTCTTTATTTCAAAAATAATGCCTGCAAATTTTTTTATAAAATGAATCAAGTGATAGCCGAAGTACAAATAAAGAGAAATAGAAACTTTCCAGTTGAATTTTCCTATGAAGCCCTGTCTCCAGAGGTGATGTAGTGGAGGACTCATGGCTATGGTACAAAAGATTTTTGCCACTTGGAACTTTCATGGGCTAAAATTGCTTTGAGAAAAGAATACGATAAGTGGATAACCAGAGATTGGAACAAGAATGGACCCTTGTGAAGGGTTCATTTTGGTAAAGCAACACTGAGTCTCATTTTCTAAAGGAAGATCATGGACTGTGCAAGCACCATTGGAGCTTATTCACGCCGAGATTGTGGCAAAATGAGGATCTACTTTGAAGCATCACTTGCACTTCCTTATTTTCGTTGATGATTTTTTACATGACTCGGGTGTACTTGAAGAAAAAGTCAGACATTGCTAGTTTTCAAGAGATTTAAAGGCCTTGTTGAAAAGCAAAGTGGTGGTTGTGCCATCAAGACAATTCCAAGTGACAAAGGAGGCAAATATACCTCACCAAAATTTGAAGAATACTGCAAAAATTATGGTATTTGGAAGCAATGCTAGATATAGCCCACAACAAAATGGAGTTGCAATGAGGTAGAACAGAACCATTGCTGAAATGGTGAGAAGGCATTTTTATTTATCAAACTCAAAATATAGCAGATTGCAAGGCTGTTGCAGGACCTTTAGCTGAAAATGACAAAGTTATGAAAAGGTTGATACTTCAATTTATAGGGGTTTGATTAGCAGTACTGCTACCAGACCAGACATTTTGTTTACTACAAGTTTGCTGTCCAGATTCAGTCAGTATCCAAATCAAATTCATTTTGGAGCTGCCAAAATAATTCTGAGATACTTGCAAGGCACACTTGACTAGGTATTATGTACAAGGCAGCAAAAGACTCAGTTAATTGGCTATTCAGATAGTGATTGGGCAGGGAGTCTGGATGACATGAAAAGCACATCAGGTTATGTTTTCTTTCTTGGTTCAGGCATATGTTCTTGAGCTTCTAAAAAGCAATAAAGTGTAGCACAATCTTCAGCAGAAGCAGAGTACAACAGTAGCTAAGGCCACTTAACAGGCTATTTGGCTTCGATGAATTCTAGAAGACACTGATGAAATGAAAAATGAAAGAATTATATTATACTGTGACGATAAATCAGCAATTGACATGGAAAAGAATCCAGTAAGTCATGATCAAACAAAGCATATAGCCATAACATATCACTCATCCGAGGATCAATTGAAAAAGAAGAGATACAACTCATGTATTGTAGAACTCTAGAGCAGATTGCTGATTTACTGATCATGGCACTTCCTAAGGAAAGGTTTTACTGTATCTCAAAGAATTGATTGTAGTAAAGGAAGTGCATTAAGGGAAAGTTTTGGACAGTAGTGCACTTTCCAGCACATTCTACATCATAGAGACGACTAGAAGCATTGCCTTGGACCAACTACACTCTAGAAGAATAATGTTAATTATGCTTTTGAAATCAACTAGTCTCTTTGTAATCCCTATGAATAAAAGAATTCTAGAGTCTCTTGCTTAGTCTAGAATAATCCAAATGTATGTATCAATAGAGGACTTTATGTGAAATCCATGTATGCATCAATCACGATAAGTAAATAAATAAATAGATAATTCATCAATAAAAATGATGTTCTTCACTTCTAATTCTAGATCTCTGCAGGCTACAGCAGCAACTCAAACTTGTAAAATTATCACCAATAACTGTTTTATATAATTTCCCCCCAACTTGGGACAATTCACTGACCAAAGATACTCCCTGAACTCTTCTCCATTTCATCCCTTTCACTTAAGCCTACAAGGACTGTCCTCTTCACTTTCCATTCCTCATAGATGATCAATCTGATCAACTTCCATTCCTCTTCAAATTCCATTCAATTAAGCCAGTGTACCTTCATTTCATTTCAAATGCAAACTTACCACAGTTGCCACCAGCTATGCTAATAGGGCAAGCAGCATAATGGAGTCCCTGGGATCAATGACGTGAGTGACAGCCCAGAACATTTAGGTGGCCGTTGATAAAGCCCCCCAAACCAGATAATGTTGGCCTGACTTAATTCAGGCCCAGATCCAAGCTTACACGTATTGCACTATAGTTTCTTTTCAAGAAATTAATTTTTCTAATTAAAGCCACTTCGAAGGCTTTCTGCCTCTTCTCTACACATCTCTGCCATATGCTCCTTTCTCATTGCTCTTGCACAAAATATCCAATCATGGTTTCCGTAAAGAACAAGAAAAAAAAGAATGTAGAATTAAAAAAAATAAAAAAATTGAAAAGAAAAAGAAAAGAAAGACCTCCAATAAGAATACTGCCATTAATTTTTCTACATCATCATGTTCTTCTCCTCTTATTGTCCATCTAGACTAAGAAACTATATTGTTATTTATGTCTTCTCCAAAAATATTCAATTACTAGGTATCTAGGGTTTCAAAATGACAAAATGCGTTTGTTTAATTTCTTATTGATGCAGGTTGAGGCTGATTTAGCCACAAACTAACAAAACATAGGAAAAGACAAAAGGCAAACAAAATGGAAAAATTTATGAGGAATGTAGTTAAAAAGGCAAACCAGCAGATTGTCTACTAAAAACCAGCAGAATGAGGCCATAAATTAGCTAGCCACAAAATAATGAAAATCCAAACAAAATGGGAAAAATTACAAGATATATAGTTAAAGACAGACCAAATATCCAAACTGCTATAAGAACAATAATAAAAGAAAGGCATGCAAAAAACCATTTCCGTACCAGGGGCATATCAAAAGCAATAAAATTCCCAACAGATTTATTTGCAACAAAGACCATCCGTATGTTTGACAAGAAGATTGTTCCCTTTGCTTTAACTTTACCCCCATTAGCACTGAAAGCGAAGTCCAACATGAGGTTCAGTTCTTACCGCACTAAACAATTTTTGAAATTTAAAATAATAATAATCTGCACAATACTAAGACCAATTGAAATTTGAAATTGTCACTTCCATGACCCAATGTTCGCTAAAAATCTGCAACATGCAATATAACAAATAAACAGAGAAAATAGAGGGGGAAAAAAGCTTTACCAAAATAATTAAAGGCATGCGTGGGAACCATCACAAAAAAATATGTACTTACGCCAGGTGACTATGAAAGGTGCTCTTCATTTCTACAATCATGCATTGCCATGCAGCTATGGCCTTATGGTAAAAATTGTTTCAATTGGTGGAGATGGATGGACGGCTTGGACTTCTTGTGTTAAGATGTTTACGATTAGTTATTATGGAATTTAGGGCAGTCAAAATTGGGCACCTTTAATAGGTAACACCAATAACTTCTCTTTTTCCCATTAAGGGTAAACTACCTAACAACTGCATTTTTATCAAATTCTATTGAAAATAATTCCTAATACAACTGTTGCTAAAAATATTTTGTTGTGACAATTTTTTACATGTCGCTAAAAATTAATAATTACTGACTTTTTTTGTCATGATTTTTATAAATTGTACCTAAAATTTACAATTAGTGACGTTTTCTGCGATAAATTTTTCAAACTAAGTTAAAATTAGTGATTTTTTTGTGACAATTTTTTTAAACTGTAGCTAAAACTCATAATTAGTGACGTTTTTTATGACAAAATTTCAAACTATCGTTGAAAATTAACAATTAATGACATTTTTTAATAATATATGATAAAAAATATCATTAATTATCATAGAATCTATTACAAGGCCAAGTTTGGGAAGACTAAATAAGTGCACTTTTTGACTTTTTATGAAATATGGGTTGGATTTGGGTTGGGTTTGAAGTGATGTGTTAGAGATGTGATGTGACTTAAATAAGATGATGTGACTTAGGGCTGGTTTGGCTTAGCCTAAATAAGCCAAAAAGTCAAAAAGTTACTCCAAAATCCAAAAAGATATCACTATTCACCCAAAAAAAAATAATTAAAATACCAATTTTCTACAAAAAGTACACACACCGAAGTGATGTGTACTCAGCTGCTGTGCTGCGGTAGTGAACATAAATGAAATGATTGGGTGTGATTTGCACACACACCGCTGTTCGGCCTGTGGGGCTATAACGGGTCCCATTTTGATAATCTGAACCGTGAAATGTGTAGAACTCGTCGAGTACTATATGTCTGTAAAAAATCACATTGATCGGATATCAATAACTATATGATCAAATCAGTTATATACAACAAATGGATGGTGTTATAATTAATGATTGAAAAATAAATAAATCTGATCAGATAGCTATCAATATCTGATCAATGTGATTTTTTATAGGCACATAGTGTTCGAGGAGTTATACGCATTGAACGGTTCAGATTATTAAAATGTGACCCGTGATGACCCCCACGGGCCAAACAAAACCGTCCAGTACAATGCCCAAAAATTAGCCAATAATTTCCTACTCCAATTCACGCACGCAGGTTGTACGGCTGGGGCCCACCTCTCTCTAATCTTCTCTTACACACTTTTTGTTATACAATTTTTTAATACACATTTTTTCATAAAAAGTCAAAAAGTTAACCCAAACCTCCATATTTTTTTCCTAACTTTTTTAGTCCAAAAAGACAAAAAGTATAATTTTTTAGAACATCCCAAACCAGGCCTTAAATATGATAGTGACTTTTTGACTTTTTAAATTTTTTTAAAAATACCAAACTTGACCAAGTCTACTTAATACGACTTACAAGTAAGTCATCCTTCCATTAATTGTATGATAGACAAGGTCAACTATGCAAACCCCATTTGGGGTGGAGAAGAATGGTAAAAAACAAATATAGAAGCTTAAAAGGCTTTGAGAGACCATGTGCCAACAAAAAAAAATAAAAAATAAACTAAAAGAGGGCTAAAAATCGAAAAAGAATCATTGGGCAAAATTGATGATTTGAATGATGCCCCAGACCAGGATTCAAGCACTCTGTTGATTCGCCCAACCAATTTGTCTTGATTAAGGATTTAATCGACCTGAATTGTAAGATTCAAATAGTAAATTATACAATTTTTGCAACTATGGTTATTCCTGTTACCCTGTTTCCAAACTTTTACATAATCAACCACTCTCTCTTCTAAGAGCATCTACAGCAGGCTTGCCATACCCTCCATTTTGCTATTTCAGCTAGTCTAAAGCTAGAAAATCACCTCCAACAGAATCGCTTCTTCCTCGCCTAAATGGCCCTCTGCTATAGTAACTCGCCAACAATAATGAGTTACTTTACACTAGTCTTCGATTTTTTTTTTATTTTTTTTATTAAAGCACTATATTTTTTAGTGTTTTTGTATAATGAGAAATGAAAGTCAATAAAGAAAACATTTTTAATAGTTAATGAAAAACAAGTCTATTTAGATAAAAAATATTTTTTACTTTTAAAAGATAGAAAATATTTTTCGAACTAAAATTTTAACAATGTCATCACACCACCACTACTCTCACCTTTACCACCACATCACCATTATTACCAACGTCATCGCCCCACAACCACGCCACTACCTCCACCCTCCACCTTCGTTCCACCACCACCACCAAACATAAAAAAATATTTTTCTCGAAAAATATTTTTTGAAAAAAAATTTCTATAGAAAATGTTTTCCATCTAGACAAATGGAACGTAATTTATCCCCAATCTACTTCCTTTTTAGCACAATTACGTGTATATATATAAGAGCATCTCCAACCATTGTTGCTATAATGTCATTGCTATTGCTATAATTTCACAATGAATAGTGCTATTTTGCCAAATTATAGCAATGGTACTCCAACGGTCATTTGTTATTTTAGCAAATCTCAACCAACTTTCTCTCCAAGTTTGTAGGTGTTGTTTGGATATAGATTTTTTTTGTGATTTTATTTTTGTTTATTTTTTGCCTTTTGTGACTTTTTTTAACTGTTTGTAAAAAAAATATATATATTTATATTATTCCCAACTAGACAAATATAAAAAATGAAAAAAAATTAAAAAATTGGAAAAAAAATAAATATAATTCACCCCACCAAAAAACATATCACTACATATTTAATAATTTTTTTTAACTACACATAAAAAATAAATAATCACCAATTACCCACCAACAATCATCCATTATTCATCCACCATTCATTCACCAACAACCACCCACTAACAACCATCCACTATTAACCCAACATTCACTAACAACTACCCACCCAACAACCATCCATTATTCATTCACCCACCCAACAACTATCCATTATTCATCCACCCACCCAACAACCACCCATTATTTATCCACCCACCCAACAACCATCCATCATTCACCCACCCACAATTGTCTCTAAAAATATAACACAAGGTTTTCTACAATTTTCATATTCACCTACCCATTATTTTCATATCTTCTAAACTCTCTGTACCCACCCAGAAGATTTTCTACAATTTTCCTATTCACCCACTCATCCATCCACTTACAATGAACAATTTGACTAAAGTCATATTCAATGAAGATTTTGATGAATCTTCATCATTTGATGATAATATCATCATGATGCAGATATCATCATGATGCAACTAGTAATAGCACAACAACAAAGAATACAAGCATTAAGCCTAAACCAACCAACTAGACGTGTTATTTCCACAAATGGTCGTTGATACATTAATCGTGATAGGGTCAAAGGCGACGAACAAATTTATAGTGATTACTTTGCAGATAATCCTATCTATCCAGAAGGATACTTCCGAAGACGTTTTCGAATAAGGTGGTCATTGTTTGTTAGTATCTTACACGATATTATGAGTGATTCATCTGAACTCGTGATGCCACTGGTGCTCCTGGATTATCCGGTGTACAGAAGATGATTGCAACACTTCGAATCTTGCAGTACAGCGTACCTGCTGATGCTGTAGACGAGTACATTACAATCTGCGAAAGTACTGCAATTGCCGCCTTGAATTTTCTTACCAGATCAATTGTTGCTACTTATGAAGCCGTTTACTTAAGATCCCCAAATGAAGCAGATGTCGCCAGATTATTGCAAGAGTGAGAGCAACGCGGGTTTCCTAGAATGTTAGGGAGTTTGGATTGTATGCACTGGCGTTAGGATAAATGTCCAACTGCCCAAGCTGGTGCTTACACTAAACACTACCACAAACTAATAGTTGTACTCGAGGCAGTTGCCTATGACTTGTGGATTTGGCATGCTTTCTTTGGCATGCCTAGCTCTCTAAATGATATTACTCTTCTTAACAGGTCGTCTTTATTTGCTGAATTAATTAGAGAACGTGCCCCTGCTGCCAACTACACCATCAATAATCATGCGTACACCAAGGGATATTATTTTGCTGATGGTATCTATCCTCGTTAGGCAACGATTGTGAAAACAATATCTCAACCTCAAGGCACAAAGAGACAACTATTTGCGAAGATGCAAGAGACATGTCGGAAGGATGTTGAAAAAGCATTTGGAGTGCTCCAAGCACGATTTAATATTGTCAGAGTTCCAGTTAGAGGTTGGAGTGATGAGGATCTATACTCCATCATGAAGACATACATTATTTTGCACAATATGATCAGTGAAGACGGGTGTAATATTCTAGAAAATGAACGCAGTGCAACACAACTTGAGACTGATACCAGTAATACCCGTTGTCAAGTGTCACACGATCTAAATGAGGAGTATGCTCAATTTATGTTGAATCGGCAGAGGATTAGATCTACTGAAGCCCATAATGCAATTCGTAATGATCTAATTGAACACTTGTGGTCCCGAGCTGGAGAGTTAAATTAAGTTTGTATTTTATCTTTTTAATGACAATTAATGTCATTTAATGTCAGTTAATGTCTTTTTATTATAATAAAATTGTCTTCATTTAATGTCATTTAATGTATTTTAGCTTTTTATTGCCTTCATTTGAAACAATATATTTATTTTTTTCATTATACTTTATTAAAAATTTTAAATTATACTAAAAATTAGTCAACATTATACATTGCAAAAATAATATTACATTGTTTTGTAGAAAATATTGAAAAATAAAATAAAAAATAAAAAAAAACCATGAAATTTCATTACAAAATAAAAATTGACATTGTAAATAAAGACTAACAATTACATCAAAAATTAAATGACATTGCAAAATTTAAAAATACATTATCCCGTAATTATTCATCAGGAGGTAGGGGAAATAAAAATTTGGGATGCTCACATTTGAGGACCACTTGGCGAAAATCTCATTTTTCACATTGTGTAATACGCTTTCATCTGAGGGTCCAAATGAGAAATGTCCATAGTCATTATTATATGTTCTTCCTTTTTCATCTCAAAGTCATTGTAACGCCCTCAAAATAATACATAAAACCCATCACTTTAGACATGCATTGATATAAGAGAAATCAACCATTTCTATTCATCAGAGTAGTTCTTACAACAGTATTACATGTTAACAACAAAAGCAAATGCCCTACAGGCTTACAGCTTTCCAAGTTAACACTTGGTTACACAAAAGAAGAGTACTAACTCTATACAAAAGAAGCCCTTGGCTTGATATACATGTAATACAAACAAATAAACAAAAAGAGTCTTCAACTCTCATCATCATCCAAGCTATGACCTTGGGGGTGGCATGCTACCTGTACCTGAAAATAATGTCCCATATAGGGTGAGCCAACGCCCAGTAGGGATATGCTAAACACAGTATGAGCAATAACTAAGACATTAGCAATTAATAAATGTTCAACACAGATACATCCACATATCTCACATTCCAGTTCCACGATATTAAGTCCATGTTACATTTCATTTCCCACTTCTTTTTCAACTTTGAGTTTGAAAATAAGGCTCAATACTTAGCCAAATAACTTAATGAGATTTAGACTCATCCTTAAAACGCTTTCGAAATTCATGACGGATACACATTATAATGCTGTATCGATAACACAAATTCATTTCTGCACTTTACGAAAGATACACATTTCGGTGCTGTATCAACATGACATAGAATCACTTCTACACTTCACAATTGATAATGATATACATTTTAGTGCTATATCAAATCAATTCGAACACTTCCATAATCAACACTTGATACACATTGTAGTGCTGTATCAATGTCACACAAAAGTCTGATTTAGAGGTCCATCCCCTATCTTCCCCTAAACCGTGGAGTACATCCCCTACCTCCTCCCACGAAACACATGTATATAAACATAGATCATATACAATCAGTCAATACCTCCAGTTAATGTATTCTTTCAACCGTCATACTCTGTGACACATCCAATTGATTAGTTTTAGTTTGCCTAATCATCATGCATTGTCTACAACAATCAAAACTACCATCCACCGGTAGCCCAAGCAATTATTTCTAAACAGATAATAAAAGCTCTAACAGATAAAATATCAAGGTTTTCAAAAGTGAGCGATTAATAAATCCAACTCCACCATTTCACAATATAATGAGTCAATTTCATTATTTCCAACTCAATTCCATAAATCCACAACTTTTCCAAATTAATTATACCAACTAATTTATATAACAAATTAGGGTTTTCTACCCCTTTTTCCAATAACAAGCCAATGGTCCAAAAATCAACAACCAACAACAATACCATTATTTTGAAACCCAAAATACACCTTTTTAGAATCAAAATAACAACACCCTCTTTTAACATTTTGAAACCCTAAGTTCCAAAATTTACCCAACTTCAACACTTTATCAAAACAACCAAAAATCTATGTCAAAGATCATAAGAGTGAGTAGGAATCCCTACCTCAAAAGTTGACACCCAACGAAGAAGATGAAGAAAACGAAAATGCTCCAAATCCCGAGATTCTTGGATCAAAAGATAGCCCTCGACGATCAACAACTTTTTTGTAAAGGCCAAAGGTGAGGAAACAACTCCTACTAGATCAATACCTAGAGAGAAGGCAAGGTTCTAAAGAGAGAGGCTCCACAATGGAGTTTTGGAAAAGTAAGAGAGAGAAAAGGATATGAAAAAGTGATCCAAAAAATCGGATCTCGGTTTTATATAAGAGTCGCCCCGCTCGAGCGTGGAAACCCCCGCTCGAGCGTCACTCACAGACTCCCGCTTGAGCATCAAAAATCCCGCTCGAGCGGTGGATACACACTTCCAGAACTTTTTGCTGAACCAGGTCCCCGCTCGAGCGCAAAACTCCCCGCTCGAGCGTCACACACAAGCTCACGCTCGAGTGTCAAAATGCCCGCTCGAGCGTCCAACACTGCAGAGGAAATACTGGGAGATGGAAAATCACGCTCGAGCATCAAAACACCCACTCGAGCGGAGAAGCAACAACGAAAGGCCAGCTCGAGCGTGAAAAGCTACGCTCGAGCGTGAAGGCAAAAATCTGGGCAACTACTCTTGGTTTCTAAGTCCAACCAACCTGTAACAAACCTGCCTAACACATCCTATAACTCAAATACAATGTACGAAAGGATGCAAACAAGATATAAGCAACTACTAACTTCCACGGAAACATGACCGGATTACTGTACACAAGGGGTAAAACCCGGGATCGCTATAGTCATGTTTTTTCATCTCAAGTTCTTTTAGCTCCTGTAATGCTTGAATCATTTTTTCTTCTCTTTCCTCTTTTTTCTTTTCCTTCTCAGCAAGGTATTGGTTAAATGTCTCCAATTGTATGCTCATTTTTTGGACTTCAGTTTCAGCGACTTGATTTCTATGAAATAATTCTTTTGCAACTTTCCTGCCCATAGGCCTTTTACCCCTTGCAGAGACACTGCCCTCACCAACACTTGGATTGTTACCAACACTTGGACCATTGTCGTCTTCAAGAGAAATGCAGTTATCCATAGGGGAATCGAGGGCTGAATTAAGGGTAAATGCTATATGCATCCTTAACTTTACCATATTCGTAGGAGCTACATCTTGCCACCTAATATTGTCTTGCAAGATTGGCCAACAATGTTCAAAAGCGAAATGTTTGTTTCCATCTTGATGGTATAAGAGTTTTGCTTGAAGCATCTGTATCAATAAAATTGAAACATTATTTAATTAGTTAATTTTTATACGATACTAGAATAAGAAACCAAACATAATAATTGAGGATGAAAACTTACTATATCAACTCGAGATATCCCACTTGGGTGAAGATTTTCGACTTGCGCTAAACACCCCCGAAATTTGTTAGAACATCTCATGATTATACCCCATCGAGATTGGATAGACACTTGTGTTCTTAACTAATCATTCTGAAGTAAGCAATAATTTTCGTAAATTCTCCCCCAAAAGTGAGCATACGATTGCGAATTGCCAACAATTGGGTCTTCTGAAATGTGACACCAAGATTTACAAATTGCCAGATCTTTTTCAATGGTGAATGGTTTTTCTCTCTTTGTTTTTGATGAACCTTCCATAGTGATTGGATGAAAAAACCAAAAAGAAAATAATTTTAGAGGTTTGCTATGAAATCAAATTCAGAGAAAGAGAGGAGAAAAGAAAAATTAAATCCAAATGTTTGTTGTGAAATAAAATTGACATGGAAGGTTTCAATTTATAGAAATTCAAAATATTACCATTTGGGGGAAATAGTCATTTGAAGATAGCTGTTGTCAAGAAAAAATTGTTGTTGTTGTTGGTTTTTTTTTTTTTTTAACCAAACAGAGCACAACGGCTCTTTTTATATAGAATGAGAGCATCTCCACCATCCATGTATAAAACTTCAATGGTTAAGATGATTTCTCTAGAATCATCCAACCTCCCTTCGATTGATATGCACTGTCTTCCTCTCCCTCTCACTCTGTCTCCCTCTCCTCAAACCACTCTCCCTTCTCCTCCTCCATGGTTGAAACCTCTCTCTCTCTCTCTCTGCTTTCACTCTCTCTCTCACTCTTTCACTCTGTCTTCCCTCTCTCTCTATTTTCACTCCTTCTCTCCCTGTCACTCTGTCTTCCCTCTCTTCAAACCAGTCTTCTCTTCTCCTCCTCCATAATCAAAACGTCTCTCTCTCTCTCTCTCTCTCTCTCTCTCTCTCTACCTATGAAGTTGTTTTCACTCTCCCCCTCACTCTCTCACTCTCCTCCATCATCCAAACGTTACTCTCTATCTGTGTCTCTGTCCTTGAGCTCAAGTCTTCACCAATCTCTCTCTCTTGCTCTCGCTCTGTCCTTGGTTCCAAGTCTTCGCCTCCACACAATCGCCCTATATTTCCTCTCTCTCTTTCTCTCTCTCTCTCTCTCTCTGGTACGATCTCCATCTATATACATACTCATATATATATATGCTTTGATTTTTTGTTTATTTTTCTGGTTGTTGATATGGATCTGAGGTGATCGCGATTTTTGAAACTCAATTCTCGCGATGGCTTCAAACCGAATCTTCAAAGAACTCAAGCATCTCCAGAAGGATCTTCAAAGAACACAATCTGGTATGTTTGCTAAAATTTTCTTAATTATTTATTTTGATTTTTGGTTTAATTTTTGTTCATCCATTTATTTTATTTTGATCTTCAAAGAATTGAAGCCTATTTTGGTTTGGTTTATTGTGATAATATCCATCTGATTTGGATTGACTGATTTGGTGATAAATGATTAAAAAAAATAAAAAAAAATAAGAGAAACCGAATTTGGGTTTGTCAAATTTATTCTGAAATTTGTTAATTTGGCAACACAATTGAAAATTAGGTTTGATTCTCATATTTGGGTTTGATTCTGAATTTTTTGGGTTTCCTACTGTTTCAATTTTGTTTTTTCAACTGAATTTGGAGCAAAAAATCTGTTGATATTTGCTGATCTAACAAGTTTGGCAGCTGCTATTCAACCTGCCAAATTTGAGAACATATATGGCATTTGCTATCTTTGGCAAGTAAAATAGCAGGCCATTGGAGACCCTCTTTTTGTCATTCTTGTCAAATTTTACCTTTGGCAGGTTGAATAGCAGTTCCATTGGAGATGCTCTAAGAGTTATGTTTTGATACATTTATTATTAAAATGTTGGTAATATATAAATAAAAAATTTATATAGAATGATATAATTTAACATAAATTTTTTATTCTAAAACAAAATACTCATGATCGCCAAAAAAGAATGGCAATTAGAAAAATATGATTGTTTGAAAAAATGATAGTTAAAAAAATAAATAATCATTGAAAAAATATAACAGCTAGAAAGATATTATAGTGGTTGAAAAAAAAAATGAAAGAAAAAATATTTTAAGAAAAGATAGTTAAAATAGAGAGCAAAATTTTCAAAAAAAAATGTGTCAATGAAGCAATCGCTAGGCAATTGATCTCCTATCGATTCCTAGCTACGAAAAAATACACTAGATGAAACACGAGTGTGGTGATCGATCACCTCACAATGCGATCGATCGCTCTGTCCAAATTTTTTTTGTTTGCATTCTCTAACTTAGCACAACCACAACTAAATCCCAAGTTTCAATCACAAGAGCAAAACATGATACTACAACATCAATGCAAACGTATACATCTATCTACTCAATGAAACAACTGGTTTGTGCCCAAATTGTTACATGTATACAATGGATGCATACGATTTTAGCAATGAGAAAATTTCATTTTGCCCTCCCAAACTATTACTTAAAAATCAATACAACCTATGTTCGTTTAATAATATCAAATTTATACCTAAATCATTCAATTTTGGATCAATTTTGTGAGAACCCGAATATAAAAATAAAGTAAATAATTAAATAATAATGTTACAATCTTATATTTTGATGGTGAATCCTAAAGTACAAATTAAATATTGTTAGAGGGTATTTTAATTAATTTTAAACACATGATACTAAAGGTTAATAATAATATTAATAAAACCCTAATCTCTCTTATTTGTTCACCACAAAATAGCCGCAGCCGTGAGAGAGAGAGAGAGAGAGAGAGAGAGAGAGAGATTGGAGAGAAACTTTCAGCAATATTAGTGGGTCAACAACTCTAAGATATTGTCCTATTTTATTATTTTTTTATACTAGTGGTAACCCATGCTATGCATGGGATTTTATAAATTAAAAAAAAATATTATAATTATCTTGAAATAATTTAATATGTGTCTTGTGGTATACATGAAATTTATAAGTTAATTTTTATGTTTATAATTTTTTAAATTATTAGTTTAAAAAAATTAATATATATATATAAGTCTAAAGTGCAATTTTGATAATTTGTATTAAAAAAAAGTTAAATCTAATTAAATGAGATTAAATGAGTTATGACATACCTTTTCTTGTTATGAAAATATACAAATTTTAAAGTTATAATCAAGACAAATATACAATTTTATTATTAAATGTGAAATGAAATGATATTTAACCATAATTAATATGATGTTTCTATTATTAATCTAATAATTTAAGTTACATTTCTTTTAGTTTCAATTTCATAACTAAAAATACTCTATGAATATAATACACACATGGATTTCTAATCTTTAATAATAAGAAGATTTCAAAATATTTTCACACTTTCATTATTTTCTTTTAATTTTTTTTATCTAATTTGATTTTAAATTTGAATAAAATTTTTGATTTTATATGAATTACTTTAACTTTTTCATTAAATTTTTATCAATTTTTAAAAGAATTTCATTCTTATCCCATTTTTTTTTTCTTTTCACCAATTTTGATGGGAAAAACAATAATTTTCAACATTTCATTTTTTTAAATTTTTATCAAATTATAATTTGATAAAAAAAATATTAAGGGTTGAAGATTCTCTTAATTGGAATTATAGTGAAATAACATCTTGAAATAGTCAAAGTTTGAGTATGTGGTTGGTTGAAATGTATAATTTAATTAATTCTCTTATCATATTTGTATAAAAATTGATACTTATGATTACATCATTATAAGTTAGATTATGGAAAAAAATTTTAGGTGTCAAACATTTTTTATTTGTAAATATCCTACATATTAAAAAAATGTGTAGCTTTTGGATATGTAATAACCCAAAATATATTTTTTTAAATAGTCAGTGCATAAATTAATTGAGTAATATTTGGATTAAAGTGTTGTGTAAAGTTATGGGCGCAAATGGTTGAATTTTGTAATAATTTTGTTTTAAAAATAAAATTTTCGATCTTAGAAATTATGAAAATTTTTATTATGTTGTCCTTATAAGAGTCTAGCATGTTGGATAAAAATTTTAGATTTAATGGTGTGCATTTATTTTATGAGAATTGCAGACTGATTGGTGTTCAGTTTAATTTATAGCAAAATTTGAAATTGGAGTTTTGGGTGTTTGGACCATGATTTGAGATAAATTTAGTGGGTCTATTTTGGTATATAATTGGATCGTGTTTGGCTTATGGGTGAGACCCATGACTTAGATTTAATTTAAATTGAATTTGTTTAATGACTCATGTTTAACTGTTTGGTCCTGTAATGTCCCAAATTTCTAGCCCAAATGATAATACAACAATCATGACTCTCTCAAGGAATACCGAATATAAATCTCCAAACTTATATTACATGATACAATACTTCTTAATGCAACAATACATTAATCCAATAACAAGTAAATAAACAAATAAATACCCCCAAAGGTTTACAAATTTCCAAGGCTTGAGCCTAGTTACACAAAACGGTTATTCAAACCCACACAAATACAGCCCTTGGCTTACACATAGAGTCACAGCAAAATGAGAGCATTGTACTCCCAACACACATACTTCTACGCCCCTAGTTGGGTGGGATCACCACATCTTTTCCTGCACAAAAATCCCATACAGTGAGCATAAAGCCCAGTAAGAAATTCTTAACAAAGTATATACATTTTATACAAGTCTCCAGAGATGAAATGCACATGCCATGCTATGCCATTTTTTAGGATAAATCACATTTTTATCTTTTGAAAACCATCATGCTCAATGATGTCATGCAATTTTCATTGTTCAAAACTTAACAATTTATTTCAAGGGCAGTAAATACGATAATCCCTAGGTCGGTGTCTGCAACTAGACTATACAAGTACTACCAAATTGTCATTTTTATTGGTATTAACTGGAAGGCTCGACACCTATCCGCGCGGGTTTTCGGTCTTTCGCCCCGGACTCTCAGGCCAACTTATTCAATATCACCTACACCACTTATCAACACTTACCAACTTATTTACCCCAAAATCATTCCATGAAAACTTATTTCTCAACATTCTTTTCTCAAATCAACTTTCAAAGTTTAATATAATGAAATGAATTGATATGCCAATTTCACAAGATGAAAATATATACTTTTATTCCAATTCATCATCCAAGAAATAACATAATTCCCTCTTCTCAAGTATCCTCAACAATTAGTCATTTCAATACTATTTCAACGTTTTAAACAATAATTTCCAAAATGAACAACAATTCTCATATTCCTTGAAATTCATCATTTATATAAATATAAATAAGAAATTTTCCAAACATCCATTTATTTTGACACACAAAATAAATATAACAATATCATTCATGGATTTTCGATCCTTTTTAATTATGTGATTGATAATAACTACCTTAGGAGTTGTTATTATTTATTATATAGGATTATAATAAACATTTGATTGTTGATTTTATGGTGTGTACCATATGGTGAAAAATTATATATTTTATAAAGAATGAAATTGGGTATATTTTTGGTAGTAAGCAAAATATTATATTTTGTGGCGTATAAAAATGTTATATTTTGTGGTGAGAAAAATTATATCATTTTATAATTTATATTATAAAATTTTGAGATATTTTATAATGTATTTTATATTAATTTTTGTTGTTAGTTTGTGTGAGGAGCCTTGGGAAGGCAACCGACGTGGGCTGCCCCTCTCCCGTCCTTCCCTTTTCGTTTCTTTTTTTTTTCTTTTTTTTTTTTGTTGACAGAAGCTCTCCTCTCTCTTTCTCTCTTTCTCTCTCTCTCTCTCTCTCTCTCTCTCTCTCTCTCTCTCTCCCTCCATTGATGCTCAATCTTTGAGCTTGAAATGAGAGTCTTTAGAGTTAGATTTTGCAAAAGTGTTGAAAATGAAAGTCGAAGAGCTCGTCGTGATCTTCGCAATAGTGGTCTCGGATCCATGATTGGGTGATGTTTGCATTTTCGGATTAGCTTTTCTTCATATTTGAGGTAGGGGCTTTCTTTATATTACATTAAAGCTATGTTAGGGTTATTTTGAGAAAATATATATTCATAGGAGGCATGTAACGCCCCGAAAATTGGGCAGGATATATCTATTTATGCAACAAAACCTACCTGATAGACAAACACATATATATGACTAACTATTCCATACATCCATTTCCTTTAAATCCCAAATGCCAAATACATGCTATTCACATCTCAAATGCCCCAGTTCCAATCCCAAGCATACATTTTATAACAAGTATGAAATGAAAGCCAAACAGATAATAAGTGCCCTACAGGCTTACAAATTTATCCAAGAATATTCTTGGTTATACAAAATGGAGTTTCAACTCAACGCAAATACAGCCCTCACTACAACATTTAAGACTTTTGGCGACCAATTATTTTGGTCCCTAAAACCATTATTTTGGTCTCTAAATGATTTTTGTGACAAAATTAAATTCCTCACTAAAAAAGTCACTAAAAGTGCGTCTAGAAAAGTCTTTAGCGACGAATTTTTAAAAATGTCGCTGAAAATGACAATTAGCGACCAATTTTATATTGTCACAAAATGTTTGATTTTGCAAAACTAAAATCTTTCGTCGCTAATATTTTGTCACAAAATGTCTCCATTTGGTCGCAAAAAGCAAAATAGTGACCTTTTTAACAACAAAAATATTTGGTCGCTAAAGGTTTGAAATAACATTTTGAAAACATTCAATTTCATAGCTACAAATTGACATCCACTGCCCAAATCTATCTCTGTATATAGAAAAAAAAGAAAAACAAGATAAAAAAAACACACAAATCAAATCTTGCACACAAGATCAAATCTATTCTTGTATATACAAAAAACAAATTACAAAAATCAAAACTCTGTATCCAAATTCACTTCAACATAGTTCATTATATGAGTTAAATCCCAAAACAAGATCAAAATAGTTCAACATTGTATGAGTTAGAACTCTATGATGACTTCAACTTTGTTTTTCTTTCGCACCACCTCTTCACAAGTTCAGTCACAAGAGCAACATGCCCTAAACAATTAGTTGTTCCACGACCACAAAAGCTTATCACCGTCTATAGTCATAGAGAAAGGATGAAAATCCTGCACACATGATAATAATCAGTAGTGTAAACAAAGTTCAAAAATGTAAAAGAGATGTAGATGAAATCCAAAAATGGATATCAACCTTGAAGAACTTGACTAAGGCATTTGAAGCAAACTAGACACACGAAAAATACCTTAACTCTCTCCTCATCATTAGTGTCCATAATATATGCCATATACCTAGGACATAGAATAAACATGATCAAAAGGCGCAATTAAATAAAATAAGGGACCATCCATGTCATAATCATTAGATATTCAAATGCTAGAAATGACATATTCAGAATAATGATCATCATCTGTCTAGAAAAATACAATAAAGTCAATTAAAAAATAAGATGAAAGTTGTGATATCCAACGTTGATGAAAATTCTCAAACAAGATTAAGGTTTATACTCTATAAAAGGAGCCTGTAATTTATTCATCATTCTGAACAAATAGGATTTTGGAGTTAGTTAACTAAATCTCACATACTAACTTGGGGAAGGTAACAACTAAAAAAAAAAATGGGAATAAACATCATGGAGTAGAACTAGACAAAACCCCTTATGCATAACAACAAATATTAACAGAGCCATGAATGAATGTTAACAGAAAGCTTATCTAAGATGTGAAAGAGAGGATCAGAAGAAAAAGTAACTACCTTAAAAGCTCTAGCATGCAAAGTAGAATGAAGATATTCACTCAATTCTTCACAAAGTTCATTAAGTCAGTGTTCAACCTGAAACAGAGTAACAGACAAAGAATGACCAAACCATCATCATAAAATATCTCCAAAGAATTTTTTATGAATGAAGACATGGCATTATTGGCATTTTGATATAAACAAATAAAATCCCAATAAAAGGTGATTGCCAAGGCATAATTTTGGACATGCAGATGCCACAGTTATTTTGAATAATAAAACTATGAAAAATAAACAGTTTTTACGAATAAAGATAATAAAGATAATTATATAAAAAAAAGACATCAAGGGGGTGCAGCCTATATAAAAAACTACAAAAAATAAACATGATACATCTTAATAAGCTAATGTAGAGTTCTGATAGGGTACTTTACTTACCAAATAAAAACTAGCTTTTTGAATGTTTGATGGCACTTGCAACCTAAGAAAAGAACAACCTAAAATTGATTACTTAGAGGGAGTGGATTACCTTTTTGGCTAATTTAGCATGTTCCCAAACATAGCCTTAATGTTCTAGTTTAGTTGCCGAGGAAAGAAAAAACAGTCATGCTTAAAAATTTTAGATAAGCTTCACAATTGTGATGCAATAGAACAGAAGGACTGCACTAAAGTAAAGCTAATACAAAATCAAATTCATATATATTTTTTTTATACTTCATTTTTAGCATCCAACATAGGGAAAATGAAAAGAAAATCACACAAAATTGAAAATTTTATAAAATTAACTTGTGGATTGATGTTAATGGTACCTTGCGATTATCTTGTTGAAGCTGAGGCAGATGCAGAGGCAAGAGAGAGCATTGTCGAAGCCATCTGAATCAGTCAAGATGATGAAACAATAAGATCAATTTGAAACACTTAAAATTAGTATAAAAAAAATCAAGCAGTGATCTTCGAGAGAAGTAGAACTTTGTTGAGTCTAAATTCGAATCGGTAATCGATATAAGAAAAAACAAGAGTAAGAACACAAAAAAAAACCTCAGAAAAGTAATGAAGTCATGTTCAGATCTAGAAACAAAACAACCAAAAACAGAAAACCAACCTTGCCTTTCAAAGAAAATTGATAATTCGAACAAAAACGAACAAAAATGGCATAATATTTTCTTTCCTATACATACCTTCTCAATCATTTATCAATAATCTCACAGGATCCAAGGCTTCATTTCAGCTACTGGACAGAAATCGGTAATAAACCTGCAATTGCAAAATTGAAATATCAACTCATATGAAGGAAATTAAAACCGGAGAAAGAATAATTAGATCTTGTACCTCCACACATACCTACAATATACAAAATTGGGTTGACTTTCAAGCACTTCCACACAAAAAGTGTACAGAGAACAGGGCACGTAATTCTCCTGCAATCTTTATTGCAGCAGCGTGAGATCTAGGAGTAGAGAAGATTTGAATTGAAATAATACAGTAGACAACCATTGGGGTTAGACTTCCCCCTCCCCTCTAAGGGCTATCATTTGAAGTCATAACCATTCACGGATTTCAACTAATACTAAAAATTTGGACATCTCCAATGGTCAGCATGCTTACAAAATATGAATGAAAGATAGACCGGTAAAGGCATCACTTCTCTATGATTAAAAAGAAGACATTCTAGTGCAAATATTATTATAGATTGAGAATTGAAAGAGTAAAAAACCAGTAAGCTAATACTAAAAATCTGTATCTGTATGTGTGTGTGTATGTATATAGATTGAAAATTGACGGAGTAAAAAACTAGTAAGCTAAAGAATAAAAATTAACAAACATGTACAGAGCATTGCACAGGGGTTTGCATAATAATTAATCAGCATATCAACCTATATATTTATATATATAACAATTTGCACCAAACAGTTTATGTGATGAAGAGGGGATATCACTAAGGACCTGAAATCTGATTTCTACCCTATTCAATAATGTGCAATTGTGCATTTTCACGTCATAAAATGATTCGACACTATCTAATAGATGTTCCCTTATTTTTCAACAAAAGTTGGCATATAGATAGGCTGACTAAACTCACCCCATGAAAACAGTTGAGATAATACTATGCTATTACTTAATCACTATATGTGGCTTAACTGCTTTCTTCCAGCTTACATGGCAGAATCAAACTTCAACTCATTGTGCTCCATGGACTAAAAGAATGATGATGTAGCTACTTTCCTATCGCTCACTTTAAACTAGAAGAATGATGATGTACATGTATATATGTTGTGTCTGTGGAGAGAGAGAGAGAGAGAGAGAGAGATTGAAAACACACCAAATCACTATTGAATTCAAATTACTACGATCTCTGTTAGAAACCAAATCCATTTACTCAAACTTATATATATATGCAAAAAAAAAATGAAGAAGATAAAGAATAAATTATATAAGATCTCAGAATATGTGTGTATGTGTGTGTGTGAAGATAAAAAAAAATGATAGAAAATCTCAGAAAATTGTGCATCAAGATCAAGATCTCAGCAGCCATGAAAATCATTGATTTACCTTCCGATTGAAGCCAAAGAACTCAGATCTTCAACGATCGATTCGGATTGAAGCTGAGATCTTAATCGATTAGGATTAAAGTTACAATAGTTAAGATCGATTGAAGTTGAGATCAGTACAAAGATGGATTCGGATTGAAGTAAAGATCAATTTGCATATGAGGCGACACAAAGATCGATTCAGACTGAAGCTAAAGATCTATCGAAGTTGAAGATTGATTGAGTCCTAGACAGAGGAAACAGCTAAGATCGATTAAGTCCTAGTGAAGATCGATTCTTATATCGCGTATTTGACAACCTTTAGCAACCAAACAAATTCGTCTCCAGCTTTTACCCACCTCAAACACGTGGGTCAAGTGTCTAGGTGAACATCTGCGTTAATTTTTTTGGTCCCTAAAAGTCACTAAAATAATTTTTTTTTGCCTATCTTAAAGAAATATGGTGTATTCTTGTAATTTTCTTTTAAAATTTATTTTTGTCCCTAAATGATGGTTTTTAGAGCTAAATTCAATTAGTCTCTAAATATTAGTCTTTAAATCACTATTTTCTTATAGTGCCTGGGCTTACATTCAACAAATAACAATAAAACAAAAATGAAGCCTCAGCTCCGAGTCCTCCCAAGTCAATGCCTTGGCGGAGGCATAACACCTGTACCTAAAATGGTTTCCCTTATAGGGTGAGCCATAGCCCAGTAGAGATATACTACACAACATATGAACCATGACAAGACTAAAGAGGAGTATGCTCATGATAAAACAATTTATCTCTTTTATAAAGCATGCAATGCTGAGATGCAACAACAAATATAAAATCATTTTCATTTTAAACCATATATGTTACATGAATACAGGCTCTGTGAATCTCTAGGTGAGTGTGTGCAAGTAGGCCCAAATGCACTACCACTGTCATTTTTACCAGTAAACTAGAAGGCTCGACACCTAACCGCGCAGTTCTACACCCCCTACCCAGATTCATCAAGTATTCATCTTTTCGCAAATAGATACATTTATAAACATTTCTCAAAAATAGTGTAATGCCCTCAAAATAATACATAAATCATACATTCATAACATCCATAACTTAAGAGAATAAAGTACTTTCCCATTCATCAGAGTATTCTTACAAGAAATATTACATGTTGACAACAAAAGTAAATGCCCTATAGGCTTACAACTTTCCAAGTCAACACTTGGGTTCAACAAAAGTAGAGTACTAACTCTATACACCAAATAAGCCCGTGGCTTGATATACATGTAATTCAAAAGATAATCACAAAAAGATAAGCCTTCTACTCCTACAACCTCCCAAGCTAAGACCTTGGAGGCGGCATATCACCTGCACCTGAAAATGATGTCCCATATAGGGTGAGCCAACGTCCAGTAGAAATATGCTAAACATAATATGAGTGTAGACACCCCATTTTTGACCGTCCTCAAGACTTGGACGTCACCGTTTGAACACTTGGTGATCATCCATGTTTGTGTTCGTCTTGAGTTCCCGGAGGTCTCGGCTACGCGCCTTGCCTTAGGATCTCTCGACTCAACTGTTTTGTGTTTGGTTTTGCACCAAACACTTGTGTTTTTGCTTCTGAGGGTGGGAAATAGCTTGTTGGCCATCCTCACACCTCACTGGCCATGGCTTGAGGCCACCGGCCATTGTTTTGTTGCCATCGGCCAAATGTTTGGCCGGTCGGCACTCTTTGTGGTCGGTCAACCATTTATTTGGTCAATTTGTCATTTTTGGCTGGCCGACCGCTGTGCATCTGCTTTTGGCAGATATTTTGTGCCACAGCTGGCACCCACTTTGCACCCCCTCCATACACGTGTATAGAGGGATTTCACTCTTGCTTAGCTTGTTTTGTAAGCTTTGCAAGAGTGAATCTCTATAAAGGGAGGCCTTCTCCTCCCTCCTCAAGGGTTAGAGGGTTAAGTTCCAGAGCTCTGAAATTAGGGTTTAGCATAGTGTATCTATCTATCTCTATTTCTCCCTCTCTTTTGCTCTTTGTGTGTGTGTTTAAAGGGGTTTTGTTCTTAGTTTTGCGCTAGGACACCTAGTTCTACACCTTACCTTGGTTGCTAAGGAGCCAAAGGGTTATTCTTGAAGGTTTTGAGCTGGTTTAGACCTAAGGAAGGCTGCTAGAGCATTGTTCTTGAAGAGGTCTACAAGGGTAAGAACTTTCCCTTTAAATACCCCCTTTTTGCATAGGCTTTTAGCCATCCTTGCATCTATTTTTAAGCTTAACTTATAACATATAAAAGTTCTGATTTTAAGTGCTTAAAATAGTTGTTTTGGTTTCTTTGGTGTTTGGGGTTGTTTGACCCCTCTTAGTCCTTGTTTGGGCCCCATTTTGTGCTATTTTTGGTGAGCTCCAGGACCACCTTGTCTTGGCCTCCTCACCACTGAAATCCAAAGGGATTTTAGTGGTGGGGATGGTGCTTTAAGGTCCAAAGAAGGAGAGGGCCATCCCCTCTCCTTGTTGCCTTCAATAATTGTCATTTTAGCCTCATGTGTGAGCACCATTGTTGAGTTCATGTTGGCCATGTCTTAGCTAGTATTTGTGCTTATTTTGTCATGATATAGCACTGTTTTAACTTGGTTTAGACACACCATGCTTGCTTCGCATACTTGTCTTGTAATGCCATGAATTTTCCTTAACATGTACTTAGCATCTAGACCACTATGCTTACTTGTTTTGGCTTAGCTTTGTGAAGCTTTTGTGCATAATTTAGTATGCTTAAGGTCTGTTTGTGGTTTTTTTGGCCATCCATGACATCCTCTGTATAGCCACCTTGCATTTTGGCTTGTTAGCCTTGGGTGTGTAAGTGTTGAGCATGCATTACTTGGCTTGTTTAAGTGGTTTGGCGCCACTTATAACATCATTTCAGTCCATATGGCATGCTTGTATGCTTGCATTTGATGCTCCTTTAATGCTTTAAAAGGTTGGTGTTTCATGCTCCATGTTTGTACCATTGTGCATGCCTCTAAGATTAGGTCATTTAGATGCCATGTAAGTGGTTTTTGGGGCTTACTTTGACATGATATGGGACTGTTTTGGTCCGCTTTGGTCATTGGCTTCATGTGTCACATGACCATAGTTTAAGTCCTTGGGCTTGGTTGCATGTTTTGCTTGCATTGGTAGGTTGGTTTGGCATCATCTTCTACATGTTTTCAAAGCTTATCATGTATGCTATTTGTCCATGTTAAGTATGCTTACAAGCTGCCTCTTTATGCTCAAGCATTGGACCTTGTGTGCATGAATGTTTGTGTGTACATTTGCCTTGCATGTTGTCACATACTTGGCTTATAAACATCTTGTTACATGCCTCACATGCTTGTTTGCCTAGGTTGTGTGCCTAGTATACATTGTTTGTTTGCATGTTCATGGTGCATACTTAGCTCCCATGCTTAGGTTGCATTTGGCATGCATGCCTTACCTCTTGAATTGATTATGATAGAGGTTGGGACCATTATGTGTTTATGTGCATTTCATTTGACATTGAAAATGCTCACTTGGTTTCTTGGTCCGTCACGCATTGAAATGCGCGATTGGTGGTCCAAGAATCGAGGACCATCCCCCTTTGAGTCATGAACATGATAAGGAGGGTGTTCGTGCAAATATTTGCTTGAAATGCATTGCCATGCCTTGTCTTGTCCTCTGTTGCTGTCAAAATAGGATTCTGCAGGCATAGATGGCCGACCGACCACATTATGTGCCGACCGGCCATGAATTGATGGCCGAGAGCTCAATAGATGGTTGATGACCACTTCTCCATGGCCGGTGGTGTTCCTTCTTGGCCGGTGACCTTCCACTGTGATCAGAGAGTGTTCCTTGGGACTTGTGCAGTCTTCAGAGGAGAAAAACAGTGCAAACAGAAGCAGCTTGTGCATGGCAGTGGATTTCCTAGCGAAGCCAATCCGAGCATGCGTGCATCTCTCTTCCCGAGGCCTTTTACTGCTTTCAGTAGCTTAATTGATTCATTAATTAGTTAAGTGTTGTATAAATTAATTAATTAGCTTGTAGGTTAATTAATTTGTATTATTCTTTTGGCCCGTCCGAGCGAGGGCGAATTTGTAATAAGTGTGGGTGCGTGTGTGCATGTCTTCTAACCCCTACTTCTTTCTCCCTTTTACTTACCTGCTTTTGATGGTTAGTATTAGGGCATATTTAATTTAGCATACCTTATGCTATGCATGCGTGCATCCATTCATCTGTATTGCATGCATCGGGCTCGGCGCATCATGCTAACTGCATAGTATTTCAAATCTAACTTGAATACATGTTATCTGTGCATTTCATATGCCATCCATAGATTAGCCGAGCCTATTCTAGTGACATTCTGTAGGTGATGCATTAGCTATTTTAACATGAACTAGGATCATGCATGATTGCTAACTAGTTTCTTGTTTTGGCTGGGAGTACACTATAAGTGTTTTCTTTTGCTTTAGCATCTTGCATGAGTGTGAATGTTGACATGAAAGCATGCTTGCCATGAGGCTAAATGCTTAGTTGATTTACTACCTGAATGCCTGTGGGTGAAGGTTGGATTGTTTGAATTGGAATAATTCATTGAAATCTGTATTTTAGCCTACTCGCGAGTAGCAAATTTCAAACCATCTTTCAAACGAGCGGATATGCAATGCTTTGTTCCAAATTAGGTGATCTAGTCTATACTTGTTTTGCTGCGCGCATCACATAGTAATTCTAGGCTAATTAACCGGAATAAGAAAGCATGTGTTTTCAAAAACTAGATATCATGGTTAGTAGAGGCCGATCTTTCATCGGGCGAGCGGGGGTGCTCATAGCTGACCTTCCCCAATCGTACCCAAGTTCCCGAGCCGAGGCAACTTTGGTGATTGACACGTGGCCTTAGGCACGAGTCAGGGTTTCCTAAATTTTCCCAAAATAAAATATTTAGGTGGCGACTCTGTATCTAGCAAAGCAGTCCATGTTTGGCAATTCTTTCTAAAAAATTTGTTTTCCAAAACGATTTGTCGGATTTGGACTCTTTGAGGATTCATCGGTCTTGCATTGCACTCTGCGAGATTAGATACAGGACCGTGACATTGAGTCCTGAACTGTAGTGAGACCAATATGAACAGAATGGGGGATTCACCCCCGGGATGTTCAGGGACGTCTACAATGAGCAATAACTAAAATATTAGCATTCGATAAATGTTAACACAGGTCAACCAACTTACAACACATTCAAATTCCATGACACATATGTCCATGTTTCACTCTACTTTCCTTTACTTAACCAATTTTCAATTCATAAACATGGCTCAGAACCTGGCCAAACAATTTACTGAGATTACAACTCATATCAACCATACGTCCATTTCAAATGAGATAACAACTCATATTAAAAACACTTTCCTACTTCATTAGATACACATATTAGCTGTATCAATCTCATATTAAAACACTTTCATACTTCACAAATGATACACAGATTTGCTGTATCAATGGAGTCCATCCCCTATCTCCTCCGAAATAATTTCCGGTTTAGGAGTCCATCCTCTATCTCCTCCTAAACCATGGAGTACATCCCCTATCTCTTCCCACACAATACAATGTATATAAACAATTATCATATACACGATCAATCAACACGCAAATTCGATGTATTATTCCAACCGTCATATTCAATGACATATTCAACCGATTAGTTTTAATTCACCTAATCATCATGCAGTGTCTACAACATTCAAGACTATCCTCCACCGATAGCCCAAAGCAATTATTTCTAAACAGATAATAAATGCATCAATAGATAAATTATCGACAATTTCAAAAGTAAGTGATTAATAAATCCAACTCCACTATTCAGTCACATCTTAATCCAATTTCATCATTTCCATCCCAATTTCATATTTCACAATGAAAATCATTAATTACACTAATGACCCAATAAAACCCAAATATGGCATTTTCTCATTTTTCCCAATATTGACCCAATGGTCCAAATATCAACAATAAACATCACTAATCTCATTTTAAGACCTAAAATACACATGTATGGGTTAAAATAACAAAACCCCTCTTTTCAATGTTTCAAATCCCAAACCCTAACACCCAAATCAAACCATTTATACAAAATGCCCAAAATCTATGTCTAAGCTCATAAAGACGAGTAGTTATCCCCACCTCAAATGGAGAGACCAAATGGAGAAGATGAAGAAAACTCGAAGTGCTCTAAACCAAGAAATTTTCGGATTAAAAGGTAGCTCTCACCAAGCTCCACACTTTTTATAAAGGCCCAAAGGTAAGAGATCACTCAAACTAGATCAAACCCTAGAGAGAAGTTGTATTCTAGAGTGAGAGGCTCTCTAATGGAGGTTTTGAAAAGTAAGAGAGAGAGAAAGGCACGAAAAAGTGATCCAAAAAGTGAAATCCCGTACTGATATAAAAACAGGTCCGCTCGAGCGTGGGATTCCCCGCTCGAGCATCAGACACAGACTCACGCTCGAGTGTCAAAAGCGCCGCTCGAGCGCCGGATGCACACTTCTAGAAGTTTTGCAGTCGATGGTCCCCATTCGAGCGTGAAAGTGGACGCTCGAGCATCCAACGACCTACAGGACAAAATACTGAGAGATGGAAAATCACACTCGAGCGTCAAAATGCCCGCTCGAGCGGAGAAGCAAAATCAGAGGGCCCGCTCGAGCGTGAAGGCAAAATTCTGGGCATCAACTCTAGGTTCCAAAGCACAACCAACATGTTTCAAACCTGCCCAACACAACCCAAGACTCAAATACAAAGAGTAAAGGATGGGAACCAGAATAAGACAACAACATAACCACGGAACCAAGTCCGAAATAGAACAAACAAAGAAAGGGAAAACCGGGATCGCTATAACCTCCCCCCTTAAAGAATTTCGTCCCCGAAATTAGATACAGGTTTTTCAAAAAAATATTTTCTCAATTCCCAACAACATTACAATTCAATATTCTTCCACTTGACCCATTACCGGTCATCCCATCTCTTTTCAAGAGGTAATTTACAACATATTCTACAACATGCATTATCAACATGCATTCCTTGAAATTCAATAAATTTCAATACATATTCCACAATTCAATTTCATAATCAATGCCAACAATATATTTGCATTTCTAAAACAGAATTAACATATGCAATGTTAAAATAAACTTCCATTTCAGGGCAAGTTCCATAATATTCCCAGAAACCGAAACATATACAATGTTTTACAACTTATGACATATTCAATGCTCTTAAAGTTCCTCACTACAACAAAATTCCCAATACATGATTACACATTAATAAACAAGTCCGGATATTTTTCACGGACCTCCAACTCACGTTCCCAAGTGGCTTCCTCCACTCCGTGATGTTTCTACAAAACTTTCACCAAAGGTATCGTCTTGCCTCGCAAGACTTGTTCCCGCCTATCCAAGACCCGCACCGGTCTCTCCTCATACGAGCATCCTCATCTACCTCTAAGTCGGTCCAATCCAACACATGCGACGGATCCGGCTCGTACTTCCGAAGCATACTAACATGAAACACGTCATGCACTCCGGATAACTGCGACGGTAAAGCTAAACGGTAGGCAACCTCGCCAATCCTCTCAAGGATCTCAAAAGGGCCAATAAACCGAGGGGATAACTTCCCACTCTTCCCAAACATCATCAAACCCTGCCTAGGTGATATTTTCAAGAAAACATGATCACCCGCCTGAAATGCGGAAGGCCTCCTTCTACGGTCGGCATAACACTTTTGGCGACTTTGGGCTGTAACAAGCCTCCTATGGATAAGCTCAACCTTCTCCGTCGTTTCCCAAACCAACTCCGAGCCCAACAAAGGTGCATCACCCTATAGACACCCCATTTTTGACCGCCCATAAGACTTGGGCACTACTGTTGGTTTGCTTAGTGGAGAAAGGTGTGCAGGGCACAGGTTCAGTTTCCCCGGCAATGAGAAAGACAAATCTTAACTTCACACCCCATTGTGGACCAAAGTTATTTTCGATGGTTTTTAGACCTTAAAACCCTCTCTTTCAAAACATTTTTGAAATAAAATTCCCACGATGTTCCGACGCTCGCATTTCAGGTAAATAGTGCGCTTTTCGGTAAACCGAGCAAGGACAAAGTGGAGATAAATGAAAGAGAGATGAAATCTTTGAAAAATCTTTCAAAACACCTTACTTCGGGGTTTGAAGTTGAAGAAAAGAGGAGAGGAGGGGAGAAAATAGGTTGGAGAAGAAGTTCGCCATGAATCCGGGTAGAAGAAAGTCGAGCGGCCCTCGCTGAATCAGGCTTATTCAATTGCATACTTGGAGTTAAGCTATGAGGCCACCATCGTTGGAAAGAAGACTTCCGGGGCTTCACTTTGTACTCAAGAATCTCCCAAAGCCAAGTCCGGGTGGAGGAGATATGATTGGTTGAAGCTGGGTATCATCCCGGTTGGATCGAATCTGCGCGGCTTCACCAAAAAGGGCAAAAATTTTTGCACAGGAGGAATTTTGATGCAGGGTTTGCGCCATTGGAAAGCTAACTTCCGGGGCTTCAATTTGCATACCCACCGGCCGTTTTTTGACCTTGGAACCATCTATCGGCAATCTATTTTTCCGACCGGAAGAAAATAGTGCCGACCGGCACTTTATTTTGGCCGACGACCAATTTTTCTGGCCGGTTTGCACCCTTTGCACCCTCCAAGGCTGGTGCATCCCAGCTGTGCCAGTTGGAATGCACCAGCACACTCCCCCGTGCATATATGTGGCTATTTTGCACCCTTTTGCACCTTTGAACCCCCTAAAGCTTCTAGAAGCTTGAACCCTTTGGCCAAGCTTCTTGGGGAAGCTTGGCCAGCTGTATTAGCTTCCTCTAGAAGCCTAGAACCCTTTGCCCCTTTTGGCATAGCTTCTTGGAGAAGCTTGGAGCACTTTTTGTTGCCTATATAAGCACCCCTCCTCTTCCTTTGTGTTGGTTGGAGATTTTGAGCAAGAAAACTAGAAGATATACTGATATACCTGATATATACACATATATCCCACCTCCCTCTCTATATCTATCTTATCCAAGCCTCCAAACACCTTTGTTCTTGCACCATTTGCCCTACAACACCTAGCACAACACCTCCATCCTCCATTCCAGCACTTGGGAGGCCATTTGCAGAGCTTAGGAGCACCTAAACTTGGTCCAAGAGGTGCTGGTTTGCTGTTCTTCAAGGGTAAGCATCCATTTCCCGTAAACTTGTATTTTTTAGCTTCATTGGTTAGCCTTACTTACAAGTATTTTTGGGCTTCGATGTAAACTGTAAATAGGCTTATTTTGAGCCCTTCTTCAACATTGAAGAAGGGCTCAACACTGTTTGGGACCTCCATGTATGACTTGCTTCATTACCCCTCTTTGGTCCCCATTTTTGCATGACTTGTTAGCACATTGAGCTTCTATTTTTCGACCCTGATCAGAACTGAAAAGGGTCTTATTTTGACCCCCTCTCCATGTCCCATGAAGGGTATTTTGCTGTTTGACGCATGTTTTGTATACTTCATGTTATAGCCCTCTTGTGGCCTTAATCTTGCATTGCATTTTGAGCATGTTTGTATATTGATTTGGGGCTTGTCATCTACTGTAAGTAGTCATATTTGTGGTCCCTCTTCAGTGTTGTAGAAGGATCTTTTTCAGTTTGGGCTTTGCATCTACCACTTGCTTCATTACCTCCCTTGCGGAGCCATTTTTGCATGATAGCTTAGCCTCACTTTTGTTCACTGTTTGGCCATGTTTTGAACTGTAAACATGCTTGTTTTGGGGCTTCCTTGCTTCTGTCTTCATGCTTCATAGTCTAAAAGTGCTTGCTTTGCATAGTTATAGTTCAATGCATCCGACTAGTTTTGGGTTTCGGGGCCTATAGCATGTATTGTATGACGTATTTGCATGTTTCGGGGTCATTGTGCATCATATTCCAGCACTGAAGTTTGCATGTTTATATGCCATGTTTCATCATTTGCCATGCCTTGTTAGAGTTGCATGTTGTATCTTAGGATTGGTCCATGCATTGGACATGTTTGTGTGCATTTCGGTTGCCTCATTTCACCTAATGGCCTCCTATGTGAGTGTGGCTGAGGTCCGCTTGTATCGGTGTAAGCCCATCTTGCATTGTGTATGCCATGTTTCAATGCGTTGTGCATGTTATGTTATGTGCATTGTGTGTGTCATGTAGTTGCATTGCATGTTTGTGTGTTAGCTTGCATGCTTAGGTTGCATGTGCATTATTGTGCATTGCCTCACCTCTTGATCAACCATGATTGAGGTTGGGTCCCTTGTATGTTTGTGTGCATTGCATTTGACATTGAAATGCAAACTTGGCCTCTTAGGCCATCATGCGTCGAAATACGCCATTGATGGCCCGAGGGTCGAGGGCTATGTTCTCTTGAGTCTAACACATGATAGGGGGCATTGGCCATGCTTACATATGCTCAAAATTCCATACCATGCACTGCTTGTCTGCTGTTGCTGTCAAAACTGTCTTCTGCAGGAATTGTTTGCCGACCGGCACAAAAGAGTGCCGACCGGCCATTTGTTTGTGGCCGATAACTTCTCAAGTAGCCGATGGATATTTTGAACGGCCGGTGGTCACTTCCTCCAGCCGGTGGTGTACTGCAGTGTTCTTAGAAGGTGTTCTGAGACTTTGGCGATTCTTGGAGAGACAAGGCAGTAAAAAACAGAGGCAGCAGTGCCATGGCGCGGGTTTCCGGGCAAGTCGGATTCGAGCATGCATCATTCGCGCATCCCGAGGCGGGCGGCTGTGGCCACCTTTCCTTTTTGCATTTATTTGTTAAATAATTAGAAATTTTGTAATAATTAATTTATTTATTATTCGGACTGTAATATTTATTCGGTCCCTCCGTGTGAGGGCGTATTTGTAATAAGTGTGTGTGGGTGTGTGCATGTCTTCCAACCCCCACTTCTTTCTTCCCTTTTATTTACCTGCTTATGATGGTAGATTAGGGCACGTTTATTTTAGCATACCTTATGCAATGCATGCGTGCATCCATGCATTTGTTTACATGCATCGGGCTCGGTACATCACGCTAACTGCATTGTATTCCAATTTCCAAATTGAATACGTGCTATTTGTAGCATTTCACATGCCATGCTTAGGATAGCCGAGCCTGTCTAGATTGCATCTTTGCATGTGTTGCATTAGCCATTTTTAACATGAACTAGGGTCATGCATATGATTACTAACTGGTTTCTGTTTTGGCTTGGAGTACTAGGTAAGCTTTTATGCTTTAGCATATCGCATGCGTGTGAGTGTTGCCAGAATAGCATGATTACCATGAGGCTAGCTGCTTATGTGATATAACTGCTTGAATGCCTGTGGGTGGAGGTTGGATTACTTGAGTTGGAAAAACTCGTTGAAATCCGTGTTTTAGCCTACTTGCGAGTAGCAAATTCCAAAGCGTTTTCAAAACCAACGGATATGCAATGCCTGTTTCCAAATTAGGCGATCTAGTCTATACTTGTTTGCTGTGCGCATAACATAGTAATTCTAGGCTAATAACTGGAATAAGAACGCATAAAGTTTTCAAACCCGGATATCACGGTTAGTAGAGGCCGGTCTTCAGACCGGGCGAAAGGGGGTGCTCATAGCTGACCTTCCCCGATCATACCCAAGCTCCCGAGCCAAGACCACTTTGGTGATGACGGACACGTGGCCTTCGGCACCGAGTCAGGGTTTCCTAAATTTCCCCATTTTAAAATATTTAGGTGGCGACTCTGTATCTGGCAAAGCAGTCCATGTTTGGCACTCCTTTTTCAAAAAATCTGTTTTTCTCAAAACGATTTGCCGGATTTGGACTCTTTGGTTCAAGATTAAGAACCGTGACAATTTGAGTCCGAACTGTAGTAAGCCCAAATGAACAGAACGGGGTTCATCCCCCCGGGGCGTTCGGGGACGTCTACAGTTTCTGGCGACTCTGCTGGGGACTTTAGAGAGCTTGACTCAAACTCATGATATCCTGTTTTGACTACGTTTATGTGTCTCTTTGCATTGCACTTGCATTGGTGCGCCTAGGACACCATGTTGGCCATCTGCTATTCCTGAGCGGTTTGCCGGAGGCTTGTCTTGTCAAGGCATGTCCATAAGGCTGACCGGTTGCGGGCTCTGCCAGTATGGGAACACAAACCCTGGTTTTACCGGGGCACCCTCTTTGACCATTCGACCTAGTGCATATTCGGAATCCATAGTGACCATTCCAAACTAGGACAGGTTGCTTACCCGATATAGGTTGTTTGAAACCGCTGTGTGCGTAGTGAAACCCTAGCTCCTGACAAAAATAGGACAGGGAAACCCTACCACAACATAGGGGTGTTTTGGCTCTCACTTATCTGCTATGTGCTTTTTAGAGTGTATCTCTACAGGGAATGCATATACCAGTTTGCGAGTCTGGGTGTTCGGCCTGCGGGCACCAGTATCAATATTTTGAGAATCAGTTATATCTGCGGGTATCGGATTCAGTTTTGGGGCAGATTTTGGGGCAGAATTCAGTAGAGAGCACACTCATTCAGCTTTGTTCTGGTGAAATTGGGCTGAGATGCTGCCTGTTTTCTCTTTTGCTAGGTAGTCCTGGAACTATAGCTTCAGAAGGCTCCGATATCCCCCGAGGTTCATCAGATTTGTGCTGATAGACTCTGTCAGGTCAGAGACTCAGGTCAAGGGTAATCAGGGCCAGAGAAGGCTAGTTAGGCACAGACCACCAGTATAACAGCTACCAGATCAGTGACCTTTGAGCAGTCGGGTTGAGACTTCCAAGCCTACTGCAGACACAGATATACCGATTGCTCAGTTAGGTCAGGACAATATGTCGAGTTTGGAAGAGATGGTGCGCCAACTCCAGGATAGTATGGAAGCCATGCAGCAAGACGCTGTCCGTCAAGCAGAATTCGCCAAGCAACAGGCTATGGTCATAGCCCAACAGGCAGAGACAATTGCCAGGTTAGAGCAGCAAACTGGAGTATCTACTTCACATCAAGCTCCTCCCCCACCAGGAGCTCCAACACTCGGAGAGACACCAAATGTCCAGGCAGATACGGACATTCCAGTCAGGCCAGCTCCGCCCCCGATTCTACCGCAACTATCCAAGGCGCCCACACCTATCAATGCACCAGACTCTCCCTTTGAGTTCGAAGTGGACCCCACAGTGCTGAAGCTGAGTAAGTTGGAGAAAATGTTTAAGAAATCCCAAGGAGTCAGGTCTATTCCCGACATCGAGGATGGATATACGGACGCAGCCGTGACACTGCCAGATCGGTTCAAGATGCCTCAAATTGACCGATTTGATGGGTCCGGGGACCCCATGGTGCACCTGAGATTGTTTTCAGATATCTTAAGGCCGATGGGCCTCACCAGACTACAGAAGCTGTCTCTGTTCGGCCGGACCCTGTCGGGTGTGGCGGCCATCTGGTATGCCAAGTTGGAAGACGATGTTAAGAGGAATTGGGATGAGATGGCCGAGGCCTTCGTTTTACAATACTCGTATAACACACAAATCGAGATTACAACCCGTGATCTCGAGACGACGAGACAAGAGGTTAAGGAAAGCTTCTCTGAATTTGTGACCCGATGGAGAGCAAAGGCCTCAATGATGACCATTAGGCCAACGGATAAGGATCAAATACGGATGGTTGTGCGCAACCTCCAACCCAAGCTTATGCAAAAGATGATTGTGCTCCCCTTTCCCACCTTTTTAGATCTACATGAGATGGGAGTACAGATCGAGGATGCGATGAAGCAGGGTCTGATTGACCAAGACCGAGAGCAGCCCAAGAGGGCATTCAACCACAGTTCGAATGCAGCCACCGGTGGTGATGCAGCTGCTAGGACTTCAGACGTGGACATGGTCACCACCACCACACCAAGAGCAGCCACCCCCTTTGTTGGTGCGCCCACTTCAAACCCCCGAACTTCAGACTATCTACCCCGAGGCAAGAGGGTCTTCACCCCACTCTTTATGCCTTTGTCTAAGGCTTTAGGGGTCCTACTCAGGAAAGGACATCTGAAACCGTTAGAACAACGGCCCCTACCAGATCCTCTCCCTGCAAAGCATGACCCAGCTAAGTACTGTGCTTTCCATTAACAAACCGGTCATGGCACCGACGGTTGCATCCGTCTCCGCCACGAGATACAAAATTTGGTTGACAATGGGGTCATCCCCGCACCAAGCTCTGCAAAGTCTATCGGCACTTGATCAGTGAACCTGTGGGGGGATAATGTGATGTGATCAGGGGATGGACCACCTACGAGCGGCGTTCAGTTTACTCCAGATGTGGCGTATGGCACGCACCATTTTGAGCATTTGTGAATGCTGGTTTTTGTACATTCTGACTTGGGTATTGGGTCAGTCTTGTTGTGTTATTTCGAGTCTGTCTCTTTGTTTTGAGTCAGTCTTTTTGTTTTGGGTCTGTCTTGTGGTGGTTTCGAGTCAGTCCTGTTGTATTGGAGTTGGGTGATTCCGGGGATATTACCTCGGATCTCACTATTTTGTTTTTTGTTTGTCTTTTCACTTTCTTTTGAGTCTGTTTCTGCCGAGGAGCCAGTTGTGCCAACAGATTTGAATGGAACAGCAGTGATTTTCACACTCTTGTGTTTGCTTCGGCTGTGTGCCAGTTGTGCCAAAAAATTTTGGAATGAACCGGCAGTACTTTTCACCTGCTCTTCTGTGCCTTTTAAGTCATTGTAATGACCTGAGTTTTTCAAAACCTTTTGAACACTGCGGTAAAAACAAAGAGGGAGGAATTCCTCGGGATTTGCAAAACTTTGATCAACTGAGAGAAAGAGAGGCGTGCTAAGCCCTTAATGAATGAAATCATGCTTGTTAGTGTGAGTACTGAGAAGGACCCTAGCTTTGATCCAGATTGGTCCTACACTGTCTTCAGCGCGAGCGATTTGTCACTTTCTTAAAAACTTTCAAAAAAAAAAAATGTTTTGCGCGGTCCTGCAAAGACATGTGTGGAATCGCTCTTAAGATTGTGCAGCTTAGGATCGCTCTCGGCCTTGAGACTCAACCCCTTTGCTTTCAAATCTTGAACTTGGATTCAGAACGTTCAAAGGACAATCATGATGTGAGGCCTGTGTGGCCAGATTTGAAACAGACCTCGAACAAGAGGCCAGGAAAGTCGGATCAAGAAGATCAGAAGAAGCTTGCAAAGCTAGAACAGAAGTACCCTCCGAACTAGGGGCAAAGATGTCAGACATGCTCGAAGAGCCGAAGATGAGTCCTCTTGCAAATCAACAGCCACTCTCCTACATACGGATGGCTTTAAAACCCTACAACCATTTGGCATGGACCAAGCTACACTTTTACCCTTTGAGAGGCTCGCTGGGTCGAAAACCCAGAAGGGCGATCCAGGCAAAAGTTAGAGCAAAGAAAAATACAAAAAGAAGAATGCAAAAAAAAAAAAGAAAAGAAAAAGATAAAAAAAAAAAGAAGAAATGAAAAGAAATGAAAAGAAAAGAAAAACAAAGCTTGCAAGGTCGAAAACCTGCAACGGGCGCCTTGGCAAAAGTTAGAGCCTAAAAAGGAGAGGTTAATACCCGAGTGTACCTTAACCCCGAACTACGTAAGGCTTGATTCCCATGTTTGGGATACGTAGGCAACTTCATCCTGAAGTCCAGCCCCCAACGCTCTCATAGTGACTAAGTCCATATAATGGTTTTGATCATCCTTGCCTTCTCTGTATCCGGGAGTTCAGTCATCATTGATGAAGACTGTTTACAAAATGCTGCGGCATCGTCCAAACAAGGGGCAACTTTCCGTTGCCATGCAGCTCCCCTCCAGCAAGGGGCAATTTTCCTTCGAATCTGAGATTGTGCATCTCGAGAGTGGGTTCTATGCTCGTTGAGCAGTGGCCATTTGCAAAAATAGTTTTTGAGAATTTTTACTGAGGTTGACTAATTCTCTCAAAAATTATTTCAATTTTTCCAAAACTGGACCATTTCTTGGACCCAAAAAAGGAAAATTTTCAGTGCTTATAGCCTGATTTGCATGATTTCAAATCAAAAATTGAACAAGCATGTTAATCTAACTCTCATGTTGGTCAAAACTGTTTTAGTAGAAAGCAAAAACAAAAAATGGTCAAAATGATGAACTAGGGGCACAGTTGAGTCAGGCTTCCTGTCTTTTCCCTGTCGTCAATGCATTTGCCAGAAAGGGCACCATACTTGCCGAGAAGGGTACTCTACCTGCCAGAGAGCACAACTGAAGGTAACAGCAAATGCCGAAAGCTCTCAACATCCTCCAAGCAACGAGGTATCAAGCCAAGTGCGAAGCACAAATTGGAATGGATCAAGATGTTCCACTTCCTCATCTGGACAGATCTAACCGCGTCCAAACTCCCCAGCAGGGCATCATCAACCGATGTTAGCTACAGATTTGCTACACACCCAGTTGTAGCACAACCCCTCTGTGGGAGAAACTCACTGTTGTAAACAAGAAGAAGAATCTAGCGGAATGCTAAGGGCAAGACCCCGCAACTTTCTGTTTATCCATCAACCACCCAGGGGAGGGATTGAAAATGAGAGATTGAAGAATAGAGAGATGTGCGATGAGAGAAAAAGTGAGAAAAGGGGTTTTGTGAGAAAAACCGAGCTTGAGGGCCGAGTGATGTGAGAATCACAAATGAGAAAAGGGTGGGAAAGCATACCTGGAGAAACTGGCTCCTCGTAATCTGAGGTCTCTCGTCTTTGTAACACGTTTGTATGTCGTGTCTTTTGTTTTGTTTACCTCAACTTTTGTTTTGAGTCTTTTCCGAGCGTGTCTCGTTGTGTTTAGGTTGTTCACCTTTATTTTCCGTTGTTAAGTCGTGGTGCGCTGTGTTCAGTCGTAGGCTCAATACCCCGGTCAAGAACTCATCTCTCAATTTCAGATTCAAAAATAAAATCATTTTGTGCTCAGAGTGCTGTGCTTTTCTCCACATTTGTGCAAAAAAAGGAATTTATTCTTTCGAAAACTGTAGGGTCCACCCCCGATAAGTGTGAACAATAAAAGAAGGATCTATCTGAAGCTATATAGGTTCCAGACTGCAAAGCAAAAGAAAAGAGGGAAAATCGAAGCATCTGAGTGTGTTTCACCTTCAGCCAACTCTGAGATTGTAGTTCGGATGTACCTCTTTAGACCTTGTCAGTGTTCCGAAAAATGAGCATGCCTCCATTCCAAGTGTAAGCCTGCTTCAAGTCAGAATGGCAATTAAAGCAGCAGCAAATGTTATCTCTTGCCAACATAAACAGGGTGTCCCCTTTTCAGGCAGAGTGTGTTACAAACCCCTCCGAGAGATAAATCGAAGGTTGTGTTTGAATTGGTCTCGTTAAGGCTTGTATTCCCTTATTCGGCTTTTTGTTTCAAATATGCGTTGTCACGCACGTTCCACTTGCATTGTTATGCACCGTTACACCTGCATCGTTATGCACATTAAAGTTCCTTTTTATACACATTGCGTGCATACGTGCATCGCTTTACTTACATGTGTTCAAGTTCCTTTTTATACACATTGCGTGCATACGTGCATCGCTTTACTTACATGTGTTCAAGTTCCTTTTCATACACATTGCGTGCATACGTGCATCGCTTTACTTACATGTGTTCAAGTTCCTTTTTATACACATTGCGTGCATACGTGCATTGCTTTACTTACATGTGTTCAAGTTCCTTTTTATACACATTGCGTGCATACGTGCATCGCTTTACTTACATGTGTTCAAGTTCCTTTTCATACACATTGCTCACGTTGACCGCTTGCTTTACTTACATGTGTTCAATTTCCAGTCTCATTACATATTGCCTGCGCGACTGCATGCTTTACTTACATATGTATTTTCAGATTTCATTACACATTGCTTGCATGCGTGCATCGTTTTACTCACTTGTTCAATTTTCCTATCACACACATTGTACACGTTGTTGCGTGTTCTTTACTTACATGTGTTTGTACTTTCATAGCGTTGTTATGATTACTCTAAATTGCATTCTTATGCACCCCCTTCACTTGCATTGTGATGCACGTTTCAATCGCATCGTTATGCACACTCTGTTTTCAAAACACCGGGATACGTCCCTAGGTTTCTTCACCTTCTTTCCGAAACACCGGGATGCGTCCCTACGTTTCTCTCTCTTTTCCGAAACACCGGGATACGTCCCTAGGTTTCTTCACCTTCTTTCTGAAACACCGGGATACGTCCCTATGTTTCTTCTATCTTCTCTCCGTAATCCCTGGGATACGTCCCTAATCTTTGGGATACGTCCCTAATCCTTGGGATACGTCCCTAGACACTGGGATACGTCCCTATGTCTCTCCGTCCTTTCTAAACACCGGGATGCGTCCCTACGTTTCTCCCTTCATTTTCAAAACACCGGGATACGTCCCTACGTTTCTCTCTCCTTTCCGAGACACCGGGATACGTCCTTATGTTTCTCTCTTCTTACCGGGATACGTCCCTATGCTTTTTCTCCTTATTCCGAAACACTGGGATGCGTCCCTATGCTTCTCCCTCTTTGGTTACAAGCGTCCGGAATACGTTCTAATGCTTAAACCACTCCAAAACACTGGGATAAGTCCCTATGTTTCTCTCTTTGTTCCTTCCTCAGCATTTCATTCGCGCTATCTTGCGCACCTTGCCTGTACTTGTCAGTACATTACATTGTTTTGCATACAAACCGGCTTCGCGTAGCGTGTAAGTCCAATTATCAAAGTCTTCCTGCATATCGTTTGCATCCTGCCCCTGAACTACGCTGGTTTGATTCCTTGCAAAGGGATACGTAGGCAGCCTGCGGGCACAACCACTTATTCATTTGTATTTTTGTTTGTCCAAGTCTTCGGCCTTGTCAAAAATGGGTCGTCTCTGGGCTTTGACATTCACTCCCGTCATTGTTATGACTTCTGAGTTCTGTCAAAGAGGGGCAACTGTAGACACCCCATTTTTGACCGCCCACAAGACTTGGGCACTACTGTTGGTTTGCTTGGTGGAGAAAGGTGTACAGGGCACAAGTTCAGTTTCCTTGGCAATGAGAAAGACAAATCTTAACTTCACACCCCATTGTGGACCAAAGTTATTTTGGACGGTTTTTAGACCTTAAAACCCTCTCTTTCAAAACATTTTTGAAATAAAATTCCCACGATGTTCCGACACTCGCATTTCAGATAAATAGTGCGCTTTTCGGTAAACCGAGCAAGGACAAAGTGGAGATAAATGAAAGAGAGATGAAATCTTTGAAAAATCTTTCAAAACACCTTACTTCAGGGTTTGAAGTTGAAGAAAAGAGGAGAGGAGGGGAGAAAATAGGTTGGAGAAGAAGTTCGCCATGAATCCGGGTAGAAGAAAGTCGAGCGGCCCTCGCTGAATCAGGCTTATTCAATTGCATACTTGGAGTTAAGCTATGAGGCCACTATCGTTGGAAAGAAGACTTCCGGGGCTTCACTTTGTACGCAAGAATCTCCCAAAGCCAAGTCCGGGTGGAGGAGATATGATTGGTTGAAGCTGGGTATCATCCCGGTTGGATCGAATCTGCGCGGCTTCACCAAAAAGGGCATAAATTTTTGCACAGGAGGAATTTTGATGCAAGGTTTGCGCCATTGGAAAGCTAACTTCCGGGGCTTCAATTTGCATATCCACTGGCCGTTTTTTGACCTTGGAACCATCTATCGGCAATCTATTTTGCCGACCGGCAGAAAATAGTGCCGACCGGCACTTTATTTTGGCCGACGACCAATTTTTCTGGCCGGTTTGCACCCTTTGCACCCTCCAAGGCTGGTGCATCCCAGCTGTGCCAGTTGGAATGCACCAGCACACTCCCCCGTGCATATATGTGGCTATTTTGCACCCTTTTGCACCTTTGAACCCCCTAAAGCTTCTAGAAGCTTGAACCCTTTGGCCAAGCTTCTTGGGGAAGCTTGGCCAGCTGTATTAGCTTCCTCTAGAAGCCTAGAACCCTTTGCCCCTTTTGGCATAGCTTCTTGGAGAAGCTTGGAGCACTTTTTGTTGCCTATATAAGCACCCCTCCTCTTCCTTTGTGTTGGTTGGAGATTTTGAGCAAGAAAACTAGAAGATATACTGATATACCTGATATATACACATATATCCCACCTCCCTCTCTATATCTATCTTATCCAAGCCTCCAAACACCTTTGTTCTTGCACCATTTGCCCTACAACACCTAGCACAACACCTCCATCCTCCATTCCAGCACTTGGGAGGCCATTTGCAGAGCTTAGGAGCACCTAAACTTGGTCCAAGAGGTGCTGGTTTGCTGTTCTTCAAGGGTAAGCATCCATTTCCCGTAAACTTGTATTTTTTAGCTTCATTGGTTAGCCTTACTTACAAGTATTTTTGGGCTTCGATGTAAACTGTAAATAGGCTTATTTTGAGCCCTTCTTCAACATTGAAGAAGGGCTCAACACTGTTTGGGACCTCCATGTATGACTTGCTTCATTACCCCTCTTTGGTCCCCATTTTTGCATGACTTGTTAGCACATTGAGCTTCTGTTTTTCGACCCTGATCAGAACTGAAAAGGGTCTTATTTTGACCCCCTCTCCATGTCCCATGAAGGGTATTTTGCTGTTTGACGCATGTTTTGTATACTTCATGTTATAGCCCTCTTGTGGCCTTAATCTTGCATTGCATTTTGAGCATGTTTGTATATTGATTTGGGGCTTGTCATCTACTGTAAGTAGTCATATTTTTGGTCCCTCTTCAGTGTTGTAGAAGGATCTTTTTCAGTTTGGGCTTTGCATCTACCACTTGCTTCATTACCTCCCTTGCGGAGCCATTTTTGCATGATAGCTTAGCCTCACTTTTGTTCACTGTTTGGCCATGTTTTGAACTGTAAACATGCTTGTTTTGGGGCTTCCTTGCTTCTGTCTTCATGCTTCATAGTCTAAAAGTGCTTGCTTTGCATAGTTATAGTTCAATGCATCCGACTAGTTTTGGGTTTCGGGGCCTATAGCATGTATTGTATGATGTATTTGCATGTTTCGGGGTCATTGTGCATCATATTCCAGCACTGAAGTTTGCATGTTTATATGCCATGTTTCATCATTTTCCATGCCTTGTTAGAGTTGCATGTTGTATCTTAGGATTGGTCCATGCATTGGACATGTTTGTGTGCATTTCGGTTGCCTCATTTCACCTAATGGCCTCCTATGTGAGTGTGGCTGAGGTCCGCTTGTATCGGTGTAAGCCCATCTTGCATTGTGTATGCCATGTTTCAACGCTTTGTGCATGTTATGTTATGTGCATTGTGTGTGTCATGTAGTTGCATTGCATGTTTGTGTGTTAGCTTGCATGCTTAGGTTGCATGTGCATTATTGTGCATTGCCTCACCTCTTGATCAACCATGATTGAGGTTGGGTCCCTTGTATGTTTGTGTGCATTGCATTTGACATTGAAATGCAAACTTGGCCTCTTAGGCCATCATGCGTCGAAATACGCCATTGATGGCCCGAGGGTCGAGGGCTATGTTCTCTTGAGTCTAACACATGATAGAGGGCATTGGCCATGCTTACATATGCTCAAAATTCCATACCATGCACTGCTTGTCTGCTATTGCTGTCAAAACTGTCTTCTGCAGGAATTGTTTGCCGACTGGCACAAAAGAGTGCCGACCGGCCATTTGTTTGTGGCCGATAACTTCTCAAGTAGCCAATGGATATTTTGAACGGCCGGTGGTCACTTCCTCCAGCCGGTGGTGTACTGCAGTGTTCTTAGAAGGTATTCTGAGACTTTGGCGATTCTTGGAGAGACAGGGCAGTAAAAAACAGAGGCAACAGTGCCATGGCGCGGGTTTCCGGGCAAGTCGGATTCGAGCATGCATCATTCGCGCATCCCGAGGCGGGCGGCTGTGGCCACCTTTCCTTTTTGCATTTATTTGTTAAATAATTAGAAATTTTGTAATAATTAATTTATTTATTATTCGGACTGTAATATTTATTCGGTCCCTCCGTGTGAGGGCGTATTTGTAATAAGTGTGTGTGGGTGTGTGCATGTCTTCCAACCCCCACTTCTTTCTTCCCTTTTATTTACCTGCTTATGATGGTAGATTAGGGCACGTTTATTTTAGCATACCTTATGCAATGCATGCGTGCATCCATGCATTTGTTTACATGCATCGGGCTCGGTACATCACGCTAACTGCATTGTATTCCAATTTCCAAATTGAATACGTGCTATTTGTAGCATTTCACATGCCATGCTTAGGATAGCCGAGCCTGTCTAGATTGCATCTTTGCATGTGTTGCATTAGCCATTTTTAACATGAACTAGGGTCATGCATATGATTACTAACTGGTTTCTATTTTGGCTTGGAGTACTAGGTAAGCTTTTATGCTTTAGCATATCGCATGCGTGTGAGTGTTGCCATAATAGCATGATTACCATGAGGCTAGCTGCTTATGTGATATAACTGCTTGAATGCCTGTGGGTGGAGGTTGGATTACTTGAGTTGGAAAAACTCGTTGAAATCCGTGTTTTAGCCTACTTGCGAGTAGCAAATTTCAAAGCGTTTTCAAAACCAACGGATATGCAATGCCTGTTTCCAAATTAGGCGATCTAGTCTATACTTGTTTGCTGTGCGCATAACATAGTAATTCTAGGCTAATAACTAGAATAAGAATGCATAAAGTTTTCAAACCCGGATATCACGGTTAGTAGAGGCCAGTCTTCGGACCGGGCGAAAGGGGGTGCTCATAGTTGACCTTCCCCGATCGTACCCAAGCTCCCGAGCCAAGGCCACTTTGGTGATGACGGACACGTGGCCTTCGGCACCGAGTCAGGGTTTCCTAAATTTCCCCATTTTAAAATATTTAGGTAGCGACTCTGTATCTGGCAAAGCAGTCCATGTTTGGCACTCTTTTTTCAAAAAATCTGTTTTTCTCAAAACGATTTGCCGGATTTGGACTCTTTGGTTCAAGATTAAGAACCGTGACAATTTGAGTCCGAACTGTAGTAAACCCAAATGAACAGAACGGGGTTCATCCCCCCGGGGCGTTCGGGGACGTCTACACACCCACCTCGGCCCAACACACTAGAGACCTATAAGGTCGACTATACAAGGCCTCAAACGGTGCCATACCGATACTCGACTGAAAACTGTTGTTGTAGGCAAACTCCACCAAGGGCAAGTGCCTCTCCCACGACCCACTAAAGTCAAGGACACAACCTCGAAGCATATCCTCAAGGATCTGAATAGTACGCTCAGACTGCTCGTCAGTTTGAGAATGATAAGTTGTGCTAAAGGTCAATCTAGTGCCCAAGGCACTCTGCAAACTCTGCCACAACCTAGCAGTAAAACGTGGATCACTATCTGAGACGATCGACACTGGAACCCCGTGCAACCTCACTATGTCCCGAATATACAAGTCGGCAAGATGATCTACTGAATCTCTCACGCGCATAGGAATGAAGTGCGCCGACTTAGTTAACCGGTCTACAACCACCCAAATAGCATCATTACCCCGCTGAGTCCTCGGAAGACCTACAACGAAGTCCATAGTGACATGCTCCCACTTCCACTCGGCAATAGGCAAGGATTACAACAAACCCACTGGCCTCTGATGTTCGGCCTTCACTTGCTGACAAGTAAGGCACTTAGACACAAAAACAGCCACATCCTTCTTCATACCCCGCCACCAAAACTGGCGACCCAAATCACGATACATCTTAGTGCATCCCGGATGCACTGCAAGGCGTGAATGGTGAAACTCTCGGAGTACCTCCTCTCGGAAAGACTCCAGCACAAACAAACGGTCTCGGTATCTCACACTCAAGTCGGGATACACAATCAAACCCTTCTCAACCTTCCCACTGGAGATCTTCTCTCAGAGGGATTCTACCTTAATGTCACCTCTCTGTGCCTCTAACACTCGTGTCACAAGTGTAGGCTGCGCAACAACAGAAAACAAGGCCGCAGCCTCAACAGATTCGCCCAGAAACAAATCAAACTCGCCAAGTGCACCCAACATCTCCCACTCCCGGATGGCTATACAAGCTACATCACTAATGGATTTCCTACTAAGGGCATCGGCCACAACATTGGCCTTTCCCGGGTGATAGTGCAACTCGAAATCGTAATCCTCAATGAACTCCATCCATCTTCTCTGCCTCAAATTTAAGTCTCTCTGTGTAAATAGATACTTCAGACTCTTATGATTCGAGAACACCTCGAATCTCTCACCATAAAGGTAGTGCCTCCAAATCTTCAAGGCAAAAATTACAGTTGCTAACTCTAGGTCATGTGTAGGGTAGTTCCTCTCATGAATTTTCAACTGACATGAGCCATAGGCTACCACTTTCCCCTCTTGCATCAACACACAACCCAAACCCTCTCGTGAGTCGTCACAATAAACCGCATAACCCAAACCTCTCTCCGGAATAATCAAAGCAGGAGCGGTGGTCAATCTAACTTTCAACTCTTGGAATGACTTTTCACAAGTCTCACTCCATACAAATTTGACCCCTTTCCGCGTCAATCTAGTCAATGGTGAAGCTAGCCTGGAGAAATCTTTCACAAACCGGTGGTAATACCCAGCTAATCCCAGAAAACTGCGGATCTCAAAAACACTCTTAGGCTGTGGCCAATCTTGCACTACCTCAATCTTGGATATATCAACAGACACCCCTTCCTCGGAGACCACATAGCCTAAGAATTTGACCTCTCTTAGCCAGAACTCACACTTCCCAAACTTGGCATACAGCCTATGGGCTCTAAGCAACTCAAGCACCACTCTCAAGTGTTCCTCGTGCTCCCCCTCAGAAGGTGAATAAGCCAGAATGTCGTCCACGAAAACGACCACGAAATGATCTAAGAATTCTCGAAAGATCCGGTTCATCAAGTCCATAAACACTGCCGGTGCATTGGTGAGCCCAAATGGCATCACAGAAACTTATAATGGCCATACCGCGTACGGAATGCCGTCTTCGGGATATCTTCCTCCCTGACCCTCAACTGATGGTAACTCGATCTCAAGTCTATCTTAGAGAAACAACGGGACCCTTTCAACTGGTCAAACAAATCATCTATACGGGGCATAGGGTACTTGTTCTTAACCGTAGCTCGATTCAATTTTCAATAATCAATAAAAAGTCTCAAGGCACCATCTTTCTTTTTGGCAAAGAGGGCTGGTGCTCCCCACGGCGAAGTACTAGGGTGGATAAAGCCCTTATCTAGCAATTCCTGGAGCTGAATCTTCAACTCACTCAACTCGGCTGGGGCAAAACGATAAGGTGTCATGGAGATCGGCGCCGTGCCGGGCATTAAATCAATAGAAAACTCAACCTCCCGATGTGGTGGCAAACTAATAAGGTCCTCGAGAAAGATGTCCGAGTACTCACAAACCACTCTCGGCAATACAGTCTGGGTCTCATCACACTCACTACTCATAAAGCTAGCGAGAAGACCACTAAGCTCACTCCCCCCTCGCGGATCATACACTGGTGGCAACACTCTACCAACCCGATCCCCCAAGAAATGGAAACAATCCCAGCTCAAGGTACATACAGTGACCCTCTAGCGGTAACAATCAATAACAGCCCGGTATGACGATAGCCAGTCCATACCCAAAATCACATCAAAACCCGACATAGCCATAACTACAAAAGAAAATGGAAGTTGGCGGTCAGCGACCTCTATATCACAGCCCCGACACCCTTGTTTCAAAATCAACTCACCCCCAACAAGTGATACAACACAAATAGGAGATGCTAACTGTGCCAACTCCAACCCCAAAACAGATGCAAATGCAGCAGATATAAAGGAATGGGATGCACCCATATCAATCAACACATTGGCAACCGAGTTGCAAAACAAAAAGGTACCTCTCACGACAGATGGAGCCGGTACAAGATCCTGTGCGGTAACAGCATACACGTGCCCAGAAGGTCTCTGGTCTACCTGCTCACCTCTCGGAGCAAAAGACTACTGCATAGACTAAGACGATGAAGCCCCCTGATTGGCCCTCGAGGCTTGAACTGACTGTACTGGCTGAAAACTTTGCATCTGCCTCGAACCAGACGCACCCGATGTGCCACTCAACTGCGGACAATACCTCTTCAGGTGCCCCGCCTAACCACACTGGTAACAGGAGAGCGGCTGGCCTCTGCCCTGATTCTGGCTTTGAGGTCGAGCTGAAGATGAAGCTGCTCTCTGCCCTCCTCCCCTCTGCGGGCAAGCTGGAGACTTGTGGCCCAACTGACCACATTTGTAACAGGTAACGTCTCCCTGGCTGCCTCTCCCAGAACCTGAACTCGGCACTGGAAAGGTAGATCTCACGAAAGCACCCAGGGACTGCTGATGGTTAGAACCCCTCTACCTCCTACCATCCCCCTGACCATCCTGACTCCTCTTGGAGCCCCTCTGCCTCTCATCCTCCTCCTGCATAATGATCTCAAAATGCGCCGCCTCATCCACAAGGCGTCCATAATCCCGAGTCATGGACCCTGCAACTCTAGTCTTAAGTCCATGCCTCAGCTTCTTCTCGAACTCAAGACAACGGCATTCCTCAGATACCACTAGCTCAGGTGCAAACCTGGATAAACTGGTAAATGCGGCCTCAAACTCGACCACAGGCATACTCAGCTGCTTGAGCTGACAAAACTGGTCCCTCAACTTCTCCCTGACAGCTGGAGGCAAAAACTTCTCCTGGAAAGCATCTACAAAGGCCTCCCATATGCCACCAATACGACCTCTAACAAACTTCCACCACTGACCCACGTCTCCCTTCAGCTGGAAGAGCGCTAAGGTCACCTTCAAAGCCCTGTCTTCGATGCCAAGCATCTCAAACGTCTTCGTCATCTGCTCCAGCCACTCATCAGCCTTAAGTGGCTCTTTCGGATCCCCAACAAACTCATCCGGATTAGACCGGAAGAACTCCCTCTTCAGAAAAGAAGGCCCTGCCTCAGCAACATGGGCCTGGACCTGATTCTCAGCTCTAAGAATGTCCATGCATTCCCTCAAAGCTCCTGCCATCTCGCGGGCTAAGGCGCCCATGGCCTGCTGACCTACTAGCTCAGCCCCATTGGCTTGACCAACACCCTCCTGCTGCACCAGAATTTCATCCGGTATAGGCATCTCCTGCCTTCTAGGCCTACCTCGCCTACCGCCACGTCCTCGTCCTGACATCCTAATAAAGGTAACGAAGACATTAGCACATTCACAAATGTGCTGAAGCTATAACACTCACGTCCTAATGCATGGACAACTGTAATTCATTCCACGTAAGCACATAATCACATAAGCACCTACGAATTTCATTTCCGGATAGTGACAGTCCCGAGGCGTTGCTAGAGTTCTGGTTAGAAATGACAGTGATCAAGTGTCTTTCGAACCGGACTCCCAGAAACCCAAGGATCCAATCAACATCCTAGAAACTAAATCCCATACCCAAATAGTCACATAAGCATGTTATCACATAAGCACATAACATTACACCTAAGTGTCTAACAAGCGAGATAAACCCATTGTGATACTAATCACTTCCCACGTACCCAAAGTATTCAAACCTGGTGCGCTCTGATACCAAGTTGTAACGCCCTCAAAATAATACATAAATCATACATTCATAACATCCATAACTTAAGAGAATAAAGTACTTTCCCATTCATCAGAGTATTCTTACAAGAAATATTACATGTTGACAACAAAAATAAATACCCTATAGGCTTACAACTTTCCAAGTCAACACTTGGGTTCAACAAAAGTAGAGTACTAACTCTATACCCAAATAAGCCCTTGGCTTGATATACATGTAATTCAAAAGATAATCACAAAAAGATAAGCCTTATGCTCCTACAACCTCCCAAGCTAAGACCTTGGAGGCGGCATATCACCTGCACCTGAAAATGATGTCCCATATAGGGTGAGCCAACGCCCAGTAGGGATACGCTAAACATAATATGAGCAATAACTAAAATATTAGCATTCAATAAATGTTAACACAGGTCAACCAGCTTACAACACATTCAAATTCCATGACACATATGTCCATGTTTCACTCTACTTTCCTTTACTTAACCAATTTTCAATTCGTAAACATGGCTCGAACCTGGCCAAACAATTTACTGAGATTACAACTCATATCAACCATACGTCCATTTCAAATGAGATAACAACTCATATTAAAAACACTTCCATACTTCATTAGATACACATATTTGCTGTATCAATCTCATATTAAAACACTTCCATACTTCACAAATGATACACAGATTTGCTGTATCAATGGAGTCCATCCCCTATCTCCTCCCAAATAATTTCCAGCTTAGGAGTCCATCCCCTATCTCCTCCTAAACCGTGGAGTACATGCCCTATCTCTTCCCACACAATACAATGTATATAAACAATTATCATATACACGATCAATCAATATACAAATTCGATGTATTATTCCAACCGTCATATTCAATGACATATTCAACCGATTAGTTTTAATTCACCTAATCATCATGCAGTGTCTACAACATTCAAGACTATCCTCCACCGATAGCCCAAAGCAATTATTTCTAAACAGATAATAAATGCATCAATAGATAAATTATCAACAATTTTAAAAGTGAGTGATTAATAAATCCAACTCCCCTATTCAATCTCATCTTAATCCAATTTCATCATTTCCATCCCAATTTCATATTTCACAATGAAAGTCATTAGTTACACTAATGACCCAATAAAACCCAAATATGGCATTTTTTCCATTTTTCCCAATATTGACCCAATGGTCCAAATATCAACAATAAACATCACTAATCTCATTTTAAGACCCAAAATACACATGTTTGGGTTAAAATAACAAAACCCCACTTTTCAATGTTTCAAATCCCAAACCCTAACACCCAAATCAAACCATTTATACAAAATGCCCAAAATCTATGTCAAAGCTCATAAAGATAAGTAGTTATCCCTACCTCAAATGGAGAGACCAAATGGAGAATATGAAGAAAACTCGAAGTGCTCCAAACCAAGAAATTTTTGGATCAAAATGTAGCTCTCACCAAGCTCCACAGTTTTTATAAAGGCCCAAAGGTAGGAGATCACTCAAACTAGATAAAACCCAAGAGAGAAGTTGTATTCTAGAGTGAGAGGCTCTCTAATGGAGGTTTTGAAAAGTAAGAGGGAGAGAAAGGCACGAAAAAGTGATCCAAAAAGTGAAATCCTGTACTGATATAAAAACAGGTCCGCTCGAGCGTGGAATTCCCCCCTCAAGAGTCAGACACAGACTCACGCTCGAGCATCAAAAGCGCCGCTAAAGTGTCGGATGCACACTTCCAAAAGTTTTGCAGTCGATGGTCCCCGCTCAAGCGTGAAAGTGGACGCTCGAGCATCCAACGACCTGCAAGACAAAATACTGAGAGATGGAAATTCACGCTTGAGTGTCAAAATGCCCGCTCGAGCGGAGAAGCAAAATTGAAGGGCCCGCTCGAGTGTCAAAAGCCTCGCTCGAGCGTGAAGGCAAAATTCTAGGCATCAACTCTAGGTTCCAAAGCACAACCAACCTGTTTCAAACCTGCCCAACACAACCCAAGACTCAAATACAAAGAGTAAAGGATGGGAACCAGAATAAGACAACAACATAACCACGGAACCAAGTCCGGAATAGAACAAACAAAGAAAGGGAAAATCGGGATCGCTATAAATAGATACATTTCCAATGAAAATGAATGTAATGCAATGTCCAATGCAACAAATGAGAAATGTGGTTCAATTTACCTAAGTCTCATGCCTTTCTATAACAATCATGGCTATCATCCACCGATAGCCCAAAACAGATATTTAAACAAGTAAATTCCAAAAAATTCCGATAAATACAATCTATTCTATATCTCATCAAATATGAACAACTACACTAGTTTTCATATCACAATCACGTTCAGTAACCTCTCAAGGTCCATTTCTAACCGTGTCAGTTTTATTCCAACAGATACATTAAGCAAAATAATACCGTTAATGCCCAAGAAAACATCATTTTCTTTCCAAACTCATTCTCCAAGCATTATTCAACTATGACATCCTATTTTGATCAAAAGTCCCAAAAGTTAAGCATAATTCCTTTGTTTTCTTTAAAAATGCTCTTTTGGTCGCAAACCGGTAAAAATTTCAAAACTAATCAAATCAAAGTCTGTTTCTGTTCAAATTTAAAACATAGCTCTGTCATAATCTTACAAACATATTCCAAGTTTACACTTTCACAATTTGGGCATCAACTCTTTATTTTTCTCAAAATTTCCCTTTTTAGCAAATAAATCACAAATTTTTCAAAAATTCTAATTAAATTCTATACAACTCTAAGCTCCATATAATCAAGTAAAAGTACATAAACAAGTGTAGGAAAAATCCCTACCTCAAGCTAGAAGAGAAAACAAGCAAAAATCCAAATTTTCGATTTTTGTCGAATTTTAATCTCCACCGGTCAAAATGTTGCTCTCGCCAAACTCTTCATTTTGGCCTCAAGAACTAGGGTCTAAAACTTAATTGATTTTTGTGGATCAAAGGTTTTACATGATAGATGTAAAATAGAAAAAAAAAAAAAAAAAATGTAAGACAGAGAGAGAACTAAGAGTTGAGAGAGAGAATAAAATGATGTTGTGTTTTGTTTTCTAATAGACCCACAAGCCCTCTGTTATGCACCCAGAGAGAGAGAGAGAGAAAGAGAGAGATAAGGTTCAGCCACTTTGTTTTTTTTTTAAATCATTTACTTCCACCATCTTTGAACCACACCCGTGTATATATAAATATATATATAACTAAAGGTATATTTTAGGAATATTATAATATTTTGTAACATAAGAAATAAAATGATATAATTATGTTCTCACCACAAAATATATTTCGTTTAATGGTGCACACTATAAATATTTGTAACTCTCTCAAGATTATAAAATAAATAATATAACAATAACAACAATAATACATGGTTACAAACGAGTCATGATTCAATCAATTGGGTCCAAAATGAATGGAGTTTAATAATTTAAAATAAATCTCCAACTGAGATTAAAATATAAATAAATTTTAAAAGACTTAAGGTGGTCCCCACCATTCACATAATTAAATATGAACTAAAATGATTACGTATGGGCTAATCAAATAAAACCAAAAAATTGAATTTATATCTCATTTATTACTCAGGACCCAATAATCATTATAACTAAAACTAAAAAAAAATAAAAGAAAATTGCCAAGTGGGCCTTACGAAGTCGAAATCAAGAAGTAATTCAATTTATTTTCACCAATTTAAATAGAATGGTTCACGACACCACAACAATAATAATAAGGACAAAATTCAATTTGATTCAACTCGTTACAAGGCATTACATATATATATATTTTTTTAGATTTTTGTTTGGTAATTTTTGGACGAAAAATTATGTTGAAATGTTAAGAAGATTGGTATTTTGAGATTGATTTGGGAAAATCACCTTGGGTTGATAATTTTTTTTTGCTAAAAATCCGAAAATTTGATTTTTATAGTTGTATGGATTGTATCCACATCATATTATGATTAGATGATTTATTTTGAGAAATATAAAGTTGAATCATTTTTCATCTTTAATTTTTTTTGAATTTATTTTTGAGAAAAATAAATTTATATTGAGGAATATTGTGTAAATTGTGAAGTTGGAATTATAGAGTGATTTTGGAATTAAAGATTCTAAAAGTGTTATATTCATGATATTTTGGGAATGTTGGTTTATTAGTTTTAGAAAAGTTGTGAAATGGTTATTTGTAGAGATTTGGGAAAATTAGCTAAGCATGAAATGTGGGTGTAATTGAGTGATGAGCCATGTGAAGTTATGTTTGGTGTTATTAATTTGGAAGATGGTAAACATATTGGACTTACTAAATTGATGAATTAAATTAGTTTGGTTAATGTTTAAAATCCTTCGTAATTAAAGGGGTGTTATTGGGTTTAAATTTCCTAACTTTTAATATTGTGAGATTAAAAGTGATGATGTTGACCAAGTATAAGATTTGGAGAAATAAGCGAGATTAAGTTGATGTGGAATGGTATGTAGTCCCTAGCTTTACTAGTTGAGTTGTGTTATCATAATATTACCTAAAATTCATATATGAGATATTTGAATGGTTTGGTGGTCTTTGGTAAGAAAAGAAAAGAATGTGATTTTAGCTCATTGGGAGCAAATGGATGAATTTGATTAAAACAAGAATGAGTTATCAAAACTTTTATTTTATTTATTATTTTTCCTTGGTTTAATTTGATGGGGTCGATGTTAATAATTGGAAAGTGAACACTCATGTTATATTTTATAATTATAGTCAAGAGAAGATTTTTGATATAATTGATTAAGTGTTGGAATATTCACTTATGCTTATTAAGAATTATGATTTAACTTGAAGATCCCGAGATTTTACTTGTATGAGAAAATTGGGAATTTGATTCTATTTAATGTTTGGGACAGGGATGAGTTTTGGAAATATTGTAATTACATTTCATTGATAAAGTATGTGAGTTAAAAAAATTGATGAAAACTTGAACCCGCTTTGGTGTCATATGTTATTGCTATTGATGAATCTATTGTTTAGAAGTTTTGGTTTTGGTAACTGGTAGAGGATTACCATGTTGGTATTTAAATGAGGAGATTCTTGGGAAGGTAAGAAAATGTTTGATTTTTGAAAGTTTGTTTTATATAAAGAATATTGTTGAATTGTCTTGAAAAGACTAAATTGGAAGTTGTTGTGGTACTTACATAAACTTTGACATTATTATATTATCTCTTGGGATTGTATCATGATATTACATTGATAGAGATATGGAAATTGATCACAATGGAGCATTGTGTGGTGGAATTGAAATTGGAACTATCTTAATGCATTGTTACATATTGCATTGTCATTCCATTTCATTGTTATCATGGATTTCGAATTGCAATTGAAAACTATTGTTTTGTGAAAGGAATTGTTTTTGGTGAAACAAGATCATTTTGATTTGTTTTGGGTAAATACGTTGGTAAGTCCTGATAGGGGATGTAGTTTGATGTTGATTAAGTTGGCCTGAGTGTCTAGGGTGAAAGACCAAAAACACTCGTGGAGGAGGTACCACTGCCCTTCCGGTGAGAGACCGGTAAAGGTGGGGATTTAGTAGTGCTCGATATGCCTACTTGTAGACACCAGCCTAGGGATTACCTGAGTCGTATTTACCACCTTGGAATTGTATTGAAATTGTTGGATTAATATGTTTCCAAATTGGCATTGTGCATAAGATTTTCAAAAGATGAGAAAAATATTTTCAGCATGACATGGCATATGCATTCATCTCTTAAGACTGTATAAAATGCATTTAATGCTTTGTTAGATGTCATTATGAATTGTTTAATTATTTGATTCAATTGACAAATGGGTAATTGAATGAATTGAAAAGGATGTCATGTTGCATTTGAGGCATGCTTATTTATTTAAGTTAGCTAGTTGTGGTTAATTAAATAAATTGGATTTAAGAGTTTATGTAATAGAATCATATGGTTTTGACATGATATGATTTCACGTATATGTATGAGTATCTTTGTACCTGCATATCTTCTAATGTTTTAATATGAGATTGTTTGGTGAGCTAGTGGTTGCTCACCTCCTGCCTGTACATGTGTACATGAAATGCTTTTCGGATTTGAAGATCAAACAATGGGTTTTACCATTTCATAAGTGTAATGTAGTGATGGATTGTACTACTTCATTTGTTTGTTTGGCTGTTTGGCTGAGTGCTATTTTTTTGTAAAGAGTAGTGTCCTCTCTTTTATTATAAGCCTCAGGGCATTCCTTTTATTCGTATGTAAATGTCTTTATTGTTTCACGAGAGGGAACATGTATATTTAATTATTTATCATTTCATCAAAGGATGAATTGTCATTTGTAAATGAACTTAATTAATGAATATTGGTAATGTTATCCGAGTGATAAAATTTGGGGCATGACAACTTGGTATTAGAGCGAACTGGGTTTGAATACCTTGGCTCGTGGGAAGTGGTTTTGACCACAGTTGGGTTTACCTCGAGATTGTGAGCAACATTTGCGTTCTATGTGATAACATGCTTATGTGCTAAGATGTTATATGTTTATGTGGGCATGGGGTTGAGTCTCGAGGATGTTGTGTTGGGTCCAGAAATTTTCTTAGAAATCTCATTGGAAATGCGCCTGATCAACGTGATTTCTAATAAGAGGTCTAAAACAATTTCTAGAACGACTAACCATCTTCATAGTTGCAGCTCGCTATTTGTTATGTGGTTATGTGATTCTATGCTACTTGATGTGCATATGTTGAGTTTTGTGTTGGAACATGAGAATGTACCTCAATGGGAGGTGTTGATGCTAAATGTTATGAATGGTATATATATGACCTTGCATGATTGTGAAATTGTTCTATTCAGTTGATTATGTGTGGAGTTGTTCTTGAAACCTTGGGTTGTGTACCCATGTGTGTTTTTGGGAAGAGACGTGGGCTCAACATAGTAAAGATTGTGAATGGTAATAAATGGTGGTAAGGGGTGTATTTTCCAAGAGAGATTGACTGTTTGGAGATTTGGTTGTGAGAGCTGTGAAGTGAAAACTATGTAAGATTTAAAGATGAGATTTGAAACAGACAATATTCATAATGGTTGTTGCCTTTATTTATTTAATTGTTTTGTCCCTAGGTGTCAAGGAAGGGAGTGTCCAACACTCATTGGTAACAGAATTATCCTAAAGGGAATGAGTTGTGTTTTAAGCCATGGTTGTATTTTCCTTTGGGGACATCTTGTGTTTGGTTGGTTAGTTTAGTGGCTTCCAAATGGAGTCTTCGAATGATTCTACAAGTATGATAGTTTGGCAGTGTAATCTAAATTTTAGATTGTTTTGGCCGTACAAAATTTGGATAGTCTTGAGAACTAGGTTTTCTTTTCCTTGCAAATGTGTGAGTTGGGATGAATTATGAGTTTGTTTGCTAAACCTTGGAGGGTGTTTCCTTGTGCTTAATGCATGATAAGTCCTAAAAGAGAAGTAGGATCTCTTCTTGGTTGGCCAAGGGAATAGCACTGTTGTTTTAAGTATCCCGTGGGTTGTGTTAGTCGAATCAGGGTTGCATTCAGGGTGGACCTTGTGAGTCACCGTAATACTAGTGTAGAGTTTGTGTTGTAACTCGGAGTAAATGTCTTAGAAGTTGAGTTGAATTAGCTTTTAGCCTGAGGGCCATGTATAGTTTGGGTGTTTACCTAACTGTGTTGAGTCTTGCTTGGACTTAAGGTATATTGTTGAGATCATTTTGTAAACCCCACATCGGAGTGGAACCGTTAATGTTGATTTGTAGTCTTGTTGATGGAAATCCTAGCTTGTTGTCCGAATTGATTTTATTTCGTTTGGGTTATGGGGTGTGGCCCTAGTGTTGGTTAAGTGTTGTTTGCCTTGTGACGGTTGGCGGTTACTATTTGAGTTGGTGATTAGTGCTTTTGAAGAGGTATTGTTTCGTTTTGTTAAGGTCTCGGAGTAGTGATAGTTATTTTGGCCTTGGGATGCATTGTGCATTAGGCGATGGAGATAGTTCGTTGAAGTTGGGTTATCACCAATAAGGTATGGTGTCTTGGTATTTTGAGGAGTTATTTTGCCAAAATTTTTGTTATGCTTGAGGAATTAGATCCTATTTTGTTGCTTTGGGTTATCGATGTGAATAGAAGAATCATTTAATGGTTTATACTAGTAAGGGTTTATATAATCAATTGTGGTGCAAAATAATGGTTTCGTTCATTACCGGTGTTACTAGTTGATGGCTCATGTAGTGGTCAAAGAATTTTTGTTAATGCATTGGTAAGTCCTGAGTGAGTTTGTGGGTGACTGTAGGATGTATTATATTACTTGAGTTTAAATTTTGAGGACGAAATTTCTTTAAGGAGGGTAGGTTGTAATGACCCAAATTTTTTTTTTTAAATAGTCAGTGAATAAATTAGTTGAGTAATATTTGGATTAGAGTGTTGTGTAAAGTTATGTGCGAAAATGGTTCAATTTTGTAATTTTTTTTTCTAAATATAATTTTCGATCTCAGAAATTATGAAAATTTTTATTATGTTGTTCTTATAAGAGTCTAGTATGTTGGATAAAAATTTTGGAATTTAATGGTGTGCATTTATTTTATGAGAATTTGTAGACTGATTGGTGTTCAATTTAATTCATTGCGGAATTTGAAATTGGAGTTTTGGGTGTTTGGTCCATGATTTGAGATAAATTTGTTGGATCTATTTTGGTATATAATTGGACCATGTTTGGCTTATAAGTGAGACCCATGACTTAGATTTAATTTAAATTGAGTTTGTTTAATGACTCATGTGTTTAACTGTTTGGTCCTTTTTAATTATGTGATTGGTAATAACCACTTTGGGAGTTGTTATTATTTATTATATAGGATTATAATAAACATTTGATTGTTGATTTTATGGTGTATACCATATGGTGAAAAATTATATATTTTATAAAGAATGAAATTGGGTATATTTTTGGTAGTGAGCAAAATATTATATTTTGTGGTATACAAAAATGTTATATTTTATAGTGAGAAAAATTATATTATTTTATAATTTATATTATAAAATTTTGAGATATTTTATAATGTATTTTATATTAATTTTTGGTGTTGGTTTATGTGAGGAGCCTTGGAAAGGCAACCGATGTGGGCTGCCTCCCATCCTTCTCTTTCATATCTTTTTTTTTTTTTTTGTTGACAGAGGCTCCCCTCTCCCCTGTGCGTCTCTCTCTCTCTCTCTCTCTCTCTCTCTCTCTCTCTCCTCCATTGATGCTCAATCTTTGAGCTTGAAATGAGAGTCTTTAGAGTGAGATTTTGCAAAAGTGTTGTAAATGAAAGTCAGAGAGCTCGTCGTGATCTTCGCAATGGTGGTCTCGGATCCATGATCGGGTGATGTTTGCATTTTCGGATTAGTTTTTCTTCATATTTGAGGTAAGGATTTTCTTCATATTATTACATTAAAGCTATGTTAGGGTTATTTTGAGAAAATATATTTTCATAGGAGGCATTACATATACATATTTTTTCAGATTTTTGTTTGGTAATTTTTGGAAGAAAAATTATGTTGAAATGTTAAGAAGATTGGTATTTTGAGATTGATTTGGGAAAATCACCTTGGGTTGATAATTTTTTCGCTAAAAAACCAAAAATTTGATTTTTATAGTTGTATGGATTGTATCCACATCATATTATGATTAGATGATTTATTTTGAGAAATATAAAGTTGAATCATTTTTCATCTTTAATTTTTTTTGAATTTATTTTGGAGAAAAATAAATTTATATTGAGGAATATTGTGTAAATTGTGAAGTTGGAATTATAGAGTGATTTTGGAATTAAAGACTCTAAAAGTGTTATATTCATGATATTTTGGGAATGTTGTCCCAATTCAATGATGCTAGAACATTTTTCATGAAGTGTCAGATTTAGGAATCTTCTCTTTAGATACAATCTCTAAATGGAAAAGAGGGTGAGTTTTCATACGTGGAACATCTGCTTTTAATTTCCCCAACTCGACCAATTTCACTTGTTTCCTTCATGCATGTTGTTCAAGTGATTGTTAATATTTGTTCCACTAAAGATATCTTTAATTTTCTAATCAGGATCCAAATCCTTAAATTTTTAATGAGTTTGTATCATATATGTTAAGTGAAATCGAATATGTTAAAATCATCATCTTAATACAATACGTTAAAATGTGATCATGACATTCAAAAGGTTCTGTGTGATTGCTAGTTTGAGAGTGGAATTAGATCTACAGAATTTTACAAAATGAAATAGAAGTATAAGCAAAAATATTATTATTAACAACGCCGCCTTCATTTTTTTTTTTCCTTGCAGGTAGCTAGAGGTGTAGTGATGCGTGTTTATGGACATGATTACTTTGTTGGTGCATGAATTTTAAGTTATGCTTATATGTGGACTTTTTGATATATTTCACATCAGACAAATATGACACGCACTTGGATATATGAATGGTTTTTGAAATCTTTGATAATTTTCTCATTTTTGATTTGGTGACCATCCATTGTAAAGTAAATGGATGGAAGGATGGCAATTTTGTAAAGTAAATGGATGGATAGATGGTTATTTTGTAAAGTACATGGATGGATAGATGGTTATTTTGTAAAGTAAATGGATGGATAGAAGGTTATTTTGTCAAATATTAATGTGTTCATATTGACAGGTGATAGTAATTAGATGGATTAATTATTATTTTGAATTCCTTTTGATGGTTTTTTGCTTGTAGATTGGATTGTTGATGGATTGGCATGTTCAAATTAATTGGATGGACATGAATTATGTATTAATTGTAAATGTATTACAGGTATTACAAAAAAAAAAAAGTAGCATTACATTGATAAAAATGTTGTTTAAAATTGAAAGTCTTTTTGCGACCAATAAAATTGTAATCGCAATAGGTCCTTGACAAGCTTGTATCTGTGCTACACTTTTCGCGACTGAGATAGTTTTGGTCGCCAAAAACCACATTTCAGTGACTAAAATTGGTGGTCGTAATTGTTAACTTTCTGCGACTAGATATTTCATCGCAAAATGAACTACTTTTGAGAAATTAAACTACATTCCGCGACCAAGATATAAGGTCGCAAGTAACTACTTTCCGCGACCAACTTTACTTTTGGTCGCCAAAAACCACCTTTCAGTGACTAACATCGGTGGTCGCAATTGTTACCTTTCAGCAACTAAATTTTGCGTCGCAAAATGGGCTACTTTCCGTGACCAAGAATGTGGTCGCCAAAAACCTACTTTCCAGATTTGGTCGCGAAAAACCTTCTGTGACTGACTTTTAGCGACTTCATCGTGACCAACTTTTTTTGGTCGCTAAAAATTATCAGCGACTAGATATGAACTTTCTGCGACCAGTTTTTTGGTCACTAAAAGTGTTATTTCTTGTAGTGAGAATAGCCTAATAATCGGAACAAGAGCATATAATATAAATAAAAATCGCGTCATGATTAGTAGAGGTCGATCTTTGCTTTGATCGGGTGAGTGGGGTGCTCAATTCATGACCTTCCCTTCTTATACCTAAGTTCCCGAGCCGATACACTTTGGTGATGACGGATAAGTGACCTTTGGTATGAGTTACAAGTTTCCTAAATTTTTCAAAAATATTTAGGTGGCGACTTTAAAATCAGGCAATGCAGTCCATTTTTGGCATTTTTGATTCGAAATCAATTTTTCAAAAGAATTGCCAGATTTGAACTCATTTGTATTTATCTATTTCACATTGCACTTGTGAAATCAAATTTAGAACCATGGGAGTCTGAGCTATAGGGTTATCGTATTCGAAAGTAGCACGAAAAGCAAGCTACAATCACTTTTTCATCTCCTTCTCTCTAAACTTTCTAAAAACCCTAGATCTACACCCTTTCTCTCTCTCTCTAAAAACTCTAATTCTCTCTACAAGTATACCTAGATCCGTCGAGTTCTTCACCCGTGTCCTTTTGTAAAAAAAAGTAGAGCATGTCGTAGGCCTCCTTTTGATCAGAACAAAGTTTGGTTTTGGGCATTGTTGAAGTTCCATCACTCTTTCTCTCGTCTTCTAAACTTGAGGTAGGGATTCTTCGCACATTCTATGAGTTTTAACTTAGTTATTTGAAATTTCTAAACAATATCGTGACTTTAGGGATTTTTGAAACAAATCTAGGGTTTTGGGTTAAAGATCAAAAGAGAGGTTTTTACAATGAATTCTTGGAAATGTTTGTGGTGTTGGAAATAAAGTTGAGTTGTGATGAATTGATTGATTTTGATACTTGGGATTGATTTTGGAAGAAAAAGGAATTTTGCTCTAAATGTCTCAAATGTGGATTTTATGTAAATTATGGAATTGGTGTTGGCAATATGAAATTGGGTTGATGTTGATGAGGATGGTGGAGTTGGATATGTATTATCATCCACCTTTTGAAAATTTTATCTTTATTAAAAATTATTTATCTGTTTAGAAATATCTATTTTGGGCTATCGGTAGAGGATAGCTATGATTGTTAGAAATTGCATGAGAATTAAGGGAGTTGAAACTATTTTCTCATTCATTTGTATTGAGCATTATCTCATACTTATACATTGGAAATGTTTATCGTTTTGAGAAAAATGGGTGAATCTGGGAAACATATATTGTCTCGTTGAAATAAGTTGGCTTGAGTGTCTATGGTGAAAGTCCTAAAAACCGCGCGTATACATGGGTGTTGATCTCGCAGACGAAATATCCGTAAAATGGCAATAGTAGTGCTTGTATAGCTTACGTTTACATGGGTGCCGGTTCACGGTTTCCCGTGGACGAAATTTTCGTGAAAGGTTGTATTTGTTTGAGATTCCCAGAATGTGATTCACTACCCTGTTTTCTATTGTAAAGGAAATGAATTATGATATTAACATGGCATTGGACAGTTTTTGAAAGAGATATAAAATGTTTTGGCACAAGCATTGCATATGCATACACCTTATAACTTTGTTAAGATTCATATACTGTGTTGGATTATTTTTACTGGGCTTTGGCTCACCTTATGTGGGAAAACATTTTAGGTGCTGATGATATACTTCTGCCAAGGCAATAGTTTGGGAGGACTTGGAGCAAGAGCTTCATTTTGTTGATTTTTGTATATGTTTTGTACAGGCCAAGAGCCTTTAACTCTATTGGATTTGAATTCCACTTTTGTTGTAACCAAGTACTATTTTGGAAAGTTGTAAGCCATTAGGGTACTTATTATCTGTTTTATTCTCATATCTTATCTCTTATTGTAACATATGCTATAGATTCAGGATTAGACTTGTGAATGTATATGTACATTGTACATGTAATTGGGATTAATGGAAAGATAGCTATTTCATCACATGTTATTACATGATTAATATTGTGGATGGTTTATTGTAATTATTTCGGGGTGTTACACAACAAAATGAGATGGTATTTATAGGCTTACAAAACGAAAAATGCTATGGATCTCAAATAAATTATCAAATTTTCTACCAAACCTCTCGCATGGGTGTGAGACCCACACAAATCACATGTGTGTGGATCCACACCCATGCGAGAGGTTTGGTAGAAAATTTGATAATTTATTTGGGATCCCTTGGTATTTTTAAAAACACATAGCTTGCCATGTGGTATGAGAGTCGATTTTTCAAAACTGTTAAATTTTCTGGACAAGAAAAAATTCAAAAAAATATTTTTAAATAGGTCTAAAATAATTTAGCCAAAATGGGTGAAAGTTGGGATTTTAAAGCTTAAATTTGACTTTTCTGCTGAGAAATTCGTAATATAGTATATTTCAATTTTCATCATTGGGTGTTCAAAGGAAAACGCTCAAGTCTTGAGGCTGGTCAAAATGGAATGTCTACAGAGGGTGATTATTCAGCACTCGCGGAATATGGACATGTGGTGCTCTATAAGGTTTTGATTGGTGAAGAAGCGTAAGGGTCCACAATTTATGTTGAGAATAGGGGAATAACATATTTACGTAGTGCTCTGGGAGTATTGAATAATTTTCCATCTACAAAACCTCAAGTTAATCTCTCTCTCTATTTGTCTTTCAAAATGTCTCACGTAATAAATGACACTTCAAAAATTAAATTTGAGATTACAACCAATTTGACCAGTGTTAAATCATATTAAAAATATTAAAGTCTTTGGTGCATTGATTATGCAGCACTACTTTGTGTTATTAGGTTATAAATTTAATTTTTATAGATAGTAGTTTGAATTCTTTGTCGTGTTTTCTTTTTCTCACCATTATGGGGTTGCATGTCTTTAGTGGTAGCTTTCTAGTTATTATTGGGTTCGTGATATGTTTAATGTAATATTTTTGAAATTTGTAATTACTATCTTATGGATTGAAAAAAAGAAGAAGAGAAGGAATCATATTAAAAAAACATTTGCTTAAATTATGCTAGAGAAAGGAAATTATTTTTTTGCATGGATTCCTATAATTTTTTAGTTAGACCACTTATGAAGCTTTGTTGATCTAAACAAAGTCAATAATATTAAATAAATAAAATATTTGAGACTCTAAAAAACACTTTCATAATTTGACCCATAATGACATAATATGTTAAGTGTTAATTTTTTTATTTGTTACATACTTAATTATATATAATCCGACACCCTTGCCTATGCCACATCATTGTTGATGAATTTGAAGATTTAAATTGTAAGTCTCTAACATATAATTATATAATACATGTTTGGTGTTACTTCTTGCAAGTTAAAAAATGATAATAATAATAAATAAATAAATAAAAGACCTAAACAATCTTCCCTTGGTTTTCAATAATTATTTTTTTAAAACTTATTTAAGGTATTTTATCTCGTAAATTGTAAAAAAAAAAAAAAAAAAAAAAAAAAAAAAAACTATACCAAACACTCAAGCAATTGATCAAGTTAAAAAATAAAAAAATATAAATAACTTTAATAAATTACACCAAATTGGCCCAGAGACTTATACAAAGTGGATAGCTTGTGTAAATTTAGACTAATCTTGTATAATTTTTTATTTGATTAATTATCCTATATTAATTTATATTTTAATAATCATTTAATCTTTTTAAACTCGACCCAACCCACTGTTTACATGTGAAAAATCTGTCCAATGCCTTTCCTCTTGCCCCCTTGACGGAAGATTCCTGATTTCGTCCCTACTTCATTCTTAAATTTATCCCAAATGACATGAAGAGTTGGATGTCAGATGTTGATTATTTAGGAATCAAATCAACTAAGATCCAATCACTTGCCAAATCAATGTTGGTGCATTTAAGAATGATATTTTAGGATCTCCATCATTACTCTAAATTATAGTTGTGGTTCTTGTAATTTTATTATTGTTTTTGATTTGGTCAATGTATATTCAATTGTATCAATTTTGTCTTTTAATTTCACACTCTGTTAATTTAGTTCAATTAATTACCTTTATAAAAAAAATTAGACAAAAACTTAAGGCAAAATGGTTCATTTTGTGTATATATTTTTATTCAAATGGTAGAAGTGGTTCGCGGATAGATGCCATGATATTCTCTACCACTTTATGCTGTGTTTGGTTGGGGGATTTGGGGAGAGATTTGGAAAGAGACAAGGAAAAGGTGTGTGAAACTATGTGGAATATAGGTATGATTTATTCACATTTCACCTGTCTTTTCTATTTCCTTTTCTAAATCCCTTCCCAAATCTCCCAACCAAACACAACATTAGTATTTCTTTCATAGTTTTGCACATGCATTTTTAAATTTTTAATTTTTTTTTAATTTACATAAAGAATTAAAAATAAAGAGATCGAATCATCTATGTGGGTCTTGTGGGGGAGCCACAGAACCCAAATTGAACAGTCCTGTTTTCTCTTCCAACTGAGGAGGAGTTCAACTTGTTTAAATAATAGTGGCTCATGCGAAACTCTATGGTCCTAGTAGATATTTGTTGCAAACTAAATGACACTACAAAAAAAATAACACTATAATTTTAATTCCCATCTATCTTATATTTTTGTCGCCTAAGGTATCTTGTGACCATATAATTTGTTCACTATTTTTGTTGCCTTGAGGTGGTCGGGGGAAGACCATCGGCAATTAGTATATCCATTTGTTGGCAAAAGTTACTTTTTAGCAACAAACATTTTGTCACTATTGGTTTGCCAACTAATGGTTCAACAAACTATTTTTATTGTTGAATATCTTAGTTGCAAAATGGAGGTTGAGTGAATTGTCTCAAGTCTGGTGGCATGCAACAGTTGCTTGGCTATAGGGTCACTGGTCTTTTACTCTACTACTATCACTCTGCTGCTAATACTCTGCTTGACCATATGAGCTTTTTAATGGTTCATCAGTCTATAAATGGTGTGAAACCCTTTTGGGACTTGAAACAGATGCTCTGCTCAGTAAAGCTTCTGGTTTGTTATGTTTTGTTGATTGGATTGAAGATTGGCTGTTGCTATTTTTGTCTGCTGCTGGTGTTGTGTGATGCTCTACTAAAGCCTACATAGTTACTGCTTGGTCTGATGTCTAAGGTTTGGTGTAAGGTTTGTATGCTGGTGTTCAGTGGATTGGTCTGGTCTGTTCAGAGGATTTTTTTTTTTATCAGCAAAAGAAAAGGAAACTTTATTGATGAGATAGAAGATTATTACATCAATAAACGAAAAAAGGGGGATGAGTGCAAAAAGCATCATAGCGAACCAAATCAATCCCAACTAGATTGGCACCGATAAGATCACCCAATCATATGCTAGCACAACATCAAAAGTTGGTGAAAAACCAATCACAAATATCAAAAAACCAACCTCACCCAAATATAATATAGCCACACCTAATACAAACTTACAACCCAATACTAATAACCAGCAGCAACCCAAACAGAGCATCAACAATAAAGCAACAGCCATTATGCACTACCCACATAAACCAGCAGCAACCCCAGCTCTACATAAACCAGCAGCAGCCCCAGCAACGCCACTGCAACCATCCTCTTCACCACCAGGAGTAGCCTCATAACAACATCCTCATAACATCAGCACACACCAGCAGCACCTCTACCTTATAAACAATATCTACCACTAAGGTGCTACTGCTACTGCACCTCTAAACCCCAACTTCCTTCTACCCAAGTCATCTTCTCATCCCAAGTCTCATCCAGCCATCCATCTTATAAACATAAAGCATATATTGAAATTAACATTGGTTCTGAAACTCAACTTTTCTCAAAGGATTTATTTGGTGATGCTGCAACCATGAGCACAGGTTTTAGATCAGGATTCAAATTAAGTCGAATCACACAAAACCAGTTCAATATCAGCACATACAATGACAAACAGAATTGGCCAACCAATACACCCCAGAATTGTGCAGACAACCAACACAGACTTCACAAAATTGTGCAGCCAATACACCAGCAACAGCCCTATTACACTGAGTAGCAAATCTGCCGTAAGTTTAAAACAATATCATGCACAGAATATTGCAAATCCTTCATACTAGACTTTACCCAGAGTGCCACTCTGATTTTCACCAATTCTTCCAAACTCACAAAATCAAGTTTAGCATTATTAAACAAACAGTTATTTCTCAATTTCCACATTGACCATAACATTGCCAAATGAACAATTCTCCAAATCATCCTCACCTTCTTTCTGACCTTAAAACCTTCCCACCAACTCATCAAAGACTGCACTGAACGAGGACTAGCCCAAGACAAACCCCACCAGCCTACAATCCCAGACCACACTTTCCAAATACAACTACAGTGCATCAGAAGATGATTCTGTGTCTCCACCTCTGACTTACAAAATACACAGAGTATGTTGGCATTAGGCTTTAACACCCCAATCCTTTGCATAAATACAACAGACTTCATCCTACCTCTCCATGCTAACCATGTCATAAACTGAACCTTTGGGGAGCACTATTATTCCAGATATCCATGACAAATACCTCTCCATGCTAACCATGTCATAAACTGAACCTTTGGGGGAGCACTATTATTTCAGATATCCATGACAAACCTGAGTTTAGACCCTTTACTCAAATCCAACCAATTCCACAAAGAGGCTACAGAAAATACTCCAGATGGATGGGCTATCCAAGTGCACTTATCCTCATCATGATTTCTCAAACTGGGTGCTACTTGAAGGTATTCATACAAATTAGAAAGATCCTCCTCTTCCCAAGCAAAGAGCTGCCTTCTAAACAAAAGTTTCCGGTCATCACCCCCAATTTTCCTTTGAAAGAAATCATACACAAAGCCATCCTTATCAACTGATAAAGAATAAAGTCTAGGAAAAACAAACTCTAGTTATTGCACCACACATCCACCCAAAATTTGGTCCTAACACCATCCCAAATCACAATCTTGAAATTAGAAAAGAAGAAATCCCTCAAAGAGGGATTACTTGAAGCTCAGAGCAGAATATCCTTCCACAAAAAAGAAACCCCCCTTGACTCCACTGCCAAAGGATTCTATCTACCACCAAACTGACCATACTTGCTACACAGCACTTGTTTCCATAATGCTTTATCCTCAAAGCCATATTTCCCCCACCATTTGATTAACAAACACTCATTGAACTCACTAAGCTTCCTCACACCAAGCCCACCTTGGCTTTTATTTTTGCACACCTCCTCCCACTTTACAAGGTGCGCTTTTCTCTTCACCTCATCACCACCCCACAGAAAAGTGGATTGTATTCTATCTAACAGTTTGCCAATACCCACTGGCATCTTAAATATAGACATAAATTATACAAGCAAACTTGATAAAACAGACTTAATCAGGGTAAGTCTACTTGCAAATGATAAGCATTTCCTCTTCCATAGAGCTAGTCCCTTCTTAAATTTATTAACTAATGGCTGCCACATTCTCTTACTCCTTGGATTTGCACCTAAAGGCAAACCTAAATAATTCAAAGCCAGCTTCTGAGTTAAACAATTCAACTTTTTGGCAAAGGCCTTCACCAAATCATCCTTAACACCAATTCCACAAACTTTACTTTTATGAAAATTAATCTTCAACCCATACATTATTTCAAAACATCTCAAAATTATCTTTATTGTAATGATTTCCTCCCAATTTTCTTCACAAAAAATAATTGTGTCATCCGCGAACTGAAGACGAGACAACTTCAGTTCACTATGACCCACAACAGCTCCTTTGATCAGCCTTATATCTTTTGCTCTTTCCATTAAAATGTTGAGACCCTCTGCTACCAAGTTGAAAAGGAAAGGTGATCCTCAAACCTTTATGAGGAGAGAACTCTGAAGTTGGGGACCCATTGACTAACACAGAGACTCTTGCTGTTGAAATACATGTCTTTATCCAACCCACCCACTAGTCACCAAACCCAACATTAGACATCATGGAGCACAAGAACCCCCAATTGATTGAATCATATGCCTTTTCGAAATCCAATTTAAGGACGATACCTCTCTTCTTTGTCTTCTTCCACTAGTCTACCACCTCATTAGCAATTAAAATCCCATCAAATATACATCGTCCACTCAAAAAACCTGATTACACTTCACTAATAATGTCCGGGAGAACCTGCTGCATTCTTCTTGATAATACTTTGGCAAGAATTTTATACACTGAGCTTACCAAACTTATTGGCCTGAAGTCAGACAACCCAATGGGACAATCCTTCTTTGAAATGACTGAAATGAATGAGCTATTAACACCTTTAGCCAGCTTCCCATTTAAGTGAAATTCCTTCATCACTTGAATAACCTCAGCTTTCATAATATCCCTACACTTTTGGAAACAAGCTAGGTTGAATCCATCAGTTCTAGGGGCCTTATTCTCATTACACTCCTTCATAGCATCCTAGATCTCTTCCTCTATAAAGTCTTACTCCAACATACTTGCTGCTTGGGGGCTTATTTTAGCACTCACACCTCCTAATTTAGGTCTGTCCACCCACTCCTCTGTAAACAGCTTTTGAAAAAAGTTCATCACTTCCTGTTTAATCAAATTTGGTCTATCAACCAAGGTCCTATTCACTATCACAGAATCAAGCATATTTTTCCTTTGTCTTTTACTAGCCATAATATGAAAAAACCTTGTATTCTTATCGCCATTTTCAGCTCATAACAACCTAGGTTTTTGAAGCCACACACTCTCTTTTTTCCCTTTCAAATCCCATACTAAACTCTGAACCTCTTTTCTGCGCCTTTTTTCAAGCTCTTGCAAGTCTCTAACTTCTGCCTTTAAATCCCACTCATGTAATTCATCCTTAGTTTTTTTTTTTCAGTTTTTCCTCCACATTTCCAAACACTTCACTATTCCACCTTCTAAGTTGACCGCGCAAATACCCTAATTTTTTCATAATCCTGTAACTACCCCACCCACTTACTTGATGGCTATCCTAGGCATTCTTAACTTCAACCACAAAATTTGGATGGGTGCTCCATGTATTGATACACCTAAATGGTCTAGGATCCCAGCCCCTCTCATCATTCATGATGATAACTGGACAATGATCCGAAATGTTTCTATTCAATCCCCACTGTTTAAAAGGGAATTTCTCATGCCATCCAGTATCCAAAAGAAATCTATCTAATCTGCTCCACCGCTCTCCCTCCACATCATTACACCATGTAAATAGCCTTCCTAGCATTGGTAAATCGTGCAACTCCATACTATCAATGAAAGCATTAAAGTCCTTCATCCCCTTGTCCCTTCTAATGCACCCTTTCCTTTCACTCATGAACCTGATCTCATTAAAGTCACCTCCAATACACCAGTGTCTTGTGAAATCTACTCTCAATTTTGACAATGATTCCCAAAGCATTCTCTGACCAAAGACATCATTTGGTGCATAAACATTAACAATTACACACTCAAAAGAATTATTAATAATACCTTCCATTAAAATAAATCCTCTGTTACTGCAGCATTCTTTAAGCTCAAATACCTCAGGATTCCACAAACAAAGAAGACCACCTGCACTTCCTTCTGCACCCACCTCTAAAAAACCCACATCCTCTGCTGGCCACAAAGACTTTATGAACCCATCATCAACATAGCTTCTCTTTGTTTCCTGAAGTAGTAGCACCTCAATATATATATATATATTTATCTCTGACTAGTTTCTTAATACTCCTCATCTTCTCTAGTTTTCTCAAACCCCTTACATTCCATGTTGTGATCTTCATCAAGAAACATTTGACACTCACCCGACCCCCTGAGACTACCCACTAGCTTAGGCAGCCTCCTCTACCCTTTCTCTGTCCTTCATTTCGAGCATAATAATTCTGTTTTCAACCTCCTGCTCCTTGTCTTGACATTCCAGATCAGGTATGTGAGGTCAGCGATCATGGACCGAGGGAATGTTTACAACCTCCTGCTTCTTGTCTCCACAAATATTGTCTTGTTTAGGTTTGTTAATATATTTTGAATTTTAAAGGGTTTGACATGTAAGGTACTAAATAAATTTTGGTAAGAAACAAATGATAATCCTAACATTATTGGTTTTGAAGATAAAAAAAACTAAGAACCTAAATTTCAAGATATAACAAAATTTGAAGACAAAAAATAACAAATAAAATAAAATAAATCGTAAAGTGTAGTGAACCATTCACTAGTTTCTCTATCTATAAAATGACAAAAACTATGTTGAATGAATAATCAAATAATAAGCTATATATTCTGAAAATCAAAAGAAAAAATAATTTCAAACATGACTTTATTAAATTTGTTAGGTTCAGCTAGCTTGATGAAAGATTAAAAAATCTCCATCAGACAATTTGAGTGTGTTCTAATTATTTACATGCTTATCTTTAATAGTACTTAATTGATTTTAATAATTCTTTGAGCTATTTGAACTCAGTCCAACCTACCCAACTGAACCTACCTCGATGCCTCATTTCTACCCCCTCTCCCAATGACCATGTCTTGGCTCTACCCTTGGTCGGATATGTAGAAGACCCACAATAGCAAGGAACATTATAGATGCTTAACAATTATTGTGCTATGAGGAATTTTGGGAATTCTAATGGCATCCATTTTTCTTAGGGGAATCTCTTATTGATCTTGGGATGAACATGGAAAGCAAGACTTGCATTGCATTATCTCTTAAAGTTAGGGTGGTGCTAGTCATTCATGTTTGATAACATATCAGCTATATCAGATAAGCATAGCTGCATCACTAATGATGAAGATGCACTCACAACATCACAGCATCAGATTATAGTCAGTTAGAGTTTGTTAGTATGGTTATTAGAGTGTATGCGTGTGTGAATTAGCTGTAACTATCCTAGAGGTGTATATATACACCATGTAAATGCCATTACAGATTATGGAAGATATGAATTGAATAAACAAGTATTTCATCATGGTATCAGAGCTTTGAGCTCCTCCGAGCACAGAAATCCATGGCTGCTTCGATTCCTGGTTCTACAATTCTTCATTCTGCAATTCCTCCAAACCTTTGTTTGCTTCTTTCCAATTCATCCTCCTTTGTTACTGTGAATTGTATTGTATTTGGGGGGAGGGGGTGTGAATTGTATTGTATTGTATTTATGTATTGTATTTATATTTTATATTATCCATTAAGGGTAATTTAGTCTTCTAGGTTATTAGGGTTTAGTCTATGCGATTATATAGTTGTTCTTTGCTTTGGTTTTGATTGTATCGAATAAACAGAGTTCCTCTTATTTGTTCACATGGTATCAGAGCATGGTTACAAGCATTAGCATACCTATCGCAGTCGCAGGTCATCATCGACCATTGCAGCTGTCTCTCCTTCTTCGCAAGGTCGTCGTCGCAGGTCGTCCCTCTTTCAATCGCAAGACCATCGCAGCTCTTCCTCTCTTTTCGTAAGGTCGTTGCAAGGCTTTGCTGGGATTCTCTTCTTCGTACATCAATCGAAGCAGTTTGTCTCACCTGCTGGTTTGGTTCTAGTTCAATCGAAACCTTAGGAAGCCTTCATTGCTGGTCTCTGGTTCATTCAGAGACCTAGCTTGGGTATCTCACTGATCTTCTTCGTCGCTGGGTATCTCACTAACCTAGGTTAGCTCTATCTTAGTTGAAGTGGAAGAGAATGACGAGGATGGTACCAATTATTCCTATGACCTAGCTCTATTCTTCTGACCAGGTCTATCTCAAGTCAGTCATCTCTCTTTCTCTCTCTCTTATCTGCTGCCTTTCACCCTGTTTTGAATTCACTGTAGTTTGGGTATACCAATATGGCTGATGATAAATTGCAAGCTATCATTACTAAGTTGGATGGTACCAATTATTCTTATTGGTCTTATGTAATGAAGAATTTTATAATAGGTAAAGATATGTGGAACTATGTTATCGGTATAACAATTAGACCTATGGAATCCAAAGAAACTGAAAATGCTGTTGCTAAATGGGATAAGAAAAATGCACAAATCCTTACTTGGTTTCATAATTCAGTTCAAACTGCGATTGGCATGAATTTTTCCAAGTATTCTACCTCTAAACAATTTTGGGATTATTTGAAAACTATGTTATAGCGATCCCGGTTTTCCCTTTCTGTATCTGTTGTATTCCGGACTTTGGCTCCGTGGATGTGGTTGTTGTTAATCTTGTTGTCATCCTTTATTCCCTATGTTTGAGTTTTAGGATGTGTTGGGCATGTTTCTAGCAGGTGGGTTGAGCCTTGGTCTAAAATCTTGTGGCCTGGTTTTTGGTCGTTCCACTCGAGTGGGTCGTCTAGCGCTCGAGCGGAGATTGCACACTCCCAGTATTTTTGTGCTCTGCAAAACTTCTGCAAGCATGTTTTTCATGCTCGAGCAGGTTTCTTTACGCTCGAGCGGTTGCGCTCGATCAGGTACGTTGGCGCTCGAGCGGGTAGTGCTTTGTCTGTGAAAGTTTTGGGAGGGGGAAATCTACGCTCGAGCGGACTGGTTTTCGCGCTCGAGCGGATGTACTTTATTCTTGTGTCTTGGCACTCGAGCGGGTCTTTTTGCGCTCGAGCGGACCGAGTTTTTTGTTCTTGACACTCGAGCGTTGTGTTCTCCGCTCGAGCAGGAATGTCGTATAACAGAGGGCAGCTGGGCACTTTTTGAATCACTTTCTACACTTCCTCTCTCTCTCTTACTTTCTCAAAAACGTTTTTGAGAGCCTCTCTCTCTAGAAACTCCCTTCTCTCTAGGGTTTGATCTAGTTAGAGTGCTTTCCTTTCCTTTGGCCTTTGTAAAAGTTGTGTTGATCGTCGAGGGCTTCGTTTTGATCCGTGGATCTTGGGATTTGGAGCATTTTGGTTTTCTTCATCTTCTTCCCTTGGGCTCCGAATTTGAGGTAGGGATTCCTACTCACTTTTATGGGTTTTGACCAAGATATTGAGTATTTTGTATAAATGGTTTTGGGTTTTGGAAACTAGGGTTTCAAAGGTATAATTTTGAAAAGAGGGTTCTGTTTATTTTGGACCATACAAACGTATTTGGGTTTCAAAATGTGTATATTGATGTTGTTGGTGATATATGGACTCTTGGAGTCAATGTTGGGAATAAAGGAGGAAAATGCCATGTCTAGGTATTTTTGGGTCATTAGTGTAATTAATGACAATTGTTGAGAAAATATGAAATTGAGTTGAATATAATGAAATTGGCTCATTATGAGATGGATTAGTGGAGTTGGATTTATTAATCGCTCGCTTTTGGAAATATGGATATTTTATCTGTTGGTGCTTTTATTATTTGTTTAGAAATAATTGCCTTGGGCTACCGGTGGAGGGTAGCTATGATTGTTGTAGACAATGCATGATGATTAGGCGAACTAAAACTAATCAATTTGATGTGTCATAGAGTATGACGGTTGACAGAATACATTAACTGTATGTATTGATTGATTGTGTATATGACCTATGTGTATATACGTTGTGTGTGTGGGAGGAGATAGAGGATGTACTCCACGGTTTAGGGGAAGATAGGGGATGGACCTCTAAACCGGTTAATGTTTGGGAGAAGATAGGGGATGGACTCCGGTAATACAGCTCATATGCTTATCCGTTGAAATGTTGATATAGCTCATATGCTTATCTATGGAAGTGTTGATATAGCTAATATGCTTATCTATGGAAGTGTTGATATAGCTCATATGCTTATCTGTTGTGATGTTGATACAGCTAGTATGCTTATCTATTGTGAAATGGGAATGTTTAATATGAGTCTCTATCTCATGTAAATTGTTGGCCAGGTTCTGAGCCGTTGTTGTGAATTGTGAATTTGATAAGAAATGGGAAATGAAATGAAATATGGACACCGTGGTCATGTAATGAAAGTGGAATATGAATTGGTTTATGTGAGTCAAACATTTATCAATTGCTAATGTCTTAGTTACTGCTCATGTTGTGTTTAGCATATCTCTACTGGGCATTGGCTCACCCTTTAGGGGACATCATTTTCAGGTACAGGTAGCATGCCACCTCCAAGGACTTAGCTTGGACGGTTATGGGAGTTGAAGACTCTTTTTGATTATTTTGATTGTATTACATGTATATCAAGCCCACGGCTTATTTGTATAGAGTTAGTACTCTTCCTTTTTGTAACCAAGTGTTGACTTGGAAAGCTGTAAGCCTGTAAGGCATTTGCTTTTGTTGTTAACATGTAACACTGTTGTAAGAACTACTCTGATGAATAGAAATGTGCTGATTTCTCTTATATCATTGCATGTCTAAAATGATGGGTTTTATGTATTATTCTGAGGGCGTTACATATGTACCTTGAATCTAACTTTGCAAAACAGTATGAACTTGAGATGTCTATTCGCAGTGCTAGTCAAAAAGATAAATCCATTCAAGATTTCTACAATGAGATGACAACTTATTTGGATCAGCTTGCTTTAATGGAACCATCAGATTTGTAGTTACTTGATAGTTATACCAAGTATCGGGGAGAAGCAACGTCTTGTCCAGTTTCTTATGGCCCCTTCGTGATCAATTTGAGCCACTTCGAGGAGCTATTCTTCATCAGTCCCCCTTGCCTTCTGTTGATGGCGCTATCCGTGAGCTTATTGTAGAAGAAACTCGGTTCAAGGTGGCTTCATGGTACTCCTACCTCCCAGTCAGTTTTTGCCACTCCTCCACTCTTGCCTACCCTACCATCTCATTTATTTCAAGTTATTGGTAAGCCCAAGCCTCGGGTTTCCATGGATGAGTGCAGCTTCTATCATCAGAAAGGTCATTGGAAACATGCCTGCCCTAAACTTTTGCAGCCCAAGGGTAGTTCGTCTGGTCCACCATCCTCTAAGCCAATATCTTCAGGATCTCGTTCATCTACCGCCTTCTCTGCACCAGTCTCTGAGAATGATCAGTCTTCCAATATGTAGTCTATGTTTGAGCAGTTCAAGTCTTTCATGGTGGCCAATCAAAATTTTCTGTCCCAAGCCTCCGCTATGACTACCACTCAGTTAGGTTTGTCTGGTTCATCCTCTTCAGGTAATATCCACACTTCGTGGATTTTTTATTCTGGTTGTTCACATCATATGACCCTTGTTGCATCTTTTCTTAGTAATTGTGTCTCCCCTTCTTCTTCTATCACTATTGCTACAGCTAATGGTTCTTTTATGCCTATTCACTCTATTGGTTGTATTTCCTCTTCCCATTTGTCTCTTTCTCCTGTATTTTATGTGCCTCACCTTTCACTCAGTCTTATTTCTATTAGTCAATTATCTGATTCCGGTTTTGATGTTGTTTTCTCTTCTTCTCATTGTGTTGTGCAGGATTGGATGTCCAAGAGGCAGATTGGGATCGGGTGTAGAGTTGGCGAACTATATATCTTGGACAGCTTGCATGTTCCTCTACAAGTGTCTTCTATTGCATTGTCTTCTTTTTGTTGAAACAACAAGTCTTCTTTATTTTATATTTGGCATTCTAGGTTAGGTCATCTGTCGAGTGACCGCTTGAAGATGTTAGTTCGGTCTGGACATTTAGGCAATTTTCCCATTGATGATATTTCTGAGTGTCATGGTTGTAAAATGGCTAAAATGTCTGCTCTTCCTTTTAATAAAAGTAGTTCTATTTCTTCTTCTCCTTTTCAATTAGTTCATACTGATGTTTGGGGTCCTTCCCCTATAGTTACCGAGGGGTGGTTCGCAATATTATGTGTTTTTTGTGGATGATTACAGTCGATTTACCTAGGTGTATTTGATGACTCGAAAATCTGATTTTTACAAAATATATTCTAATTTTCACTCCATGATTCGCACTCAGTTTTCTACCACCATTAAAGTTCTCTGTTCTGATTTGGGAGGTGAATATTACTTGTCCGAGTTTGAGGAGTTTTTAGCTACTCATGGCACTATTCATCAATCTTCATGTTCTGACACTCCTTCCCAAAATGGTCGAGCTGAGCGCAAACATTGCCATCTCCTTGATACAGCTCGCTTTTTGTTGCTCTCGCCTTTTGTCCCTTCTGTCTTTTGGGGAGAAGCTGTGCTCACTCCTGCATATCTTCTCAATCGGATGACTACTCCTCTTCTTTCCGACTCATCCCCGTATAAGCGTCTTTTTGGTGTTACTCCCAATTACTCTCTTTTGCGTATTTTCGGTTTGCATGCTTTGTGCTCCTTCCTAAATGAGCGCGCTCTAAGCTTAGTTCTTGTTGTGTCCTATGTGTTTTTTTTGGGGTATGGTATTAATTAGAAAGGTTATCGATGCTATGATCCCTGCCACCAAAAAGCTATATGTGTCTAGGCATGTCACCTTTTTAGAAAAACTACCCTACTACACTATACCTTCCACCCATGTTCCTCTTACCAAGGATGAATTGGTTCATGTTGACCCATTTCCTCAAGATGTTTATCCCCATGAGTTTGTTTCTGATCTTGAGGTCTCTACCTTGCCTCTTACTAGCACTTCTGATACCTCTCCAGCTCCCGCTTCCCTTGCTCCTCTTATTGTTTATTAGCGCCGCAAAGCACTTCCGAGCTCGTCTGTTTCTAGCTCTACTGTCCCTCCACCTGTTTCTTTGGATCTTGCTCCTCCTGCACATCACTTTCCACAGCGAGATCGTCATCCTCCAAACTAGTATGGTTTTGGTAATACATGTTTTTCCCTTTCCTATCAGTCTTTTCTTTTTTGTCTTCATACTTATTTCTAGCCCAGGTCCTACAAGGAAGCTTGTCATGATCCCAATTGGATTGCTGCCATGAATAACAAGTTAACTGCTTTGGCTAAAACTCAGACCTGGGATTTGGTTCCCTTTCCTACTAGCAAGAATGTTGTAGGCTGTAAATGGGTGTATAAGGTCAAAACTCTGTCTGATGGTTCTTTGGAATGGTACAAAGCTCGTTTGGTTGCCCAGTGCTTTTCTCAGGAGTATGGGATTGATTATGATGAGACTTTTGCCCCCGTTGCCAAGATGACTACTGTTTGCACCCTTATTTCTATTGCCGCTGCCCATCAATGGCCTTTGTTTCAACTTGATGTCAAAAACGCCTTTCTGAATGGGCATCTTGCTAAAGAAGTGTATATGCGTCCTCCACCGGGTCTTTCTCACCCTTCTGGTGTTATTTGTCGTCTTCGTCGTGCTCTATATGGTCTCAAACAGTCTCCTCGTGCATGGTATGAGCGATTTCACTCTGCTGCACTTCAGCTTGGTTTTCGCCCTAGTCATCATGATTATGCTTTATTTGCTCGGCTCACCTCTGTTGGCCTTGTTCTCCTTCTCTTGTATGTGGATGATATGATCATCACTGGCTCTGATTCTAGTATTATTGAGGAGGTTAAGCATCAATTGTTTCAGGAGTTTGAGATGAAGGATTTGGGGTCTCTTCGATATTTTCTTGGTATTGAGGTTGCTACTTTTCCTACTGGGTATCTTCTCTCTCAGACTAAATATGTCCATGATATTCTTTCTCGTGTCAATCTCACTGATGACAAAATTGTCGACACTCCTATTGAGTTGCATGCTAAGTTTTCTGCTTCTGATGGTGTTCTTCTTGAGGATCCCACTTTGTATCGTGAGTTGGTTAGGTGCCTTGTTTATCTCACTGTTACTCGTCCAGATATCTCATATGCTGTGCACATTCCCAGTCAGTTTGTTTCTGCTCCTCGTTCCACACACTGGGCTGCCTTACTTCATACTTTGCGCTACCTTCGTGGCACTTTGTTGCAATGTCTGTTGTTATCTGCCTCTTCGGACTTGACTCTTCGTGCCTATGCTGATACTGATTGGGCCGGGTGACGTCTGTGATCGCAAATCCATTTCTGGTCTTTGTGTTTTTCTCGGAGATTCTCTCATATCTTGGAAGAGTAAGAAACAGTCTGTAGTTGCTCGTTCCACTGCTGAGGCTGAATGTCGTGCCATGGCTCATGCTACTTCCGAGATTGTTTGGCTTCAATGGCTTCTTTCTGATATGGGTGTCTCTTTTTCTGCTCCGAATCCATTGTATTGTGATAATCAAAGTGCTGTCCAGATTGCCCATAATTCAGTCTTCCATGAGCGGACTAAGCATGTTGAAATAGATTGTCACTTTGTCAGACAGCATCTTTAGGCTGGCACTCTTACTCTTCTTTTTGTTCCCTCCTCTCTTCAGTTGGCCGATTTTTTTACGAAGACTCACACTGTTGCTCATTTCCGTTTTCTTCTTGGCAAACTTTCGATGCTTTCTGCGCTCGCATCCTCAGTTTGAGGGGGTGTGTGAATTGTATTGTATTTGGGGGGTGTGAATTGTATTGTATTTATATTTTTATATTTTATATTATCCATTAAGGGTAATTTAGTCTTCTAGGTTATTAGGGTTTAGTCTATGTGATTATATAGTTGTTCTTTGCTTTGGTTTTGATTGTATCGAATAAACAGAGTTCCTCTTCTTTGTTCACAGTTACGGTTAAACTGGATGCATCTAATTTTGTGATTTGGAAATCACAATGGCAGAATATTCTGAGAGCTACAGATCTTCTTGGATATGTTGATGATCCAAGCTCATGTCCACCATTAACTATTCTTGATGATTCAGGTAAGAGTGTTTCTAATCCTAATCGAGTGCAATGGAATCTTGTTGATGCACATCTGTTGAGTTGCATGACTGCTACTCTTTCTCCATCAATTTACTCTACAGTTTTACACTGTTTTCATTGTTCTGAAGTATGGTTGGCTTTGCATAAGCGTTACACTTCATTTTCTCGATCTCATGTTCATCAATTGAAGAACAAATTGAACAGTGTCTCTAAGAAAAATGATTTAATGACTGCATATCTCGCAAAAATCAGAGAAGTTATTGATCAGTTAGCTCTTGTTTCGGTGTTGATTGAAGATGAAGATTTAGTGTTGATAACTCTAAACGAATTACCAGATGAATATGATGCATTTGCTACTTCCATTCGAGCCAGATCTAGTTTTATTGCTATGGAAGAAGTGTCTCTCTTCTTTGTTCTGAAGAAATCCATATGGAGACTAAACTCAAGAAGTCTAATTCTGATCCAATAGTTGCCTTCTCCTCCATTAAAGGCAACTGTCCATCTCGTGGTTCTAGTTACAGAGGTGGCAGATCTCAATCTCGAGGCAATAAAGGTGGACGATTTCAGTCTAGAGGCTATCATTATAATGGTAGAGGTGGTGCTACTCGAGGACGAGGCAGATCTTCTTCTTCTCAATACCAATGCCAAATCTGTGGAGGTTTTGGTCACATAGCCATTGATTGTTGGTATAGAATGGATTCTCAATTCCATTCTTCATCTGGTTCCTTCTCACAGGCTTCTCAAATTTGTGGCTTCTTCCAATGCTTCGGTTACTGATTCATCCTCTGCACCAGTGCCTTGGTATCTTGATTCTGCGGCCACTGATCATATTACCAATGATGTGAGTAATTTGAATTGCTACCAACCCTACCTAGGTTCTGATCAAATTACTATTGGCAATGGTAATTCTATACCAATTCAACACACTGGTAAAGGGCGTTTACCTACTCTTCGTCATTCTTTCAAATTAAACACTCTTCTTCACACCTCTTCTATTTCTTCAAATCTGTTTTCTGTTCACAAATTATCCAGAGATAACAATTGTTTTGTTACATTTGATGATGCTAACTTTGTGATTCAGGACAAGCATTCGAAGAGAGTGCTTCACAAAGGAACTAATATCAATGGTCTCTACCATTTTCTTCCATCTCCATCTGCGATTACATGTTTTTCACAAGCTCATCTTAGTTCTAAGAATTCTTCAGCATCTGTTACTGAGGACATTTGGCATAATAGGCTTGGTCATCCAAGTTAGCTGAAATTTTCTCATCTCAAGAAGCATTTGTCATTTGTTTCTAATAATGTTTCACCTAAGACAGTCTCTTCAAAGTGTGTTGACTGCTGTGTTGCTAAAAGCCATCGGCTTCCATTTCATTTGTCTAATTCTACTAGCAATCAACCTCTTTCCTTAATTCATAGTGATGTATGGGGGCCTTTTCAGTCTCCTTCTTCTTACAAATTTTATGTGCTTTTTGTGGATGATTTTTCTAAATTCACTTGGATTTATCATTTATCTTCTAAGAGTGAAGTTTGTTCCAAATTCATTGAGTTCAAAGCACATGTGGAAAAACAATTTCAGACTTCTTTACAAATTCTTAGAACAGATGGTGGAACTAATTTTTTTAATACCAAATGACTCATTTTCTTGCTTCAGAGGGCATTGTTCATCAGCATTCTTGTCCTTACACACCATCTCAAAATGGTGTTGCTGAAAGAAAGCATATGCATATAGTTGATATCACCATTTCTTTGTTACATCATGTTTCTATGCCTATTAAGTACTGGTTTGGTGCTATTGCTGTGGCTACTTTTTTTATCAATAGGTTGCCTTCCTCTCAGCTAGCTCATAAATCTCCTTTTGAGTTGTTGTTCCACTCCATTCCTGATTACTCTCAACTCAGGGTTTTTGGATGTCAATGTTTCCCTTGGCTCAAGCCTTATGTTACTCATAAGCTTCAACCTAGATCTGTGTCTTGTGTCTTCTTAAGTTATCATCCATTTGCCAAAGGGTACAGGTGTTTAGACCCTCTTACAGGTCAATGTGTATTTATCTAGGCATGTTCACTTTAATGAATCTTGTTTTCCTTTTCATACTCTTTCTCAGCCTGCATCTGAGTCTTCTTATTTTTCTTCTTTACATCAGCTTTTTTGGTCTTTCCCTACTCTGTCTTCTAGGCAGCCCAGTCCTGTTTCCAATCCTCCCAGGTCTACTTCTATCCCTCAAAGGGTTCCTGTTTCATCTGGGTCCTCTCTTGTGCTGTAACCCAGGTCTGCTACCCTGCAGCTCAGACTTGCTTATCTACCTTCTACTATTTTGCAACCCAAGTCTGCTGGTTCTTCTATGCTGCAACCCAGGTCTACTACCCTGCAGCCCAGGCCTGTTCCTCTGCCTTCTATTGTTCTACAGCCTAGGTCTGCTACCCTATAGCCCAGGCTTGCTCCTCTGTCTTCCCCTTTATATCTTCTTTCTACAAGATCACAGCCTAGTGCTGAGTAGCCTAGCTTTCTTTTGCTGTCACCTCGTCCAGCTTTACAGGTTTCCTCTGTCTCCCTGCAGTAGCCTATCCCTATCCAGTTCATTGCCATTCAACTCCCTTTACATCCTCCACCTTGAACTCTCAACTCTCATCCTATGATCACTCGGCCTAAAGTTTCTTTTTCAGCCTTCACACCAGCCTTAAAGCCTTCTTCTTCTCCTGCTTTTGAACATACTGAACCACCCTCCTATAAAGAAGCTCTTTTATCCCCTATTTGGCTTCAAGCTATGCAAGAGGAAATGCATGCCTTGCATGCTCAACACACTTGGTCTCTTGTTTCTCTTCCTTCTTAGAAACAAGCCATAGGCTGCAAATGAGTGTTTAACGTTAAGAGAAATTCAGATGGTAGTGTTGCCAGACACAGAGCCAGATTGGTGGCTAAGGGTTATCTTTAGTAACATGGCATTGATTTCAGAGACTTTCAGTCCCGTTGCTAAACAACCTACTATTTGCATTCTCTTGTGTCTTACCCTTCATTATCACTGGCCCTTGAAACAATCGGATATTTCAAATGCTTTTCTTCATGGTTTGCTTGAAGAAGAGGTGTTTACGATTCAGCCTCTTGGTTTTGTGTCTTCTTCTTCTCCAACTCATGTTTGTAAGCTTCACAAAGCATTGTATGGCCTCAAGCAGGCCCCTCGGGCGTGGTATTCCACATTTTCAGCCTTTCTCTTATCTCAGGGATTTTTCAATAGTAAATGTGATTCTTCTTTATTCATTCAGAAGACTGCTACCACTATCACTATCCTTCTGGTTTATGTGGATGACTTTTTGCTCACTGGTAATGATTCTTCTCATCTTCAATCCCTTATTACCAAGATGCATCAAGCTTTTTCCATGAAAGAATTAGGGGATATCTCCTATTTTCTTAGTATTTCTATCCAAGGTTCTCCATCTTCTAGCCATCTTTTATCTCAGCACAAGTATGCTCAAGATATTCTTATTAAGGCTGGTTGTCTGATTGCAAACCATGTTCTTCCCCTATTGTTGTTAAACCTGCTTCTCTGCCTCATTCTACAGACCCTTGTTCTAATCCCACACTTTATCGAAGTTTGGTGGGTTCTTTGCAATATCTTACCATTACTAGGCTAGATTTATCTCTTGTTGTCAATCAATGTTGTCAACATATGCATGCCCCTACCATTGGCCATTTCTCTGTTGTTAAAAGGCTTCTTCGCTTTGTCAAAGGCACCCTTCATCATGGTTTACAATTTTCTCCTAGCACTTTTGATGTTCCCGCCTTTTCTGAGTCCAATTGGGTCAGGGATGTTCTTGACCGAAAGTCTACTTCTGGTTATTGTATTTTCTTGGGTTCCAATCTTATTTCTTGGTTTGTCAAGAAACAAGCTACTGTTTCTCGAAGTTCTACTGAGGCTGAATATCGAGCCCTTGCTCACACCACTACTGAGCTCACCTGGATACTTATGCTGCTTCATGATCTTGGTATTGCACATCCTACCCTTCCTATCCTCTGGTGTGATAATGTCTCTGCAATTGCTCTTGCATCCAATCCGGTGTTTCATTCTCGATCCAAGCATATCGAAGTTGATTGTCACTTTATTTGTGACAAAGTTCTTGCTAAGTAGTTGCATTTGCAATACATTTCTACCATGGACCAATTGGCTGATATCTTCACTAAACCCTTGTTTGTTGGTCGTTTCTCTTATCTCAAATCCAAGCTCATGGAGTTTAGTCACCCAATCAGCTTGCAGGGGCCTGATAAGATATCAGCCATATTAGATAAGCATAGCTGCATCACTAATGATGAAGATGCACTCACAACATCACAACATCAAATTATAGTCATTTAGAGTTTGTTAGTATGGTTGTTAGAGTGTATGCGTGTGTGAGTTAGTTGTAACTGTCCTAGAGTTGTATATATACACCATGTAAATTTCATTACAGATTATGGAAGATATGAATTGAATAAACAAGTATTTCATAAATGTTTCATTGTTGATCTTGTTGTTGCTTCAGTTTCGTTCATTGCTGATCATGTTGTTGCTATAGTTTTCATTTCACAATTTTCTTTTTTTTTCAATATGTTTAGTTGGGAGTTTTGGTTCTATGTTGTGACCTCTTCATAATTCTGGTTCTGGGTTGGTGTTTGCATATGATTTAGTTACCTTACTATGCCAACCTGGTGGGGATGGGGTGGTTTATTTGTCTTCTTACCTTGTAATATCACTTTGGGAATTATCAATAATATTACCTTATTTTGCTGATAAAATAAGTCATGTGAAGAATTTTTCCCTCTACACAAGTGAACCACGAATTCTTTAGAATCTTGATCGCATTGTTTTTGTTTTCATCTCCATGAACGAATTGATGTAGACATATGTATGGGTGCAAATATCGGAAGGAAAAATGTGAGAAGGGAACATGACAATTTATTCATATTATTATTGCCCATACTATAAATTTTAAATTGGCCTAATTGAAAGATAAACAACTACTTTTTGTTGTCACTGGCCAAGGTTTGTCCTGCTAACGCATGGTGCACCCTTGCTCACAAATTCCAATAAGCCATCCATCAAACTCTGCATAGGAACAAGAAAATAAATAACTAAATAAAAATAAATACTTTGCAAGATGAGAAAAAGAAACAAACAAAACTTTACACAACCATTACATGGTTAATTTCAACAACAACGAAAAAGTATTAAAAAAGAGTTGAGTTGATAACCTAAAAAAGTAAATATCTACTACTATAACCAGGTAGATGTCAATATTAATTTGTGAAAATCAAAGTAGTAAATATTTAATATGAGTGAGATGTGTTACGTACTTAATTTTACTGCAATCAACAGTATCGTCAATAGGTATTCCATGAACATCAATTTTGCAAAGACTAGGAAGTTGCTTAGCTTTATCAACCTTAACCCCTAAAGAGGGTCCAACTTGCTTAAAACATCTACACACAGTTTGGCGATCTGTTATAGAAGCAACCATCTGGTTCAAGGCTTGAACCCCTTGACAACACGATACAGTTATCCCACTATTGCCCACCAAGTATTGTTGGCATGGAAGCATCTTTGTAATAGCTTCTTGGCATGTAATTGCTGCATTTACAGTCATAGAGCTTGCAATCACTGCCAAAATCACCATAACCAAGCCTAGCACACATACAAACTCACCCATCATCTTCTTCATCGCCATATCTTTTCTTTCTTTAAAGTTGAATAGGAGTTCGTTTAGAAATATTTCTTGGGACTACAATGTTAAGCAACACATATTCATACTCTATTTATAATGCATAGCAAAGTAACGTATTTGAGTGGTGTTTTTTGTAATTCGTGTGCGCACATAGTTAACCATTCGGTCCTTGGGCCAAGTAGGCCGGACAATCACATTGGGTTGGGCCCTGTGGATCTTTGCAACCCATTACCTAATACTGCACCAATTATTCAGAATGTTGAGGATTTGGGTCATCTTCAACACAAACAAAATGGGGTGATGAGGGTCAATAACTCAACTCCTGGTAATTTGACTCAATTACACCCAAAGAGGAAAGCTGTGAAAAGTAAGCAACGGCAGATGAAAGGTTCACAGATTGGATCTTCAAGATTTGGAAAAACACCATTAAACCTGAGAAAGGAAGCTAGCTTCAGATCAGCAGTAGCTACAATTTCACTATCAATGGCAAGTAAGTCTAGCAGAGGGAAGCTTGTCCTATCTGAGGCAGAAGCAACATTGGAAATGGGCAAAGCTCTTGGCATTGATTTTGAAGGGAAGGATGAGGAAGTAATTAGCAAATTGAAGGAGCTCGAAGCCAATGATCTGGAGAAAGTTAGAGCAAGGGTTGGGATGCCAACTAGGTCAACACTGCCAGGGGACTAAGTGTGCAAACCTTGTTTACATGAAGATACAGTCATGGAATATAAGAGAGATTGGTAGACCAGAGAAAAGGAGAAAGATCAAGAAAAGTATTTCAAAAAGAAAAGTGGATATCATCTTAATTCAAGAAACCAAGAAGTCTGAGGTCAACTTAGGTCTCATAAGATCCATCTGGCCTAGTGATCATTTTGAATTCATGTTAGTTGATGCTGTTGGTAGAGTTGGGGGTTTATTGTGCATTTGGAATCCAGAGGTTTTTCAACTTGCTGCTTCCTATTGCAATCACAACTTCTTGCTACTGTCAGGTACATTATTTTATAGTTTTGACTGTGTCATTATTAATGTCTATTGTCCTAATGATGTGGCAAAAAGAAAAGGGCTATGGGATGGTTTAGTAAAGCTTAAACCCAGATTCCAAGGGCCTTGGTGTATGTAGGGGGGAATTTTAACGAAATTAGAAATTTATCTGAGAGAGTTGGATGCTCCAGAAGAGATAGAGGAATGAGGGACTTCAACACTATGATAGAACAAATGGAATTAATGGACATACCTATGCTTGGGAGGAAGTACACTTGGTGCAATTCTCAAGATAGAGAAAAAATAAGTAGAATTGATATATTCCTAGTTCATCATGAATGGCTGCAAAACTATAATTTCAAACTCTAGGGTCTACCTAGACAACTGTCAAATCATTGCCCAATTGATGGAGGATGATAGGGATTGGGGCCCTCAACCATTTAGATTTCTTAATGCTTGGCTTTTACATCCTAAGTTCCTCTCATTTGTGAAGCAAAGCTGGTCTGAAATTTATGTTGAAGGGTGGGTAGGGTATAAATGTCTCATGAAATTTAAAGCTCTAAAACAAGCATTAAAACAATGGAATCTGGAGGTGTTCGGGAGGATTGAGTCCAGACTTAAAGTATTAAGAAGGAAGCTCATGATCTCGATCTGCTAGCTGAGGAAAGACCTCTACTGGCCACATAAATTTGTAGAAGAAATGAAGTTAGAGGAGAAGCTTGGAGACTGAGCAAAATGTTGGAATGGATCTGGTTGCAGAAATTTAGACTAAATTGGGCTCTCAAAGGTGACAGAAACACAAGATTTTTCCACATCATGGCTTGTAGCAGAAACAGTAGAAACACCTTGGGCTCACTGCTTGTAAATGGTTCAAGGATTGAGGAGCCAATGGATGTGAGAGCTGCAGTTCTTAATCATTTTGTTAGGCTTTTCTCTGAACCTTGGGGTACCAGACCCAAATTAACTGGCCCCTTTAATAACATTGGTGGTGCCCAAGCTGTGGATCATCTAGAGGGTGAATTCACTGAAGAGGAAATCAGGCATGTCATTATGAGCTGTGTGGGTAATAAAGCCCCAGGTCCGGATGGATTTAACATGGCATTTTTTAAGAAATGTTGGAGTATTGTGAAATCTGATGTGTTTAATTTTATGAGTGAATTTCACCGAAATGCATGTTTTGTTGGTGGTATTAATAGCTCATTCATTACTTTGATTCCTAAATTCGATAGCCCTTCCTCCCTCAATGACTTTAGACCAATTAGTTTGATTGGTTCCTTATACAAAATTCTTGCCAAGGTGTTATCTAATAAATTGAAAATGGTTATGCCTATGATCATTGGTGAGGTGCAGTCTGCTTTTTTGGGTGGGAGGAACATACTTGATGGGGTTTTGATTGCCAATGAGATAGTTGATGAATGGCGAAAATTGAAGCGTAAAGGTATAATTCTCAAATTGGATTTTGAAAGAGCATTTGACTTAGTTAACTGGGAATTCCTTTTTTCCATGCTCTCCAACTTTGGATTCGGTAGTAAATGGATAAAATGGATCAGAGCCTGTGTATCCTCTGCTAAGATTTCAGTCCTGGTCAATGGTTCACCAACTCTTGAATTCCATCCTCATAGGGGCTTAAGACAAGGTGATCCCTTGTCCCCTTTCTCGTTCAATATAGTTACTGAGCCCTTAACATCCTGCTGTCCAGAGCAAAAGAGTTGGGTTTTTTAAAGGGAGCACAGGTGGGATTAAATGGTTTTTCTATTTCTCATTTACAATTTGCGAATGACACCATCTTGTTTTGTGAAGCTAGTTGGGAAGAAGTGGTGAACATCAAAAGAATTCTAAGATGCTTTGAGATTCTCTCACGACTTAAAATTAATTATCAGAAGAGTATAATCAGTGGTATTGGGGTGGATGAGGAATTGTTGAATAATTTTGCTTCTAGACTTAATTGTCTTGTAGCGATCCCGGTTTTGACCCGCCTCTTGTGGTGTTCCGGGCTCAGGTTGGTATGGTTTTGAACGATGTTACGTATCTTAGTTTCCCTTGTATTCCCCTTATTTTTGGTTATCGGGTTATAGTGGTGTGTTTGGAATATGTAATGTCTCCAAACCTTTAGATGCGAATCCAACCCGAATTGGCCCTTACAGAGTTGTATCGGAAGTTAATTCTTTCATGTTTTGCCACTTCGCTGAGTATGTCAGGGGTCGAGCTGCCCGGTCAGCTCGCGAGGGTCCAGGGGGCAGCGTCCCTTGGTTGGTCCGAGGGCAGCACCCTGGCGGGGTTGAGGGGCAGCGCCCCGAAGCAAAAATGCAAAATGCATTCGAAGTTGCTTGAGCCGCACATGCCAAAAATAGGGGAGGGCTTGTTTGGCTACTGCAATAAATGCAGGTGCGGGAGTACAAGTGCAGGAGAAGTGCCGCACGTGCGGTGGTAGGTGAGTCTGAGATTTTAGTCTTTTCTTCTCTTTAGGCTGAATGTATCTCACTCTTGTTAGGTCTCTCTCTCTCTAAAAACCCTTTCCTCTCCCTTCTCTCTACATTTCCCTACACCAAATTGGATCAAAACCTTGATTTCTCAAGATCCATTAAAGTTCAGTCATAGTTTCTTCATCAAAGTTGGTTAACTTCTCGAGGGCTTCGTTGTGGGCAATGAAGATCGAGTTTCAACACTGTTGATTTTGGGAGTTTCATCTCATTTCTTTTTCAAAACTTGAGGTAGGGATTTTCTTATAGTTATATATATATATATGTATATATTTTTGCAAGATCTAGATGACTTTTGAAATCATCCTTCGATAGCTTTAAAAATTGATTGTTGATTCAAGAAGTTGACCGATTTTGAAAGTGGGTTTGTCTCTTGTTCTTTTAAAATGATCTTATGGGTTTTGATCTTCGTTGATTGAAGAAAAAATGATTTTGGAAAGTTTTCTTTCAAAAGATTTGAGTTGTACAGTTTTGTTGATAAAATCTAGAAATTGGGGATTTTTAAAAGAGATTGAAAATCCATGAATGATGTTGTTATATTTATTGTGTGTCAAAATAAATGGATTTTTAGAAAATTTCTTATTTATATTTATATAAATGATGAATTTCCTGGAATATGAGAATTGTTGTTCATTTTGGAAATTATTGTTCAGAACATTGAAATAGTCTTGAAATGACTAATTGTTGAAGATACTTAAGAAGAGGGAATTGTGTTATTCCTTGGATGATTAATTGGAATAAAAGTAATTATATTCATCTTGTGAAATTAGCATATCAATTCATTTGATTACATTAAACTTTGAAAGTTGATTTGAAAACTTGCATTGAGAAAAGAATGTTGAGAAACAAGTTTTCATGGAATGGTTTTTGGAGTAAATACGGTGGTAAGTCTTGAAAGGTGGTGTAGATGATAGGTGTCGAGACTTCCAATTAATACTGGTAAAAATGACAGATTACAGGTGTTGAGCCTTCCAGTTAATACTGTTAAAAATGACAAATTACAGGTGTTGAGCCTTCCAATTAATACTGGTAAAAATGACAAATTGGTAGTATTTGTATAGTCTACTCGCAGACACAAGCCTAGGGATTACCAGAGTCGTATTTACCGCCCTTGAAATAAATTGTTAAGTTTTGAACAATTGAAATTGCATGACATCATTGAGTATGATGGTTTTCAAAAGATGAAAATATGATTTACTTTCAAAAAAAGAGCATAGCATGACATGTGCATTTCATCTCTTGAGACTTGTATAAAATGTATACACTTTGTTAAAAATTTCCTACTGGGCTTTATGCTCACCCTACGGGATTTTTGTGCAGGAAAAGTTGTGGTGATTCCGCCTAACTAAAGGCGAGGAAATATGTGTTGAAAGTACAAGGCTCTCATTTTGCTTTAAACTCTGTTTGTAAGCCAAAGGTTGTATTTGTGTGTGTTTGAATAACCATTTTGTGTAACCGGGCCTAAGCCTTGGAAACTTGTAAACCCTTGGGGGTATCTATTTTTTTATTTATTTGGTTTTGGATTAAACGTATAATCACATTGAGGAACTAATTGTATCATATAATGCAAGTGTGGAGAATTATTTCTGTTTTCCTTTAAGGAGCCATGATGGTTGTGTTATCATTTGGGCATAGGAAATTGGAGGGTTACAACTTGGTATCAGAGCTATCGGGTTTGAATACTTGGAGCTCGTGGGGAATGGTTGTTTAACCACAATGGGTTCATTTAGTATTCTTAGGAAGTGTTATGCATTTTGTGACTATGTGATAACATGCTTGTGTGACTACATGGGTTTGGGATTGGACTTTTGGGATGTTGTTTGCGTCTGTTAAATTCCTTGAGGTCTCATTAGAAGGGTACTTGATCAATACTCGTTCTACTAAGAATTCTTGGTTTTTCGTGGGACGGATTTCATCGTAAAAGAATTGTCCGTATGTGTTTACATGACTAAGTGCTTATGTAGAGTGAAATTGAATTGTGTATATGGTAGAGAAATATATGGAATTATTGTAGTTAAACGTGTGAGTCAAGTTACGAGCACATATGAGTTAATGTGCTGAATTATTTCTCTTGTGTCCTTTATTAGGATGTCAGGAAGGGGTCAAGTCCGTGGTGGTAGAGGCGGGAGGCGTGGTAGGGCTCGCCGAGGTGTGCATGAGGTACCGTTCCATAGGGTTCTGGTGTAAGAAGAAGGGTTCGGCCAAGCTAATATGGCCGAGCAAGCAGGCCAAGCTAATGTAGCCAAGCAAGTGGGACAAGCGAGTCAAACCGCAATGAAGGCCCTAGCCTAAGAAATGGTGGGGGCTTTGAGGGAGTCTATGAACTTGTTGAGGGCAGAGAATCAAGCCCGGGAGAACACCACGGAGTCAAGGGCGAGTTTTCTCACTAGAGAGTTTTTACGGGCCAAACCAGATGAATTCCATGGTGGCCCCGAGCCTAAGAAAGCGGATGAATGGCTCAAACAAACAGTGAAGACGTTTGAGATGCTTCACATTGATGATAGCGAGTTGAGAGTGACTCTAGCAAGTTACTACCTTAAAGGAGATGCGGGTCAATGATGGAAGTATGCCAACAGTAGGGTAGAGCCATCATGGGAAGTCTTTGTGGTTGCTTTCCAAGATAAGTACATACCTCCCACTGCTAGGGAGAGATTGAGGCAAGAGTTTAAAGACCTCAAACAACTCGACATGCCTGTGGTCGAGTTTGAGGTGGTCTTCTCTAGTTTGTTTAGATTTGCACCGGAGTTGGTGGCAACGAAAGAGCGCCGTTGCATAGAATTTGAAAAGAAGTTGAAAACTAAGATCTTCTTCAAGCTTGTCGGGAATATGACCGTCTTGTGGAGATGGCAGCACATGTAGAGATTTCTGAACAAGTCGAGGAGGAGAGGCTTCTGGGGTTCAAGGCCTAGGGGCCAGGAATCTCAAGGAGACTATAGGCAGAACAAGAAGAGCAGGAACGCCTATCCATCCCAGTCCCAACCACAGCAGTCTAGATCCACTTTTTCTTTGCCTAGTGCGGGTCTGGGAAAAAGTGCATCGAGTAGCTTCTCGTGTTTCAAGTGTGGCCAATCGAGCCACAAAGCCCATTCGTGCCCACAGAAGGGTGGAGGATAGTTGATGTTACCACCACCTAATTGATCTCAAAGTCTGTCTCAGAATAGAGGCCAAGGGTTTAATTGTTATCAGTGTGGTCAACCAGGGCATATGAAGAGAACTTGCCCACAGTTGGGAGGCACATCTGGGTCGAAGCAGACTCAGAGCCACCAGCAGGCTCATTCAGGTCAGGCTTCACGAGCAAATCAGGAAGCCGCTTCGGCTTAGTCAGTGCAACAGGCCTATGCTCTGAGAAACGAGCAAGTTACCCAGGGGCGCGTGTATGCTGTTGCCATGCCAGAACAGTCACTAGGATCCTCAGTTATGAGAGGTATTTTTTTTTTGTGCAATACTTTGGCTAATGTGTTGATAGACACAGGTGCATCTCATTCATTTATGTCTACTGCATTTGTTTTTACGTTGGGGTCAGAGGTGGCACGGTTAGTGTCTCCGCTCAAAGTAAAGTCACATGTTGGAGGTACAGTTGAGTTAGACCAGGGTTGTCGTGGTGGTGAAATAGAAGTTGTCGGACGTCGACTCCCATTTGCTTTTGTATTGCTAGACATGTCGAGTTTTGATGTCATTTTAGGTATAGGCTGGTTATTTTCGTACCGAGTGGTGATTGATTGTTACCGTCAGAGAGTTACTATGTGTACCTCGGGTGGTGATTGTTTCTATTTTCTGGGGAACCGAGTTGATGGGACCTTGTTGCCAGTTTTTGACCCTCGTAGTAGAAGCAAGCTTAGTGGCCTTCTTGCAACACTCTTGGATAGTGAGAGTGACGGGGCCCGTGTTGAGTTACCAAAGGTAGTTTGTGAATACTCGGATGTCTTTCCCGAGGATCTTACTAGTTTGCCACCCCATCGGGAGATTGAGTTCTCCATTGAATTAGTGCCTGGCACGGCACCGATTTCCATGTCACCGTATATATTTGCACCTGCCGAATTGCATGAGTTGACGATTCAACTCCAAGAGCTTTTAGATAAGGGCTTCATTCGCCCTAGTACATCACCTTGGGGAGCACCAGCTCTCTTTGCGAAGAAGAATGATGGATCGTTGCGATTGTGTATTGATTACCGCAAGTTGAATCGAGTTACCATTAAGAACAAGTATCCTCTACCTAGAATAGATGATTTGTTTGACCAACTTAGAGGGTCTCGTTGCTTCTCAAAGATAGATTTGAGGTCAGGGTATCATCAGTTGAGAGTTCGGGAGGAGGACATCCAGAAAACGGCCTTTCGTACACGTTATGGCCACTATGAATTCCTTGTAATGCCTTTTGGGTTGACTAATGCACTGACTTCCTTTATGGATTTGATTAACCGAATCTTCCGAGAATACTTGGACCTTTTTGTGGTCGTCTTTGTGGATGACATCTGAATTTATTCAACCTCCGAGGAGGAACATGAGGCTCACTTACAGGTAGTGCTTGAATTGCTTAAGGAGCACCGTTTGTATGCCAAATTTGATAAGTGCGAGTTTTGGCTCACTGAGGTGAAATTTTTGGGGCACGTAGTGTCGAGTGAAGGAGTGACTGTAGACTCCTCAAAGATAGACGCGGTACAAGATTGGGAACAACCCAAGAATGTTTTTGAGATCCGAAGTTTCTTGCGGTTAGCAGGGTACTATCAACGCTTTGTAAGGGATTTCTCTAGACTAGTTGCACCTTTGACTAAGTCGACTAGGAAGGGTGTTAAGTTTGTATGGAATGAGGCTTCTGAAAAGTCTTTCCAAGAACTTAAGACTAGATTGACTACAGCACCGGCCTTGATAATTTCGGAAAGGGGTTTGGATTACACCATCTATTGTGATGCGTCCGGGGATGGACTTCGTTGTGTCTTGATGCAAGAGCGAAAAGTTGTGGCCTACGGATCACGACAATTGAAAACTCACGAGAAGAATTACCCCACCTATGATTTAGAATTAGCGGCAGTAATTTTTGCCTTGAAAATTTGGAGGCATTACTTGTATGGTGAGAAGTTTGAAGTCTTCTTTGATCATAAGAGTCTAAAATATTTTTTTTTTTCAAAAAGACTTGAATTTACGCCAACGGAGGTGGATGGAATTTATGGAGGATTATGACTTTGAATTACACTATCATCCGGGGAAGGCCAATGTGGTGGCCGATGCTTTGAGTCGGAAATCTGTGAGTAGTTTGGCAAGTGTGGCCATTCAGGAATGGGTTATGCTAGGTGAAATTGGCAAGTTTGATTTGCACTTGGGTGAGTCCAGCAAGAGTGCTACCTTGTTGACTTTGACTGCTCAACCTACCTTGATTAGTAAGGTCATAGAGGCACAACAAGGGGACCATGAAGTAGAGTCTATCCGAGTTAAAATTTCTAATGGGAATGAAGAGAAAGGTTTAAACGTTCACTCGAATCTGAGTGTACGTTACCTAGACCGTTTGTTTGTATCAGAATTTTGTAGAGAGGAAGTACTCCGGGAATTTCATCACTCACGCCTTTCGGTACATCCGGGAGGCACCAAAACGTACCATGATCTTAGTCGTCAGTTTTGGTGGAGGGGTATGAAGCGAGATGTCGCTTTATTTGTATCAAAGTGCCTTACTTGTCAACAAGTGAAGGCCGAACACCAAAAACCAGTGGGTTTGTTACAACCCTTACCGATAGCCGAATGGAAATGGGAGCGTGTTACCATGGATTTTGTAGTTGGGCTTCCTAGAACACAACGAGGCAATGACGCCGTTTGGGTGATTGTTGATAGGTTGACTAAGTCTACCCATTTCATTTCAATATGCACGAGCGACTCAGTTGAACGCTTGGTAGAGTTATACATTAGAGAGATAGTTCGACTTCATGGAGTCCCAATGACTATTGTGTCGGATAGGGATCCTCGTTTTACTGCCCGGTTATGGCAAAACCTTCAAGAGGCGTTGGGAACTAAGTTGACTCTTAGCATCGCTTATCATCCTCAAACCGATAGACAGTTGGAACGTACCATTCAGATTTTGGAGGACATGCTTAGAGCTTGTGTCCTTGATTTTAGGGGGCCTTGGGAAAGGCACTTACCATTGATTGAGTTTGCTTACAACAATAGTTACCAAGCTAGTATTGGGATGGCGCCATTTGAGGCCTTGTATGGCCGACCTTGTAGATCACCGGTTTGTTGGGCCGAAGTGGGTGATGCACCGTTATTAGGTCCGGAAATTGTTAAAGAGACAACCGAGAAAGTTGTTCTCATTCGAAAGAGGTTAGCTACGGCCCAAAGCCGACAAAAGAGTTATGCCGATAAGAGGAGACGACCTTTATCTTTTGAAGTTGGTGACCATGTGTTTCTAAAAATGTCACCAAGACGGGGTTTGATGAGATTTGGTAAGAGTGGTAAATTATCTCCAAGGTTCATTGGGCCTTTTGAGATCTCAGAGCGAATTGGGGAAGTGGCATACCGGTTGGCTTTACCGCCACAACTTTCAGGAGTTCACAACGTATTTCATGTATTTATCCTTAGGAAGTATGAACCTGACCCTTCTCATGTGCTGGATTGGGTTGACTTGGAGGTAGATGAGGATGCCTCTTACGAAGAACTACCGGTTCAAATATTAGATACCTGGGAGCAAGTGCTACGGGGCAAAACTATACTGTTGGTAAAGGTATTATGGAGACACCATGGGGTTAAAGAAGCGACGTGGGAACGGAAGGCGGAAGTTCGCTCTAAGTATCCGGATTTGTTTGAAAATGCTTAAGTTGTTTTTCCTTGTAATATTCTCTAGTGTTTGAGGGAAATGTGTTAAAATTGTTGACCACAAATTGTTATGTATGTTGTTATGTTAAGCATGAAGTAGTTACAGATTGTCATTTCTTTGCTTCATGTTTAGGTTAATGTGGACGGTTGTTGTTGATGAGATAACCATAGTGGAAATGGCAAAAAAAAAAAAAAAAATTTTGGTTGAGAGTTAATATTGTGATTTTAAAATGAAATAGCGTGGTTTTGATCGCTAGAAACCCCCTTTGTTTGGGTAGTTTGATTTGAAATTTCGGGGACGAAATTCTTTAAAGGGGGGAGGTTGTAGCAATCCCGGTTTTAACTCATCTCTTGTGGTGTTCCGGGCTCGGGTTGGTATGGTTTTGAACGATGTTACGTATCTTAGTTTCCCTTGTATTCCCCTTATTTTTGGTTATTGGGTTATAGTGGTGTGTTTGGAATATGTAATGTCTCCAAACCTTTAGATGCGAATCTAACCCGAATTGTGCCTTGTAGAGTTGTATCGGAAGTCAATTCTTTTATGTTTTGCCACTTCGCTGAGTATATCGGGGGTCGAGCTGCCCGGTCAGCTCGCGGGGGTCCAGGGGGCAGCGCCCATTGGTGAGTCCGAGGGCAGCACCCTGGCGGGGTTGAGGGGCAGCGCCCCCGAAGCAAAAATGAAAAATGCATTCGAAGTTGCTTGAGCCGCACATGCAGAAAATAGGGGAGGGCTTGTTTGGCTACTGCAATAAATGCAGGTGCGGGAGTACAAGTGCGGGAGAAGTGTCGCATGTGCAGTGGCAGGTGAGTCCGAGATTTTAGTCTTTGCTTCTCTTTAGGCTGAGTGTATCTCACTTTTGTTAGGTCTCTCTCTCTCTAAAACTCCTTTCCTCTCCCTTCTCTCTATATTTCCCTACACCAAATTAGATCAAAACCTTGATTTCTCAAGATCCATTAAAGTTCAGTCATAGTTTCTTCATCAAAGTTGGTTAACTTTTCGAGGGTTTCGTTGTATGCGGTGAAGATCGAGTTTCAACACCGTTGATTTTGGGGGTTTCATCTCATTTCTTCTTCAAAACTTGAGGTAGGGATTTTCTTAGAGTTATATATATATATATTTGCAAGATCTAGATGATTTTCGAAATCATCATTCGATAGCTTTGAAAATTAATTGTTGATTCAAGAAGTTGAGCGATTTTGAAACTGGGTTTGTCTCTTGTTCTTTTAAAATGATCTTATGGGTTTTAATCTTCGTTGATTGAAGAAAATATGATTTTGGAAAGTTTTCTTTCAAAAGATTTGAGTTGTACAGTTTTGGTGAGAAAACCTAAAAACTGGGGATTTTTAAAAGAGATTGAAAATCCATGAATGATATTTTTATATTTATTTTGTGAGTCAAAATAAATGGATGTTTGGAAAATTTCTTATTTATATTTATATAAATGATGAATTTCTTGGAATATGAGAATTGTTGTTCATTTTGGAAATTATTGTTCAAAACATTGAAATAGTCTTGAAATGACTAATTGTTGAGGATACTTGAGAAGAGGGAATTGTGTTATTCCTTGGATAATGAATTGGAATAAAAGTATTTATATTCATCTTGTGAAATTGGCATATCAATTCATTTGATTACATTAAACTTTGAAAGTTGATTTGAAAACTTGCATTGAGAAAAGAATGTTGAGAAACAAGTTTTCATGGAATGGTTTTTGGGGTAAATACGGTGGTAACTCTTAAAAGGTGGTGTAGATGATAGGTGTCGAGCCTTCCAGTTAATACTGGTAAAAATGACAGATTACAGGTGTCGAGCTTTCCAGTTAATACTGCTAAAATGACAAATTGGTAATACTTGTATAGTCTACTTGCAGACACGAGCCTAGGGATTACCAGAGTCGTATTTACCGCCCTTGAAATAAATTGTTAAGTTTTGAACAATTGAAATTGCATGACATCACTGAGCATGATGGTTTTCAAAAGGTGAAAATATGATTTACTTTTAAAAAAAGAGCATGGCATGAAATGTGCATTTCATCTTGAGACTTGTATAAAATGTATATACTTTGTTAACGATTTCCTACTAGGCTTTATGCTCACCCTACGGGATTTTTGTGTAGGAAAAGATGTGGTGATTCCGCCTAACTAAAGGCGAGGAAATATGTGTTGAGAGTACAAGGCTCTCATTTTGCTATAAACTATGCTTGTAAGCCAAGGGCTGTATTTGTGTGTATTTGAATAACTATTTTGTGTAACCGGGCCTAAGCCTTGAAAACTTGTAAATCCTTGGGGGTATCTATTTGTTTATTTATTTGGTTTTGGATTAAACGTATAATCACATTGAGGAACTAATTGTATCATGTAATGTAAGTGTGGATAATTATTTATGTTTTCCTTTAAGGAGCCATGATGGTTGTGTTATCATTTGGGCATAAGAAATTGGGGTGTTACATGTCTTCATCATAAGCTACCTCTTAAATACTTAGTGTTGCCTCTGGGAGCAAATCCAGGTAGAAAAAGCACTTGGAAACCTATTCTTGAGAAGATCAAGTTGAAGTTGGCCTCGTGGAAGAAGAGATTGCTCTCGTTTGCTGGTAGGTTGACCTTAATTAAATCTGTCTTGTCCAATTTGCCTACTTACTATCTTTCTCTGTTTAAAATACATGTTGGAGTGGCTAAGGAGATTGAGAAATTGCAATCATCTTTCCTCTGGGGTGGATCTGATTTAAAAAGAAAAGTGCACTTGGTCAAGTGGGATGTGGTCACATTAAACAAAAGATTTGGTGGTTTGGGTGTGAGAAAAATGTAACGACCAAAATTTTTTGTCGCAGAATGGCTTTGGCGACCAAAAAACAGACAATTGGCGACCAATATTTTAGTAGCTAAAAGTGACTTTTTTTGTAGTGAGAGCGATAAGGTTTTTGGTTCAAAATGTTAGGGATTTTTGAGACTGGGGATTTTTGGTTGAAGGGTGGAAAAACAAGCGTGAAGGGTTTATAGGCACAATATCTTTGCAAGGTACCTGTCTTTATAGATATCGTGTGGTGAGTTCGTGGATGTATTTTGTCAATCTATTTTGATAATCCACACCGTTCATATTATAAGGTTCATCAAGAAGAATTATCCCAAAAAGGTTTATCGAGTAGAGCATCCTTAAAAAAGTAATTAAGGCAATTAGACATCTAAAACCCATAAAAAAAAATTTAAAAAAAAAAAAGCACACTAAATTTATGTTAGAAAAAATAAATGATTAACATAATTTTGAGAATTTTTTTAAAAGCAATTATGGTCCGATTATAGGGATATGCAAGTCCGATTAATGTCATTTTTTATACGAATAATATACTCAACAAATTCTATAATATGAACGGTTTGGATTATCCAAATGCAATTCATGAAAGAGTTTCACATAAATTCGAAGTTGGTTCTTGGTATTAATACCTCATTTGTAGCTTTGCTTCCAAAGAATGATAAGCCTTCTAGTCTCAGAGAATACAGGCCTATTAGTCTCATAGGTTCACTGTACAAAGTGCTTTCAAAAGTTTTATCTAGTAGGATTAAATCAGTCCTACCCAGGATTATTAGTGAATCTCAATCAGCTTTCATAAGGGATAGAAGTATTTTGGATGGTGTTTTGGTTTCCAATGAGATTGTTGATGAGTGGAAGAAGAAGCAAAAGAAAGGTATTGTTTTAAAACTTGATTTTGAAAAAGCATACGATTCAATTAATTGGGAATTTCTCTTATCTATGCTCTCAAATTTTGGGTTTGGCTCAAAATAGATCGACTTGATGAAGGAATGTGTTACAACAGCCACAATCTCCATCTTGGTGAATGGATCACCTACACCTGAATTCAGTCCTCAAAGGGGCCTTAGACAAGGTGACCCATTATCACCTTTTCTTTTTAATATAGTGGCTGAGGGTCTAAACATTCTGCTGAACAGAGTTGTCCAGATAGGGTTGATTAAGGGTGCAACAGTTGGTTCAAATAATATTATTATTACTCACTTACAGTTCGCAGATGACACCATATTGTTTTCTGAGGCAAGAAGAGAGGAGGTGATCAATATCAAAAGGATATTGAGGTGTTTTGAAATATTATCGGGGTTGAAGATTAACTATCACAAAAGTGTGATTTGTGGAGTTGGAATTAATGAAGAACTCATCAAAGATTTCGCGGCCATCTTGTACTGTCAGCACCACAGTTTACCAATGAAATATTTGGGTATGCCCTTGGGAGCTAATCCTAGGAGGAAAAGGACTTGGCAACCTGTTATCAACAAATTCAAATCGAAGTTGGCTTCTTGGAAAAGAAGATTTTTATCCTTTGCTGGTAGGTTGTCAATGATCAAGTCTGTGCTCTCATTCTTACCAGTTTTCTACTTATCCCTATTTAAAATGCCTGTTGGGATTGCAAAGGAGATTGACAAAATACAAGCTAGATTCCTTTGGGGAGGTGATGAATTAAGAAGGAAAATTCATTTGGTTAAATAGGAGGAAATTACTCAAAGTAAATGTAATGGGGGTCTAGGCATTAGAAAGGTGAAACTCATGAATGAGTGCCTCCTTTTGAAGTGGTGGTGGAGATTTGGGAGTGAAAATGGCAATCTCTGGAAACAAGTAATCTGCAGCAAGTACCCACAGAATGGAGGGAGTTGGTGGCCTGCCCCTGTTGAAAATACAAGGGTATCCATGGTTTGGAGAGATATACTGGAATTCAATGGAAATAGTCCTGAGCTACTGGAGTTTTTTAAGGTCAATGCAAAGCTTATCATTGGCGATGGGAGGGATACAAAATTCTGGTTTGACAATTGGGTTGGTGTTGGGAGCTTAAAAGATGTTTTCGCTAGATTATTTTCTGTGTCTCTTGATCAATGTGAATCAGTGGCAGTGGTTAATAGCAGGAGAAATGGGAATGAAGAGTTGGATTTGGCTTTTAGACGAACCTTGTTTCAGTGGGAACTTGATGAGCTGAGGAGGTTGAAGGTGATGTTACAATCTGCTCCTGCCATCAGGGAAGGAGTGCTGGATGGATTGAGATGGAATGCAGATAAGTCAGGAGTGTTTACTGTAGCATCTGCTTGCAAGTGGAATGAAGTTTCATCTGGTGTTTCTGCAAAATTAGGGGCTTTCATTTGGAAGAATGTGGCTCCACCGAAGGTGCAATTTTTTGGGTGGTTAGCATGGAAAGGGAGGATCAAGACATCATGCTATCTTCAAAGCATTGGTGTACTCAGCGATGTTTCAGATGTTAGTTGTATTTTCTGCAGAACTAAATTGGAAACCGTTAATCATTTGCTATTGTGTTTTCCTTTTAGTTGGAGGATTTGGTCCAATGTTATTAATTGGTGGGGAATATCTTGGGTGTTGCCGGGGTCAGTGTCAGGTCTTTTGCAGTGGTGGGATGGGTATAGTTTCAACAAAAAGGAAAAGGTCATCTGGAAGATTATTCCATTGGCGGTGCTCTAGTCCATATGGAGGCAGAGAAATGAACTGATTTTTAGTGGCACCCAGGTGGATTTGGAAAGGTTGTGTGAACTTATCAAAATTAGGATTGCTTTGTGGTTTAGAGCCTCAAACCCTTCTTTCTGTTACTCAGTCACTGATATTGTGCACAAGTTGCAGCAGGTGAAGTTCTGCCTTATGTCCTGATGGGGCTGGGATGGGCTCTTATATGTCTGCTAAGGATGTGTTCATGTCTGTAAGCTAGTTAGTTATTTTGTGGTTGGCTCAATAGGCATCAGTGGTCCAAGTTAGCTCAATTGGCAGCAGCATTCGGGTGGCAGTATCTGGTTAGAAGGTGCTTGAATTGGGTGTTTTCAGCAGCAGCTGGTGTAGAAGCTTCTTTCTGTCATTGTTCTGGTTTTATCTGCATTATTCTGGTGTAGTGGCAGCATCTGGGGTCTGGCACTGGGTCTTGGTTCTGTTTTTATTTTTTTCTTTGGCTCCCAATTTTTTGCTGGTTGATCTGGTTTATCTGGGCTGTTTTGGCATTGTCAGAGTTCACTTCACTTTTCTTCATGAGTTGCTAGCTGCTGTGATCTGTGTTTTGCACTAGTCTGAATGGTGACTTCTCCAACCTCCCCTGGTTTGTTGTCAAATAGGATCAGTGAATGGGTTGGTGGTCTGAATTGATTAGTCTGAATTGGTTGGTCTAAATTGGCTGTTGCTGTTATGTGACCTGATCCTGGTGCTGGTCTGTAGGTGGTGATTAGGGAGGTTTTGTGACTGGTCTACAGTTGATGGTCTGCTGCTCTGTGAGATTGGAGGTGGTAGGATTAGGTTCAAGGCTAGCAACTTGGTAACTTGGTAACTTTGGTCAAGTTAAACCTTAAAGCTCACCAACCCAAACATTTTGGCTCGGTATGCTCTGATTGAGAGGAACATATCAAAATGGAATCTGGTGAGATGCTGCTTGGTGAGATGCTGCTATAGCTTAGTTTTGGTGTCCATCATCAGAAGCTATTGGTGGTAGTATTGCTGCTATTGCTGCTGCAGAATGGTAGTTTTGCTGCTGATTTGTTCTGCTACTAATGCCAGCTTCATGAATCTGTTTCTGTGCTTTGCTGAAATAGCAGCTTTATGATCTGTTCTATTTTAGTTGTGGACTAATGCTCCAACAAAGGGGTTTTGTGGATGAATGGTCTTTAAGGGGTGTGTTATGTTAGGCTGGGCTGCTGTGAATTTTTGTTTTTGGATGTTTGTTCTGTTTGTTTTGTTTTCGTTTTTGCTCTACTTGTTGGTTGCTCACCAACTTGGAGCCTAGAGTTTGTGCTAGCAGATGATTTGGTGTGCATCTAGGTGCCAACCTAGTTGGGATCTGAATGTTTCACTATGATGCTTTTTGCACTCTCCTCTTTATTGATGTATGTTATCATACTCTGTATGTTTTTCCATCAATAAAGTTTCCTCTTTTTTTGCTGATCAAAAAAAATAAATAAATAAATAAATAAATAAAATTGAAACGAAACGAACCTCAATCGGGGGCATTACAGTGGAGGTGACAATACCCGCCCTGTGTCTGTCCCACATAAGTCTCACATATGTAAATCCTACCTTCATGTGAAATTTTCTGTATATTCTTTGCACAAATTTTCAATGTAAGATTGATAATTACAGAAATGCTAAAAAATGTTATACCACTTAACGAGTTGTAATTAAGCGTATAAATGTATATAAATGAATCCCTAACTCTATCAGAGTTGTGAAAGTTTAGCATGGAAAGTACATAAAAAAAATTTCACATCAGGTGTAACCCATGCTGTGCCAAAGATAATTTTCACTCAAATAAAAAAGGGAAAATATTATTCTCTTCGAAATATTTTTAAGGAAAACTACTTTAAGACATTAATTGTTGCAATTAATACAATGTCAAAAATTTTATCTCAACGGTTATAAACTTTTATTACAAAATTATTCAATATAATTTCCAATTTATTGTGTTTCCATTTTAATATTTATATAATTGTTAGTCATTATTCTAGGAGTGGTGTTATATACACCAATTAGTGTACTAACTAGTGTACCAACACTAGTTATGATTTTATTATTGACCCCCACCCATTATACAAATTACAAATATCAAAAATATCTTAAATTATGTCACACCATCAATTGATACACTAATTAGTATATATAGCATTAATCTTATTCTATTATTATGTGGCTTGATGCAAGGACACACACACACATATATATATATATATATATATCTACATTACTCACTTTCAGTTTTGAACTACTAAAATTACTTTCCATTGTATCCAAAAAAACAAAAACCACTAAAATTCTTTCTTTATTTGTTAACAGTAAATTATACCGAAAATGCTTATAGCATCTCGAAACATTTTGATTATATGGTAAGTAAATGGAAAGAGATTTATGAATAAACATTCTTAAAATATTTTGAAACATCATTTCTAAATTGGGTTAAGCTTCTTTTTTGTTCACATGTTGACAAGGGAGAATGGGTTGTTGAGCCAACACATGTCCCATTTCAATTATCCAAACAATTCACTTTTGAGAATTCAAAGAGTATAATATTCGTATAAAAAATAAGATGATCGGATATCAGCACCTATATGTTTGAATCAAGTTTGCCCTTCTAAATTTACCTCGATGACATGAAGTATTATATGTTATTTGTTGATTTGTTTAGAAAATCGATCAATTAAAAGCTAACCTCCTACCACATCGCTAGCCAAAAAAAAACCTCCTACCACATCAGTTTGGGTAAATTTAGGGATAAGATTTTAGGGTATCCAACTTTACTCTAAATTATACTTATGGTTCTTATAGTTTTCTTCTTGCATCAATTTGATCATTGTAATATGAATTGTATCAATTTTGTGTTCTAGTTTATTTTATTTTATTTTATATTTTCTTAATTTAATTTAGGAAAAATTATCAGAAAGTCCCACATAGGAATCAATTACTTCAATCAGTCCCATGAATTTTCTAATACATTGATAAGTTCTGTTTGTTTTGACAACCTTATCGTGAGATCTTATTTTAAATTTTGGTATGATTTGATAGACATTTATACCCTTCCTCATTGAGGGACATTATCTTAGGAAAGTTTGATCCAATTTTTAGACCACGTTTCCGTCACTTCAACATAACACTCTAAAAAAAACTGCTTAGTATACTTTTTTCCTAACGTAACATTCCGATGTAACATACTAAAAAACTCCTTAGTGTACGACGTAATACACAAAAAAACTCTTTAGTATACTTTTTTTAAACGTAACATTTCAACACTAAAAAACTTCTTAGTATACTTTTTCCAAACGTAATACTCCAACGTAACACTCCAACACTAAAAACTCCTTAGTGTACTTTCCCAAACGTAACACATGAACACTCGAACACTAAAACATAACACTCCAAGATAACAGTCCAAAAAAATAATTTAGTGTACTTTTCTCAAACGTAACACTTCAATGTAACTTTCCAAATGTAACACTACAATCTGGCAGGCACATGAGTCATTCCACATCTAAAAGGATTAAATGGATTACAAAAAAAAATTACAAGATTATATGGATCACAAATCCAAAATATAGAAATTATGAATCAATCATCTTTTAATTTAATTGATAATATCTTTTAAAAAATTAGACGAAATTCCAAATTTTGTGTATGTATTTTTATTCTATTTGTAGATAATTGTGGAAGGGGTTGGTGAATGGATCCCATGATCTCCTCCACCACTTTAGTATTTATTTGTCATGATTTTTGAACATGCATTCCTTTTTCGACTGAGCATTACCATGCAGTCCATTCATCATGTATGCATACTTTTTTTGGTTTGGATTCTCTTCAACCTGTGAGTATAGTTTGGACTTGATAGGCTATTTTGGAGTTAATTTGATAATTTAAATTGTTCACTTTTAAGAATTTTTTTGGTAGGATATTCATGAAAAAATTAAAATAATCGAATACCAGAAACTATATATTTGAATCACATTTGTATTACACAAAATGGATGACTATTCCTCAAATTATATTTGTTATCTATTTTTTTAAGTCAAATGTAATTCAAACATATAACTATCATCTTAATTTTTTACATAAATATTTTATTCAATAAATTCTAAAACGTGAACGTCTCATAGCACCAAAATCAACCCCATAATAGGCCCACTGAACCCAACTGTTCTCTTAATAATCTAGACCCTTCTTTTTTTCTTTACAATGCAGTTCATTTATCATATGTCGTTGATATTAGAGGCATTCAAATTAGTCAGTAAATCGAAGAATCGAACCAAACCGACCACTTTGGGTTGGGGTTGAGTTGGTTTTCGAGTGCATTGGTTTGATTCTCGATCTTCAAATCATCAAACTGATATGATTGGATTGCTTTTTTATTTAAACCTTGCCTAAACCGAATCACCCCGAGAACCGAACCTATATATATATATTAAAATTTTATTTATATTGACATGTTTTCACTTAATAGGTCTATTACAATGGACATGATTGCATCTAATAAATCCTACATACAAGAATTATTAGGTGACGTGAACGAATGAAATATGAGAAGCTTGCGTTAGATTTGGTAGTTGATTTAATTTGTATTGGTTGTACTGATGGATTTAATTTGTATTGCTAATATTTAAGCTTGAGTTAGATTTAATTTGTATTGGTTTGCATTAAATGATATTTTGCTCTTTATTTATGTTATATTTAAATTTTAAAGACTTGTTTATTTTAATAATTTAGTATTTATTGATTCAGTTATTTTTAGGAAAAATTAGTGAAACATCTCTCTTCAACTTTTGGTAGTAGAAGAGGTCCAATATATTTTTTCTTATTAGTGAAGGTCTCTCAATAATATTATTAGAGAAATTTCAACTCGTCACAAAGAAATTTCTCTTTGAAGTGTTAAAATTTTTCTGTACTAAAATTTCTCTATGCCAAAATTTCTCTATGCTAGGGTTTCTATTTGCCAAAATTTCTCTGTGAAAATATTGAGGGACCCCAACTACTATAAAAATATTGTATATTAATATAAGGGATCTTAAACTAAACCCCTTATTTTTAATATAGTATGAAATCTGGGTTCTAACCCAAACCAATCGGAGCAACATTGGGTTGGGTTAGTTCTAGTGCATTATTGGTTTGATTCTGAGTCCAAACCTTGGAACAGGTCATAATTAGATTGATTCTGAATGTAGTATCAAACTGATCCATGAACACCCTGTTGGGTATACCTCCTTATTGGAGTGTGGGACCCGATTGATTTGTTAAAAGAATTTTAATTTGGTTTGGCTTAGTATTAATTATAATATATTTTTATATATTATATTTAATTTGTGGAGACCCAATCAAATTTGGAAACAACTAAGGTTTGATTAAAAAAAACCCTAGATTCACAATATTATGATGGGTGTATTGTTTTTCCCAAGGAAAAAAAAAAACGGCAGCATCATATTCTTGGCTTGGTGAGATAGTGCTTCGGGTAGATTGCTTTGGTGAAGCAGCAACACATTGATTTGGGTGCATCTTTGTTTAGATTGCTTTGGTGAAGCAGCAGCACATTGATTTGGGTGTATTTTTGTTTGGGTGCTTTGGTGAAGTTGATCATTATTTTGGATCTTCTACAATTTTGGTTCTGAAGATTTTGGTTCTTCTATTTGGTGAGGTCTTTCCTCTTTGTTTATTTGTGATTATTTGGAATTCACCTAAGGGTGATTTTGTGAGATCTTTCGTGTCTCGTTTGTAATCGTTTGGAACTTATTTGGTTGATAGTGGAATCGGATTTCGATTCCGTGAACGTACCTCACATTGAGGGAACCACGTAAAATTCTTGTGTTGCTTTTGATTTAATTTTTCCGCATTAGTTTCTATTCCCATTGATTGATTTACTTGTGGGGAATCATCGATTTTCCTTAACAACTGGTATCAAAGCTTACGGTTTATTTGGATCTATTTATTTGTGTAAATCAATGGAGGGAAATGTGGGTCGTATGTCTAGCTTCAATGGAAGCAATTGGGTAACTTGGAAAACTAAAATGGAGGACCTATTATTTTGTAAAGATTTGTATGAACCCATTGAGGGTGATAGTGACAAATCAAAAGATGGTTCTTTTTCAAAGAAAGACATTGAGTGTTATTATTGCCATGAGAAAGGGCACATGAAGCGAGAATGCCGAAAGCTTAAGAACAAGGAGAAAAGGCATGACAAAAGTGTGGATAAGAAGCAAGAAGACACAACAGCAGTTACTACTGATGATCTCATGGTCGTTTATGAAGATGATTGTATCAATTTTGCGGGCCAAGAGAGCAATTGGGTGATTGATTTTGGTGCTTCTTTTCATGTGACTTCTCGAGTTGATTTTTTCACTACCTATACCGAAGGAGATTATGGTTCTGTTCGAATGGGTAATGAGGGTTTGTCCAAGATTATTGGTATGGGTGATGTTTGCTTGGAAACAAATTTGGGCTGCAAGTTGTTGCTTAAAGATGTGAGGCATGTTCTCGACATTCGCCTCAATTTGATCTCTACTGGGAAGCTAGATGATGAAGGCTTCAACAACAAATTTGGTGATGGAATATGGAAGCTCACAAAGGGTTCTTTGGTGGTGGCTAAGTGTAAGAAGACTCATACACTTTATTCGATGCAAGGAAAAATTTGTAAAGGTGTTGTCAATGCACTTAAAGATGATACTTCTACTGAATTGTGGCACAGACGACTTGGGCACATGAGTGAAAAGGGGCTACAAGTTTTGTTCAAGAAAGAGCTTCTACCCGGTTTGAAAGGTACACATCTTAAAACTTGTGTTCATTGTTTGGTAAGTAAACAACATAGAGTTTCTTTTCATAAAAATGTTGCTTCTAGAAAAGAAAAGGTTTTGGAGTTGATTCATTCGGATGTTTGTGGTCCTTTAAAAGTTAGAACACATAGTGGTGCACTTTATTTTGTTACTTTCATTGATGATTATTCAAGGAAAGTTTGGGCTTATCTACTAAAAACTAAAGATCAAGTTCTAGAAGTATTTAGGCATTTTCAGGCCATGGTTGAAAGAGAAACATGGCAGAAATTGAAGTGCATCCGATCAGATAATGGTGGTGAATACATTGGGCCATTTGATGAGTATTGTCGCAGCCAAGGTATTCGGCACCAAAAGACAGTTAAGAAGACTCCTCAACAAAATGGCGTTGCCGAGAGGATGAACCGCACCATTGTGGAAAGAACAAGGTGTTTGCTTTCACAAGCTAAATTGCCAAGATCTTTTTGGGGTGAGGCAATGAGTACAGCGGTTGACGTGATCAATTTGTCTCCTTGCTATCCTTTGAATGATGATGTTCCTGAAAGAGTTTGGACTGGCAAAGATATGTCTTATGAGCACTTGAGAGTGTTTGGTTGCCGAGCTTTTGTTCACATTCCAAAGGATGAGAGGTCCAAGCTTGATAGTAAGTCAAGACAATGTATTTTTCTTAGCTATAGGCGTGATGAATTCGGGTATAGATTATGGGATCCGGTCGACAAGAAAGTCATTCGAAGTCGTGATGTTGTGTTTCTTGAAGACCAAACAATTGAAGACTTTGGTAAAGGTGATCAACCGGAGCCAAAAACTAGTGATCTCATTGACATGGATCCATCTCCTTCATCCTCGGTGGATGATGAAAATGGGGGAGATATGCAGCCACCTATTGAAGATGTGGAGGATGATGCTAATCTTAATGAAGTTGAGCCAGAAATTGAGGAAGAGCATCCAACTCAAGAACCACCACCACAACTTGAGTTGAGGAAATCTACAAGGGACCGACAACCTTCAAGAAAGTATCCTCCCAATGAATTTGTGTTGATTTCTGATCAAGGGGAGCCGGAGAGCTACTAAGAAGCAATTGAGCATGCAAAGAAAGGTGATTGGAAAAAGGCCATGGAATAGGAGATGAATTCTTTACTTGAAAATCACACCTATGATTTAGTGAAGTCGCCTAAAGAGAGGAAAATTTTGAAAAATAAGTGGGTCTTCAAATTGAAGAATGATGGCAAGAATCTGAGGTACAAAGCACGTCTTGTTGTGAAAGGCTTTGGGCAAAAGAAAGGTATTGACTTTGATGAGATTTTCTCGCCGGTTGTGAAGATGTCTTCTATTCGGGTTGTACTTGGCATGGCTGCAAGTATGAACCTTGAAGTTGAGCAACTTGATGTGAAGACCGCATTTCTTCATGGTGATCTTGAAGAAGAAATTTACATGGAGCAACCAGAAGGTTTTGTGGAGAAAGGGAAAGAGAAATTTGTTTGCAAATTGAAGAAAAGTTTGTATGGTCTCAAGCAAGCTCCGCGGCAATGGTACAAAAAATTTGACTCTTTTATGATGAATAATGGTTTTTCTAAAACCACTTCGGACCATTGTGTGTTTGTGAAAAATTTTCCGGATGGTAAATTTATTATTCTTTTGCTTTATGTTGATGACATGTTAATTGTGGGTCAAGATTCTACCATGATTAACAAGTTGAAGTTAGAGTTGAGTAAATCTTTTGCTATGAAAGATTTGGGACCGGCAAAGCAAATACTTGGTATGAAAATTGTTCGTGATCGCAAAGAGGGACTGATTTGGTTGTCTCAAGAAATCTACATTGAGAAAGTTCTTGAGAGGTTCAACATGAATAAAGCAAAGCCGGTTGGTTGTCCACTTGTGGGTCATTTCAAGCTTAGTTCGAATCAATGTCCTACAAGTGAGAAAGACAAAGAAGAGATGTTGAAAGTTCCTTATGCTTCAGCAGTTGGTTCTTTGATCTACGCCATGGTTTGTACAAGGCCGGATATTGCTCACGCCGTTGGTGTGGTGAGTCGGTTTCTCTCTAATCCGGGTAAAGAACATTGGACAACGGTAAAATGGATTCTAAGGTATCTTCGAGGGACTTCGAAGGTGTGCTTGTGTTTTGGGGATGGTAAGCCAACGCTTGATGGGTTTACAGATTCTAACATGGCTGGTGATGTTGATTCTAGGAAATCTACTTCGGGGTATTTGATGACTTTTGCAGGGGGAGCTGTGGCATGGCAATCTAAATTACAAAAATGTGTTGCTCTCTCAATTACCGAAGCTGAATTTATTGCCATTACAGAAGCTTGCAAAGAAGAGTTATGGTTGAAGAAATTTTTGCAAGAGTTGGGTTTGAAGTAAGAAAAGTATGTGCTTTATTGTGATAGTCAAAGTGCTATTCACTTGAGTAAAAATTCTACTTTTCATTCGAGATCGAAACACATTGATGTGAGATACCATTGGATTCGTGATGTGTTAGATTCGAAATTGTTACAACTCGAAAAGGTTCACACAGATGATAATATTTCGGATATGTTGACTAAGATGTTGTCGAGGGACAAACATTTAAAGTGTCGAACTTTGGCGGGTATGGTTAATCTCTCCACCTAAGTCGGTAGGGGGAGAATTATTGGATATACCTCCTTATTGGAGTGTGAGACCCAATTGGTTTGTTAAAAGAATTTTAATTTGGTTTGGTTTAGTATTAATTATAATATATTTTTATATATTATATTTAATTTGTGGCGACCCAATCAAATTTGGAAACAACTAAGGTTTGATTAAAAAAAACCCTAGATTCACAATATTATGATGGGTGTATTGTTTTTCCCAAGAAAAAAAAAACGGCAGCATCATATTCTTGGCTTGGTGAGATAGTGCTTCGGGTAGATTGCTTTGGTGAAGCAGCAGCACATTGATTTGGGTGCATCTTTGTTTAGATTGCTTTGGTGAAGCAGCAGCACATTGATTTGGGTGCATTTTTGTTTGGGTGCTTTGGTAAAGTTGATCATTATTTTGGATCTTCTACAATTTTGGTTCTGAAGATTTTGGTTCTTCTATTTGGTGAGGTCTTTCCTCTTTGTTTATTTGTGATTATTTGGAATTCACCTAAGGGTGATTTTGTGAGATCTTTCGTGTCTCGTTTGTAATCGTTTGGAACTTATTTGGTTGATAGTGGAATCGGATTTCGATTCCGTGGACGTACCTCACATTGAGGGAACCACGTAAAATTCTTGTGTTGCTTTTGATTTAATTTTTCCGCATTAGTTTCTATTCCCATTGATTGATTTACTTGTGGGGAATCATCGATTTTCCTTAACACACCCTACTTGATATAGGGTGTAGCCAAAACCACATAATTTATGGTGTTGTTTCCCTTCATTTTATGTTATTTTTTATTAGTTTTCAACAATGGGGATGCTAGCTGTTTGGTTTTGATCTCTTGCTCGAACTGAGCTTAGCACTCACCAAGTTAATGAGCTCCACAATTGCATAACAATTATATTTATGCAATATCTCTCATTAAAAGTTGATGGCTAAGGAGGTGGCTAGGGCTAGGGCTAGGGAGGTGTGGGGATGGCGTTCGTGCTGTATGGACGGGGGAGACGGGAACAAGGGTCTGTACCTGGCAAACTAGGTCTTTACAGAATTTTTGTGGACAACATTGCCTTGTCAATGAATCCAAAGGGGCTGTATGAGTTGTTTAAGAAGTTCAGAGTGGTCAGAGATGTGTTTATCCCTAATAAGACTAGGAAAACAACAAGGTTAAGGTTTGGCTTTGTCAGATATGATTGCTCTATTGCGGCGGAGATGGCAGTCCAAAAGGCTAATGGAGTGTAGTGTGACGACAAAGCTTTACGAGTCAAGTTCACTGAGTTTGCAAAAGATACTTCTGGTCTTAGGGGTATGGGTCAGTCTGCTGAAGGAAGGAAGGGCAATAGGAGAGCGGAACAGGTTGGGAGGAGTTATCTGGTGAAAGTAGAGTCCTCGTTTAGGAGCAGGAAGTCATATGCAGAAGTGGTTCAGGTGGGAAATGTTTATGAGACTATGGGCCCTACTGTAGATGTGGTTGAAGTGGGGAATGGTTGGTTGTATGATAGTCTTATTGTTAAGCTGAAAAGTTTCTATGTGTTTTCAGACTTCAAAAAAGTTGTCTGTGATCTAGGACCAGAAGAAGTTGCAGTTAGAAAAGGAGGTGAAAGGACTGCTGTGGTATCCTTCAGGTCAGTGACTGAGTTGAAGGCTAATAAGTCATTACTTGAAAGTTGTTGGAAGGATTGGTGTGTTTCCGTGGAAGAGTGGTCGATGGGAGGGCATATCCAGCAAGAGAGAGGAGTATGGTTGTGCTGTTATGGAATTCCTTTCAATTTGTGGAGTGTTGATACATTTAGTAAGATTGGGCGTTTCTGGGAGGAGGTAATTAGAGTGGATGAAGCTACATCCAAGCAGGTATCATTCAGATGTGGAAGAGTGAAAGTAGCCACATTGTTTATGGGTGTTATTAATACAATGGTGCAGGTAAGATGTAAAGGTAAAAGCTATCCAGTAAGAGTTTGTGAGGAACATGTCCTGGTGCCAAGGAATGGTGTTCGTAAATGCTCTGCTATGGATTGTTGTAGTTCTAACAATTCAGAGGTTAAGCAAGGCAGCCATGGGAGACCAGAACTGGAAGTAGTGGCTGAAGTGGAAGCCACAATGCAGAATGAGGTGGCCATTCATGATGAGGTGGCCTCTCTTTGTAGGAAGGGCGTGGCAATTAGGGATGGTAGTGGAGGTGTGGAGAAGCTGGACGTTCCTTCTCCTTCTGTAGTGGGATACTCATTTAATACATGCATGGGGAGTCAGAAGGAATTAGCAGTATGTAATAGAGGTATTTCCAATGATAGTATAACTGTTTGTCAGAGGAATATTATTGAGAGGAGCGGTGAGGAGGAAAGGTTGGTTACAGCTGGTTATCTAAGAAGCCTTAGTGGTAATGGGCCTGATAGGCCAGGCATTAAGATTCAAGTTGTATTGGATGAGGCTATTAGAGCAAAGGGTGTGGTTAAGCCCAGTGAAGTTAATACGGGTGTGGGCCTATGCTCTAATGGCAAGGATGTGATTCAGGCCCATTCTAGTGAAAGTTCTCCTTTACCTTCTTCACAGCCCATATCTATTTTGGGTAGGACTGCGGGAGGATTTGGGGTGTCTCACAAAAAGATTTGCAAATTAATTGGGAAAAAGAAAGAAAGATTTAGCTTATGGAAAGGTATCGAGTTGGGGTAGAAGAGATCTGAAAGAGGGAAAGGAAGCTGTTCGTTGTTGTGGTTCATCTTCAAGGGGAAGTTGGCACAAAGGACCTATTTTTCAAGTGGCAGCGACTGTGCTGTCAAGATCAAGTTCGGGTGGTCAGTTTAATCGGGGAAGGGCTCGGGTTACGAAGGAAGCAAAGGAGACTTTGAAGGTGGGTAAATCCTTAGGGATTGACTTCGGCAGCAATGAACATGAGGTATTGCAGAGAATCGTGGAGTTAAAAGAGGATGATGAGAGGAGGGTGGCGCAGAAGGATGGTGTTATTCACCACTGAATAACATTATCAGGTGGCCTTTGTGTCTTGATTTGTGTTCAAATGAAACTACTGTTTTGGAATATCAGGGGTTTTGGGAAACCAAGGAAAAGAAGGAAAATTAGGGAGTTACTTAAGGAGCGCAGAGTTGATCTAGCGTTTTTTCAAGAAACTAAGAAGGGTGGCTTGTCTAGAGAGTTGGTACGTTCGGTTTGGCCTGATGATAATTTTGAATTTTTGAGTGTGGTTGCTGATGGTTCGGCCGGTGGGCTGTTGTGTGTATGAAGACCGGAGGCTTTTGTAATGTCCCATTACTGCAGCTCTAGGTGTTTCGTTTTGTTGTCAGGTACTGTCTTCCCTGATTTTCATTGTGTCTTTATAAATATTTACGCACCAAATGATGCTTCACGGAAGGGCCTTTTATGGAATGTCATTAAGAATTTAAGGTCATAATTTCCTGGCCCATGGTGTTTGGGGGGTGACTTTAATGAGATTAGGAGTTTAGGGGAAAGGAAAGGTTGTACAAGAAGGGATAGAGGCACGTTAGAGTTTATCAACTTTATTGAAGAATTAGAACTGTTTGATGTGCCAATGCATGGAAGACAATTTACTTAGAGTAATTCAAAAGATGGGGGCAGTTGGAGTCGGATTGATAGAGTATTGCTGTCCTCTGAATGGATAGAGAAGTTCAAGCTGAAATTGTGAGGCTTGGCTAGGAGTGTGTCGGATCACTGCCCTTTGCTTTTGATGGAGGATGGGAGGGATTGGGGACCAAAACCGTTCAGGTTTATCAATGCCTGGCTCTTACATCCAGATTTTATGTCATTTATTAAGAAGTCTTGGGAGGAATCAACAGTTTGTGGGTGGGCGGGGTTTGTGATTGTCATGAAGCTTAGACATCTGAGATTGGTTCTGAAGAAGTGGAATAGAGAGGTGTTTGGGAATGTATCATGTTCATTAAAAAAGGCACAGGAGGAGTTGCACAAATTGGATTTGGTGGCTAAATCCAGAGAATTGGGGGATGATGAAGTAGCTAGGCGAAGAGAGGTTAGGAAGCTAGTATGGTCTTTGTCTAAAAGGGAGGAATGGATGTGGCTTCAAAAATCCAGATTAGATTGGACCTTGAAAGGTGACAAAAATGCAAGGTTTTTTCATACTATAGCTTCGAGTAGGCAGTGCAGGAATTTCCTTAGTTCAATGTCAGTTGATGGTGAGTGTCTTGAGGAGCCAAACCTGGTGAAAGGAGAGGTGTTGAGTCACTTTAAACAAGTGTTTGCTGAAGATTAGGGGAGCAGACCACAGTTGAGAGGGCAATTTAGATCTATTGGTCAAGATCAACTTGTGGATGGCTTGGAAGCTGTTTTTCGGAAGATGAAGTCTGGGCTGCTATTAAAAGTAGTGATGGGAATAGAGCTCCGGGATCGGATGGATTTAACTTGGCGTGCTTCCAAAATTGTTGGAGGGTGTTTAAGCCAGAGGTTATGCAATTTTTCAAGGAGTTTTATGACAATGGGAAGTTGGCTTCGGGGGTTAAACAACTCTTTTATTACTCTTATACCCAAGGTTGATTGTCCAATTAGTATTTCTGATTACAGGCCAATAAGTCTAATTGGGTCTATATATAAGATTCTAGCCAAAGTGTTGGCTAATAGGTTGAAGAAGGTGGTGCCAAGGGTTATTGGCGAGGCACAATCAGCGTTTTTGGGCGGCAGGAATATACTTGACGGGGTTTTAATAGCTAATGAGATTGTTGATTGGTGGAAGGTTAATAGAAAGAATGGAGTGATTCTCAAGCTTGATTTAAAAAAAAGGTGTACGATTCAGTTAATTAGGGTTGTCTCTTATCTATGATGAATGAGTTTGGCTTTGGGGTTACGTGGAGGGGTTGGATTCGGGAGTGCCTCCAATCTTCCAGATGTTCTGTTCTTGTCAATGGATCTCCAACAGATGAATTTAAGCCTAGTAAAGGTCTTCGACAAGGTGACCCTTTATCTCCCTTCCTGTTTAACATAGTGGCGGAATGGCTTAATATGCTGATACTCAGGGCCAGGTCTTTGGGTCTACTTTCAGGGGCTATGGTGGGTCATGATGTTACGATATCACATCTTCAGTTCGTGGACGATACGATTATTTTCTGTGAGGTTGAGTTGGAAGTGGTAATGGTAGTTAAAAGGATTTTGAGGTGCTTCGAACTGGTCTCTGGCTTGAAAATTAATTTTCATAAAAGCTCTATATGTGGTATAGGTGTGCCTGAGAACGAGATGGAGGTGTTTGCATCTAGATTATGCTGCAGGGTTCAGAAATTACCACTGTCCTATCTTGGGTTACCATTAGGGGCAAACCCTAGGCTTAAGAAGACTTGGAAGCCTATTCTTGATAAATGCAAAGCTAGACTTGCTTCTTGGAAGAGGAAGCTTCTATCTTTTGGAGGAATGTTAACACTCATTAAGTCGGTGTTGTCTAGTCTGCCTTCATATTATTTATCTCTTTTTAAGATTCCCTCTTCTATGGCTAAGGCATTTGATAGAATCCAAGCAAACTTTCTGTGAGGGGGGGATCTGACCTGAAGAGGAAGGTTCATCTTGTTAGTTAGGATGAAGTAACTAAAAGCAAAGACAATGGGGGTCTAGGTATTAGGAGGGTTCAACAGGTGAATGATTGCCTATTGGCTAAATGGTGGTGGCAGTATGGTGCGGAGGATTCATCATTGTGGAAACGTGTAATTTGTTGTAGGTATTCTTCGAATGGTGGGAGGTGGTACCCTTTTCCAGAAGTTTTTGGGTCTTATTCAAAAATTTGGGGTGATATTCTCAAGGTTAGTCAATCAAATTCTCATCTTTTCAATATTTTTATGGTTAATTCTCAATTATTTATGGGTAATGGAAACAGAGTCCACTTTTGGTCTGATAGTTGGGCGGGTAATCTTTCTATTAAGTCTTTGTTTCCTAGGTTATTTAGTCTATCATCAGAGAAGGAGAACACTCTAAAAGTGGTGATGGATAGGAGGGACGCCCATTCAGATGGCTTTCTCAGGTTTAGAAGAACCTTGCTGAGTTGGGAATCAGATGAGTTGATTAGATTGGAGGCTTTTTTTATCTCTGTTGGGACTGGTTTTTCTGATAGTCCTGACTGTCTACAGTGGATAGCTAATTCTTCTAGGCAGTTTTCGGTCTCTTCCCTGTATTCCTTGTTGATGTCTTTCACTCCTGTTTTGGTTTCTAAGTTACTATGGAACAATATTTACCCCCCAAAAGTGCAGTTTCTTGGATGGTTGGCGTAGAAGGGGAGACTTAAGACTTTTTCATTTTTGCAAAGAATCGGGGTTTTAGGTCCTGAGGCTTCTGTCTTGTGCATATTTTGCAAGAGGGAGGTGGAGTCAGTGTCCCATATCTTGTTGTGGTGTCCTTTTGCTTGGAGGGTGTGGTCTTGTCTACTACAATGGTGGGGGGCTGCATTGGTTTATACCTCGGAATGTGGAGGATCTTATTGGCTGGTGGAGTGGTTTTAGGTGGGGTTAGTTTGCAAATTTGATTTGGCAGGCTATACCATTGGCTGTATTGTGGTCATTATAGAAGCTCAGGATTGAGGTTGTGTTCCAAAGTAAGCAAGCACATCTGGAGGAAGTGTGCGATCTGATCAAATTCAAAATTGCCATTTGGGTAAAGGCTCATTCTAGTGATGGTTTTTACTCTGTGCAGGCAATTGTTAATAACGTTCAGTAGTTCAGAGGTCACTCTTAGCTTCTTGGTAATGGATGCTTGCTGGATGTTTTGATGGCTGATTATTGCTGGTTTGGTAGTGTCTAGATACTGGTTCTGCTGTATATTGCTGTCGATGTTGCTGCTTGATGGGCAATCTGTTCGTTGCTGCTGCTTATTGCGTGAATTGGTTGCTGATTGTTGCTGTTATGGTGATTGCTGGGTGCTGCTGTCTGCTGCTACTGTGATGCTGGTTTTGCTAATTGTTAATTTGCTGATGCTGGATTGCTGATTTTGCTTTGCTGCTAATTGGTAATCTACTGCTGGTGGGAAATAATCTAGTATGGTTGGCAATTTTGGCTCATTGATCTTGGGTGATTTGATTAAGGCGTCGGTAGCTGCTGCTGGTTTTATTATGGTTGTTGCATATTCTTTGTATTTTGAATTGGGTGTGCAGTTATAGTTGTTGGGTGTACTTAGGCTTGGGGTGTTTTGTTCTTCTTGTTTCTTTGTGTTTTTTGGGTTGTTGTTGATTGGCCTCTCACCAATCTTGGGCTTGTGCTAGCATATGATTGTGCTGTCTCTCCGGTGCCATCCTAGATGGGATTGTAGAGGTTTAGCTATGATGCTCGTTTTGCAAAGCCTTGTTTTATTGTTGTATGTTTTCTCTTGTTTTTGGTTCTTCATTAATAAAAATTTTCTTTTGCTGATAAAAAGAAAAAACTTTTTGGCTTTGATTTATTTTTTGAAAATTGATTTTTTTTTTAGTGAATTTTTTAATTTTTTAAGTAAATTTTTTACTTTCTAAATGCAAATAACTTAGATGTAATTAAAAAGTAAAATGTTTGTGAATTTATATTTAAAAAATTTAATAAATATATAAGAATACGAAAATGTACTGAATTTTTATATATTTTTTGTGTGTGATGAATTTTTTGAAGATTTTTTCAATAAATATTATACTTTTTAAGTGTATTTAGGTGAAGTGCATCCAAAAACTAAAATAAATGAATAAATAAATAAATCATAAAATATTAAAAAATTTAACTAAAAACAAAAAAACACAAAAAAAATAAAAAAAAATTAATTTTCTAAAAAGTGCACTTAATTTTCTAAAACCAAACAAAAGTGATTTTTCTATTTATAATGTACTGGCCAAGTTAGACATGTATTATTTATTATTATTATTTTTTTTATCAGCAAAAGAAATTTAGTGATGAAAATCAAATGTACATAATACAGAGATGAACATTAATAAAGGGAGACGAGTGCTTAAGTATCAAAGCAAACTAGACGATTTCAACTAGGTCGAGATCGAAAAGCAAGCCAATTATCTACTAGCATTACACCATGACTGGAGAGAAATCAACCGAACAAACAAGAAAACAAAGGAAATAAAACCACTCCCAACACCCAAAACACCAATCATAACAATCCATCTACACCTTCCAAATTCGAACCCTCATATCAAACAATCACCTCAAACCAATACTCAATCTCTTCAATTTTGGAAATACCATTAATACTTTCAGTAACTTATTCTTCCTTTTTTTTTTATTTCTTTGACTAGCATTGTTGGGGTTTGAGACCTTATGAACACCACCACCCTTATGACTCCTAGATAATTCCTCTTTCTTGACCGAATTGCCATTCTCTACCGGAATAGAAGACTTTTCAACAACGTCAATTCCTTCCACTACTTCCTTAGGCTCAACAGAGATAAGTGAACTTGGCCCACTTCGAAGAGAAGACTACTTTCTTTTGCGGGGAGATTAACTCTAATCAAGTTTGTTATGTCCAATCCGCCTGTTTACTATCTATCATTGTTCAAGATTCTTGTTGGGATCGCTAAGAAGATTGAGAAAATACAATCAGCTTTCTTGTGGGGAGGATCCGATCTCGAAAGAAAAGTACATTTGGTCCGTTGGGAGGTAATTGCAAAGAATAAGAATCTAAGTGGGATTAAAACATTCAATGAATGCCTGTTGCTAAAATGGTGGTGGAGGTTTGGAGCTGAGAATCAAACACTTTGGAAAGAAGTGATTTGCGCAAAATATAATGTTGAAGATGGAAAATGGTTCCCAACATTGGAAGGTAGGGGAACGAAGATCTGGACTGATATACTTAATGTAGTTCTGTTGAATCAAGACTTGCATAATTTCTATATTCGTAACTCTCAGATTGCTTTGGGGGATGGGAGTAGAGCTCACTTTTGGTTGGACAAGTGGATTGGCAATGTATGTTTAAAGGAGGAATTCCCTAGACTATTCTTTCTATCCATGGATAAAGGGGTGGTAAGGGTGTTTTTTGAGAATAGGGGTGCAGCCGATGAAACCTAGAGTTTAGAAGAATCTATTAGCTTAGGAGGAGGAGGAAGTCCATAGATTAGTATGTTTGCTTAGGGGTGCACCAGCTTTTTGCATTGATAAACCAGATGTATTGAAATGGTCAGCAGATTCATCTGGACTGTTTAGTATAGCATCAGTTTATAAGTGGCGTGAATCCCTTCTTGGTCCTGTTCTGGCAATGGTAGGCTTTATATGGAATAATTTTGCTCCTCCCAAAGTGTAATTTTTTGGGTGGTTGGCATGGCTTGGTAAGGTTAAAACTTCCTGTTTTCTTTATAGAATTGGTATACTTGATGGGAGTGTTAATCTTGAATGTCTTTTCTGCCATAATGATGTTGAAACTGTGGAGCATATTCTTCTTGTCTGTCCTTTTGTTTGGAGGCTCTGGTCAAACATTGTAAGATGGTGGGGTTTTAAGTGGGTCATGCCAGGTACTGTCGATGGGCTGCTGCAGTGGTGGTATGGTTGCAAAATGTCAAAATTAGAGAAGAAAATCTGGATGGTCATCCATTTGGCAACTCTTTGGTCTACCTAGAGGCATAGAAACGAGTGTGTTTTTAATGGAATTCAACCAGACTTTGAAGCTCTATGCGAAATAATGAAAGTGAGAGTAGCTTTGTGGATTAATGCATCACCATTACATGTGGCAGCTTCTGTAACTGATCTGGTTTACAATTTGCAGTAGGTCAAGTTTTGGCTCAGGAATGGTGGTTGAGTGTGTACCTGGTTTGAGTGTTTATCTGGTTGAGTCTTGTTCTGTTTCTGTAGGTTCTGTTTCTATGCTTATCTGGGCTAAACAATGGATTGAGGTATTGCTGATTTTTTGATTCTTGAATGGTGACAAATTGGCCTTGCTTTTGCTGTGATGTTCTTCTGCTTATACTAGAGCTTGTTATTGTTGATCTGTACTACAGCCTGTGCTGATCTGTTTTGTTCTGCTCTGTCTCTTTCATGCTGTCTCTTTGTTGAGTGATCTGTTATCTGTTTCTGTGATTATTTGGATTACAAAATGGAGTGAGGCATTGCTGCGAGAGTCTGGTTTTGTTGTTCTGCTGCACTACTGGTCCGGTATTGTATTAGGATTGGGAGTTGATTTTGCAGCAGTTTTCTGTGCTGAGTTGGATAAAGATGCACTTCTTAAGCCTTAGTCTTCTGGTTAATTCAGCTGGAGTGTCTATCTGTCTGTATTTTTGGGATCATCTGCTGTGTCTATCTGCTGTGTTTAAATGCTGCTGATGGAGTCTCAATGACTTGGTGTTGTTCTTTGCATTGGTTTGCTGTGTGGGTGATGAAGTGGTTGGTTTTGCTGCTGTTTTTTTCGTCAGTGTATGTTGTTGATTTTGTAGCAGCATATGTTCTTGCACTGGGTTGCTGTCTTTGTTGTGCTTGTTCCTTCTTTGGTTGGTTTCTCTCCAACCTCCTGGCTTGAGCTAGCAGATGATTGTGCAGCCTTTTGGTGCCAACCTAGTTGGGATTAGGGAGGTATGTGATGATGCTTTTGCTCTTGTCTTTTCTCTTTGTTGATGTATACCAAGATGTTATTTTGTTTTGTTATCATCAGTAAAGAGTTTTGTTTGCTGATCAAAAAAAAAAAAACTATTGCTTTGCCAACTAATGGTTCAACAAACTATTTTTATTGTTGAATATCTTAGTTGTGAAATGTAAAAAATTTACAGACCATAATTTTTGTGGCAAAAGTACCATTCACTGACAAAATTTCCATTAGTAACCATTAGATCTGTTCTTCAACCAAACTTTCTCACCAAGAGTGTGCTTCACCAATGAAATATTGATCCTGTATCTCATGAGGTTGGTGGGAGTACTTGGTCGATTAAGTGGGAGAAAAAAATCGTTCTCAACCACCATTTAGTCGATCTTATTAGTAGATGGCATCATTGTTTGGCTCTCTTCCTTGGGCTAGGTATTCTTCACTTCTTTGTTTTTCTTTTGTTTTAGGTTTACTTTTTGTCTGGTGCCTTTTAGTTTCTGTTGTGTGCGTTGCTCTGTGTTGTCTTGTTTAGGTTTACTTTTTATTGTGGAATTACAATTTATATCATATACTTTGTTAATATCTTTTGAATTTTAAAAGGTTTGACATGTAAGGTACTAAATAAATTTTGGTAAGAAACAAATGATAATCCTAACATTATTGGTTTTGAAGATAAAAAAAACTAAGAACCTAGATTTCAAGATATAACAAAATTTGAAGACAAAAAATAACAAATAAAATAAAATAAATCGTAAAGTGTAATGAACCATTCATTAGTTTCTCCATCTGTGAGAACCCAAATATACAAATCAAGTAAATAATTAAATAATAATAATATTACAATCTCAAAATATTTTGGTGGTGAATCCTAAAGTGCAAATTAAATATTTGAAAGGTCTTTTAATTAATTTTAAAACCTAAAATAAATTTATGGCGAAAGTCTTTAATTTAGAAGCAAGATTTATTATTTAAAAAATAAATAAATAAATAAATTTAAGTGCCAAATTAGTAAGCATATTTTGATCTAATAATATTTGTATTTTAATGGAGATAGAAATTAAAATAATATAAAGAGATAATAATTTAAAACCTTTTGTTTAGATATATGAAAAAACAACCCTAGTTTTCCTAGCAAAAGCCCTAACCCTTATTATAATTTTTTTTTTCCACAAAACTTGCAACACATAGCAGCCGTGAGAGAAAGAAATGAGAGAGGGGAAGAGAAGCTACGTTGGGTTGTCTCTAGGAATCATCTGAATCTAAAGCAAATTCTTCAAGGTAGACTAATGTTTTAATTGTTTTGTCTCTTCTTTTACAATTTTTTTCCCCTTCTTTCTTCATTGTGATGTGCCACTGTTTTGGGTATTCTTGAGTACTGTTTTGGGTATAGTGTATGGCTTGTGTGCAGAGGTTATTTGGAGGCTAGCATGTATGGCTTTGGTAAGGTGAAGGGCTGAAGGTGTGTTTGGGTGGTAATGGGTCGGATTGTGAAAGTGCAATGTAGAGGGTGTAGATTGTAGTCTAAAAATTCTGTACATAGTCACAAATTTTAAAAATCAAGAAACCATATCAAACGAATGAATTTTAATCTGAAATTTTTACAGTAGATTAATTATATATTTAATTGCATATCTGAATTTTTTTCATAATTTTTGGGAGTCAAAATCCATATAAACTGATGTGTTCAAATCTGTCCAGAAAACTGGTTTTTAACAGTAAATTTGGGAGTGTTGTTCTCTTTGGGTATAAATCCAAAAACTATCAAATCAGCGTCATTAGAACCGGTTACGAGTCTAGTTTCTTGGATTTTTGACCTTGCATTGATTGCTCGTGTATACTAAGAAAACCGTCAATTTCTTTAAAGTGCTGCAGAAAACAACCTGTTTAGATATAATTAATTGTAGATAATTATTTTGATAAGCAAATCAAGTGAAACCATTTGGGTTTGAAACTTAGGATATATTAGTTGATATCTGGAGGGTTTTAGAAATTTTCAAACAACGTGGAGTGGGTTTTTAATTTTCAAAGTTAGTGAATAGATTGGGAAAACTTATTTAAAACTCTGTTTTATCTTAAAGTTATTTTTAGTTAAGTTTCGATCGGAACCCATGTCTTGGGTGATTTTAGACCTTGAAGAACATGAACTTAGGTAATATTTAAGAGTAACAATCAGTTGGGTTGAGTCGTGTTAGTGCGCTTTAGTTTGGGGTTACTTAATTCTTATTATTTAGTATTTTTTAAATTAGTAGTGACATGCAGTTTTCATACTTGGTTCAGGGCACTAGTTGAACTTTTATACTCTATTCGAGGATTATATTATTTCGGTTTCAGGTGAGTAGTTTCATGCTACATATTTTTATAAGTGTTCTCCTATCCTGAACTGTTGGAAAATTAAATTGTTGTTTTATGACTAAACTGTTTTGATAAATTATTATATTATCAATGGAATCAAATTATTTCTGAAACATGTGTGAACTTAGTATACTGTAAACTATTTGTTTTGGTCTCATGTTTATAATGATGAACTACCATGTTTTGCGAAACTGATGTGTATTGATTATTGGGACCATATGTGTATTTAGTTCAGGGAAATTATTCCATTGTGTGTGGTGACTCTGGCCACTAGGGAACAGATCCGGATTAGGCCGTGATGACTCTAGTGCTCAACGATTGTAAGGAAAAGACCTTAAAAAAAAAGTTAGGTGACCTTCAATCGGATCGTCTTTGAGAAAAGGCCCAGGTGCCACCCTGAGGATGACCCTTAGTTCGGTATTGGATCCAACGGGGCTTATAGCCTTGAGAACTGTGTGGCATATTATTTGTTTTTATTGGTGCCCAGAAAATTATTGGTGTTCATGTTATAATCTGTTTTAAGTGGAAAATGTCATTTATCATGTTCTTGTGAGACATGAGTATTTTAAGTGTTGAACTGTGGAACCTTTTTTTGAAACATATTGTATTTACCAAACTGTATGCCAATCTAGTTTCTGTGATATATATCTTATTTTGGAATTGAACCTTGTTTTCAAAACTGTATTTACTATCCATGTTGCTACTCACTGAGCTATCAGCTGACTTAGTTGTTTACCATTTCCAGATATTAGAAGGACTTAGAGTGAACTTATGGCGTAGCGGGGACTCAATTGCATGGACCTCTAGGGCATTTATTTAATTTGTTTTAGGTTGCTTTGTCGAGTTTTGTGCATACATTATGGTTGGGTTTTATTTAGAATTATTTTATTTTGTGGGTGGTTTGTGTCCCATTTAATATATGTATATATATTAGTAGGAAGTTGGTTATGACTTGTTTTTCACTTGTGGCATGTCACTGGATTGAGTTTTGATTTATTTATTTCTGGGCTATCATCACATTTATTCTTTATGGTTTTGGGTTCATGTTTAGGCTAAGTCCCTGTGCGCCACGGCCGGTCATGCCCGGATTTGGGGTGTGACACCATCTATAAAATGACAAAAACTATGTTGAATGAATAATCAAATAATAAGCTATATATTCTGAAAATCAAAAGAAAATATAATTTCAAACATGACTTTATTAAATTTGTTAGGTTCAGCTAGCTTAATGAACGATTAAAACATCTCCATCAGACAATTTGTCTGTGTTCTAATTATTTACATGCTTATCTTTAATAGTACTTGATTGATTTTAATAATTCTTTGAGCTATTTGAACTCAGTCCAACCTACCCAATTGAACCTACCTCGATGCCTCATTTCTACCCCGTCTCCCAATGACTGAGTCTTGGCTCTACCCTTGATAGGATATGTAGAAGAACCACAACGGCAAGGAACATTATGGATGCTTAACAATTATTGTGCTATGAGGAATTTTGGGAATTCCGATGGCATCTATTTTTCTTAGGGGAATCTCTTATTGATCTCGGGATGAAAATGGAAAGCAAGACTTGCATTGCATTCTCTCTTAAGTTAGGGTGGTGTTAGTCATTCATGTTTTGTTGTTGATCTTGTTGTTGCTTCAGTTTCGTTCATTGCTGGTCATGTTGTTACTATAGTTTTCATTTCACGATTTTCTTTTCTTCCAATATGTTTAGTTGGGAGTTTTGGTTCTACGTTGGAACGTCTTCATAATTCTGGTTCTAGGTTGGTGTTTGCATATGATTTAGTTACCTTACTACGCCAACTTGGTGGGGATGGGGTGGTTTATTTGTCTGCTTACCTTGTAATATCATTTTGGGAATTATCAATAATATTACCCTATTTTAAATATTCAAAAAAAATAATAATAATACCCTATTTTGCTGATAAAATAAGTTATGTGAAGAATTTTTCCCTCTACACAAGTGAACCATGAATTCTTTAGAATCTTGATCGCATTGTTTTTGTTTTCATCTCCATGAACGAACTGATGTAGACATATGTATGGGTGCAAATATCGGAAGGAAAAATGTGAGAAGGGAACATGACAATTTATTCATATTATTACTGCCCATACTATAAATTTTAAATTGGTCTAATTGAAAGATAAACAACACTGTTGTCACTGGCCAAGGTTTGTCCTGCTAACGCATGGTGCACCCTTGCTCACAAATTCCAATAAGCCATCCATCAAACTCTGCATAGGAACAAGAAAATAAATAACTAAATAAAAATAAATACTTTGCAAGATGAGAAAAAGAAACAAACAAAACCTTACACAACCATTACATGGTAATTGCAACAACAACAACAAAAGTATTAAAAAAGAGTTGAGTTGATAACCTAAAAAAATGAATATCTACTGCTATAACCAGGTAGATGTCAATATTTATTTGTGAAAATCAGAGTAGTAAATATTTAATATGAGTGAGATATGTTACGTACTTAATTTTACTGCAATCAACAGTATAGTCAATAGGTATTCCGTGAATATCAATTTCGCAAAGACTAGGAAGTTGCTTAGCTTTATCAACCTTAACCCCTAAAGAGGGTCCAACTTGCTTAAAACATCTACACACAGTTTGGCGATCTGTTATAGAAGCAGCCATCTGGTTCAAGTCTTGAACCCCTTGACAGCACGGTACAGTTATCCCACTATTGCCCACCAAGTATTGTTGGCATGGAAGCATCTTTGTGATAGCTTCTTGGCATGTAATTGCTGCATTTACAGTCATAAAGCTTGCAATCGCCGCCAAAACCACCATAACCAAGCCTAGCATACATACAGACTCACCCATCATCTTCTTCATCGCCATATCTTTTCTTTCTTTAAAGCTGAATAGGAGTTCGTTTAGAAATATTTCTTGGGACTACAATGTTAAGCAACACATACTCATACTCTATTTGTAATGCATAACAAAGTAACGTATTTGGGTGGTGGTTTTTGTAATCCGTGTGCGCATAGAGTGAGCTCATGGTATGGTATCCATCAAGTTTTGGCTTTTGAAAGGAAATTAATGGATTTGTTTTACTGCAGTGACATAAGAAGAAGTTGGTGTAACAATAAACCACTTAATTGAGTGTGTAGTACCAAAATAATTAAATGCTAGTATTAATTGCTAATTTGCTATAATTAGAAATGTAAAGTGTGTATGGTTGATTACTTGTATTGTAACCTATTTCTTCCACAATTGCCCGTGGTTCTCCTTTTGCTTTGTTGTTTGTTATTGTTATTTGTAAGGTGTGTTTTGGAATTTGCCCAAGTTAAGGAGTTTTTTTTTTTTTTTTTTGATCAACAAAGAAAAAGGAACTTTATTGATGAATTAGAAGACAATTACATCAATAAAAGAAAAAAGAAGGATGGGTGCAAATAGCATCATAGCGAACCAAACCAATCTCAACTAGGTTAGCACCGATAAGACCGCCCAATCATATGTTAGCACACCATCAAGAGTTGGTGAGTAACTAACCATAAACACCAAAGCCAACCTCACCCAAGCAGAAGATAACCAAAACTAAACCAAAAAATGCAACCCTTAACTAATAAACAGATAGAAAAACAAGACAATCAATAAAGAGAAATAGTTGTAGCAGGCCAGAGCAAAACAAACAACAATCCATAGCAGCAGAACAGAAGCAGAACACCATCAATCCATAGCATCAGCAGCCATCACAGAACACAGCAGCAGGTAGATCATAATCCAACAGACCAACAGCAATGCAACAAGCAGCCAACATCAACAGACCACACAGCATCATACATTAGCATGATGCAACATCAGAGCTGCACTCATATGAGCTACACCACCAACAAATCTTCTTTCACCCCTACCCGTGCACCACACAGCAACATTCATCATTCTCCCCTGCTAGTCCACCAACAGACCAACAGTAATTCAATCAGCAGCCAACATCAACAGGCAACATAGAAGGCCACACAACATCATACATTAGTAGCATACAACATCAGACCTGCACTCGTATGAGCTATGCATGATAGATTTACAACAGCCAATAAAATCCCCCAAATATAACCCACCAGAAAACTTTATTTGAAAGTAGAAATGGAGAACTGGTCTAGGCAAGAGCAGAACAAGGGCAATACTGAGAACACACCAAATATTGCCACCAAAAATGCTGCTGCTGGTCACCAGACCTTCTCACCTCTGTTTCCAGATGAACCATACCACAGCCATTGTAATGGCTTTCCAATGTGATACCCCTTGCAAACCCCACTAATGAGTGATTTTTGATCAGCAAAAAGAAACCAGAATCATAACAAAGGCACATCAGCAGGCCCATCAGTGCATAAGGCAGAACTTCACCTGCTGGACTGAGCACTCAACCAAATGGCCTACTCCCCAAAACAGCAGTCTCACAACACCAAAACATCATTCCAACAATAGCAGTCTCACAACACCAAAACATCATTCCAGAATAGGTTGGAGAAGCCACCATTCCAAATCCAATATAGTGCAACACAGATCCATAGATATGTTCGACCATCACACCCTTCAACAATCACCAAGACTATGCAGCCACAAACTCAACCATCATTCCAGAAGCAGAAGATCAGCAATGCCTCACTCCCTAAAGTAAACTTGATTACATTCCATATCTGCAGCAGCTGCTAGGATGACTCACACCTATACATAATAACATACCCATAGATCTGTTAAGAGAGATAACAGTCACCTACTTCCTCTACAACATAGCAGCACAACAGCATATAAGCCACAAGACTATATTTGAACATAGCAACAAAGCACCAAGACTATACAACCACAAAACTATGCAGCCAAGACTATCTATACAAGTCTTGAATTGATTTGAACATAGCAACAAAGCAGCATAGCAGCCAGTTGGGCATAGCAGACCCACAAATCTGTTCAACCATCACGCCCTTCAACAATCACGAAGACTATGCAGCCACAAACTCAACCATCATTCCAAAAGCAGAAACAATCAAAGAGGCAGAGGAGCAAGCACAGAACAAAACAGTAAATTCTGGCTAGAAGCAGCAAGCTTTACACTCTATATTTGCAGCAGCTGCTAGGATAACTCCCAACTATACACAATAGCATACCTGCTTCAAATTCAATACTATGTCATGCACTGAGTGCTGCCACTCTTTCAAATTTGATTTTGCCCATAAAGCAACTCTAACCTTCACTAACTCAGTTAATTCTACAAAATCTGGATTTGCCTCTGTAAACAAACACTTATTCATTAGTTTCCACACAGACCACAACATTGCTAAAGGGACTACCTTCCAAATTTCCTTCACCTGAATCTTATGTCTTATACCTGACCACCATTGTAGGAGTTCCTCCACTGAACCAGGGATGATCCAGCTTAGATTCCACCAGTTAACAATATCAGACCAGAGTACCCATATTGAATGACAATGTAGAAGCAGATGATTCATGGTCTCCACTTTAGATTTACAGAACACACACAGTGGGTTGGCATTGGGATTCAACACTCCGATTCTAAGCAAAAAAGCTGAGGATCTAATCCTATCTCTCCAAGCTAGCCAACTCAGGAATTGCACTTTGGGCGGAGCTATAATCCCACGTTAAGGAGTTGGCCAACGTTTTACTATTCTATTGAATTTTTTTTTTTTTTTTTTTTGGGTGTATATCTACATTCATTAAATATTAATAAAATTTGCATAGAATCCATTGCATTAATGGTTGTAGCAAAATTATTAAATATTTTCACAATATCACATCATGTGACATTGTCTATAGTACTTTCAATTAATATAAAATTGCAAGACATTATGTGAGTCCTTCATTGTCTCCTAACTACCTAATAGAAATGAGTTTAACATGTTCACCCTACAAAAACTTTCATTAAATGATTAGTTTATAAACATCACATATATTACCCTCAAACCACTTACATGTGGGTAAATGTGACATATTTTGTAAATATTATAGAGTGATTTTGCCGCAAGTTCTATTTGTAAAATTGTGTACCATTCTGTCCTAAATAATATTTTTTTAACTCATGAAGTCCTCTAAATTTTATATTTTGAAAATATTCATATTCATAATATGCTTATCACCACATTGTCCTTATGATCCAAAATATTCTTAGTTATACTTGTGTTTGATTATAATTCTTTTTTTTTTTTATCAGCAAAAAATGGAATTTTATTGATGAAAAGCTATACAAAAGTAAAATCAAACATCAATAAAGGGGAGAAGTGTATCGAGCATCGTAGCTAACAACAACAATCCCAGCTAGGTTGGCACTGAGGGGGCTAACTCAATCACATGCCAGCACTAAACCCAAGATTGGAGAGTGGCCAATCAAACAGAGAAGAAAGAAAACGAAACAGTATGAACAAGGGCCCAAAACAACACAGCCTCAGCAATCCCCTAAACTACCCACACCAATCTCCTAAGCTACATATATCTGGTATCAACTAGCAACAGCAAAAAGGCCCAAAACAGATAAGAACAACAGGAGCAGCAACTGGCCTAACTAGAAAACAACAGCAGCATCTAGCCGCAGCAGCATCAAACAGTTCAGCAACCAATAGCTCTGATCTGTTACAAATTATTAATAATATCCTGTACTGAATACAGAGACTCCTTTAACTGAGCTTTAACCCAAAAAGCAATTCTCACATTGATTAAGTCACAAAGTTGATTCAACTGGAATAGTTTCCCATTAAAGACCACATCATTTATGATTCTCCATATTGACCACATACAGGACATTGGAATTGCCTTCCAAATTTGATTTTCAAATTTGCTCCATTTATAACCCCTCCACCATTGTAGCGGCCCATTAACATTATCAAGTATCACCCAACGCAACCCCCACCAATTCATCAGGCACAACCACACCTACCAAATAACAGGGCACCAGAGAAGTACATGATTGACTTTTATAATTCATTAGTTATGACATTTGTGTTAATCAAGACCACTAATGCCATAACTTGTATATGGTATACACCATTTTAACGGTATGCATGAGGTGGTTGCAATGTGATCATAGAAATAGTTTGTAAAACGTTTTTGGTCTTTGGGATTCAGGGCCGGTGCTGTGACAACAAGGTAGCAAGCATCATTCAGTTTGTTTTTGTAAAAGAAGCCTTTCTTATATTCAAATTGAATCACTTTGTAGTTAAAAAATAAATAAATAAATAAAGAAAGAAAGCTAAATGAGTTTAATTGGAGAGGGGGGGGGGGGGGGGGGAAAGGTTCATAACTAAAAAATTGAATGAGTTTCATTAGTT